>CM048748.1:286195080-287395080 GCA_026315105.1 Locusta migratoria | reverse complement strand
CGTAAACGTAACTTCCCTCGGACTCACACTATGAGTCTCTACCACTGTGCTAACGAGCCTCACATAGTTTAATAATATTTACAATTATCAAGTTTCTTCTTCTTATAATTATTATTTTAATCATTTCAGGAGTTAGTTTATTAAAATATTGGTTATGTGAAACTATGAATTACAAATTATCTACCGTACCCTTTGTAGTATCGTCGCCGAAAGACCCCTGCAAGACGCGCGCTTACGCGCCTGGCTCTTCGTTTGGTGGCGCTACGAGCGGGACGTGATGCCTAGTTTACACGACGATCTAAAGAAAGTTAACTGTCTGCTGCAGCGCTCCAAGCGTACTAACTCGGTACTAATGACGTGCGATCATACACGCTTGGTTGCGTTAATACTATAAACTTCCGTCTACCCGCCTGATTACAACTAACAGCAGCGCCTGTGCGAAAATACGGGCTTATTACTGTTTGTATACGTGGATTGTCCACGTTTGAGTGTATGTCATAGCAGATAATATGCAACTTAAGAAGCTCACACTGTCGGCGGTTGCAGGAGCTGTGGCGATGTTTGTTAGAACACTACAGTGAAGAAGAAATAGAAGTTGGAGGTGTCCTTGATGGGAGGAAGAGATGAAGAATGAGATGTGTACTGCATGCAGATAATGAAGTAACTCATACCAGAGGATCTCAATGAATGCAGATTTCCTTCTTTTTTTTACGAATATTAAGTGCTGAGTGTTTTACTAAGTTGCTTTCGTACGTCCAAGGACAAAAATGCGACGATGAGAGAGAGATTATTTCGCCAAGCTGAAGGTATGAATTCCTTTTTACACTTGAGTTACATTTTCAGCTTTGTTAAAGTGCGTCAGTTACTTCCTGAAATTGTTATTTTTTGCAGTTTTGCTATAGCATTGCGGTTTCTGGCGACAGAAGTATCTTTCGAAAGCCTAGCCTTTGCACAAAGAATTTCTGTACCGAATCTTAAAAATATTGTTGTTGAAGTCTGCACAGTAATTTCAATTTCAGATCCATAATGGGACCTTTGCTTTTAGCATCACACTTTCGAGATTATGTGCAACCGACTTTCTGACATGCTAAAAATTATAGAATTTTAAAAATATGAGGTTAATCAACAAGACGTATTCAAAATTCATTTAAATATACACTTTTCCGTTATTTTCTTCATAAATAACAGTAATTGTTCCTTCTTACAATAGAGAGGATTTTCTGCAGTGGCCCTGTATGCCTCAATCGCAAGTGCAATTCCTGCTCTGTTCCACTCCACTGATTCAAGACGTAACACTCCAACAAAGCAAGAAATTTCGGTAAGGACGCGGCTATTTCCACACATAAACATGATAACCACACAACGAATTCACTTCTGCACACGCGCATCCACTTCGCTACTAGCATATTTAGAACCTGTCCTAAAGCTTCATAGCTAGTACGAAACGCCGTCTTCGCTCTCGAAATGCTATTTACATCTCTAGATGGCGCGCAACGTGATCTGTTTATTACTAGCGCGATCATCGTGTAAACTGGGCTTAATGCGCGGGCGTGTACTAGCTACTTCGTCGCCGCGCAACCGAGGAACCAACGGCGCCGGCCTCGGGACCCCGCCTTCTAACGCACGGCGAGGGCGCCCTCTGGACATGTAGCATTTAAGGGCGGCGTCAGGAGAAGCGCGGGGAGAGTGTGTATGGATCGCCTAGGAGAAGCTAGGGGAGCTTCTAGTAGTTATGTCCCGACCTAGTGATGTCTACAATATTCTGATTGTTGTAACCGTGTCTCTGGATAATAAAAGATAAAAATATTTCTTAACTCGTGGTTTCTTGTTTGCTTCTCATCTAGCCTATGTTCCTAGCCGGCCACTTCGGCAGACGACACGGGACACAACACAAGTTTTAAAAAAGTGTTTTTCTCCATTTTAGTTTACAATTCAATTTGCACCTGAACGAGCCAAGGAAAAGGCGTCAAAAAGGCACATCTGGCCGCTTCTGTCAAACATTACGAGGGTTATTTCGGAGTCACGGTGCAGTGGCCGAGCGTTCTAAGGCGCCTTGCTACATAGCGCGTGATTGCCCGCTGTCGGAGCTTCAAGTCCTCCCTCGGGCAAGAGTGTGGTTGTTGCCGTTAGGTTAGTTTAACTAATAAATATTTGTAATTTCTACCAGTCACTTTATTCCTCTACGTTTAATTTAACATAAAGCTACGCGTTTCGAGCATTGTTAGCATACAGAATTCATTAAATTACTTTATATTTACCAATCTAAAGTCTGTTTGTTATTGTTTGTTGAAGATGGTAGTTGGGGGGCAGGGGGGGAGGGAAGGGCGGTGAGTGGCCATAAACTGAAGTGCAGACATGTCTTCTGCTAGCCCTGGGGTCTAGTGTCACCACGAGTTTTGTGTTCCACTATTTTGTCTGCATCACTGGTACAATGGTAAAGCTGCTGCATGCTGTTTCACTGGTGCACTGATTGATATTCACTGCTTATGGCCATTCACTGCCCTCCGCTTCGCCTTGCCCCCAAACTACCACCAACAATAAACAATAACAAACGGATTTTAGATTAGAAAATATAAAGTTATCTAATGACTTCTGCATGCAAACAACGCCTGATGATGAGCAGAACATGCTTGAAACACGTACCTTTACGTTATATTAAACATAAAAAAGTAAAGTGACTGATAGCAGAAATTACAAATATTTATTATTTGACACAGTCACTGTTACTTTACGGAACCACCATGGCCAAATTAGTTTTTGTAAATAGTTTGTAAACCTAGAGATTAATAACCAAAGAAGTTAAGTCTCATTGGTGTCCAAACCTTTAAACATTTAATTTGCTTGTTCCTATAGAGACGCCATCATCTATTTCGTATTTTCTCGTTATTACTCACGTGTTGCTACTTGAAAGTAATGGCACACAAGAAATCCCAAAAACAAGTCGTTCTTTATAAGATTAATTGTAAACTACAGTCAATATATGCCATATCGGTGGGTATTACCCTTGATATTAGTGGAAAGCAGGTATACTTGATTGCTAACTGACCGGTAATCGTAAGGTGGGAGGTTATAGGCTATGCCGAGGAAGCTGTCATCACCAACAGACGCGATTCTATAACGTGTTACAAAAAGGTACGGCCAAACTTTTAGGAAACATTCCTCACACGCAAAGAAAAAAAATATTTTATGTGGAAATGTGTCCGGAAATGCTTAATTTCCATGATAAGAGCTCATGTACAGCGTGTGCAGGCACTATCAGAAACTGATTGGCCTCCACGGGCACACTTCTGCAAATGCTTCATGCAACAAAGTGCCACTCCTCATTTTCAGTGCAAATATTCTATTTACAGATGAGGCTTCATTCCAACGTGATCAAATTGTAAATACATGCATCCACCCTCCGTCGCATGGAATCCCTGATGTGCTGATGTAGACCTGGAGAATGGCGTATTGTATCACACCCGTTCACAGTCTCTACATTTGGTACCGGGGTTGCGTAGACAAGAGCTTTCAACTGCCCCCATGAATGAAAGTCAAGAGGGTTGAGGTCAGGAGAGCGTGGAGGCCATGGAATTGGTCCGCCTCTACCAATCCATCGATCACCGAATCTGTTGTTGAGAAGCATACGAACATGTCGACTGAAATGTGCAGGAGCTCCACCGTGCATGAACCACATGTTGTGGAAGAACATGAGGCCCAATCAAGACATCACCAACAATTCCAGCCCAAACGTTCACTGAAAATCTGTGTTTATAACGTGATTGCACAATTGCGTGCTGATTCTCATCAGCCCACACATGTTGATTGCGAAAATTTACAATCTCATCCGTAAATAGATCATTTGCACTGAAATGAGGAGTGACACTTTGTTGGATGAACCATTTGGAGAAGTGTGCCCGTGGAGGCCAATCAGTTTCTGATATTGCCTGCACACGCTGTACATGGTACTGAAACAACTGGTTTTCCCGTAGCACTCTCCATACTAAAATTAGATCTATCATGGAAATAAAACGTTTCCGGACACAAGTCCACATAACATATTTCCTTTCTTTGTGTGTGAGGAATGTTTCCTGAAAGTTTGGTCGTACCTTTTTGTAACACCCTGTATATCAAAACACTGATACTGAGCTGTAACATGTTAAAGTCGATAATAATATTGAACAGACATCAATTTGGACACAATGCTTCAGTCTGCATGTATACATATCTGGTGTCTGTGAGCTGTAAAAGTCTCTGGATCATTTGGTTTCATTTGTAATAGAGTTATCGTTTTAGGCGTGTATGAGTTATTGCGTGGTGAGCGACGCACCCGCCAGGAGGTCCTGGTGCGCTGCTCGCGCTCCAGCTGCAGCTGCCGCTGCTGGCCGAAGTAGATGTACATGACGCTGTCGATGACGTCGTGGTCGTGCAGGTCGGGGTCGGGCGCGCCCGGCCGCCACTCGCGGCCCGCCCCCGCCGCCGCCGCCGCCCCCGCGCCGCCCCCCGCCGCCGACGCCGGCGCCCGCCCCCTGCTGCCCGGCACCTCGTTGTCGGCTTCGTCCTCATCGTCGTCCAGCGTGCTCGGCTCCGGGATCACGCCCGGCTCCACACTCGACAAATCTGGGGGAACAGAAAAACAAACACAGGCCATCATGACTACTCTGTTGGAAGCTTTAATTACTGTTACATAAAGATCACTGTAGAACACAGTATCCATGTAGTAGTGTAAACAACACTATCTTACACCAAAACAAAAATAATTTCCAGACCCAACTATGTAGAGTGTACGCAGGATAAATTGGCTTGTAGATGATGGATTCACGATTTCCTATCAGTTACTAGTAATTGACGGCAAGTCATCGAGTAAAAGAGAAGTGATATCTGGCGTTCCACAGGGAAGCGTTATAGGTCCCCTCCTCTTCCTCGTGTTTATAAACGATTTAGGAGACAATCTGAATAACTCCCTTAGACTGTTCGCAGATGATGCTGTCGTTTATCGGTTAGTGAAGTCACAAAGCGATTTAGACAAAATTTCTACATGGTACAAAATTGGCAATTGACACTAAATAAAGAAAAGTGTGAAGTAATACACATGACCACTAAAAGAAATCCCTGAACTTCAATTACGCGATAAATCAGTCAAATCTTAAGGTCGTAGATTCTACCAAATACGTAGGAGCTACAATTACGAACAACTTAGACTGGAGAGAACACACAGAAAATATTGTGGGGAAGGCGAACCAAAGGTTACGTTTCATTGGCAGATCGCTTCGAAGATGCACCAGCTCCACCAGAGAGACTACCTACATCACACTTGTGGGTCCTCTCCTGGAGTACTGCTGCCCATTCTGGGACCCTCACCAGGTGGGACTGACGGAAGACATTGAGAAGGTTCAGAGAAGGGCAGCTCGTTTTGTTTTATCACGTTACGGGGGGAAAGCGTCACGGAAATGTTGCACGAATTATGGTGGAAATCGTTAAAAGAAAGACGTTATTCATTGCGGCGTGATCTGTTAGCGAAGTTTCAATCACATACTTCTGAATGTGAAAATATTTTGCTAGCACCCACCTACTTATGGAGACATGACCATCCCAGTAAAATAAGAGAAATCAGATCGCAAACGGAACGATTTAGGTGTTCTTTCTTCCAGCGCACTATTAAAGAATGGAACGGTATAGAAAGGTTATGAAAGTGGTTAATGAACCCTCTGCCAGGCACTTAAATGTGATTTACAGAGTATCTGTGTAGATGTAGATGTAGATGTAGATGCGCAGACGGCTGGGCGAGCGTGGAGAGAGCGGTAGTGGTGGAGAGTAGGGGCTGGGGCAGTGCTCGAGCGCTGGAGGCAAATTGCCCGGCGCTGAAGGGAAGTGCCACTCTTAACTGAAGCCTACACTCGACTATCTGACGTAGTTTTATAAATTCTCTCTTCTGTACTTGAGCATACTATGAAAAAATAACTTTCTATTGTTGTGGTCTTCAGTCCAGACACTGGTTTGCTGCATCTCTCCACAATACACTATCCTGAGCAAGCCTCTTCAACTCCACATCAGAACGGCAACCTACATCTTTCTGAATCTGCTTACTGTATCCACCTCTTGGTCTTCCTCTGCGGTATTAATTGATAAACAGCGCTATTAGGATGCTGTGTAAAATTATAGAGCCACAGATGGTGAGGTGGTTATGCGTTTATTGAAGCCAAATAACCCAGCATCGTGATTTGGCTTCAGTAATGTTCAGCAGGGCCTTGACGCCATACAATTTTATTATTTAAACCCCCTTCCACGATTTTGAAGATGATTTTTATCGAAACGCGTCAATAAACGCATAACCACTTCACCATCTGTGGCTCTATAATTTTAAACAGCGTCCTAATAGCACTATTTATCAATCAATACTGATATGGGTGCATACCCATTAACGACTTCATGTCACGTCTGGCTTCCTCTGCGGTTTTTACCCCACACGCTTCCCTCCCACGCTAAATTCACAATTCCTTGATGTCAAAGAATGAGTCCAACCAATCTATCTCTTCTTTTAGATCAAATGTACAAATGTTTGTGTAGCTTACACGACTTAACTACGAGGTCATCAGTCCCTAAACTTATGAACTATCTAACACGAAGGACGGCACAAATATCCATGCCCGAGGGGGGGGGGATTCGAACACCCGACCGTAGTGGCCGTGCAGACCGTGACTGGCGCCCCTTAGTCCCTTCGGCCACCGCGGCCGGCTTTTTTTTTTTAGTCAAGGTATGCCAGAAATTCCTTTTTTCCCCAATTTTGTTCAGTACCTCCCGTTAGTTACGCGATCCACCTACCTAATCTTCAGTATTCTTCCGTAGCACCACATTTCAAAAGCCTCTATCCTCTTCTTGTCCGCACTATTTATCGTCCATGTTTAACTAGCATACAAGCCAACACTCCACACTAATGTCTTCAGAAAGGACTTCCTTAGGCTTAAATCAATATTCGATGTTAACAAATTTCTCTTTTTCAAGAACGCTTTTCTACCCATTGCCATTCTGCATTTTATATCCTCTGTACTGCGACCATCATATGTTATTTTACTGCTCACTTTACTGCCTAATTTACTTCAAAGTACATGTTACGTAAGGTGTTAGTTATGTAACATTTGTGATACGGGATACGGACTGATTTGTTAATATTGCTGATTTGCATACAGGAATTATGGTTTTTCTCTTTGACTTGGAAATAGAATTTTTTTTTCATTATTCTTCAATTTACTGCAGTCATCTGGACAAAGCTTAAACAGTCAGTCAGAAACAATACTACATGAAACACCCACAGTACTAAGAGCGTTAATAAAACCGATGGTATTTCTGTCAGCAAACATGTTAAAATTAAAACGAATTCTCACTTTCTCCTATTCTACAGTATTGTAGACAAGAAAACCTAAATGTTTCCTTTAGCCCTTAAACACATTAATACCTTATAGTCTGCAGAACTACTTCTCCTTATCAGTTACCTGCGTGTACTATAATCAGACGTTGTCCTTTTCGAAGTGGCGTCTTTACTCCATTACTTGATCCATCTGACTACTCATTGGGCGTAATATGCGAACTGCGAATATATGTTTCATCGACATTTTTGAGAGGTCAACTCGACATGATTACTGCGTATTTCTAAACGTTTCAAAGCAACTGTTCTCTTTGCAACACCTGGTAAATATTAAGCGTGTTAATTGCACGAAAAAGAAAGAAAGCATGTCAGTATTACATTGAAATTAATAACCAAAAAAACTAATGTAGCTGAAGTCTACCTTTTGAAGTACGTAACGCAATGAAGAAATATTTCCATTGAAAGACATATTTTTCCTTACTACAGGAAACATTTACTTTAATGTGGGGCGCTGTTTGCTTGTCACGTGTAAATTGATTATCAATCTCCGCACAACTTGTTCAAGAAAATCATCGAAATCTAAGACATTTTTCTCTTTATTCCGCTTTTTCTCGGAGTAGAGAAACCTTCAGAACTGCCGGCAAAAATTCTTTCTCTCATTTTATTTTTATTTCATTTTATTTTTTAATGTTTGTCCTGTACTCTTTCAAGGACACTTTTAATGAGATTTTTATCCCCTCTTTCCCTCTTCCGACATAAATTTAATTACACTGAAAACAATCTCTCGCGCCTGGCTATGTAGAATTCTTGCTGCACCTCTAGCGCTTGGAGACTGTGCTGCGAGGCCGTTTATAGCATTGCGCTCACTCCATGTGCATTGGCCGGCAGGCGGAAGTGGACTGAATGGCCTCCCCTTCCGAACGAAGGAATGAACTCGCCAGGCGCTTCGGACGAAAACCCGTCTCTGCGCATCGTCCACCTTATCTTACGCGGTCTATAACGACAGAATGAAACTAATTTCGAAACAGAGAAGTAAATTAGTATCCCTTGGCGTATCCATTGGCTTTGCTCACAGCTCAACATATGTATGCGAATTGAGACATAAACCGCCACCGAATCTCGATGATAAAGCCTTCTCGGGTTATCAGTCGAGTCAGTGCGACGTTCTGTGTCAATGTTTCAACAAGTTTCCTAGTTTCCACCCTCAGGCAGACAACCCTGACTAGGATGATAACCCGACAAGACTTTATCAACTCCATACTACATCTGACACTCACATTGTTAACTTTCTTAACTTTAACTACAACAGCTGAGAAACTTCCTGGCAGATTAAAATTGTGTGCCGGAACCGGGACTCGAACCTGGGACCTTTGCCTTTCGCGGGCAAGCGCTCTACCGACTGAGCTATTCCGACACGACTCACGATGCCGCCTCACAACTTTACTTCCGCCAGTGTCGGGATAGATCGGTAGAGCGCTTGCCCGCGAAAGGCAAAGACCCCAGGTTCGAGTCCCGGTTCCGGCACACAATTTCAATCTGCCAGGAGGATTCATACCAACGCACACTCCGCTGCAGAGTGAAAGTTTCATTCTAGAATAGCTAAGGGCCCAAAGACATCATTTAATAATATCTGCCACCTCTCACAATAAACATTGTTGAATACAACAACAAATGTTTGTACAGCTTATGGGACTTAACTACGGGGTCATCAGTCCCTAAACTTACAAACTACCAATGAACTAGCTAACACTAAGGACGGCACATATATCCATGCCCGAGGGGGGATTCGAACCCCCGACCGTAGTGGCCGTGCAGACCGTGACTGAAGCGCCTCAGTCCCCTCGGCCACCGCGGCCGGCCATCGTTGAATAGTCCTGTAAAATTAAATTAGATGAACTATAAACTACAGTTACCTTAACTGTCCTTCGAAATAGTCACTTCCCACAACTATGCACTGCTGAGCTCTGAGCTATGCGATACATGCTCTGAAAACTTTGCACGAAGTCTTCCTTTGGGATGGTCTTTAGAAGCCTCGTCACGTTTCGTTGAATGTCAGGAATGTCGTCAAATCTCTTTCCTTTAAGAGCCAGTTCCAGTTGGAATAGGAAGAAGTCCGGAGGATTGTGATACGGCGTCTATGGTGGAGGTTCAAGTTGCACGACAACGCTCGCCCACACACAGTCAATATAGTCAAACAGTTTCTGCCAAAAAAGGGAATGGTGCAACTTGAACTCCCACCATACTCGACGGATCTCAATGCTCCAGATTTCTTCCTATTCCCTAGACTCAGATTAGCTTTGAAAGGAAAGAGATTTGACGATGTTCCTGACACACATCGAAGTATGACGACACTTTTGAACACCATTCCAAACGAAGACTTTGTGCAAAGTTTCCTGGACATGTATCACAAAACTCAGTTGGTGTATAGTTATGGAATATGACTGTTTCGAAGGACAGTAAGATAACTGTAATTCATTGTGCAACTATGTTAATATTACACGGCTATTCACCGAACTTTACAGAGAGTGTACGAGTTTTGATACTAAGTTCTCAGTCTCTCTCTCTTTATCTCTTACCTTTTAATTTATCTATTTATTTACTAGCAATCCATCCGGCTTTGCACGGATGTAATTTATATTCTTATCAATAAAAATCGATCTGTGCATTTTATTAGACATTATGCTGATATAACATGACTAAATACAATTCTTATAAATCATCAGCGTGTTTAATCCATATTGACATACTAATATCACAATGTAACGTATTTTTAAAACTTTGCGTCTGCCATTTGGAACGCATACATCTTGATCCGTTCGCTACCAAACTTCATAGGATCATCCACTGAGCAAGTCCGAAGATTTCCTGAAGACTTCATCAAAATTGGTCCACTCATCTTGTACTCTATAAAAATGCATACATACATACATATAAAATAAATATTCACACAGGTATCGACGGAAAATACTGAACTGTAAATTATGGGCGCGGACGGATGTACGTCTGACGCTGCAGCGCAATTTCTCGATGCAACTGGCAATGATAGTAAACTGTACAATCACTAGTCTGACCATGTACTGATAGTAAGATCACTGTGCTTCATTCGATTGCGGGAGGTGTCACAGGTTAGCATTATCAAAATGTTAGCATAATCAAAAATGTCAAAAACTGTATTTCGATTTTCGTAATAAGTAAAAAAATATAGGCAAGTAGCCTCTCACACCATGATATACTAAACGTTAATTAAACCGGAGTTCAAGAGGATAAGCAGTAAGCCAAAAACTGATTGTTTCAGGAATCTCCTCAAAGTCATGAATTGATGTATACAATGCCCACAGAGTGAATGAGAAATGCAACTGTTTTATTAATAATGTTTTTTAAACTAACCCAGATTAAATCAAAGTCTATAAAGAAACCATAGATTACTCAAGTGTTACGTGTATCTTGTAAGAGAAGAAGATAATTGTATCTATCAGTCGGAAACAGCTCGGATGTAAATGCTTCAGATCATTACAACATACAGAAAAATACTAAAGATGATAAAACGGAGATCGAAGCAAATGCTTTATCAGAATAGGATACTCACATTACGCAGCGGAATTGAGACAGAATGGGATATAGTACAGGAAGAGACTGGTAGAACGGCGGCCGTGGTGGCCGAGCCATTGCGGTTCGCCAGTACGGTCTGCACGGCCACTACCGTCGAGGGTTCGAATCCCCCCTCGGGCATCGATATTTGTTTTGTCCTCAGTATTAGGTAGTTCATAAGTGGTTTGTGTGTTAAGGGACTGATGACCCCGTAGTTAAGTCCCATAAGCTCTACAAACATTTGAACATTTTTGACTGGTAGAACCAGAGATTAAGAACATCACATAGCATGAAGAGTAAATGACACATGGGTAACAGATGCACACAATGCTGCCTAACTTTTCAATATGAATTATATAGCCGTTACTGGAAAGATTGGGTAATCACACTCACTAGATGCAGCAGCTAAGGAATAGCTGACACCAATCACTACAAATAAATACAGTAATTTGATTGTGACCCTCACAGCACTATCTGATTATTCGGGTCCTCCAAAAGCCTTATAATAAAATGAAATAAATCAATATATATAATAATATATCAGCAAAGTTGAATGAACATTATGCCCCTGAATTTAGTGATATTTTAAGTTATTTGTATAACTAGTCTTTCTTTTTTTCAGTGGGACATTTCCTGACATTTCCTAAAGTTAATCGTGTGAATAAGAAAGATATAAAGAAGTAGCATCAAACTTCCGCCCAATTTCACTGTTGACCCCAATGTGTCTAACTCATTACACAATAAATTACCGGCTGCTGGTATATTTTGTGATCTGTCAAACATATTTGACTGTATAAATCACAATAGTCTCTTAAGTAAATTAGAATATTATTGTGTAAGAGGTGATAGAAGAAGTTGTTATTTTATGAGATTGCTGTTGTTGTTGTGGTATCCAGTCCACAGACTTGTTTTATGCATTATTGTTTCCACAATACCCTATTCTTAGCAAGCCTCTTTAACTCCACATAAGAATGGCAACCTACATCTGTCTGAATCTGCTTACTGTATCCATCTCGTGGTCTTCCTCTACGGCTTTTACGCCACACACTTCCCTCCAACACTAAATTAACAGTTCCTTGATGTCTAAAAATGTGTCCTACCAATCGATCCCTTCTTTTAGTCAAGGGATTACCTCTTTATAATAAATTCAAATGGGGGAGGGGGGGGAGCATACCACATAACTGCCAAATCGCTTAATTTTTAAGAAATCGTATGTACGGAACACCACAGGAAAATACATGAAATATAATTTCGTCAGTCCATGTATACTTAGATGAAACTGTAGAATTTCTTTGCAAGCTCATGAAGTGAATTTTCAATTACGAGGAGCAGGATCTTAATCTTAGTTAGGTTTCTTTATTTGCAGAGCTGCAAATTAAGTTCTTTTTACTACTGGTAACGGTTTTTGGATTCTAGAACGTTCATCAAGCAATGAAAAATAATTACAAATATGATAACATACATGGCATATGTCAATATATTACCGAAATTAAAGTTTTTCATTTGCACATTAGATTATAGTTGTTCAATAAGTAAGCACATACCGTAACAGCAGAAGCCACAAACATGCTTAGCCAGTCAGAAACAAAACCTGCTGGCCCACATCCAACTGCTGTAAACTAAAATGGCCATAACTACGACTGTGTTGCTACAGGAAAACTGACGGTCAGTACACAGCCAGCTCGAGTGCAAACACACTACGGGGCGCGTCATGGCTGATGACTTACATCAACAAAATGTTCAAATGTTTGTAGAACTTATGGGACTTAACTACAGGCTCATCAGTCCGTAAACTTACAAACTACTTATGAACTAGCTAAGACTAAGGACGGCACAAATATCCATGCCCGAGGGGGGATTCGAACCCCCGACCGTAGTGGCCATGCAGACCGTGACTGGAGCGTCTCAGTCCCCTCCGCCACCGCGGCCGGCACTTACATCAACACGAACACATACAGAGAAAAAGCCCCCCCCCCCCCCAAACCTCTGTCCTACGCTCCCCTGTAAGTTCCGCAAGATGACAGCAGATGTCAGGTGGTTCCCTGGCTTAGTACCGGTAGACCACACAAGAGGCGCTTCTGAGGGTGACTCTCGAGGTAGCATGGAGGCTGAGGGGAGAGCTCGTGCCGCCTGCCACGATGCCACGGCTGTGTCTGGCTTGCTGGCGTTAGAGGGGAAGTGGTGGTGGGGACAGCCGCTAACTGCTGCCTGCTCTGGCCAGTTCTAAAGGGCTGCTACTGACCGCAGGGCCATCATGGGTCATCTTACGGACCAGGCCCTTATGGAGGTTTCCCGTCTGTATATTTTTGTCTTCGACACCATCTAGAGACAAGGCCTTTCAACAGCCTGTGGTACGTCACACTGACCAGGCCGCAGACTCCAGCTAACTGGCTGGCCACTACGAGGCAGGGGGCGTGCTCAGCGGACATCCATTGAACTGGAGGCCGCGGCCTGGTCAGTTTGACGTAGCACGGGCTGTTGTGAGGTCTTGTCTCTAGGTGGTGTTGCATCCGTCCAGTCATGTTCACTGTGCATTCCGGCGAACTCGGGAAGTTCCAGCAAGACAGTGCGACACCCTACACGTACAGAATTGCTACGAAGTGGCTCCAGGAAAACTCTTCTGAGTTTAAATGCCTCTGCTGGCCACCATGTTTTCGATGTTTTCGGGATGCCTGCAACGTGCATTTCAGAAGACATCTGCACCCCTTACTGCTCTTACGGATTTACGGACAGCCCTGCAGGAGGCCTGGTGTCAGTTCCCTCCAGTAGTACAGATATTAGTCGAGTACATGCCACGTCATGTTGCAGTACTTCTGCGTGCTCGCGGAGGCCCTAGGCAAGTGAACCAGTTTTTCTGGCTCTTCGGTGTATCATGGTATTGATACCCGTATTCAGTTCAATAAGAAACCTTTATCCATACTCTCGATCGAGTACCTTTGCCATAACTACTTTTTAGGCTATTATACTGTACCTTTTCTAATTTAAAAGCATAAATTTTAAATACGTTGGACTTGACGCTCAAACGACAGTTTACGGCGCTGCTAGCAGCGTTCATTACTCTGCTTATCGCTTTTTTTTACTACTGTAGCATAAACAAAATTTGTATTTAGCATTCATCATTAGTATCAAATATCAATACGTCAGATCAAGGAACGAATATAAAAGAATACCTCCATAAAGTAAAATACAATAATCGCTTACCTCATGCCACACACTATATAAAACACGAGTATTACTGATATCTTAGGAATATCTTTGCTTGGCACTCCCGATGCAAGTGGTGTAAATTTACAATAGCTTGATTGTTTATTCAGTTAAAGACTGTTAATGGCTTATTTCCATTCATTTGAGTCTAAGAACTTTTGCGAACCTTTTTGATTCGTGGACAGGATTTTAACTGTAAATGTAACTCTGATAGGGCAAATCAGAGGCAAAGTTAATTTACTTCATTTAGAAAAGACAACTTTAATTTCAATTTTTAATTGAACAATAATTAAATACGCATTGGTGTAAACAACACTACGTGATGTAACCACAAAACTCAATGTGAAACGTACGACGAACGTATCAGTTAGGACATTTCCTGCGCAGTTTCGCGTCAATGGGCTTTGACAGCAAGGGATCGACTGTAGTGACCATATCGCTTGGTCCTTATACGATTTGAAACAGTGGCGCTATCAGAAGAGTCCCCGCTTTCAATTGGCAAGAGCTGCTGGTATGTTCGAGTGTAGTACAGACCCCACGAACCTACGGACTCATGTTGTCCGCAAGGCAGTGAGAAAGCTGGTGAAAGGTCCATAATGTTGTGGACTGTTTTATGTTGAATTGACTGAGTCCACTGCTCCAAATGAACCGATTACTGATTGAAAATGGTTATGCCCGGCTACTTGGCTGCCATCTGTATCTGCGACATGTTGCTGAAGTTAGCTCTCTTACACGTGAAACAGTAAAATATTTTATAATGGAGGATAGATAACAACTCACCGTAAAGAGGCTCGTTGAGCTGCTGACAGGCACGAAAATAAATAATCACATTCACACAAATTTTAGGCCATGGCCTTCATCAGAAAAAGAAACACATACATTGACGCACTCACTCAGACAACGATACACACACACACACACACACACACACACACACACACACACACAAAACCACCATGTCCGGCCACTCCAGCACCATAAGCATCTGGACTGTGAGTGATGTGGTGAATGGAGGGGGAAGGATGCCGAGTAAAGGTGCGATGGAAAGTTCCGCGTTGCATGATGGGTTCTAAAAGCTCTAGGCGGGAATTTGAATTTCGGCAAGACTACAGTGAAGGAAAGGAACTGGAAAGGATAAAAGGGAGATGTAGAGGAGTGTAGAGAGGGAATGGGAGGAGGATTTGAAACGATAAAGATAATAAGTAAAAAATAAAAATATGAAAAAGAGAAAAAAGATAGGAAAAATAAAAAATGAAAATAAATGTTTATTAATTAAGGGGACAGCCTATTGTAGGTGTCGACACACGTAGCAAGGAAGAAATGAGATACGTATGAGGGGGGAAGGTGGAGACTGGAGGGAAAGATGTTAGACATACGATTTAGGGATGGGTAGTTTGGTTGAAGCCGGGATGGTTGCTGGACCGTAGAATGTGATGAACGGACAATTACCATTTTCGCAGTTCAGAAGCATTGGTGGTGGAGGGAAGGATCCAAATGGCTCGGGTAGTAAATCCGCCATTGAAATCCAGAGTGTTGTGTTCACCCGCATGCTGTGCCATAGGGTGGTCCAACTTGCTTTTGTCACAGTTTGGGGATGGCCATTCATACTGACGGACAGCTGGTTAGTCGTCATACAGATATAAAACGCTGTGCAATGATTGCCGCAGAGTTGGTATATCAAATGGCTGCTTTCTGATGGCGTAGGATAAGCCTGTATCAAGACTGGAATAGGAAGTGCTGGGTGGGTGGTCTTCCACAGTGATATGATGCGCTTACCGTCTTGCGAGTAGTTGGCGAGGTCGGGGTAGTCGTATCCGGAGTAGTAGTCCAGCGAGTCGGGGTCCTCGGCGTCTGCGGCGCTGCTGCGGTTGCCGGCGTCGGCGTCGGCGTCGGCCGGCGTCGTCGACGGCGTGGTCGTCGGCGCTGGCGCTGGCGTCGGCGCCGCCGTCGTCACGGCCGTCGCCACTTCCGGCGTCGCAGTCGCCGTCGCCGTGGCCGTCGCGTTGGTCCTCTCCGCTTGCGCCACAGCTGTCGACACAGGGACGCCTCGTCACACTCACTAGTACTGCACTGCACTTCTTAGAGATAGAGTTCAGGTCGAGTTAAGGCGTGATTCTGAACCCGACTGCATTTACAACTTAAAAAGAAAATGAACTAAGGAAATTTTACTTTCGGAACTGGAACAATTATATTGCTGAAATGCTTCATTAGAGAATGAGCCCATGGAAAGACGGTAAAGGCACTATTGGTACTGTAAACTCGAAATAAATTAGAACAATATTTAGCTTTACAAGATCGACAACATTTGTACCAAATATTACATTTAGATATTGAAGATAAGGAATGCAATTTTTTTTCTAATGCTCGATAGAAACTTAATTTCAGCATGAAATTAGAAAACTTATAGTATGTTGAAAAACAAATTCTGAAAAATATCGACGAGTAGAAAAATTTAATAAAATTTGAAGAAACAATCGCAAACATAATATACGGTTGATTCGATTCAAAATGACGATATTACAGGTCTACTTATGGGTGTTTACCAACATCTAGTCTAGCTGAGGGAGGCGGAAAAACGACTAAAGGGTTTTTAAAAAACGAAAGAAAGATTAAAAGTTTTGTTGAGTTCTAATGACTGTGGATACCATCGTCTAACTCCTTTCGTAAGTGTCAGATCTGGAAAACCTGAGGAATTTAAAAATATTTAGAACTTCACATAGTTCTGACATAAAGTCACGGAGGAGGCAGGCGACCATGATTAATAGTGAATAAAGTCTGAAATATGCTGCATAGGTTGCTGTATTGATTAAAGTCATGAAGTGGTTAAAATATAACTTTATTTGGCGGGTAACCATTTGTACTGACGTACTTGTAATCTATGTGTGCAGGATTCTGATGATGGCCCTAGCCGAAACGCGTCAAATGAAGACATACTGTAACCACTTCATGACTTTAATCAATACAACGACCTATACAGCCTATTGCAGACTTTATTCACTATCCAGAACTTGCCTGTTCATTATGACACTCATTGAATACGTTGGTGACTACCACCCTTTTCAAAACCTGTTCGCGTCAATTTAAGTCAAGAAAAGCATAAAAAAACCTTGATCTACCCAGATTTCTTTCGTAAACAGCCTGTTGTATCTGGCTGTGATGTAACTGATTTTCGAAAACAGATAGTGCTGGAGACAACTTTGGCCAACTACAAGACTTTTACAATAATAATAATTTCGTGCGGTTCATTGGCCTGGTGCAAGTCTTTCAATTGGACGCCACTTCGGTGTCTTGCGTGTCCCGAACCTATCCAAGTTACTCAACCGGGGAAACGTGGAATCCGAACCACGTGTCGTTTCTGGCGACTCCTCACATAGTTTAGAGGTGAAGGCTGGGTTAAATTGCAGACTGAAAAAATCCGGAGTCCAATCAGGTTTCGAACCCACGAACCTTCCGTTTCCAGTCGAGCGCTGACCATCGGGCCGTACACTTTTACAATTATTGATATGGTGTCTCTTCTTTCGGACAGGTCCGAAATAACAGACACCATACCAATAATTGTAAAATAAGCCACCAACAGGTAATTGACAATTTCAGTGCGAACGCATTTAAACGCTCCATTCCTTACGGAATTTCCATTATAGGCTGTGAGCAAGAGGAATCAACGGACAGGGGGTAGAAGTTGAGAATTTGGGTTGGAAGGGAAGCGTGCCTGGATAGCCTAATTGGTTAAGGCGACCGCTGCCCAAAACGGGAAATCCGGGGGTCGAAACCCGATCCAGCACAAATTTTCAGCTACGCCGTTGAATTTATTTCTACACCCCGAAACGGTCAAAATGTTTGAATATTTCGAAATCGTAACTACAAGACTCTGGAATGAAAACAAAATCACGAATCAGGCAAGTTTCCGGTGGTATGAAAAGTGTAACCAGCAATAGTCATTTGGAGAAAGTAAGTGTAGAGAGGATTGAAATGGGTAAAAATGAAATTATCGAGCCGGAACTTCTCGACTTGAGAATCATCAAGAATGTAGTGAAGTCTCATCCTGAACACAGTTTTAAAGAGAGTGACTGAAATTACTTAAAGGAAGAAAAATATAAACTTCTCAGAAGCCGAGAGTTCATTAATAAATTCATGGCTGTTGCTGATTGTAATGCTAATTATAATACATGTGATTATAATTAGATAATCATTCAGCGAAGAATATCATTATCAATTTCATAGGAGACAAAATGGAAAGCTTTCTTGCAAATTTGATGCTGTAAATATTATGCAGACGCAAAATGCTGCTGAATTGGCTATAAGAATAACAACCATTGTCTTTGGAAATGTTCAAACGTTTGTAAAGTTACGGGACCTAACTGCAGTGGTCACTAAGCTTACAGACTACTTTAACTTATACTAACAACAACAACAACAACAACACACACACACACACACACACACACACACACACACACACACACAGCCACGAGGGAAGACTCGAATGTCGACGGCGATATACAATCTGCCTGCGGTAGGCCAGACGCGGCAGCTTCGTCCTCTCGGAAAAGATAAGTAATTTAGATTGTAATAAGACTTAGTTTTACACCGATAAGTAATTAAATACATTTATTAGAGTCCTGTCCTAGCTTACAATTAAAGGTTTCACTTTCCCTTGCGTAGTTTTTCATTTATCGCGAAAAGTCCATACAGCAGTGTTACAGCCGTAGGTTTCGTTTACGTTCTTGCACAGCAAATCTAAATAAACTGGTTTATTAGTTCTTTTGCTTTTATTACAAGTTAAGTACATCTTATCCCTTCATTGTTTCTCACTTATTATTCACGTAGAGTTGATTAAGATTTTATTTGCTGTCCCAGAAACTTCGCATTTCCTGTGTTTACATTCGGAGACTAGGCCTAATTTTTCAGAGTACACTGATTTAGCGTTAACACGTAGTAGAAGTTGTTTTTACGTCACTGTACGACTAAGTATTTACATATATTAGTGCCCTATTCAACTTTAGTGCTCCTTTATATCTGTATCTAATTTAATTAATCTAGCTTAATACAGGAAACAACCATGAGTGCTAAGTGTTTGAGCTGCCGTAGGAAAGTTAGTTCAGGGGTTCTATGCAGCTGTTGTGACAGTTGGTTTCACTGGGGAGAATGTAGTGGCGTGGGTATTGGGGAAGCAAAGGAGACTCTTCCTTTCTTGTGCAGGGTTTGTTCAAGGGATAAGAAAATAGCGGAACAAGAGGGGAAAATCAGAGCCCTTCAGGCTGAATTAGATAGTGTTAGAGAAGAACTGTCAAGGTTAAGGGGGGAGGAGGGTAACCAGAGGTGGGAAGTGGTAGCAGGGAACAGTGGCCTCAGTAAGAGTACAGTGTGTGACAGTTTTATCATTGGCACAAACAATAGGTTTGCCTTGCTGCCACAGTCTAACGAGGAAGAGCCTCCAGTAGATGTAGGTGTAATTAAGGAGCAACAGAATTTCATTAGGAAACCAAAGGTTTCAAAAAAAGTAGAACGTAGGAGGAAAGTTCTGTTGCTAGGTAGCAGCCACGGGAGAGGTGTGGGCCAAATTGTGCAGGAAAAATTAGGTTACAGGTACCAGGTCACAAACTTTTTTAAGCCCAGTGCAAGTCTGAGCCAGGTGGTAGAGGATTTAGATTCATTGTGCAAAGGGTTTACTAAGGAGGGTCATGTGGTGATAGTGGGTGGTATGGGAAACAGTATTGATAGGGATCAGGGCTACAATATTGAGTGTGACCTGGTGAAAATAGCTACTGCAGCAAACCATACTAATGTTCGGATGGTGCCTGCCTTCATGCGGTATGATCAGCCTCGGTTGAATAGCTCTGTAAGGAGGGTCAACATGGAGTTAGATCAGCTGCGCAGGGCGGACACTCTGTCGGACATTAGTTTGGTACCTCTTGATGCTATTGATAGGTGGGACTTTACTAGGCATGGCCTGCACCTCAATAGGAAAGGGAAGGGAAAACTGGCTGGGTTGATAGGAAAATCTATAAGGGGGGACACTGCAACTCTTGGGAGTACCTCTGTTTTAGGATAAGTTCAGTGTCCAATGAGAAGCCCAGACAGGCAGGTAATAAAGCTGTTAAAATATCACAAGATTCTGACAATAGTAAATTAAAAAATAATGTTTGTATTTTTCATCAAAATATTGGGGGTTTAAAGAATAAAGTAGATGAGCTCCTGATTTGTTTAGAAACTATAGAAGCTGACAATGTAATAGATATACTATGCCTGTCTGAGCATCACATTATCACTGATATGAATAAAGTAAATATTAGTGGGTATAAACTAGCAGCACATGCAAGTAGAGAAAAGAAGGTGTGGGGAGGAGTTGCCATTTATATCAAAAATTGTCACAGTGTAAAAAATTTAGAAACAAAAAAATTTTGTATAGAGCAACACATAGAAGCATGTGCCTGTGAGCTTAAACTGAAGGGTGGTTCTTTTATAATTGTCACAGTGTATAGGCCTCCCTCAGGAAACTTTCATTTATTCCTGGAATACTTGGATGCCTTGTTGTGCTATCTGTCAGATAGGGGGAAGCAAATTATTGTATGTGGGGATTTCAATTTTGATTCACTGCAAGAGTGTAATAAGAAGACTGACCTGGAAGTCTTACTTGGTTCTTTCAATTTGAGATCTGTTATTGATTTTCCTACTAGGGTAGTAAAGAACAGCAGCACATTGATAGACAATTTTTTTATAGATCAAGATAGGTTTAACAACATTAGTGCATGTCCTGTTGAGAATGGTCTTTCTGATCATGGTGCACAGCTAGTTACATTATATGATATATCTCCTTTCTGTAATTTGAATCAGTCCTCCAAAGTTGTTCGTACAATTAATGAATCGACAATTAGAAATTTCACGGAAAGTCTTCAGCAGTTAGATTGGGATGAAGTCTACAAGGAACCTGATGCTAATTTAAAATACAATTTATTTCATGATACTTTTGTAAGGGTATTTGATAACTGTTTCCCCAAGAAATTAGTCAAATTTAATTGTAAGGAACCAAGCAAAAAACCATGGCTTACCAAAGGTATAAAAATATCTTGTAACCGGAAAAGGGAACTGTATCTGACAGCAAGAGAGAGTAGTGACCCAGTAATACTCAACTATTATAAAAACTACTGTTCTGTATTAAGGAAAGTTATTAAAAAATCCAAAAGCATGTGCATCATGTCTGAGATTAGTACATCAAATTATAAAATTAAAACAATCTGGAATATTATAACAAGGGAGACAGGGCAACCAAGAACACAGGAAGACAGCATTACCATCAAAGTGAATGAAAAAATTACAAACAAAAAGTCAGAAGTCGAAAACACTTTTAACAATTATTTTTTAAATGTTGTGGAGAATATAGGATCCAAATGTTCATTAGAAGAAGCTAGGCAGTTAATGGAACAGGGCGTACCTAGACAGTTTGATGCAATGGAAATCCCACCCACCTCTCAATCTGAAATTAGGAAATTAATAAACTCCCTCAAGAGTAAAAGCTCTCATGGCATTGATGGCATATCCAGCAGGGTATTAAAAGCTTGTTCCCAAGAAATATGTAGGATTCTTAGCCACATTTGTAATAGCTCACTGGAGCAGGGTATTTTCCCTGATAGACTGAAATATGCTATTGTCAAACCACTTCATAAAAAAGGTGATACATTGGATGTCAACAACTACCGCCCAATCTCACTTCTGACTGCTCTATCAAAAATTCTTGAAAAAGTAATGTATTCCAGAGTAACTTCATATATTAATAAAAATAAAGTTCTAACTAAATGTCAGTTTGGTTTCCAGAAAGGCTTTTCAACAGAAAATGCAATACACAATTTCACTAATGAAATATTAAATGCTTTGGATAACCGTAAATCACCCGTTGGGATTTTTTGTGATCTATCAAAGGCCTTTGATTGTGTTAACCATGGAATTCTTCTAGATAAGCTTAACTACTGTGGTATGGGTGGAAAAGTGCACAAATGGTTTAAATCATACCTAACTGGAAGAGTTCAGAAAGTTGATATAAGTAATTGACATAATATACAAAAAACTGCCAAGTCCTCAAACTGGGGAACTATCAAGCATGGGGTGCCACAGGGTTCGGTACTGGGACCTTTGCTGTTCTTAATATATATTAATGATTTGCCTTTCTATATTCATAAAGATGCCAAGCTAGTTCTCTTTGCTGATGATACAAGTATCGCTATCACACCCGAATCACAGGAATTAACTGATGAAATTGTCAATGAAGTATTTCAGAGAATTATTAGATGGTTCTCTGTAAATGGACTCTCTTTAAATTTTGAAAAAACACAGTATATTCAGTTTCACACAATAAATGGCATCACACCATTAATTAATATTGACTTCAACCAGAAATCTATAGCTAAAGTAGAATATTCAAAATTTTTAGGTTTATGCATTGATGAGGGGTTGAATTGGAAGAAACACATTGAAGATCTGCTGAAACGTTTGAGCTCAGCTACTTATGCTATTAGGGTGATTGCAAACTTTGGTGATATACAACTCAGTAAACTAGCATACTATGCCTATTTTCATTCTCTGCTTTCTTATGGCATCATATTCTGGGGCAATTCATCATTTAGTAAGAAAGTATTCATTGCCCAAAAGCGGGTCATCAGAATAATTGCTGGAGCCCACCCAAGATCATCCTGCAGACATTTGTTTAAGGATCTAGGAATCTTCACAGTAGCTTCACAATATATATATTCACTTATGAAATTTGTTATTAACAATCCAACTGAATTCAAATGTAACAGCAGTGTGCATAGCTACAACACTAGGAGAAAGGGTGACATACACTATTCAAGGTTAAATTTAGCTCTGTCACAAAAAGGGGTTAAATTTTCTGCCACAAAAGTCTTTGGTCACTTACCTAGTAGTATCAAAATTCTGACAGATAGCCAACTAGCATTTAAAAATGAATTAAGAGAATTTCTGAATGGCAATTCCTTCTACACATTAGATGAATTTCTAGATAAAAGTTAGTACTTTAGGAAAAACTTAATTTAAAAAAATGCAAATATTGAGTGTCATGTAATATTATGTATAGACACACTTCATTTAACTGACACGTTCCACATCATTACGAAGTGTCGTATTCATGATCTATGGAACAAGTATTAATCTAATCTAATCTAATCTAATCTAACTAGCGCGCGCAACGAAGTAAGGCGCCTTAGCGCGCACAGCTATTCTGCTGCAGCTTGTCTTTGGAGGTGAGATGCTAAGGTACTGAGACGCTATTTAGATTGCCTTCATTATTTCCAATAATTTTTGAATATCTCTGTATTTCTTAAGCCAGAAAAGGTCTAGGTGCCTAAGCTGTCAGGTCACGTACAGTACATTGCGAAGAGCGTCACTCATGTGTCCTAAAATTCACTGTCAATCCTGTGCATATTCTCCATATCGCTATTTGTTGACGACACTATTGACTAGTTCAGAATAAACTGTAAAGTGCTAGCCACTCAGTATGAAGCACTCTGAATGAACAAGAACAGGTGGAAGCTGCAACGACGAGAGAGGCACGTGACTGATGCAGGCGTATATCGCGGGAGCCAGAAGCGCCACCTGAAAGCGCTGTAACAAAGTGACCGTGTGGAAGTACTGGAAGTGATCTATCGTGCGGTTTCGGATAAACGTTTTCCGTAGTGAATTAAGCCGTCAGTCAATCATCAGATTGGGAAGAAATTGTATATGGTATCCTACAAGGACCCATCTTCGTGCCAGTGCATTTTCTTGTGTACACTAATGATCTCTCATCAGTTACACAGCTAGAAGCAAAGTTCGTTTGTTCACATATACTGCAAGCATTGCAATAAACAGCAGGTCTACTAATGATATTTTCATGGTTTAAAGCAAACTGATTGACATTAAAATTTGGAAAGACTCACTATATTGTTTTAGATAATTGACACATTTATATTCAGTTTTGTTTGTATATTTCCACGAAACATCTACTGACAAACAGTGCACTTGGAAAGAGTTATATTGTATTTGCAGGATTTCACATTTACAGCGTTTCTGTGGCGTTTTGTCTTCGTCTTCATTTTTCATTACTTCTACAATTTTCTGTGGTCACACATGAAAGCGATTCTTCATATGCTCATAGCACAGTTCATCTGCAAGCTGCTGAATAAAATGACTTTCGTTTGATCCTCTTCCCAGTAACAGTCCTGAATGCCAGGTCAGTGATAATGCAGAAGGAATGTACTGACCATCTGCTTGAGGCAGCCTTGACTGAAGACTGCCTGGCCATTTTGTCTACCATGTCAATTCCAAATTTTGTTTTCTTGTATTAACATATACTCTCTTGAGGGGTTTTTTCTCGTTTGTACTAATAGTCGCACTAGCACCAACGGAAGACATTACTACCACACTATTTTTTTTAGCTTCAGATAATGTAATGGATTAAAGGGTTATCTTCGGGATTCAACGCATGCCGAATAGGCTACCTGGCCACCAGCGCGACGGTACAGGCCGCCAACTAGCAGGCCTTAGATTCCATAAACATACGACAAATTAACAACACACACACACCAGCAGCGATGAATCGGAACTTAATACTGAACATGGCATAGAATTGGAAGGCCAAATTAGTTGACGGTTTCACAGAAGACTGGCTAGAGCTCCATTCTTCATGGATGTTTCTTTTCGGATCGGTTTTCTCCGAATATTTTGGATGCTGCATTTAGTTCCACCTGTCACATGTCAGGAGTGTCAACGTACGAGTAAAGTGAAGAACTTTAGTGAGTATATTGACAGTAAATGCAATGAATATCATGACCAAAAATATATCTGGCTATGGCTGTAGCTGTAGGAATAACAGAACGAATTTTAGTGTTACAATCCAAAGAATCCACATGAGTACGAAAAGAAATCCGTTAAACTTTGTTTACATGATAAATCAATCAAAGGTCAAGGCTGTAAACTCCACAAAATACCTGGGAATTACTATTACTGCAGACTGAAACTGGAAAGAACACCTAGATAAAGTCGTGGGAAGGGCGAACCAGAGACTGCGTTTTATTGGTAGAAACCTTAAAAGATGCAACAGAACTATTAAAGAAACTGCATACACTACGATTGTCCGTCTTTTTTTGGAATATTGCTGCCCAGTGTGGGATCCTTATCAGGTGGGTTTGACGGAGGACATCGAAAGAGTCCAAAGAAGGGCAGCTCGTTTTGTATTGTCACGATACAGGGGAGACAGCTTTACAGAAATGATACAGGATCAGGGATGGGAATCATTACAACAACGGCGCTTATCGCTGCGGTGTGGACTACTTACGAAACTCCAACCGTCAACATTCTCCTCCGAATGCAAAAATATATTTTGACTCCCACTTACATAGGTAGAAACGCGATCATCAGAATAGAATACGAGAAATCAGAGCTCGAACGGAGAGATTAAGGTGTTCTTTCCTCCCGCTCGCTATTCGAGAATGGAATGGGAGATAAATAGTATAAAGGTGGTTCGATGAACCCTCTGCCAGGCACCTGAATGTGATTTGCAGAGTATCCCATGTAGATGTAGATGAAGGTGACAAAGTGGGTGTTTACGTATTTCCTGTCCGTGTGATTCGGAAAATCGTAACGTTTTTGTCTCGCATTCCATATGATAGAAACAGAAAGCCTATTTCGTGCTGGTATATCTTTTGTAACCTGAATAGTGGCACAGTAATTGCAAGCTTGTACAGATGTTACAGGCTGTAACATATTTACGGACATGTTCTACACGTCTCGGGAATTGTATAAAATGAAATTTTATGTAACAGGTATAGAAATGCCTTGCTGAACATGCCTTGTGCGCCTATCAAACTGAGATGGACATTATGTGTCTATCACTTCATGGCAAAGGAATAGTAACTATTTTCTTAATAGAAAAGTCACAGATTAAAATATGACAATAAATAATATGATTAAAAGTACTAACTGTGAAAGGACAACGTCAGTCGGTACTTATTATCGCATTTTAATTTATTACTATTTTCTATCTATGCATTTGTGAATGGTGTCGTAATGCAGTGAAACTAGTCATGTATTAGTGATTGCCGTTTGACTACTATATCTTGTACGAAATAAAGAAAAAGCTAGTGACTACGTTGAGTAAATGATTTGTTCCTCAAGCAGAAAGAACCAGTCTGTGCAGTTCGTGAAAGCCATTGTTGTTTTGCAATACAAGGATGGACAGGGCTGATATGTGCTGTGGCTGCTCTGATTTTACAAGACTGTCATACAAGTGATGGAAAAATTGATCTTCTGAGGTTGCAGTTGTGAATTGTTATATCTTATACTCAATAAATAAATGGGAATCTAGAGAACAGCTGCAAACTCACCTTTCCTACAGAAGAAATCTAATTAGGCAGTTGGTCGTCTAGGTGAGAATTACAGGTGCAAATGAAAGCGGAAGACCGTCGTCGTCTGACAACGACGAAAGACTAAATGATAAGATACATTTTGTAATGTAAATTAAAATGTGTGTGTGTGTGTGTGTGTGTGTGTGTGTGTGTGTGTGTGTGTGTGTGTGTGTATGTTGGTGTGTGTGTATCTTAGATTGTTTTGCAGAAAACGCAAGAAGAAAGTAAGGGAAAAAGAGAAACATTTTTATATTGTGAAACATACAAGAGGAAACCTGGACTTCACCAAGAAGAATGTTTCAAATGCACAAGAAGTACCACACACACAACAAAAAAATTATAAACTTGCGTAAACATTCAAAAACCAGTTTATAATAAAATAATTTTATCAAGTGATCTCATTCTGAATTATTTTTAATATTACTGTAGTAAAGTGTAATGCCTAACACCCTTACACGTGTAAAATAAATAGGAGTTGGAGATCAAAATATCCACGGGTGTACTGCCGGTCTATAGTGTCCAACGGGCACAATATTTCGGTGATCATACATGTCGCCATCATCAGGTGTACTGACGGACTGAGCTCCTGGAAACGCGCCGGCACGGCTGCTCGAAGGGAACTGGGTTCTAGCCCGGTAGCGGGCGATTTAAATACCCTCGGCCCGCGGAGCGACCCCTCCGCGGTCTGCGCCCCGCGCCGCGGCCGCGCAGTGGAACCGAATGCGACGGCGTCTGACATGACGTCGGTGTGAAGGCTCTGTCCACCGTGGTCGTCACTTCGTTACGTTTGCTAGATTTACTCTTAATTAACTCAATCCCTGGTTCCCAAGCTTTGCCAAGATTATAGCCACAGTCACGGTTTATGAGGTCGTCACTTGTGCGAATGTCAATGGCCTCTCTAACGACGCAGTCCCAGTATCTCGACGTCTGTACCAGAATCCTAGTGCTATACGCGTCTCAATTTGCGCCTAGCCCCACAGTCACCTAATCCTAACACAGACACAGTGGCAATATTTCGGCAATATTCCGACGAGAAGGATTGGCTGCTGGAACTGCCCTTCAGGCTATCCCATTCATGCCAGGCGACTTTACTTTTTCCTCGCACGTGTCCCGTGTGTGCAAAGTCGGCGCCGTTGTTAAGGGTTTGGCGTTGCTAGTTGTGAGCCGTGGCCGGATTCCCTCACTGGTCAGAGTGACATCAAATAGCTTCGCAATATTATCCGAGACGGGAGAAAACAGACAGCAGAAGGAAAATAAATAGTGTGAAAATTAGTCAATTAGGTGGCGTTGTATGTGTCAGAAAATGTAAATTAAAACATCTGTCATTCACACGGTCCAACTCAGTAAACTTACAATACCTAACACTTGCACCGCAAATATTGCGGAAACGAAAAGTGCGATTGATATGCGGTTTTCACCAAATAGATTGTATGTATTTTTATCCAACAAACAGATTGTAATATTACTTAGAAAGAGTATTTTTCATGCAAACATACAGTTAGTTTTTTTTAATGGAACAATTGTTGTTTCTATCATACACTGGAATTTTTGACACCAGCTGTGTACAAATAATTTTGAATGACACTTTTATCACGTTTATTTTGGCAGCTACAACCGTTCATAGTTCCGGGGGCGGAGGCTGCGGTAGCGTAACTGACTGGTCGAGTGGCTAGCCCCTGGGGCACGACCCACTGCCTCATGACCACCAACCAGTCAGCTACACTGTCGTAGCCTCCACCCCCAAAACTTTGAATGGTTGTAACTGCCTAACTAAACGCGATAAAAATGTCATTCAAAATTCTTTGTACACAGCTGGTGTCAAAAATTCCAGTGCATCATAGAAACAACCAAGGTTCCATTTGTAAAATTGTATGTTTCCATAAAAGATACACTTTTACAATTTGTTTATTGGCTAACAATACTAGTCCTTCACTACCAATTCATTTTGAGAAAACCGCACATCAATCGCACTTTCCGTTTCCGCAATATTTGCGGTGCAAGTGTTAGGTGATACACTCTGTATGATAAAATTCACGGTTATGCCTTGTGTAAATTGCTAAAACACGTGTAACGTGAAAGACGTTGTAGCATTAAAGAAACGCCCTGAATAGAATATAATTTATTGTGGCTCAATGAGCAGCTGCAGATCTTTCTACTGGACGCCACTTCGGTGCCTAACATGTCACTAACCTACCCCAGTTATCCAATCGGGGAAAGGGGACCTGAGGTTTAGCGTTATATCAGAATAGCGTGTCTTTTCTGGCAACTCCTGACATCGTCTAGAGGAGAAGTCTGTGTTATAAATCCCAGCGAGTTTCGAATTCTTTTCGCTCCCCAACCGAAAACTTTGCCGCTAGCTCAGACTTCAAGCAGAAGAACAGCGCCAGTTCTTGGATACTTATCGAACTCAGATAAAACATTTAATTTGCAGTAAAAATAGTATTAATGGAGGTAAAACTTTTAAGTTGACCCAATTCACACCCACACAGTCTAAAATTAAGATCAATTGAGTATTTTTGGAATTCATCGCGGACAAACATAGGGACACGTGATTTTTATACATAGAAAGATATATATTGTTTGTGGCAACGTGCTACTCTCATGCCACTCCCTAATTACCTAATGGGTATGTATTTTTATATCAGTGGCCAAAGTGAATATTGAAGTAATGCACCAGATTCTTACGAAGTGGATCTCATAAAATGTTATAATTTGACGTGAAAATCTCCCTCCCTCTCTCCCTCTCCATCTCCTTTAGGAAGACATGCATATCGTCAGCTTTCGTTCCAAAGCCCGTCCACAGTTTCGCACAAGTTGCATAGTTGTTATCAGCCTTTTTAGGTATCATACATTAACCCTAGGACTCCGAATGCTAAAGTTTCCATAGTACTGTAATTGTCATAATAAACACATAGTAATCAACGTACTGTGCTTTGATAGTGTTTGTTTATTTTTAGGGACATTTCACAGTCATTTTAACAGGTATCTACATAGGAGAATTAAATGAAATGCGGCAGTGTAATAACATATCTGCACTTAAAATATTACTCTAATTCATCATTTAATTCACTCATAAAAGTTTCTCAATGGTTTTAGCTGTACAGAAAATGTGGTGAAAGACTCATTGCAGGGATGGATGTAAGATTTTATTTATTTATTTATTTTATTTTTTTCGGGGAGGGAGGGATTTTTGGAATTGGTGAAGTAATCAGAATTAAGGGGCAATCTGGATCAACAAAGTGTGGAATTATGTGAAACAGGTTTTCATTTCTTACTGTACTATTATTCTGTAAATTAGGAAAAGTTTGCGTTGTTATAAATCTTTCGGATATCGGGGTGGGGAGGGGGAGGGGAATATCCCCCTTATAACCCCGTTCCCTTACGTCCACCACTGACTCATCGGGAAGCATGTCTCAAAAACTATAACCGGAATCTGTACCGTAGCCGTCTCCACAAATTTTTGATGTAGTAAATATTTCGAACGTTTCTTGCAAACAAAATAGTTAAACTTTTTGCACGATGAATTGTATTATGTTCCCTTTGATCGGGGGCAAATGGAGTATCTGCCTCGCATTCTATTCTGATTGTAGAGTGTTTGGTCTAGATGTCCATTGTCTAACTGATAATCAAATCCACACCGTTTGATATTATTAACAATTTCCTTTTTCCTTGCTTGTGATAAACTGAAAAGACGTTCCACTTGCGGCTTTGCCATTTCTTTAGCCGACGTCATTAGAAACAGACGTCTCTCTGTTTTCTCAACAGCAACACAAGACAGTCTGTAGGCACTGAGTACAGCTAGATCGACAAGATCATAAAATAATGCTAATGACCAACGTTTTGTACGTTTTTTTTAACAAATGAGCTCTTACTACACTATGAAAAGTCATAGTGTAGTAAGAGCTCATTTTTCAAGCGTATCGATAACTGATTTTGTGGAGTTATAATACAACACTTCTTCTGGTTTTCTTTTCATGTTGCAGATCTGAACAACAGCTGAATTCATTGATACCAACTCAGAATACCTAAGAAAGAGACGGATATTTGATTATAAATTCTATGAATATGGGGTCATAATTGGCCCCCCACAAAAGTATACCTTAATTATTTATATAAATATTTCATCAATCGCTACAAATATTTTTGTGAAAGACCTGCAATCCTGTGTGACAAAAGTCGTAAAAATTCTAGATTTTAACAATAAACGGAAATATTGTTCCTATGACCACAAACAAAGTCTAGGGATTAAAATGTACAATCGTCGCTGTCAGCGTCGTAGGAGTCAAGAAGAACAAGTTCTTTTCTAAATAAAGGGCTCATTTCAGTCGCCCATGGTTTTCTTTCAATCTCTGGGAGACTCCTCCACTCACAGGCTCCGTCACCCTTCTGACAGTGTGAACGTAATGACTGAGTTATTTAGGAGGTCTAACTGAAATCGCATCTTAGCTTGTAACGGCACATTTCACATTCATGAAGTGGCGACAGTGTTTGTCTACGATCTTTGACTCTAACAAAGCGCAGCAACCTGCAGAAAGCAAGCGACCGTTACCCGTTAGATTGAGCAGTTACCTGTGATATGCTGCGTAACGTGGCAATTAAGTATTTATTAGCATAGGCACACGATGATTAGGTTGGACGTTAATGGTTTATATTTCGTTGCATACTAATGAAAGTAAATGATATTTTTCATGATTTTTAACGAGTTACTGGATGGCATATTCAATAAATTAAACTTATTTTATCATTATTAATGAACGACTGTAATGGAAGGTTAATCAAGAATAAATTAATGTCGATAGATGTACGCATTAGCCAGAAGAGCCTTTATTTCTCAGAGTGAAAGAGAGGAATGCATATAAGCTTAACCCACGTGTCACATTTTATCAACATGATTCTTATTTCAACGTTCATATTACCTTTTGTCTGTTTTACTTGCTGTATCATTCATTATATTCTTCAATTAAAATCGGTGTCACGTCTGTTTCCAAAATCTTCTATGTTAGATCATTATAATTATTATTACTATTTCATTGCTCTATATTTATCAAGAAGTAAACATTTTGGGCAAGTCCTTCTCATATCAAGTGAAGTTTCTGAACAACGTGTATACGAATACGCTAGTTCTGCTTATTTTGAATGAGGATTCTGTGGATGGGCACTGAACTTGCACTGTTTCATCGCTGTCTTTGGAAAAATCATTAATTGTGTCACAATATACATTGGACTTTTTCTTTGATGAGTCGTTTTCGTTGTGCGAAATCTCTATTGGAGCTCCGATAATAGTTATAAGCATCTATTATAGTTTTCAGTCAAACATATTTCACAGAAAAAAGGAGATGTTTGGAACTTTATTTCGCCGCAATGTAAGCCTTTCTTTCACTGAAACAATGTATAACTTCATTTGCTGTCGCAGCATCATTTTACACTTCACTGGCGTCTTTGACGTTTTTGTTGGCAACATTTAATATGCATATTTATGAACTATTCCGTCGGTTCTTAATGGAACATAGACATATTAAATAACTGTAAGAAACTATACATTTGTTCCACAATAATATTCATTTTCTTGTAAACTAACATTCGGCTTCTTAGGCCATATTCAGACAAATTATCCACATCACACTAGCTATTGTGATTAGAGTACAAATATTTTACGAAGCTACTTGACCAGTCATAGAATATGTAACCTTTAACTATTTATTAAAAAACTGTAACTAAGAAATAACTATAAATTAAATTGTATTAAATAAGCAGAAACAAACATATGAGTGTACCAGTACAACTGTATATTAAATTAACTTATATATACGAACAGAAGCAGGGGGAGGAACAGGTGAGTGAGGATGACATAAACAATGAAATGTGGGTGATACAATTACATATGTTTGGAATTTGTGAATATTGAACAAAGGAGCATATTAAAGTATATAACATATTTTAAAATTCATTGGTTTTCACAACAATGGTGAGAGTAGCACAAGGAAGGTAAAAAAAATTTAATGTGGGTGAGAAACATTCGACAATTTCAACAAGCATGCTGGAGGATTATACCTAATAGTTGTTACTTTAATAATGGTGAATACTGGAAATGGATTGGATCAATTATTGATGACGAAACGTTCATAACCTGCAGCAGCGTTTCCTATGTGTAATGTTTTAAAACCGAAGTCGGATAATTAGCAGTTTTATGATTTTCAGAATTTTCGGCTGTGCCCAGTACTAAAATTTAGCTCACGATCAACTACACGAAACTCGATCGCGTAACTGGTCCAAATGTCTCACATGACGGTGATTTACCTACATAAATATTTTTATTTCACGGTAATAATTCGAACAAATAGCAGTTAATAACGAACTCCGCACTTTTTATGATTTCCAAAAATATAAAATTTATTCGCCATTTATTCAGACATTCCGTACAGTGAAGTTACTTCTACTAGATTTTGGCTAATTTTGATCAGAAACCAGACTCGGAAAGTTTTTCACGTAATCAATTTAGAATAAAATAATGAAAGTTTCATCAACCCCAATCCATACGGCATTAGCATAATAATATGTTGTCTGGTGCGATCGGTTATGTATGAGTAATTACCTTTTTGAAGTGTATTTCAACGGAATTAATGTGAACAATGGTTTACGATGTTCTAAACAGAATGTTTATGTCGAACTATAATTTGTGAATCACGCTGTTTCTCGACTTCGAGATGCGAGGCATCGCTATAAAAACAGTAGACGTATATCACTATCTCATCACCTCAGTTCCTCGCTAATTAATTCTAACAACTTCCGTATCAGGAACCAAAGAGCTACGTGCCGTGTTGTCCGCTGGGGGCAAAGTTTTAAAAGACTATATAGCTTTGTGGGCATTTCATGTACAGACTACTAGCTTAAACCCGCGATTCCGCTCGCGTGTTGGTTGATTATGATAGATAATGCGCGAAACGTCAAAACGATTTTTTAAAGAGATTTATTGAAAGAAATTTCTATTTTACTGCTTTATTTATTTATTCTTATATTTCCTTATTCGTATGCTTATCCTTACAGAGAAAGAGCTGAAGACATTGTAGCACGCATAGACCAAAGATATGGTCTGTGGCATCACGTTTCGTTGTATGTAACCTCCTTGCTATAGAGTAGCAAACGTCATCTCTGGCCTTCAGACAGAATTTTTTTAATAATTTGACGACTTTCAACCACCATATCTTCCACCCCCTTATAGCTGTCGGCGTGGAACTTCGATGGTGTACAATAGGAGACTTCTAACAACAGTTACACAAAAACCATTCGTTTGCGTTCCGTAGTTTTCGCTGCAGAGCGAAATATTAACACACACACACAGACACACACACGTAGAATTTTAAATACACGGATAACTTTCTATCCCAGTATACTCCACCCTTTTATCATTATCAACCCGCAAGCAAATATGCAACCAGTAAAACCATTTTCAAACAGTAAATATAATTTCCAAATTACTAAATATCTATCAGGTCGCTATAAAACCGTGCCTAAGACCTTCCTCAGGTATAAATTAGTTGTTGTTGTTATGGTCTTCAGTCCGGAGACTGGTTTGATGCAGCTCTCCACCCTACTCTATCCTGAGCAAGCCTTTTCATCTCCTCATAAGAACGACAACCCACATCCACTTGAATCTGCATACTATACGCGTCTCTTGGTCTCCCTCTGCGATTTTTACCCCTCACACTTCCCGTCAACGCTAAATTCACAATTCCTTGATGCCTAAGAATGTGTCCTATCAATCGATCCCTTCTTTTAGTCAAGGTATGCCAAAAATTCCTTTTCTCACCAATTCTGTTCAGTACCTCTTCATTAGTTATGCGATCTACCCACCTAATCTTCAGCATTCTTCTGTAGCACCACATTTCAAAAGCCTCTATCCTCTTCCTGTCCGCACTGCTTATCGTCCATGTTTCACTCCCGTACAAGGCAACACTCCACACAAATGCCTTCAGAAAAGACTTCCTTACACTTAAATTAATATTCGATGTTAGCAAATTTCTCTCTTTCAATAATGCTTTTCATCCCATTGCATTTTATATCCTCTGTACTGCGACCATCACATGTTATTTTACTACCCAAGTAACAAAACTCATCTACCACTTTCATTGTTTCGTTACGTAATCTAATTCCTTCAGTATCACCTGATTTTCTATGACCGGATTCCATTATTTTTGTTTTCCTCTTGTTAATGTTCATTTTATATGCTCTCTTAAACACACTGTCCATTCCATTCAACTGCTCTTCCAGGTCCTTTGTTGTCTCTGACAGAATTACAATGTCATCAGCAAAACGCAATGTTTTTATTTCTTCCCCCTGAACTTTAATCCCTATTCCAAAATTTTCCTTGCTTTCCTTCACCGCCTGCTCGACGTACAAATTGAATAACATCGGAGAAAGGCTACAACCCTTTCTTACTCCCTTCCCAACTGATGCTTCCCTTTCATGTCCTTCGAGTCTAATAACTGCGGTTCGGCTTTTGCACAGGTTGTAAATAACTCTCCTTTCCCTGTATTTTACCCCTGCTGACTTCAGAATTTGAAAGAGTGTATTCCAGTCTACAATGTCAAACGCTTTCTCCAAATCTACAGAAGCTAAAAATGTAGTTTTGCCTTTCCTTAATCTATCTTCTAAGATAAGACGTAAAGTGAGTATTGCCTCCCGAGTTCCTACGTTCCTCCTTAATCCAAACTGATCTTCCCCGAGGTCAGCTTCTACCAGCTTTTCCATTCTTCTGTAGATAATTCGTGTTAAAATTTTGCAACCCTGACTTATCAAACTGATAGTTCTGTAATTTTCACACCTGTCTGTGCCTGATTTCTTTGGAATGGGGATTATTACATTTTTCTTAAAGTCTGAGGGTATTTCGCCTGTCTCATACATCCTACACACCAGATCAAATAGTTTTGTCATGGGTGGCTCTCCCAGAGACTTTAGTAGCTCTGAGGGAATGTCGTCTACTCCTGGGGCCTTGTTCCGACCTAGGTCTTTCAGGGCTCTGTCAAATTTATCTCTCAGTACAGTATCTCCTATTTCATGTTGATCTACTTCCTCTTCCCTTCCTACAACATCGTCTCTAAGTTCATTTCCTTTGTAGAGCTGCTCTATGTACTCTTTCCACCTTTCAGCTTTTCCTTCTTTGCTGAGAACTGGTTTCCCATCTGAGTTCTTGATATTCGTAGAGTTGCTTTTCTTGTCCCCAAATGTCTCTTTTATTTTCCTGTAGGCGGTATCTATTTTTCCCCTATTTATACATTCTTCTACATCCTTGAATTTGCTTTCTAGTCACTCCTTCTTAGCCATTTTGCACTTCCTGTCAATCTCATTTCTTAGTCGTCTGTACTCCATTTTGCTTGTTTCATTTACTGCATTTTTATATTTTCTCCTTTCATCAATTAAATTTAGTATTTCCTGTGATATACAAGGATATTTTGTAGGTCTTGCCTTTCTACCTATTTTGCCCTCTGCTGACCTCACTATTTCATCTCTCAATGCTATCCATTCCTACTGTTTTATTTCCCCCGTTTCTGTCAATTGATGCCTAAATCTCCCTCTGAATTTCTCCAGGCCGGCCGAGGTGGCCGAGGGGACTGAGGCGCTCCAGTCACGGTCTGCACGGCCACTGCGGTCGGGGGTTCGAATCCCCCCTCGGGCATGGATATTTGTGCCGTCCTTAGTCTTAGCTAGTTCATAAGTAGTTTGTAAGTTTAGGGACTGATGACCCCGTAGTTAAGTCCCATAAGCTTAACAAACATTTGAACATTTTTGAATTTCTCCAGAACTTCACGTACCTACAATTTATCTAAGTCCCATCTCCTTATTTTCCTACCTTTTTGTAGTTTCTTTAGTTTCAGCCTACAGTTCATGACTAACAAGTTATGGTCAGAGACTATATCTGCCCCCGGGTATGTCTTACAATCACCTGGTTCCGGAACTATCTGATACCTTCCGGTGTCTCCTGGTCTCTTCCACGTATACAACCGTCTTTTGTGATTCTTAAACCACGTGTTTGTTAGGATTAAATCATGTTCCGTGCAAAATTCTACCAGGCGACTTCCTCTTTCATTCCTTCTGCCCAGTCCCTATTCACCTACTATTTTTCCTTCTCTTCCTTTTCCTACTACCGAATTCCAGTCTCCCATCACAATTAAGTTTTCCTCTCCCTTAGTTGTCTGAATAATTTCCTTTAGCTCCTCATATATTTCTTCGATCTCCTCATCATCGGCAGAGCTAGTTGGCATATAAACATGTCCTACTGTTGTCGGTGTTGGCTTCATATCTATCTTGACAATGATAATGCGATCACTGTGCTGCTCATAGTAGTTTACCCGCATTCCTATCTTCTTATTCATTATCAGTCCTACTCCTGTGATACCCCCAACTGATTTTGTATTTATGATCCTGTACTCACCTGACCAGAAATCCTGTTCATCCTGCCACCGAACTTCACTAATCCCCACTATATCTAACCTCAACCTATCCATTTCCCTTTTTAAATTTTCTAATTTTCCTACCCGATTAAGGTATCTAACATTCCACGCTCCGATCCGTAGAATGCCAGTATTGTCTTTCCTGATGACAACATCCTCCTGAGTAGTCCCCGCCCGGAGATCCGAATGGGGGACTATTTTACCTCCGGAATATTTTACCCGAGAGGATGCCATCATCATATTTCCATACAGTAGAGCTGCATGTCCTCGGGAAAAGTAACGGCTGTAGTTTCCCCTTGCTTTCAGCCGTTCGCAGTAGCTGTGTGGCAAAGCCACATTAGCTGATGTTACAAGGCCAGCTCAGTCAATCATCCAGACTGTTGCCCCTGTAACTACTGAAAAGGCTGCTGCCCCTCTTCAGGAACCACACGTTTGTCTGGCCTCTCCACAGATACCCCTCCGCTGTGGTTGCACCTACGGTACGGCTATCTGTATCGTTGAGGCACGCAAGCCACCCCACCTCGGCAATGTCTGTGGTACATGGGGGTGGATAAATTAGTAACTGTACAAATATTTAAGTTTCTGTGTCTTGTCGTTCGGACGTGATAAGCGTACACCGAACAGACATTCACATATATATATATATATATATATATATATATATATATATATATATATATATATATATATATAGCTATCCAATCGCCATAAAACAGTACCTAAAGCCTTCCCCGGGTAGACATTAGTAACGGTACAATTTTTTAGCTCTGTATGTCTTGTGGTTCAGGCGTGATAAACGTACACCGAACAGACATTCACATTTATAGATACAGATGTAGGTCACTGAGGGTGGTGTTAGTAACTAAGCAACTCACGCGTTCTGCACTTTCATTACCAAAGAATAAATTTCACGTCATCTATGGTAACAAAGACGAGGTAATTAATGGGACTAGGATACTGAGAGATTCTTTAACCACGTCTCTTACTATATTTTTTTCTTCTACGATGCCGTAATCTGTTATCGAGAAATTTCAGATTTCACTCAGGCTGCAATTTTCAGTTGTTGTGGAGAGAGCTGCAACTGCGCGGAAGAGCATTCTGAGCTGGCAGACCGCAGAGCCTTACATTTCGCCAGCAAAGGCATGCAATTTCAGGAATCTCAGCGACTTAAACAGCCGCGCCAGAGCCAGGAGAGGCACGGCGGAGACTGCCTCAGACATTTCTACAACACGACAAGTTGAAGGACCACCTACAAATCTTTCTCTTTATTGATAACGCCGAAATTACCGTGTTGCCGGGCACGTATTTATTCCATTCCTGTTTTACTCCACTTTCCATATCCCCATCCGCTCACCACCTCGTGCACAATGATCTCAGTATAAACAGATTAGATTAGATTAATACTTGTTCCAAATATCATATATACAACTTTTCGTAATGATGTGGAACGTGTCAGTTTAGTAAATATTTTCTATACATGACATTCAATTTCTTAAATTTATTTTTAAGTTTTTATCTAAAACTTCATCTACACTGTAAAAGGAATTGCCATTCAGAAATTCCTTATTAAATACTAGTTGGCTATCTGTCAGACTTTTGATACTACTTGGTAAGTGACCGAAGACTTTTGTGGCAGCATAATTCACTCCTTTCTGTGCCAAAGTTAGATTTAATCTTGAACAGTGAATGCCACCCTTTCTCCTAGTGTTGTAGCTATGCACACTGCTATTAATTTTGAATTGGGTCGGATTGTTAATAACAAATTCATGAGTACATATATATATATATATATATATATATATATATATATATATATATATATATTGTGAAGCTACAGTGAAAATATCTAGATCCCTATATAAATGTCTGCAGGATGATCTTGGGTGGGCTTCAGCAATTATTCTCATTACACGCTTTTGTGCAATGAATACTTTTTTACTCATTGTTGAATTGCCCCAGAATATGATTTCATATGTAAGCAGTGGCTGAAAATATGCATAGTAAGCTAATTTACTGAGATGTATATCACCAAATTTTGAAATGACCCTGATAGCATATGTAGCTGAACTCAAACGTTTCAAGAGATCTCAATATGTTTCTTCTAATTCAATCCCTCGTCAACGAAAACAGCTAAAAGTTTTGAATATTCTACCTTAGCTACAGATTTATGTTCGAAGTCCAAATTTATTAATGGTGTCATGCCATTTACTGTATGAAACTGTAAATATTGGATTTTACCAAAGTTTAATGAGAGTACATTTGTAGAGAGCCACTAAATAACTTCCTGAAAGATATCATTTACAATTTTATCAGTTTAATTCCTGTTTGTCAGGTGTGATAGTTATACTTGTATCATCAGCAAAAAAGAACTAGCTGAGCATCTTCATGAATGTATAATTGCAAGTCATTAATATATGTTAAGAACAGCAAAGTACCCAAGACTGAACCTTGTGCGACCCCACAAGATACACAACTGTAGTGTTTTGGATCTAAGAAAATCGTTTTTGTTATTTATGATGTTTTCTGTCCTTTGCATCCTCTGAAAATACGTTATGGACGGTTGATTAGTTTTGTAATTAGACAGGCGAACCTGTAAATGCTTTCCAATTGCTAATACTAATGAGAATTGGATACACATCCCAATCTTCTCTTAACCTCTTTCTGTCTGCCTCTTTCTATTCCTCTATATACCCCTCCCTCCTTGGCCTTCACTGTATCTGTTGTTCCGGACTCATAACGGATCTCTCTTCAGAATTTCTCTTTCCATTTGCCTCCAAAAGCTGTCTTACTGACTTGCATTACGTGTACAGCGATCGATATTTCGACGCATCAAAGGAGGTTTTTTTTCCTCTAAAGAAATGAATCATGATCTGAAATCAATTCAATGTTTGCAACACACCCAACAACCAGAAACTGATATATATTCAATCTTTGAAACACCCAAAAACTAGCATCACCACCAATTTCGAACACCACCACCACCAACAAGAAGAAAATCATTCAAATAAGTCGATCTGTTCAGAAGAGATGATTTCTCATACAAGAGGTAGCTAATTTGTAAGTTGTTTACTAACGATGGACTGTAATCATTTTTATATGCTACAAAGAGTAAATTGTCCAATTATTTGTCGATAGCACTCTCAAAAAGAGGGAGCTCATAGGTATATTTCAAATCCCCGAACCTTTTAAACGACCAAATTATGTCGAAACATCAAAACTTTTTCGAGATGATGATGGGAAACTTCCGGTAACTCCTGCCACCCTTGAAAAATTGTTTGCATCACACATTCAAATCTGTAGTTGTCGCACACAAGCGCAGAAGTAGACCGCAGTTGTGGCAGAGAGCGGCTCCTTCGTAAATAAATTTCGGCTTTACTATTGACTTCGTTGCCCCGCCCCTCCCCCTCCCATTTTTCAGCAACAAAGTGTCCTAATTTTTGTAATACTATAGGACTCAACATCTAAGGTTATCAGTCCCTAGACTTACAAACTACTTAAACTTATACTAAGGACAACAAATACACTCATGCCCGAGGGAGGACTCGAACTTCCGCGCGCAACGAAGCAAGGTGCCTTGGTGCGCTCGGCTATTTCGCCGCGGATCTTGGACTACAGTTACCACATCTATTTTAAAGGTTCTATTCTATTGAATTTAATAATTTGACGCTCTGCTACATCAGTGACAAGAAATTTTGTTCGTAAAAACTATGCTCTTCAGCGGTATTTATTAGTTCAACCTACATCCCCCTTCACCCGCGCCAGAACGTGACTGTGGTCATGTGGCCTGCAGTTTTATCAGTCTCCACCTTCCTTATTTCTAATATTTCTTCCTTAGGAAAGATTTTACATATTTTCAGTTACCTCCTGTTTTTTTTAAACAAAATAGTAAGTTTCCCCTTCAACGTCTGATGATGCCCAGAAGAGGCGAACGTGTCATGTGTAAATAAGTGAAATATCGGTTTTCTGCAACCAAGACTGTTTTTTGCCAAACGCCAGCGCCACAAAAGTATGGAGTAGAGTGATTTTAGTCACCGCTCCACGTTGTTAATCCACCTTGCGAGCTTGAATCGTGGCCGGTACATCTCCCTGTCTTGAAAAGTAGCATTGTTTTTATGTTCTAGGAGTTTGAACACACGAACGCAGGAAGGAGGAAGGGAAGCTCAAATGTTCAAACGTTAAGCTTATGGGACTTAACTGTGGGGTCAACTTACAAAACTTCTTATAAACTGAAACTTCCTGGCCGATTAAAATTGTGTCGCAGAACCGGGACTCGAACCTGGGACCTTTGCCTTTCGCAGATAAGCGCTCTACCGACTGAGCTATCCCGATACGACTCACGATACGTCCTCACAACTTTACTTCTGCCAGTATCTCGCCTCCTACTTTCCAAACTTCACAGAAGTTGTTTATAAAACTCTTCTGGGTGTTGGACCGCATCGTCAATATATCAAATACTTCACCGACGTTTCGGCCACTATTGCAAGTGGCCATCTTCTGGGTGTTACGTAACACTCAGAAGATGGCCACTTGCAATAGTGGCCGAGACGTCGGAGAAGTATTTGATATATTGACGATGCGGTCCAACACCCAGAAGAGTTTTATAAACAATGACAACGGCCGTGGAAGCCTTCGTTTATATTCACAGAAGTTCTCCTGCGAACCTTGCAAGACTAGCACTCCTGGAAGAAAGGATATGGTGGAGACATGGCTTAGCCACAGCGTTAGGGATGTTTCTAGAATGAAACTTTCACTCTGCAGCGGAGTGTGCGCTGATATCAAACTTGCTAGTAGAGGCGAGGTACTGGCGGAAGTAAAGTTGTGGGGCAGGATCGTGAGTCGTGTCGGGATAGCTCAGTCGGTAGAGCGCTTGCCCGCGAAAGACAAAGGTCCCAGGTTCGAGTACCGGTTAGGGCACACAATTTTAATGTTCAAATGTTTGTATAGCTTATGGGACTTAACTATGGGTCGTCAGTCCCTAAACTTACAAACTACTTATCAACTAGCTTATACTAAGGACGGCACAAATATCCATGCCCGAGGGGGGATTCGAACCCCAGACCATAGAGGCCGTGCAGACCGTGACTGGAGCGCCTCAGTCCCCTCGGTCACCGCGGCCGGCACACAATTTTAATCTAACAGGAAGTTTCATATCAACGAACATTCCACTGTGAAAGTTTCATTCTACTTATGAATTACCTTATACTAAAGACGACACAAACACCCATGCCCGAGAGGGGATTCGCCCCTGACGGGGAACGGGCGCGCGCACCGTAGCCTGGCGCCCCAATGGCCACGGCCATTCCGCCGCGGCTGGAAGAGAAGCCTCCAGCTTCAGACTTCAGACAAAGCGGGCAGGGGTCGAATGCCGAGGTCTGCCCACGATTCCTCCCCTCTCCTGTCATCCAACTGCTCCCTCACATGGTTCTGGATCTTTCCTTTTTCTTTTGATACAGGGAGAAAAATAAAAACATTGTACCCAGAATGAAACTTTCACTCTGCAGCGGAGTGTGCGCTGATATGAAACTTCCTGGCAGATTAAAATTGTGTGCCGGAACCGGGACTCGAATCTGGGAGCTTTCCCTTTCGCGGGCAAGCGCACTACCGACTGTGCTATCCCGACACGACTCACGATGCCGCCTCACAACTCTACCTCTGCCAGTATTTCATATCAGCGCACGCTCCGCTGCAGTTTCATTCTGGAAACATCCCTTAGGCTGTGGCTAAGCCATGTCTGCACCATATCCTTTCTTCCAGGAGTGTTAGTCTTGCAAGGTTCGCAGGAGAGCTTCTGTGAAGTTTGGAAAGTAGGAGGCGAGGTACTGGCGGAAGTACAGTTGTGGGGCGCCATCGTGAGTCGTGTCGGGATAGCCCAGTCGGTAGAGGGCTTGCCCGCGAAAGGCAAAGGTCCCAGGTTCGAGTCCCGTTTCCGGCACACAATTTTAATCTGCCAGGAAGTTTCAAAAACATTGTGGTTTGACAGTGACATAGTAATTGTGTCAGAGACCGCAAAGGATCTGAAAGAGCAATTGACTGGAATGGACAGTGTCTCGAAAGGAAGATATAAGACGAACATTCACAAGAGTAAAACGAAGGTAATGGAATGCATTGTCAGAAAATCAGGCGATGCTGAAGGAATTAGATTAGGTAATGAGACAATAAAAGTAGTAGATGAATTTTGTTATTTGAGTAGCAAGATAACTTCTGATGGCCGAAGTAAAGAAGATATAAAATGCAGAATGGGTATCGGAAGAAACGCGTTTCTGAAGAAGCGAAACTTGTTAACATCCAATATTAATTTAAATATTAGGAAGTCCTTTCTTAAAGCATTTATCTGGAGTGTAGCATCGTATGGGAGTGAAAAAAAAAGTTCTAATGTTTGTAGAGTCTATGGGACTTAACTACGGGGCCATCAGTCCCTAAACTTACAAACTACTTATGAACTACTTACAACTAAGGACGGCACAAATATCCATGCCCGAGGGTGGATTCGAACCCCGACCGTAGTGGCCGTGCAGACCGTGACTGGAGCGCCTCAGTCCCTCGACCACCGCGGCCGGCATGGGAGTGAAGCGTGGACGATAAGGAGTTCAGATAAAAAGATGATAGAAGCTTTTAAAATGTGGTGCCACAGACGAATGATGAAAATTAGATGGGTAGATCACGTAATCGGGGAGAAAAAGAGTCTCAAATGTGCAAATGTTTGTATAGCTTATGGGACTTAACCAAGGGGTCTTCAGTCCCTAAACGTACAAACTACTTATGAACTAGCTAACACTAAGGACGGCACAAATATCCATGCCCGAGGGGGTATTCTAACCCCTCCCCCCCCCGACCGTAGTGACCGTGCAGACAGTGACACTGGAGCGCCGCAGTCCCCTCGGCCACAGCGGCCGGCGAAAAGGAGTCTCTGGCTAAGAGAAGGGATAGATTGATTGGACACATTCTGAGACATCAAGGAATTGTCAACTTAGCATTAGAAGGAAGCGTGTGGGGCAAAAATCGTAGAGGGAGACCGAAGGTGGAGTAGCCGAGCGGTCTAAAGCGTCTCGCTGCGGAGCGCGCGGTTGCTCGCCGTGGATGTTCGAGTCCTCCCTGGGGCATGTGTGTGTGTGTGTGTGTGTTGTCCTTAGGTTAGTTTACCTAGGTTTAAGTAGTTTGTAAGCTACGGACTGATGACCACGCAAAAAAATGTTCAAATGTTTGTATAGTCTATGGGACTTAACTACGGGGTCATCAGTCCCTAAACTTACAAACTACTTATGAACTACTTACGAACTAGGACGGCACAAATATCCATGCCCGAGGGGGGATTCGAACCCCCGACCGTAGTGGCCGTGAAGACCGTGACTGGAGCGCCGTAGTCCCCTCGGCCACCGCGGCCGGCATGACCACGCAGTTTGGTCCGATAGAATTACAAACATTTGAACATTTTGAGGACTACAGTAAGCGTCTTCAAAAGGATGTAGGTTGCCGAACGTATTCTCAGATGAAGACACTTGCACAGGACAGGGTAGCGTGGAGAGCTGCATCAAACCAGTCTGCGGACTGAAGACCACAACAACAACACCAACAACATTTGTTTCACTGAAAAACTGTTAGGATGCAAATAAAAGGAATGTGTACCTGCTAAGTATTGCTTTACAGCTCACATTGCCCTTTTTAGTCAGATGTACTTCCCAAACAGGAATGAAGACAAAAACGAAAAACGGAGATTAACAAGTCTTCCTCGGCGACTGAGACAAGATGGGGCATATTTGCAAATATAAGGTGGCATTCTGTACCATTTTCCATTCGGAATGCGACCACTATATTACCATCTATTTGTATTCAGAAAGTACGCCAAATTCGCCGGCTGCACTACGCCGTGTTGTATGCAACTAGGGAATCCTTAAGCCCCCTGTTAACCGTGTTCAGCTTCGAGGTGTCTTCCTCTGTGGAGTGGAGGACGGCAGCCCACCGCAGTCAACTTTTAAGAGCAGCGCGAGCTTACAAATTTATTACTTAATTATTTTTTTCCAAATTGAAGGTAAGGGACTCCATAATACTTGAAATGGAAATGAACGTGTAAGAAGAAGAATGTAGACTTTATCTGTTTATAGTGCAAGGAGGCGATCCAATATTATGACAGTTTCCAAAAAGGATAATGCAAAGATCGCTAATATTTAATTTTAATTTCAATGGTCTCTGCCACCATGTTCTGGTCTATAAATGTTTACAAAGTTTAAACATTATGAAAAATGCATTCATTTAATAAATGAAAAAAAGGATTTACAACAATTGTTGTCAGGTTATCGTTACATAGCTACAACAACTTTGGATTTTCAGCTGCAAAGTGAAGCATAATTCACTGAAATCCTGTCTGAGGTTCTTGAGTTATTTATTTATTTATTTGCTTATTTAATATGACCAGATTACGGTTGCCGTCGGAGGTTCGATTCCTCCCTAGGGCATCATGGGTGTGTGTATTGTCCTTAGGGAAGTTTACCTTAGTTTAAGTAGTTTGTAAGCTACGGACTGATGACCGCGCAGTTTGGTGCAATAGATTTACAAACACTTGAATATTTGAACCAGATTAGGGCCTTAAGGACCTCTCTTACATCTGACGAGGAACAACATATACAAAGGATTTAAGAAACAAAAAACACATTATTATTATTAATAATAATAATAACAATGATAATAATAACACAAAAGTCACAGTATCAATAGTAATTTGTGTCGCATGCCAATACTAATAATAATAGATATTAACATGGAGATTGATTGGTTTAACACATTTGAACTAAGTTTAATACAAACAGAAAAAAAAGATTAATGAAAGAGATTGAAATATGAAACAGTGTCTGCGGTTGTTAGGAAGTGGAGATAAATATGAGTAGATCTCTGCTGACGATAGAACAGGAAAACATTTTGTTTGGGGTGGGGGGGGGGGAGGGGAGGAGGAATTGACTTACAGATTGGTAAGTGGAGAAAAAGATGGCTACTGTGACAGAAGGTGGGCCCTTAGCTGTCTTTCGAAGCATGGAATTGATTTAATCTCTCTTTTGAGGAAGATTGTTGCACAGTCGTGTTCTCGATCACAGGACACAAAGCGTCGCGTTCGGAAAATAGCGATAACCCAGCGAATTTTCACTCGAAAAATAGTAATAACTTAAGGGATAAATTCATGACAGTTGTTTTCTCTTACGTCAATTTGCACATACAGAAATTATTAATTATTTAAAAAAATACGATGTCAAGTTTCTCATTTTACGTCCGATTCCAAATGGAAAAGCCCGTAATCACATAAAAATCCTGAAAATTACCCCGGCTATTAAAATATATGAAATGTTTAGAGCCCCCAATCATTAGGAACAGCAGTCGTTCATCGTTCCTCTGTGCTCTTCTGAAAATCTCTTCTTTCAGTAAATGTATACTTCGGCGAATAATTAGTCTATACGTGCCTACAAATGCCCATTGCAGAACACGCAGACTGTATTAATGCAACGAAACGTAATTTGCAGGGCGGTCTGCCATGTGAAATAATTTTTAAAACGAAAAATTAATTATCGGGTAATTTAAGCTCTTTCGGTCGCACTAAATTGAATTCTGTTTTCGGCGAAAACAGCGTTCGGTATACGCCCGCGTTACAGCGGGCGTGTGTCACTGCTAGTCTCCACTGAAAAGTAACGACTCGTTCCGAGCAAAGGATCGCGTGACTGCAAGAGTCGCAATTAGTCCGGGAATCCGCGTTCGCTGAAAGAGCGCTCGTGTCATAACGAGTGAAATAACGGCCCCCAGTTGCGGGAAATTTGTAGTGGCGTGTGGCAGAGGCGCAGCCGACACGGCGCGGGCCCCGAAATCAGTCCGGCAGTCGGGTTATCGTTTTATCGGCAAACGGGTGGAAATTGGGGGCCGTGCCTGCAGTATCGCAGCCCCACCTCTCCAACTGCCCCGCCGATTCATTTGCTCGTCTCTTCCGGTGCGTAATATCACTTCTGGGTCCCACCCGGAGTTCAGGGGGGAAGGCAGCACAGGTTATCGCTTCGTCGCCGGAGCGTATCTGCAGCTGCATCTATATTCCGCCGACCACTGTGCAGTGCTCGGCTGACGGTAATATTGGTACCACTGCCGTTGTGCCCCCTGCGTGCTCATTCGCGGGTGCTGTTTAGAATGAACGGCTGAACAGGAACCTGCGAATAGACTTGCGCATAGTAGTTCGCGATCGGGAGCGCTCACTTTAATTCGTGGCTCTGCCGCGAACTGGTTTGCTCTTTTAGATCGTCCGCTCCCAGTGACGGCTGAGCGGCGTGGTCTGCGCGCGCAGGTGGAGGGGGAAGTTCCTCCACCTAGCTGCTTCATGCACTTGCTGCGTGAGCCGCTAACGATATCACGCAAACCAAAAGAAACAGTTTGTGGATAATTTTCCGCGTTTAAGGTTAGAGTTATCTCTATATCTTGGCATTATGGAATTAATTAGTCAAATATTGCAGAGTGCAGAATACTTCAAAACAGAAACTTTGAGGCACTAAACTATGTAATCTAGCAGGCAAACGCTCATCTCGAAATGGCTCTCATCAGCAGAAGGCAAACACGTGATTTTTGACTCTGCTGCGCGCCCTCTCGCTATTGCCCGTCGGTCTTCGGTAAAGAATCCAACGGCCTACGAAGAGGGATACGTTTGGCATAATAGTTCGCGACCGGTAACGCATGTTTTAGTTTGCGACCGATTGCACATATTTTAGTTCGCGACCGATCGCGCTTTTAGTTCGCGACCGATCACGCATATTATAGTTCGCGACCGGTAGCTCTCCTTTTACTTCGCAGCTCGGCCGCGAAGTAGGTCGCTCTTTTTAGTTCGTCCACTCTTTTTGGCTTTTGTTACCGCTACTAAAAGAGCTCTTTCTTTTGTTATGACAGCTTTTTTATATAATGATCAGTGTTGCCCAAGCATGTGGTATTACCCTTTTTTGGGGCAATTAGACATCAAAAAGCAAATAAACCAGTTATTTACACGAATTGGTGATACAATGGAATTCAACTACTTTGCAATGCAAACTACAGCTAAGCTGCATCTCAGCTCGAAATGATGGTAACTGGTAGAAGGGAATCACGCGATCTGCGCGCTCTCGCGTCCTCTCGCTGTTCCCCATCACTCTTCGGAAAAGGAGCGGACGAATTAAGAGGCAAGGGATCTGCGAACTAGTTCGCATAGTTCGCCTGTGGGAGCGCTGTTCCGAACTAGTTCGTTCGCGAACTACACAAGAGCAGCTGCAAATCAGCTCCCTAGATGTCCTCGACTTTTTATGGACTAGGCCAGGGGTCGGCAACACGACGACCGCGATTTACCGGTGCATCGCCAATGCTTGTTAGGTAGATCGCGTGTGTGTCGATAATGGAGAAGAAAAAATTGTTCAATAAAATTAGCGCTTGTTTTTCGTAACAGTGAAAATGCGCGTTTGTTCGGCTCAGTTTCCTTTTATTTATTAACAATCGTGTATAGTCGGCGTCACGTGCGAAGGCGGCCCAGTTCTCAGCCGTTCTGCGCATCCCCCTCCATTACCACACTGGCAGACAATAATCTTCATTCTCTACATCTACATCTACAGGGGTTACGCTGCAAATCACATTTAAGTGCCTGGCAGAGGGTTTATCGAATCACCGTTATGCTATTTATATCCCATTCCATTCTCGAATAGCGCGCGAGAAGAAAGAACACATGTATCTTCCCTTCGACCTCTGATTTCTCGTATTTTATTCTGATGATCATTTCAACCTATGTAAGTGGAAATCAACAATATATTTTCGCATTCGTAGGAGAATTTAGGCGATTGGAGTTTCGTAAGTAGCCCACGCCTCAGCGATAAGCGTCTTTGTTGTAATGATTCCCATCCCAGATCCTGTATCATTTCCGTAACGCTGTCTCCCCTGTATCGTGACAATACGAAACGAACTGCCCTTCTTTGGACTCTTTCGATGTCCTCCGTCAAACCCACCTGAAAGGATCCCACACTGGGCAGCAATATTAAAAAAAAAAAGACGGACAATCGTAGTGTATGCAGTTTCTTTAATAGTTCTGTTGCATCTTTTAAGGTTTCTACCAATAAAACGCAGTCTCTGGTTCGCCCTTCCCACGACTTTATCTAGGTGTTCTTTCCAGTTTAAGTCAGAAGTAATAGTAGTTCCTAGGTATTTTGTGAAGTTTACGGCCTTCACTTTTGATTCATTTATCTTGTAAACAAAGTTTAACGACTTCACACTTCTCATTATTTACAGCCAATTAGCCAATTTTTACACCATAGTGATATCTTATTCAGGTCGTTCTGCAGTTGGTTTTGATATTCAGATGATTTTACTAGACGGTAAATGAAGGCATCATTTGCAAACAACCTAAGAGTGCTACTTAGATTTTCTCCTAAATAGTTTATGTACATAAGGAACAGCAGAGAACCAATAACACTACCCTGTGGAACGCCCGATATCACCTCTGTTTTAGTCGATGCCTTACCATCGATTACTACGAACTGTGTCCTCTGTGACAAGAAATCCCCTATCCAATCGCAAATTTGGGGCAAAATACCATAACCACGCAATTTGATGAAAAGCCGTTTGTGAGGGTCGGTGTCAAAAGCCTTTTGGAAATCAAGAAATATGAAATCGATTTGCGAACCCTTGTCGATAGCACCCATCGCGTCGTGTGAATAAAGAGCTAGTTGTGTTTCGCATGAACGATATTTTCTAAATCCGTGTTGACCTTGAGTCAATAGATCATTCTGTTCGAGATAATTCATAATATTTGAATACAGGATATGTTCTAGGCGTTTGTCTGGCCGCGAGTTACGCAATGCTTCTCTCGCAGGCACAACTGTTGGCGCTCGGCCGTAGCTCCTCCCCTCCACGATTCCGCTCTCTCTCCGCCTCTATGTGCGAAAGCGCCTTCTTACATGACGCCAAGTATAGAATTGGTACCAACAAGTACCTCGAGCTTCTAAAACTATTTTTCCAGCATTAGTTCAATCAACCACTTCCTGCCTGCCACTCCCTGCTGCATTATTTCATTCATCTTTGTGTAATGTGTAGTATTGGTTCGATACGTGACTGCAGAAGACGATCAGTTTCGTGTCTCATACTGTTCAGTAAGGTTAGAATATTAACTGTTTCGATGCTGTTATACTGAACTACCAACTTCTGCGTTTCTATGATGTCTGGAAGAGATATTTTGCAACTAAGATCGCACTTTGAGGGATATCTTCAGTGTTGCAGAACACAAATGTTCAAATGTTTGTGAAGCTAATGGGACTTAACCGCGGGGTATCCGTCCCTAAAGTGACAAACTACCTTATACTAAAGACAACACAAACATCCATGTCCGAGGGGGAATTCGAACCCCGACGGGGAACGGCCTCGCGCATCACAGCACAGCGCCTCAATGCGCTCGGCCGCTCCGCCGCGACGTTGCAGAACGCAATTCCTCAAGACTAAAACCCTGCACAAGTTACTGTTAGAATAAAGGCCTTGTCTTTTTGTACTTACCTGGCGAAACCTTGCTTTCAAGTATGAGTTTTGTTAAACACACAACAAGGTTAACAGATGAACTCTTCGTCTCCTGTATTCGAGTGTTACAAGTTATACATCAAATCTGAAGGACTTATTAATACAACATCTACTCAAGTTTAAATGTAAGATAATATTTTAAAATATTATGAAATAAATCTTTACTTCGGAATACTGTGGTTCTACAGTATTGGAAATATATATATATGTCTTTGATACGCTGCCATGAAATAGTAAATAAGGTCTTTCTGGTTGCCTGCCCCTAGACTAGGCTTTTGGAAATTCACCAGAAAACTTGTCCGTAAACACGTGGTAATCCAAAAAATAATACCTCCAGGAGTGTCTTCTAATCAAATTGCTTGCTATGGAATATCGCCATAGTCGTGCGACTGGATTCGCAATTTCCTATTAGAAATGAGAGAGTATGCAGGAATTGACGGAAAATCGAGTAAAACAGAAGTGATATCTGGCGTTCCCCAGGGAACTGTTATAGAGCCCTTACTGTGTCTTATCTTTATAGACGATTTGCGAGACAATGTGAGCAGCTCCCATAGAATGTTCGCTGATGATGCAGTCATTTATCGATTAATGTGGTCAACAGAAAATTAAAATCAATTGCAAAATGAGTTACATAAGACGTCTGCATGGTGCAAAAATTCCCAATGAACTTCAATAATGTGTGAAGAGAACTAAATGAAAACAATTAAACTTCATTTACATAACAAATCAGTCAAATCAACAGGCCGTAAATTCAACCAACTACCTAGGAATAACAACTACGAACAACATAAATTGGAAAGAACACACAGAAAATATTGTAGGGAAGGCGAACCACAGGCCGTTTCACTGGCAGAACACATAGAAGGTACAACAGTTCCACATCTCCGCCTAAACTACTAGACCGATTTCAGCCAAACTGGATGATGTGAATCTATAACATATCGGCATACCTCTCGCCCGTTACGGTAGCAGTTACAAGACCAGAATCACGCAGCTCCTCGAAGAAAAAAGGCCCGATAATGGTTGATGCGGTTCAAATAAAACCCCATGTCATTCCATGCATGTGTGTCAATTTTTACCTCTCTATCTGCATTATTCAAATCAAATGTTTGTATAGCTTATGGGACTTAACTGCGGGGTCATCAGTCCTTAAACTTACAAACTACTTACAAACTAGCTAATACTAAGGACGGCACAAACATCCATGCCCGAGGGGAGATTCGAACCCCCGACCGTAGTGGCCGTGCAGACCGTGACTGGAGCGCCTCAGTCCCCTCGGCCACCGCGGCCGGCATCTACATTATTTTGTGATTTATTAAGTTTTCAAATTTATACTGACTTTTTGATCACCCGGTATCAAGAAAATGGTACCCTGCCATTAGTCATATCAGAGCGAAATTTTTATGGGAAATAACACGTTGCAGGCCAATGGCTGTGGCGCAGTATCGGTTTCTATAAGGTCGCCGACGTTAAGCACTGTCTGGCTTGGCTTGCAGTTGGATGGGTAAATGTCTGGGTCTGCTGAGCTCTGTTGGCAAGCGGGGTGCACTCAGCACTTTTGAGGGCCATTGAGGAGATACTTGATTGAGAAGTAGCGGCTGCGGTTCGGAAAATCGACACAAGGACCGGGAGTGCGGGCCGCCGACCACGTCCCCTACATACCACTTCCGGTAACGCCTTCGGGCGCAGGTTGGCACGCCGGCCAGTTGGTGCCCGTTGAGCCCTCAAGGCCTGTGTGTGACGAAGTTTAGTTTAGTACAAAATGTAAGAAAAAAAAGCCCGATTTTAGTGACAAAATTTTATGAAATCAGCATTTCGTTTTGGTGGCTACTGCTCGCTACACGCACTGGTACAAACATCGAAATTCATAAATATTTCAAATGTTTGTGAGCATATTGGACGAAATTGCGGGAGCCGTCAAAATTCTGCTGGGAGTGACCGTTCAGTCCATAGCATGATACTGTGGTTCCCTGAACGACGTGTTGCAGTGTGCCATTAAGGACAGGGCCAGTCAGAAATTCTGCACACATGCGATGCTGCGGCAGATGTCCAACTTCCGGGTCATGGCATGCATGGTGCAGGTGTCACCGCTCATGAAGACCACATTTCTACACACAGGGTCGCCAGTGGTAAACGCGACGGGGTGTGTTGCACTCTTGCTTTTACCGCGTAAACTAGGAAGTGGAGCTGTCGCTGTTTATTATGTACACGTGTGTAATAACAGATGTCGCTGTTGCTCGCTTCCCCACGGGTGCGCACTTGTGCAGCACTTCCGCACCTCTGCGCAGTGTACAGGAATTGGCCGGCCTTGCATTAAGTGATAGTGCAGTGGCAAATTAAACGCCATGTCTTGTAGTTCCGCACTCGACCGCCACATGCTCTGGATCGGAAAAAAGGTGGCCAAAAATCGAAAAATGCGACTGTCAGCGATTAGGCTGGCTACCATAGAATCTTGTAGTAGAGGCTTTGGTGCATATTACTCTCAAAGAAAAGTTATATATCTTTGGTACCTGAGATGCTACGTCAGTTCAAAGTTACTGTTTTCGGCATAGCGTTAACGTCGTGCTGTCTCTCCGAAATACCACTACTACTAAAAGTGCGTGTAACTTTTTACTGGAGTGTCATTTTTTTTTTTTTTTTTTTTTTTTTTTCATGCAGGGTACCAAAGAGGGTATGTCAAATATTGGCATCTATAATCTTTTCGTTAATTTGTATTTCTTCATGTAGTAAATCATCGTCAAATGTGTGTCGGCATACTAGTTATCCTTTCAGAATTATTTACCGAAAATTAGCAAAATAGTTGTGTATTCAGCGTTATTTAGGAATTTCCGGCATATGGCATATAGCTTATCGTGTTTTGTAATGGAATGTGAAAAAAAATTCTGCCCCGATCTGCCCCTGTACTTTTGAGGTTAAAAATAAACAGCACCGGGCACGTTGACCAGTTTTCTTGATAGGCGAAGGTTGACCACAACCATCACTGTTGCCATTCTTTTTATAACTGTAATACACAAAACGGTTGTGTTACTGTAATATGGAATTAAAAATATATCACATGTGTAACTAACAATTCGAATCAAGGTTATGTTACAAATATGGAAGCGTGTTGGCTACTCAAATGAGCCTTCGTTCTTCTGGCGCCTCTGTTGCTGCAAGTATTTTAAAAGAAATCACGTCAAAGTTACCATCGCGAGCTATAAATACAAAGCAGCGTTGAAATCATCAGCAAATCCCCCAGTCATTAAAATGTCTGCCGATGAGACATTGTCTGATAGGGTTGAAGAAAAATTATCTAAATTTCAGTATGTGCTTATTAGGGATTCAATGAAAAGTGACAGTGCTTTTATTTATCCCGCTTACGAGAAACTTGTAGAAGCCAAAGCTCGGTGTTACCCATCTGATATAAACTGAGACCCGTGCTGAAGTCAGTGTATAAGCACTTTTGAACCACACATCAGAAAGAATTTTACTTGTTCAGGAGGACATTATCAAAACATTATACCCAGAAACTTTAAAAATGCGAAGTTGGTTCTTAAATGGAGTTTTGATTGGTTCTTCGGTACACAGTGAGTACAAACAAAAATTTTCTCATGCAAGTGATTTGGACGCTAATGTTTTTATAACTTCAATGGTTTCACTGCAACTAGTAGCCACAGATAATTTATTACAAAAAGAAGTGATGATATGGAAAAATCCTTCATCTTCATCGCCTCGTTTTTATAGACCTTTAAGGCTACAGTTTTTGCATGAAAATGTAGAGTCTACGTTAAACGAGAAGAAATACATTAACGAGCAAATTGCGTTTCTACTTCCTTTTCAGACCGTTTGGGACGGAAAAGAAATAATAATAAAGTTTGAAATGGTTTTCACAATGACTGATGGAAAGGTCTGTAAACACTATCACTAATACTGCATCATCTATGCGCTGCTATGTGTGTGGAGCAACGTCAAAAAAATTTAATGATCTCATCTTTGTAAAAAATGTTGTGATTAATGTTTCTAATTTGCATTATGGATTACCAAACTTGCACGCATGGTTTCGTTGCTTTGAGTATTTGCTTCACCTTGGATACAAACTTGAAAGTAAAACATGGCAGCTGCGATTACCGGAAGACAAAAAGCGTTTCTAGATTAGGAAAAAAACCATTCAAACGGCCTATCAAACGCGGCTGGGGCATCTTGTTGATCGGCCAAAAGTTGGATATGGGAACTCCAATGATGGAAATACTGCTCGTCGTTTTTTTTGAGAAATCATCAGTTTCTGCACAAATCCTGGGGCTGCACGAAGATTTCATCCATCGATTTCATGTTATCTTGTGGGTAATGTCATGTGGCTATAACATGAATATTGAAAAATTTCAAAAATATTGTCATGATACTGCGGAAATGTGCGTAGACAAGTTTCCATGGTATTACATGTCTACAACAGTTCATGAAATCTTAATGCACGGTGCTCAGATAATTGAAGCAGCGATATTGCCAATAGGTCAGTTATCTGAAGATGCTCAGGAAGCAAGAAATAAATATATTAAGAAATATCGCGAAGGGTATTCCAGGAAAAGTTAGCGCACAAATACAATGGAAGATGTATTTCATTGGCACCTAGTATCTTCTGATCCACTTATTTCGAGTCTGAGAAAAATGAAACCTAGAAAAAGTAAAGATTTGTCAACGGACGATCTAGAGCTTTTGGTTTTTACTGATGAGCCCGAAAAAAAGGCCACGATGGACTAGCCGAGCGGTCTAAGGCGCCTCGCTGTGGAGCGCGCGGTTGCTCGCCGTCGGAAGTTCGAGTCCTCCCTGGGGCATGTACATGTGTGTGTGTGTGTGTGTGTGTGTGTGTGTGTGTGTGTGTGTGTGTTGTCCTTAGGATAGTTTACCTTAATTTAAGTAGTCTGTAAGCTACGGACTGATGACCAAGCAGTTTGGTCCGATAGATTTACAAACATTTGATTTTTTTGAGTCCGAAAATTTTCTAGAAGTTTCTGATAAACATGATACTGACTTTGATTTCGAAAACGATAATGATCCCGATATTGACAGTGAGAGCGACTGATTTTTATTGTGTTTTCCTCGTTACAATTTTTTTAATTGTTCATATTACTACCAACTACTAGTACTTCAAAAAATTTCAAAATAAAAACCAAAGATAAAGAAACTAGTTTTCTTTTGTAATTGTTATATTATAATCGTGATTTCCCACTTCTAAATTAGAAATCATTATATAGTATTCGTAATCAGAAACCTCAAAGATAATTATATACGGATTAAAAAATCCCAAAATTTTGAATGAAGAGGTCAGCCATATTGAATCTGATATTAGAAATTTTGAAATTTTAATACGAAATTCGTAATCAGCGGCCTCAATAACCCCTGTATACCAATTTTCGTTTAAATCTAAAGTTTTTTCTATTTTTGGCCAACTTTTGTGTGATCTATAAAACAGTGCGCCAGTGGCTTTATATGCTTTTATACGGTTTCTATGTATTGTGTTTATTCCTTGTCTTTCCCAATGTTAGATTCTTTGCTCCTTATAAACAGCGATCTTATCCTCGTTACTTCGATGAGATAATTGCCTCTGTTGTTGAGTCTAGATCTGTAAATATGGTTAAAACAATGAAGAGTTCAATATTAGTCGACTGTTCACTATTGTCACAAGGATCACGTGAAAAAGCTTCTTGGTAGAGAGTAGTATCCACGATCTAAAGAGCTGAGAAATCAAAGTTGAGAATGAATGATGCCTGCCCAAACACTTAGCAGTGTAAATATGATCAAACTGCTGAATACTTCATGTTTTGTCGTCCTGGTAAGCCTCTGTTTTGTCTTTCCCGGAGTGTCTTTCAGGAAAGGTTCTGTTTTGGGATGCATGGACATCTATTACAGCTATACTGATTAGTAATACAAGTTTTATTTACAAGTATGTAAAAATGTACTCAACTTATATAATCTCTCTGTCTCTTCTTTTCTTGCACGATGCTGTGCTGAGTCCTAGTGATTGCCTAATGCGGAATCGAATTCAGCAGGGCTCTTCCAGACGTATGTCGGTCTAGATATAGCCGCTTTTAGAGGGCGCGCTTCTCGGTTTCTCCCTCCAGGATGCGCGGCGCTGGCTTGTGATTGGCTGCCGGTCGTCCGCTGCCTTCTGTACGATCGTTCTCGTGCGTCTGGCGTGTGGCGCTGACTTTACGCCACAACACTTCAAATTGAATTTATGACAACTATCCGACTGAAGAGTGGAGTGGCATGTCTCGTCTTTGATCTCGTCCCTTTAAATTGTAGATACAGCTCCGCCAGTATACCAAAAACCTTTTTCACGTATTCCTTAAGACAATTGTGAACAGTTGGCTAATATTTAACTTTTTATTGTTTTAACATTTCTTGAAGACCTAAAATCAACAAGAGAGGCAACTAACGTATCTCTTTGAAATACCAACGACAATAATACTAATTGCAAGGAGTAAAGAAACAAACATATAAATTACGGAATATCAGGGATAAATGAGATACATTACACAAGAAACGTATAAAAGCATAGAAAACACAGCGCCCCTGGTGGGCGAATGCGGAACGACAATACATCGCGTTTCTCTTGCCACTGCAGTATCACTTCACGGCACACTGTAACTGAAATTCGCGTTAGTGGGTGGCGGTTGTCGTTCAGGGCTCCACAAAACCCTAGACCATGTTTGAACTCCCACGCGGCGTCTCGCTAATGAATCAAATACAATCTGTTATAGTTATTACCTTTTAGGGCGTAGCAGTCCACGGTGTAAGCACTTACTGTCAAAGTAGTAGCCCACGCGCGGTCGCCCATGACCCTGCTCTAATGTGTTGGTCAGCAAGCTCCGTAGGTATAGCAGGAGAACAACACGCTCGCCGGCCGCGGTGGCCGAGCAGACTGAGGCGCTCCAGTCACGGTCTGCACGGCCACTACGGTCGGGGGTTCGAATCCCCCCATCCCCCCTCGGGCATGGATATTTGTGCCGTCCTAGTTCGTCAGTATTTCATAAGTAATTTGTAAGTTTAGGGACTGATGACCCCATAGTTAAGTCCCATAGACTATACAAACTTTTGAACATTTTGAACAACAACACGCTCCAAGATTTCAGAGACGTAAGTCGGCTGAGCGGCTGAGGGGGTGGCTGGGGAGGGTGGGGGGGAGGGAATCCAGTAGCACCCCAAACCACAATACCGGATGCACAACCAGTATGACGTTACGTAAGAAGGCAGTTCAGCAGTTCCTCATCAAGGTCTCTCCAGACTCACAACGTGTTACATTCTCAATATATTTTACTGTGTCTGATCCCTGCATTATGAATGGCCAGGAGTGGCCTAAACGCCTAGGAATAGAAAAATAATCCTCTAATGTATTTTACAGTTTAGCCCTATTTTTGCCAAAATCAGAGGAAAGATATTAGTGAGGCTAAATAGCGTTAAATGTTGTGGGGAAGGAGGGGTACCCGGTAACCAAGAAAAACTACAACTTCTTCTTTCTCTTGTTTGTAAAAACTTTTTTTCCCCAAACTATGCAGAACTCGTCACACGTGAAAGGGACAGAATACAAGCTCCTTATCCTCTCTGCCCTTTTATAAAAAAAATGTTTGTAAAGCTTATGGGACTTCACTACGGGGTCATCAGTCCCTAAACTTACAAACTACTTACGAACTAGGACGGCACAAATATCCATGCCCAAGGGGGGATTCGAACCCCCGACCGTAGTGGCCGTGCAGTCCGTGACTGAAGCGCCTCAGTCCCCTCGGCCACCGCGGCCGGCTTGGAAGCTGTCAAAGCTGTGTTAGAAAGTTATAAGCTTGCACAAATTTTCATGTGTTATACGTATTTAATTACAACCCATTGAAAAGGGCCGGCGCCCTTTTATTGCCGCGCTAGAGTAGGCGAGCGGTCTGGAGCTCAACAGTTGCGGATCGCGCGGCCTCCCGCGTCGGGGTTTCGAATCCTCCCTCGGGCATGGAAGTGTGTGTTGTCTTTACGTTAGTTTAACTAGTTTAAGTAGTTTGTAAGCTACGGACTAATAACCATGCAGTTGAGTCCGATAGATTTATAAACATTTGAACATTTGCCTTTTTACACTGGCATCGCGGTCGCACAACACTGCCTCCTCCTCATCCGACGTGACGCATTTCCTTATTTGTGTATGAAATCTTGGACTTCCCCATAAGACAGAAACTGGTTTGATGACAAAAACAGATAAATTCTGGGCTCTAAATGTTTTAATTTTTTCTGAAATTACTCACTCAATTTCGATGCGTGAAACGTCGTTGAATTGGTTTCAGATTACGATACCAGCCGAAGAACTTACTATAGTTCAATTTGAAAAATAAAATTAAGATGATATCGATACCTATGTAATTAATGTAGTTATGACAAGAGACTATAGTCCTTTACATAATACTTTCTCAAGTAATCATTTGGGTGAAACATTTGAGTGAATAGCTTACCTGAATCACCCTGTATATAACATCTCATCGGTAAAGGAGAAGAGAATAAAAAAATCGAATATATAATTTTTCAGTATGTTTCCGTAATATATGTTAATATTTGGTAACAATGGAGAATCGTAAAATTTTATATTCTTCATACCATTGATTTCACATCGTCTTGCAAACTGTTGCGAATATTTTGAAATACCTGGAGAGAGTCTGTGGAACGAATCTATTAAAAATTAATTTTTATCAGCACTTACTGATGATAAACAAGACGTTTTAAAAAATTCATAGCGGGGCACTGTCTTCTTAAAAGGTTTTAATGCGTTACCTTCAACTAAGTTGCTCCTTGATGGGGAACGAAATTGATAGCTTCGTCTCTCACCAAAATCCTTACAAGGTTGTGACGTAAACCTCCTCTACATATTTGATGGAAGGTGTGTCATCGGCAGTATTTTTCTTTGTTCAAACGTTTGTAAATATGTGTGACTCTGGTCATCAGTCCTTAGGTTTAAAAACTACTTAAACTAATCTAAGGACACCACACACACCTATGCCTCAGAGAGTACTCGAACCTCCGACGGCGAACAACCCCGCGCTCCGCAGCAAGGTGCCTTAGAACGCTCGGCCACTACACCGCGGCTTCTTTTGTAGCCGATATTTTATTCCAAGAGACAATATACAGAATCATAAATACTATATGAGTGACTGTTTCATGGTAAGAACAATGTACGTCGGGTTATGAGAAAGGAGACATTGTGTTTCTCCTAAAGACAAAACGGAAAACGTTACCCCTGCGCCATAGTCGAAGACGGCCTATATTTTCAGCTCGCGTCTGATGATTCACCCTCAGTGATACAAACAACATTTTCCGCTAATCTTTAAATAAAAACTATCCGCGTGGAAGTTGTGTCGAAACTGTAAGGTATAATCAAAGAAAGATGTTGAAATTTTTGGAAATCTATGGGACTCAACATCTTTAGTCATCAGTCCCTGGGCTTACAAACTACTTAAACGAAGTTAAACTAACCTAAAAACAACACACAAACACTCATGCGCTAGTGAGAACTCGAACATCCGACGACGAACAACCGCGCGCTCCGCAGCAAAGCGCCTTAGAACGCTCGGCCACTCCACCGCGACTTAAACAAAGAAACTGGTATAGGTATGCGTAGGAAAACAAAGAGCAAAACCTGCACCCCAGTTAAAGGAAGAAAACCGCATGTCTGGTCCTTTTAGTTCACTAAAGCACATAATCACTGTGCAGTTAACAAACTAAAACAAAGACGAATCTCTTTGCACGACAGTTGAACTAGGAGAAGGGTTCGTCAAAACTTATTTGACAAACTAAACTATAATCGGACAATATGTATTGTGTCTATGTGTAATTATATATTAAAAATAAAGAAAATGAAAAGAAAAAACCAGCACAAACACCGAAGTTTTGCAACACTGGAAAAACGATTATTATTCTTAACTGTAAACTTCTATGTACAGTACGACTGTGTTTGACTATAATAAATAATATTATCTGGTGGACGACTGATATGAACTATCTCTTGTTTTAAATAAATAAATAAAGAGCTTTATACTGGGAATATTGATGCCTTCATACCTCTCTCCGTCGCTACAACTTACATTAAGTTAGTATTGAAAACGGGTGAAAAAATTTTAAAACAATGATTTCACTTAAAACCACATAATCCTTATTCTGAATTTCATTAGTGGTTTCATTTCTAGGAACGTAAGCTACTGCGTTTATTAAATCATTTTTAATGTTTACCAATATGTCAATGGGAAAGGTGGCTCAAGTTCGGCATTTTTCAAGAAGAAATTCTGTGTAATTTCCATTGTTCACTACATCTGAATTTTCCTGCTGACCTCGAAAGTGCAGTTTCTATTTCGCTAAATAGCAAACTGAATCATGTTTAATACTTACCTATTCCTTCTTACTTTCTCATCATGGAAGTCTATTTCTACCTACCCTTCGCCGAGTCCTCAAAAGAACGTAAATTCTAGCACGACATACAATAAATCTGTTTTATGTTAAAAAGAAGTAGAAAGGTACAATTCAGACCAATCATGTTTCTTTCTATGACTCAGCACTGGTTTAGGAAACGTCGTTCATATGTAACTCAGCTTGCCCTTTTTTCACATGACATCTTGCGAGCCATAAATGAACGGCAATAGGCATATTATGTTTTTCTCGATTTCAAAAAGGTGTCTGCAGACTGCTAACGAAGATACGAGCATATGGAACAGGTTCACAGATTCGTGACTGGCTGGAAGACTCCCTAAGTAATAGAACGCAGTACGTTGTTCTCCACGGCGTGTGTTCATCAGAGACGAGTGTATCGTCAGGCGTGCCCCAGGGGAGTGTGACAGGACCGCTATTGTTTTCTATCTATATAAATGACCTGATGGACAGAGTAAGTTGTAATTTGCGGCTGTTTGCTGATGATGCTGTGGTGTATGGGAGGGTGTCGTCTGTAACTGACTGTAATAGCATACATGATAACTTAGACAAAATTACTAGATGGGGCGAAGAATGGCAGCTAGCTCTCAATGTAGAAAAATGTAAGGTCATGAACATGAGTAGGAAAAACAATCCCATAATGTTCGAATACAGCATTAATGGTGAGCTTTTGATACAGTAGCGTCGTTCAAATATCCAAGCGTAACATTGCAGAGCGATATGAAATGGAACTAACATGTAAGAACAGTTGTGAGTAAGGCGGACAGACGACATAGGTTTATTGGGAGAATTTTCGGAAGATGTACTTCATCTGTAAAGGAGACCGCGTATGAAACGCTTGTGCAACCACGTCTTGAGTATTTCTCAAGTGTGTGGGACCCGCAGCAGATCAGTTTAAAGGAAGACATAGAAGCAGTTCAGAGGCGAGCGGCTAGATGCGTTGATGGTAGGTTCGACCAATGCGCGAGTTTCACTGAAATGCTCCGGAAACTCAAATGGGAATCGCCGGAGGAAAGACGTCGTTCTTTTCGAGAAATTCAGGTGAGGAAATTTAGAGGGCCGGAATTTGAAGCTGAGTTTAGAACGATCTTCCTGCCGCCTACTTACATTTCGCGTAGTGATCAAAAAGACAAGATAAGAGAAATTAGGGCACGTTCAAAGGCATACAGACATTCTTTTTTTCCCTCGTTCTGTTTGGGAGTGGAATAGAAAGGAAAATGCTTAGTAGTGGTGGATCGCGGAGTACATATGTAGATATAGATTATTACTTTCTTGTTCCAAATAGTTTTCTTTAAATCACATGACCAATAATAAAATATGTTTATAATATCATAGCCGTGAAGCTAGTGATATACAACTCCTCGTGAAAGTCCCTCTCAGTTCCTTGACCAGTAGACCACATTTTGGCTTTATACACGGTATACATAATTAAAGGAACATTGAAACTAAAATTGGAAATGACATTAGCTTTTCTTATTTGGAGTCGTGGACTACCGGTTTCGCAACAGTAGAATTTGCACGTTCAGGTGCTTTACTGTACAAAATATCAAGATATAGAACGAAAATTACAAACAGTTAAGTGAATGGAAAAAAATGGAGTAAGTCGGGAAATTATTGGGTAATCATCTTGCGTACAACAAACGTGGTTTTATATGTAATTTTTAGGGTGGTCAACGGAGATTACTGCTGATTTTTTTTCACCTCAGGTCGTTAGAAAAAAAAAAGACTATACGGTTTGTGTCACATTAAGTAAAACTTATTAGAAAAACGGCCTCTCGGTTTGATACGTGTGACTTGGCTGGTTCTTCATTTAAATCAACATAATCGCTGGTCCTACAATAGAACTACTATTACAAGAAAAAGAAAAAGAAAAAAAACTGGCCATCGCGACTGGGAACGATGAAAACGCGAAGGTTAAACAAAGCCATGAAAATTTGCGACTTCCGTTACGTGATGCGCAATCGCCGTAAATGACCACATGTTCTGTTGTGTACCAACAGCAGGACTAGTTCCTACTGGCTATAGTTCGAGGGTGCGCTAGATTTGACGTGTAGACGAGTTGCAGTGATGACCAACCATTAAACCTCATTACCCGTATTACAAAAGTATGATCGAATAATTTTCACAGCGTGATTATGCGTTTGAATTGAAATTTCTTACATGTCAACTGTTTCCAATTTTCGTTATATTATTCGAAAAAATTTTGGCAATTTATTAAAACATTGCTATTTTTGTACAGTAAAGCAACTCAAGATGCAAATTCAACTGTGTTGAAACCGGTATTGTGGGTGTCCACGACTCCAAGTAAAACAGCTAATTTTGGTGAACGGTCTTTTATTCAGTCATTTCCAATTTTATTTATTACAACATCTATATTTTAACTAATATTATAGTGTAGGTATTTCACTTATCTGTCTATGCAACTGATTTAATAAAATATGCTATTGCCATATGCATTTCGCCTTTATTTGGAAGCCATCATCAGTGGCCTGTAATATATACATGATTATTTTTTACAATATTTTAAATTTACATTTCTCAGTATTTTTTGGTTATGAACAGTTCTGATGCGTTATTTTGGTATAGTACAACGCAATGTATTTATACATTGCTGTTGAGGTAGGACATGATCTGTCATTACCAATAACCTTTTTTTTCTTCTCTTTTAAGATAGAAAGGTAAAAGGACGAGATGTAAGAAGCACTGCAGACAGCAGGCAACCAGCGGCAGAGGACCGAGCCGTTGAAAACATAAACAACGCTTTCGCAGTCGGCTAGAATAATAGTGGCACAGGCAGACGCTTGCGCATGCGCACTGAGATACGATTCAGCTGCGAGGCACTTACTGATTCTTTCCAACGCCTTAGATCTTAGAACTCATATTAAGCGCGTTCCAAACGCCCGGGGCTAGGGCGAGTTGAATCATTATCCCGGATCGTGTTTCGTACGTGATCTGAGACACTATCAATCATCATCGAAGACATGAAGTACTTCATACTGATTGTTGTTGTGATGGTATTCAGTCCGGAGACTGGTTTGATGCAGCTCTCCACCCCATTCTATCCTGAGCAAGCCTTTTCATCTCCTCATAAGAAAGGCAACCCACATCCACTTGAATCTACTTACTATACGCGTCTCTTGGTCTCCCTCTGCGATTTTTACCCCACACACTTCCCTCCAATGCTAAATTTACGATTCCCCGATGTCTAAGAATGTGTCCTACCAAGCGATCCCTTCTTTTAGTCAGGGTATGCCAAAAATTCCTTTTCTCACCAATTCTGTTCAGTACCTCTTCATTAGTTATGCGATTTACCTACCTAATCTTCAGCATTCTTCTGTAACACCACATTTCAAAAGCCTCTATTCTCTTCCTGTCCGCAGTGCTTATCGTCCATGTTTCACTCCCGTACAAGGCAACACTCCACACAAATGCCTTCAGAAAAGATTTCCTTACCCTTAAATTAATATTCGATGTTAGCAAATTTCTCTTTTTCAAAAATGCTTTTCTTCCCATTGCCATTCTGCATTTTATATCCTCTGTACTGCGACCATCGCATGTTATTTTACTACGCAAGTAACAAAACTCATCTTCATTGTTTCGTTACCTAATCTAATTCATTCAGCATCGCCTGATTTTCTAAGACCGCATTCCATTATTTTTGTTTTGCTCTTGTTAATGTTCATTTTATACGCTCTCTTCAACACACTGTCCATTCCATTCAACTGCTCTTCCAGGTCCTTTGCTGTTCTCTGACAGAATTACAATGTCATCACAAAAACTCAATGTTTTTACTTCTTCCCCCTGAACTTTAATCCCTATTCCAAATTTTTCCGTACTGATAGGGAAGAATATGACCCTCGTTTCATTCAGACGATGGCGTATGACCCACACCCTCTTCCGAGTCCCCAATGATAATCAGAAATGTATTACCGTGTAGGAAAACCATTGTGACTGAAAACGTTTATCATTCGTCTCCGGTACATACAGGTACCGTATGGTTTTCAAGGGATTCATATACCATTGCTCCTGCAAAACACTGACAAGTTCAGGTGAATACGACGGAGGAAGGTAACGATCAAGCACTCTTCTTTCTGAAATAGACTACCAAATCTCAATAAGTTTGAGGTTCGTGGCTGTGGATGCAGTTTGATTAGTCCATCACAGCGATTCACAGAAAAGAAAGTCAAAGAGTTTTCATAACAAAGAAAATATCCCCGTTTTCAATTTTAAAAAAATGTTTTTCTATCGAACATGTCCGAACGCTCATCACTTTTGAACCCGAAAATAGCATCAATTAATATTTACTGAATTTGCGGTTTTAAATGCGGATAAGTAAAGTTAGCAATGTGTACCCAGCAGGAATTCGAACCCAGGTATTCAGGGACAGACTCACTGTCCGATGCGGTCGGTCACAGAGTAGTAATAGAACATATGAGAGTGCTGTTTTGTAAAAGCAACATCAATTTCCATGTTAATCATATGCAGTTTGTTAAATGTGCAGTTTCTTTGTTTCTGCGTAAATAAACAAAGAGGCATCCTTCAAACATTTATTTTATAAGACTAGTTTCTCGCTAATTAACCTAACAGCTCATCATCAAGAACCAACCAACTGCGTGCCGTCTTCTGCGCTGGGGAGACAATCTATGAAGGGAACAGGTTGGCCGGCCGCGGTGGCCGAGGGGACTGAGGCGCTCCAGTCACGGTCTGCACGGCCACTACGGTCGGGGGTTCAAATCCCCCCTCGGGCATGGATATTTGTACCGTCCTTAGTGTTAGCTAGTTCATAAGTAGTTTGTAAGTTTAGGGACTGATGACCCCGTAGTTAAGTCCCATAAGCTGTACAAACATTAGAATTAGAACAGTTTGGTGAACATTTTATGTGTTTTTTTACTGTGGAAAGTAAAATCTACTAGGCACCTCACGAGTACTGCACTCTCGTACAATCGAATTCTTGGTACAATGAAGGAGGTCACGGAATTATGATATAATATGTGGTAGAGATGGTCTATCGAACCAAACCTCTCTAAACAATTAAGTAATATTTTTTTCTTTTCCCTGCCGTAATATCATCACAATACTGATTACTGAATTGAACTAAAGTCAGAATGTTGGTGAATTTTATGAGAGGTTTGTTTTAATTAAAAGATTCAAAACCATTGCAAAACTGAATTCTAACCAACCAACAAAGTACATTGCACATTGCATCACCAAAAGTAAAATGAAAAGCAATGAATAAAACTGATTAATAAATTTGCCCTATTGAAAAATTTAAGAGTTTTTATTTGCTTAACAGTTACAGAACTAGCGTTTCAAACATTAGTTGTCACGTAGTATTATTCCACGGACAATTACTAAATTTTCAATTAACGGATTTCTATAAAAAATAAATAAATAACAAAGTAATGGCACTTAATAATTCATAATTCAGTTGGTTTACGTTCTAGGAGGCGATCCAATTACGATAATGTAGAAAGATATAAAAAAGCCAAGATCGCTGATCATCAATTTTTATTCACGACGACCGGTTTCGCTGAACTATGTCAGCATCATCTGGTCAAATAAAATATTTGACAAGGCCATAATCTTGATTGACATTACAAGATTATGGCCTTGTAAAATATTTTATTTGACCAGATGATGCTGACATAGTTCAGCGAAACCGGTCGTCGTAAATAAAAATTGATGATCAGCGATCTTGGCTTTTTTTATATCTTTCTAAATTCATAATTCAGTTAATTGGCGAAACCCAGATGCTCTTTCTCATAAGAGAATGATTTCTGTGTAGTGATCCAGCGCAATATCAATATAACTTTAGAAATAAATTTTTTAGAAGTTATTATTACGAAAATAAAAGAAGTGTTCACACCAGTAACTGGCCTCACAACACTATATGACTGTCTCCTAAATAGAACGGTCGTACAAGTTGTCACTTATGCTGAGACGACGCCTTGACTTCCGGCGACAGCTTCATGTGAAAATTGTCTACACATAGATGGGGAAACCGAGGGAGATGAAATAGTCGGAGCACGTGGAACTCACATTCGGGAATACGGTGATTGAAATGCAACTCCGGCCAGCCAGATTTAGATTTTCCGCAATTTTCCTAAATCACGCTAGACTGATGCCAGGGTGGTTCCTTTGAAATGGAAAGGCCGAGTTTCTGCTCCACCCTAATCCAATAATCCGAGCGTGAGCTCCGTCTCTAATGACCACGCTGTCTTCCTTCCTAATTTTTCACGAGCAAAGATTAACTGCGGGGCAGAATCCGGACGCCCATTTCTGCCCACGCTAACTCTGCTGGTCGTGCCACAAGTCTCGCTCCCCCCTCACATAAGCCTCTTGGCTATTACACGCGCCACTCGCTCGTCCGCTCCGGTCACAATCCAACAACCAATTAAGACTCCCAGCACGCCCTCTCGGCGTCAACCAAGGAGGTTAGACTGTAACCTCCTTCTTGGCGTCAACCACAGATATCTTCTTCTTCTATCTATATCTTTAAATGTGAATGTCTGTTCGGTGTACGGTTATCACGTCTGAACCATAAGACGTAAGGAGCTAAAAATTTGTACAGTTACTAATGTCTACCCGGGGAAGGCTTTAGGAACGTTGTTATGGCGATCGGATAGCTATTTATTACATATATACTAGCATAAACCCGCGACTCCGCTCGCGTGTTGGTTGATTATTATAGATAAGCTTTCTTTCAGTAGTGTGCTATGAAACTGGTTTTAAAGGATGAAATGAAATACAGTACCTTCTTTAAAAACAAACAATTTTAATCGACATTCAAAACAAAAATTATATGAAGTGCTTAATGTTTTACAATAAATAATACATACATTATTCCTTCTAGCCCGTGTTGCAATATCTCAAGACGTATGGTGAGAGTAAAGTCCAAATTCATTTTAATTTCATTTTAGGGCATTCTGGTAAACTACGTTATTTGTATTAAAAGAAATTTCCTTTTTACTGCTTTATTTTTTTTTATAATTTTTTTTTTTATTTTTTTTTTTTTATTTTTTTTTTTTTATTTCCTTATTCGTATGCTTATCCTTACAGAGAAAGAGCTGAACACATTGTAGCACGCATAGACCAAAGATACGATCTGTGGCATCACGTTTCGCTGTATGTAACCTCCTTGCTATAGAGTCGCAAAAGGCATCGCTGCCCTTCAGTCCGAAATTTTTTTTATAATTTGGCGACTTTCAACCACCATATATTCCACCCCCTTATAGCTATCAGCACACACGTAGAATTTTATATACACCGATAACTTTTCATCCCAATATTCTCTACCCTTTTATCATTATCAACCATCAAGCAACAATGCAACCAATAAAAGCATTTTCAAAGAGTAAATATAATTTTCATGGAGTAATTATTGTTACGCGTTTCGCGTTATATTCTTCAAATTACTAAATATCTATCAGATCGCTATAAAACCGTGTTTAAAACCTTCCTCAGGTATAAATTAGTAACTGTACAAATATTTATGCATCTCGTCGTTCGGACGTGATAAGCGTGCAACGAACAGACATTCACATTAATATATACATCGATAAATAGCTATCCAATCGCCGTAAAACCGTGCCTAAAGCCTTCCCCGGGTAGACATTAGTAACTGTACAAATTTTTAGCTCCTTATGTCTTGTCGTTCAGACGTGATAAACGTACACCGAACAGACATTCACATTTATAGATATAGATTAATGTGAATGTCTGTTCGGTGTACGCTTATCACATCCGAACGACAAGATTGACTTAAATATTTGTACAGCTACTAATTTATACCTGAGGAAGGTTTTAGGCGCGGATTAATAGCGATCTGGTAGATATTTAGTAATTTGAAGAATATAACGCGAAACTCGGAACAATAATTACTCTTTGAAAATTATATTTACTCTTTGAAAATGGTTTTATTGGTTGCATTGTTGCTTGAGGTTTGATAATGATAAAGGGATGGAGTATATTGGGATGAAAAGTTATCGTTGTATACAAAATTCTACGTGTGTGTGTGTTAATATTTCGCTCTGCAGCGAAAACTACAGAATGCAAACGAATGGTCTGTCTGTAATTGTTGTCCGAAGTCTCCCGTTGTACACCATAGAAGTTCCATGCCGATAGCTATAAGGGGGTGGAAGATATGATTGTTGAAAGCCGTCAAATTATGAAACAATTCAGATTGAAGGCCACCGATGACGATTGCGACTCTGTAGCAAGGTGGTTACGTACAGCGAAACTTGATGCCAAAAAAATAAAGCAGTAAAAAAGAAATTTATTTTAATACATATATTTGAAAAAATCGATTTGACGTTTCGCGCATTACATCAAGTGATCGATCTGTGATATTATTACAATCATTATTGTTGGATTTCGTTATTGGATTCTTCGAAACGAGTGCATTTTTACGTGTGATTTCATCTACACTTCTTACTTTCCTGATAAACGGTAAGTTCAGAGACTTCTGCAATCTGATAGGAATATTTTTCAGTTCCGCTTTATCAGCAACATTTTCTCCTCCGTAGATAAATGTGCATTGCTTACTGTACACATATTACAACAGTACATCTACTTTTAATAGATCACATTCAGACAACATGCCTCAGGAATACATTTACGCTCCAAACAATACTACAAATAACGTAATTTACCAGAATGCCCTAAAATGAATTTTGACATTACTCTCACCATACGTGTTGAGATATTGCAACACAGGCTATACGGAATAATGTATGTATTATTTATTGTAAATCATTAAGCATTTAACATAATTTTATTTTTTTATTTGAATGTTGATTAAAAATGTTTGTTTTTTAAGAAGGTATTGATTGTATTTCATTTCATCCTTCAAAACCAGTCTCATAGCATACTACTGAAAGATAGCTTTTCTATCATAATGAACCAACACGCGAGCGGAGCCGCTGGTTTAAGCTAGTATATTACTATACTGAAAATGCTGTATACAGTATCATTGGTGTCAGTGAAGTCTTGGCGCCATATTTCTATACTATAAACGTGAAAGCAAACTTGTGTGTTATTACAGCTAAAAAGTGGAAAAAATACGGATGAACAGACGCAACTACGCTGTCTTATGTGAAATTCATGTGTTGTATATGACTGTAATTTTTTCACCTGTAGAAAGCTTTGATAAGTGCAGTTATGAGTTGCGTTGATTTGCTATTGTTATTAATCTGTTAACAGTATCATTAAACTTCGGATTTTGTTTCAGTAGTATATTCATTATAAAAGTGTTGTTTATCGTGGATAACATTTGTCTTCTTTTTATAAATCTGTTAGCAGTTTCGATCAACTTCGGCTTTTCTTTTAATAGTATGACCGTTATAAATGTGGTATTTGTCGTGGATAACACATATCTTTATTAATCTGTCTCCTTCAACGGTACCTAACTATAAAATTGTACATATCATCCCGGCGGCGTCGTAAGACTATATTGGTAACATCGACAAAACGGTAGAATACTCTTGCCAAGATGTTGATATTCTTAGAAGTTAGTGTTTCATACAGATTATTAAGTAATTAAATAATGCTGTCCCTGCTCTATGGTTGATAGGTTCTTGCGTGTACCCTCGATACTCAGTAAAAGTGATTGCCCTCCTAAAACAAAGTTTTCGTTTCAAAACATTCGCGTTGTCACGCGATTGGCTAATGCCAACGTCATATGATTGACTACATAATCACGCCTGTCCGCCAGGACGGTAAGTAAAATTTAACCGTACGTAACATGTTCTTCTCATAACACAATTCGACAATGTGGGCGTATGTGTTAAATTCAACTGTTGCGGAAGTTTTAGTTCAAATGCAAATCATGCTTTCAAACACGAAACTGAGAATGCTCCTCCTGAAGATGGAAATTCAAAAAGGTTTAAATGACTCAGCCAACCAATTCCATTTGAGGTTTATTGACAAACTTGACCTACATTTAGACAACATTAGTATCTTGTGTTGAAGGTGAGGGATCACATTCCTAGGCCACACAGTCTAAATAAAGTCCCAGGCTGCTGTTCTATGGGATACAAACATACAGCAAAATCTTTTTCCATCGTCTACCAAAGATAAGTTGCATGGCATTCCATAGCATGGTGAAATGATGCTTATAAAATAAAATATCTTCCAATTTTTTGACAAACAAAACCCAGCAAATCACAATTTTTGCATTAAAACTAAATCTAAAATTGAATTGAGATACGTTCTTTAGCAACCTCATTTAAAAAAGAATTTAATGTCCACTTGCAGACTGCAGGCCGCGGCGGAGTGGCCGAGCGGATTGAGACGCTATGCTCTGAAGCACGAGAGGCCGTTCCCCGCCGGGGGTTCGAATCCTCCCTCGGGCATGGATGTTTGTGTTGTCTTTAGTATAAGTTAGTTCACAAGTAGTTTGTAAGTTTAGGGACTGATGACCCCGCAGTTAAGTCCCATAAGCTTAACAAATATTTCATCCTTTTTTTTTAGGTTTTGTTGATTCATATGAAGGCTAATTGAACCGTGCAATACGAGCGCAATTCAGGAAACGATTGACGATGCTTGAACAATGGATTCGCGAAGTGTCATCTATAAACTTGGGTTTTTTCACAAAATGCTGATGAAACGGTACAACTATGGGTTGGGGATTGCTAGTCCAATACCGTGGAGTCGTGACATTGCCCTTGATGGGCAATAATGGCATCCGAATTAATTTTCAGCGGTTTTTTGCTTATAACTCGATAACTATCAACTTTTCACAAATAATCTCCCAGTCCAAAATTGAAGTCCATGAAATTTCCTACAGATTTCACTATTTATTTTTTTGGCCGATGAGCCGTTCCGGCTCAAGCGCTAATTGAAAACTGACCTATTTTTCGCTTCCTCCACTAAAATCCATTTCTTCCACTCAAGAATAATTCAGTATTAAAATCTGACATTCACTGAATTCTTTCCATTTTATTTATTATGTTTCAACCTCTTTGTATCGTTTTATAACTGACCCATCTGGTCTATATACCCTTTTCCAGAAAGAGTGCGGCCTCTTGTAATCATGAACAGCTCCATGCGGATACAAGACAGGACTGTAGTCATCAATCCAACCACACTTTTTCAGGGATTCTATCTCTTTTCTATGATGAGAGGAACCAAATCTGGCTTGTACAAGGCTGTTTCACCGACTAAACAGGCAGACTTGAATGGTACAAAATATGTAATCGCCGAAGGGTTTTTATTATATAGTGTCAAATGGTACCATGCCCAGACACATGCAGAAATTTGCGACAGTTATCTATCTTACTTGAAGTCAAACTACAAATCAAATGTCGTTATCATTTTCGATGGTTACTCTGACTGGAAAATTTTCATGTTGCAAAAATTTATTCACGACAAGTTGTGGAGGATATTGATACACTAATTATCACAACAGCTTTTAACTTAGCCCCGGAAAATGAATACGTGACGGTGATGGCGGAAGATATCAACCTTTTGGTGATTTTAACGGGTCTGTGTAGCCCTTACGTAAAGCATGTCTTCTTTTTGAAGTCAGGAAAAGGAAAGGTGCCTCCAACCCTCTACAATCCCCATTTCGCCGTTGACAGAACTGTATCACATCATATATTGTTCCTGCATGCGATGAGTGGTTATAACACTACTTCTGCTTTTAAAGAGGGTAAACTTAGATTTATCAAAGTCCTACAGAAGGACAATGTCTTCCAAACAATCACTGATGTTTATACAACCCTCGTGCACATCAGGATGAGATTGCCGAAGCAGGGAACGTGTTTCTCAGGAAACTGTACGGGAAAGGACATCAGACTAGCCTGAACGATTTGCGATACAGGCAATACGTATCTTCTTCTTACAAAAGTAAGATCAACATTGCGTCACTACTCCCACCCAATCTGCTGCACGACAACATTCACTGAGACGTTATTTTCATGAAGGAACGACAGTTGCCACAGAAAGCTAGGAGTCCATTCATATATGAAACTGTCAGCATCTGCATGGTGTTTAGATTATTTATTATCACATTATCCTCCCCGTTGTTGTGCAAATGCTTCAGAAGACCAGTGTTCAATTCGTTGTTACGTATTTCACAGAATGTTCACGAAATAGAACAAACGAACATTTTAGGGGGAGTACTCTTATATGTGCACAATTCTAAACATTGCAGAACATAGCTCTTTGTAATTAATAAGGGTGCCCGAAATCCTTTTAAAAACCAAGGCAAAGAATGAATGTCAGTGGCGGGTATCAAACTACCAACCATGAGCTTCACAACCTAACCCGCTGCACACTACAAGACGGTCGACAGTTACGTAACGGTTTCTTGATTCTCGTACTACTGATGCCAGTTGTTGACTGCTAATATGGCATTTTAGACGCTAGATTATAATTTCTAGTACTAAGAACGACGTGTTTTTATTAATTTTTCAGTGCGTCATTGCTTTGAAATGACAATGCTTAAGCCACAATACGAAAATCATAAAATACAGCAAGCAAGATGGCGTATGCCAGAGAGAGTTCAAGGGGAGGAATATCACGTGACATCTCCGAACGCCTGTCTTACGTAAAGTCAATTAACGGTGTCAAATCGCAGTTATTTTATGCAATTATCACTAACGATAGTAGTTATGAAAAAAAAAAAACATATGAGAGCAGAGTTTTAAAGAATATTCCTCTCTACAAATTCGGTTTTTCAATTATTGAGTCAGATGGACGATTTATTCGCAATTAAAATTACATTGCAAACGTATTTTTGTGCGAAATATTTGAAAAAAAAGAAGGTGGCCAAATACTATGTCTGTAAAATTTGGTACCGAGCCGGCCGCGGTGGCCGAGGGGACTGAGGCGCTCCAGTCACGGTCTGCAAGACCACTACGGTCGGGGGTTCGATCCCCCCTCGGGCATGGATATTTGAGCCGTCCTTAGTTGTAAGTAGTTCATAAGTAGTTTGTAAGTCCCATAGACTCTACAAACATTTGAACATTTTTGGTGCCGATCGGTTGAACGGTTCGACGTAAAAAGTGGGAACACGCTACGGACAGACAGACATCCCAAAATCGCCGTTAATTTTCCAAATATCTCTGAAACGATACGAGATAAGAAAACATGAGAGGGCGAAGTTGTAGGCAATTTTCTCTTCTGCAAATTCGGTTATTCAGTTTTCGTGTCAGTCGAATGGCTAAGCCGTTATTTTCATTTAAATTTCGAACTGTCAAAAGACGATCGCGATGGACCCACTTTTAGTGTTACTACCGAAACCTAAAGTGGGTTGAAACCTGTGTGCGATCACGGTGAACGTTCTTTCGATTTGGCGATCAAGAGTGCAAAATTTCATAAAGTTTGGAATAAAACTGTAAATTTGTTTGCAAAAAGTACACACAATCACACAGACACGCAGCAGTAAATGTAAAGATTATTAATCAAAATATCCACGGGTGTACTACCGGTCTATAGTGTCCAACGGGCACAATATTTCGGCGATAATACATGTCGCCGTCATCAGGTGAACTGACGGACTGAGCTCCTGGAAACGCTACGGCACGGAGATCCGCACGCTACGGCGGCTCGAAGGGAACTGGGTTCTACCCCGGTAGCGGGTGATTTAAATACCCTTGGCCCGCGGAGCGACCCCTTCGCGGTCCGCGCCCCGCGCCGCGGCCGCGCAGTGGAACCGATTGCGCCGGCGTCTGAGATGTCGGTGTGAGAGGTCTGTCCGCCGTGGTCGTCACTACGTTACGTTTGCTAGATTTACTCTTAATTAACCCAATCGCTGGTTCCCAAGGTTTGCTATGATTATAGCCACAGTCACGGTTTATGAGGTCGTCTCTTGTGCGAATTTCAATGGCCTCTCTAACGACGCAGTCCCAGTATCTCGACGTCTGAACCAGAATCCTAGTGCGTTCATACTCCATCGCATGATTCTCCGACAAACAATGTTCAGCGACCGCCGACTTGCTCGGATACACCAATCGTGTGTGCCTCTGGTGTTCAAGGCATCGATCCTCGACGGTACGCAACGTCTGTCCAATATATGACTTGTCACACTGACACGGAAACCGAGATCATCTTTGGCGCTCCCCATCAGTGCACGAATTTTATTCGGCGGACAAAAGACAGTTCCAACCTGGTGTTTTTTCATAATGTGGGCGATCTTCCCCTAGAGTGCGCCGCTATATGGAATGAACGCAGTGCCTACATCCCCCCTCGTGTTTTCATCCGTTTCCACAGGTTGTGCTGTAGTGGTTGGGCGGAGAGCCCACTGAATCTGTCACTCTGAGTACCCATTGTTTTCGGAATACAGTTCTCAGGTGTTCCAATTCCTGGGGTAGACTCTCTGCGTCGAAGATAGTGCGCGCTATGACTAGTGTTTTAATTACCCCATTCCTCTGTGAAGGGTGGTGACAGCTGTCTGCGTGTAAATATAGATCAGTGTGCGTTGTCTTCCGATACACACCATGACCCAGGGTGCAATCAGCTCTTCTCTTGACCAAGACGTCAAGGAACGTCAATTTACCCTCCGTTTCAGTTATTATCAACTAGTGCGTGAAGTACAGTAATAATTTATGAACGCGTTATTTGCGAATGGAAGAGGGGCGACGAGATAGTGGTAGAGCAGTAGGGTCCCGCAGTTCCACCGTAAGCTGCCTAGCGGAGTAGAGGTGGAATGTAGATGTCAGCAGCGAGGCAGCTGACAGCGGTGACCGGTAAAGGGTGTAGGGGGGGGGGGGTAGAGAGGGTGGGGGTAGTCAGGTGAGTCTCGCACATGGGAGGGCCAGGCGGCAGCGGCGGCGGCAGGAGGCGGCGGAGCAGGCGCCTCGCCTATTGATCGGGCCGCCGGGCCGCGCCACACACTGGCCGACGCGACGTGGGAACAGCCGCTAATCACTGGGCCCCGTGTCTCTGTGTGGGTCAGTGAGGCTCACGGCAGCACCGGCGCCGCTGCTCTAGCCACCCGCTGCTACCAGCTACCTGCCTGGGGCCGCTCCCACAGCCGTACCACTATAACTGCTGTTCAAAAATACTGGTGTGCAGCCACGTCTGAAACACGACGTCGGCCAATTTTTCGGCAGGAGCGCACCCTGCCATTCTCAACGCAATACTGCAGCGAGGAAGCAACATGCAACGACTTTTGAAACCTCGGTTGTTAGTAACAACACAGACACATCAGACACCGAACGAGCAAACACATAGCGCCATCACATCTACATATATAATCCGCAATCCACTAAGAGGTGCCTGCAGCGAGGAAGCAACATGCAACGACGTTTCAAATCTCGGTTGTTGGTAACAACACAGACACATCACACACTGAGCGACCAAACACATAGCGCCATCACCCCTACATCTACATGTATACTCCGCAATCCACTGTAAGGTGCGTGGCGGAGGGTACACTGTACCACTACTAGGAATTTTCTTTCCTGTTCCACTCCCAATTAGAATGAGGGAAAAAGAATGCCTATATGCCTTCGTACGACTCCTAATTTTTCTTATTTTCGTGATCACTACGCGAAATGTAAGTAGGCGGCAGGAAGATCGTTCTAAACTCAGCTTCAAATTCCGGCCCTCTAAATTTCCTCAATACAAATTCACCAACAGAACGCCGTCTTTCCTCCAGCGATCCCCAATTGAGTTCCCGGAGAATTTCCGTGACACTTGCGCATTGGTCGAACCTACCAGTAACGAACCTAGCTGCTCGCCTCTGAACTGCTTCTATATCTTCCTTTAAACTGATCTGCTGCGAGTCCCAAACACTTGAGCAATACTCAAGACGTGGTCGTACAATCGTTTTATACGCGGTCTCATTTACAGATGAAGTACATCTTCCCAAAATTCTCCCAATAAACCGAAGTCGACTGTCTGCCCTACTCACAACTGTCCTTACATGCTCGTTCCATTTCATATCGCTCAGTAATGTTACGACTAGATTTTTGAACGACGCGACAGCATCAAGAAGCTCACTACTAATGCTCTTTCGAACGTTATTGGATTCGTTTTCCTACTCATGCGCATCAACTTACATTTTTCTACATTTATAGCTAGCTGCCACCCTTCACAACAATTAGAAATTTTGTCTAAGTCATCCTGTATGCTAGTACAGTGAATCAAAGACGACACCCTCTCCTACACCACAGCATCATCAACAAACAGTCGGAAATTACAAATTACTCTGTCCATCAGATCATTTATATAGATAGAAGAAAATAATAGCGGTCCTATCACATTCCCCTAGAACAAGCCTGACGATAAGTCTTTGATGAACACTCACCCTCGAGAACAACGTACTGCATTCTATTACTTAGGAAGTCTTCCAGCCAGTCACAAATCTGTGAACCTATTCCATAAGCTCGTAACTGCGTTAGCAGAGTGCAGTGCGGCACCGCGTTAACGCCTTTTTGAAATCGTGAAAAACACACCCGCCTGTTGCCCTTCATTTATGGCTCGCAAGATGTCATGTGAGAAAAGGGCAAGCTGAGTTACACATGAACGATGTTTCCTAAACATCCTATTTATTATATTCGAACTGAGAATATGCCCCAAAATACTAGAGGAAACTGATGATGTCAACGATATTGACCTGTAATTATGTGGGTGAGTTCTTTTACCTTTCTTATACATGACCAAAGATGAAAACCAACAGCAATATCGATAGCAAAACATCAGTTTTCAGCGGGTGAGGTGGCTTTAATTTTGTCCCTCTATTTTTGGACAAGTGAGAGAGCAGGATTACATACCGGCTTTAAGCAAAAATCTCCATCCCAATTCAACACGTTATCACCATCGTCATCTGGTCATCTGTCTTGCGGCAGGTTTTGACTGCAGTCCTGCATGCTTCTCCGTCTTGTGCTTTCCTCTTCATTCTTTGGTACCTTTCTTGTGGCCCAGTGACTTCATCGAGCATCTGGTATCTTCTTCAGTCCTTCTCTCTTTTCTGATGAACAAAACCTTCAGTAGAACGCAATGTCTTCTTAGATTATGACCTATCCAGTTTTTCTAATCTTCACAGTCGGTAACATCCTTCGTTCTTCTCCAACTGGTCAGTACATCCTGACTTTTCCAGTCGAGCTGACCTCCTTTCGACGCCATATCCACATTCCACATGCTTCAATTTTCCTCTTAACCTTCATTCTCAAAGTCCACATTTCTGCTCCATATAAGACCACGCTTTATATTAGTAATTTCACAATCAATTTCTTAACTCTTCGTTTAAACCACTACTTAGGAGTCTTTTCTCCTCCTGAAACGCTTTTGTCGCCAGTGCCATTCTAACTTTAAAATCCTGCTGCCAGTCAATGTCTTCCTTAATCCAGCTTCCCAAATACTTAAAATGTTCTCACCTGTCCTATGGTTTCTGACCCCAATTTAATATTCACACTTCTTTTCCTTAAACCTATAACAATGCTTTCATTTTTCTTTCTGTTAATTTTACACCATATGCTGTACAGGCACAATTCTGGTCATTTAGCATTTCGGTTTGTGTCTCTTGATTTTCTGCGAGAATCACCATGTTAGCTGCAAATGTTATGCATTCAATTTTCCGCCCACCTATCGTGACTTTTTTATTACTATTTTTTTATCCAAAAAATTTTCAGTGTCTCCTCCAAATAAAAGTTAAATAGGATTGGCCAGAGACAACAGCCCTGTTTGACACATCTTCCAATCTTACGGTCTTCCGAGATCTCGTTACCTACTCGTGCTATTGCCTTGTGACTCAAGTAAAAATTTGCAACCAGTCTTCTCTCTTTCCACTTCACTTCTTTTCAGTATCTCCTTCAGCTTTTCCCAGTGCACTCTATTACTAGTTATCCATTAGTTTTATTTCAATCGCTCATTGATAACACAATCCGTTTTGTTGTATTCCAGCGGGTGGCCTGTATCCAAGCAGCGGTCGTTAACAGCACACTTGTTGGGTTATTGCAAACGAGTGTCACCTTTATGCTCAACACATCGCTCTTCGACAGTCCTCATTGTTGAGCAGTATATGACATGCCACAACTGTATGGGATACGGTAGACACCGAACTTGCCCAAATCCAAATCATCCCGAACGGACCCTAACAGCGCCTTAATTTTAGAAGGTGGTCGAAAAACACGCTAATCAGACTAGTCTCCGGACTGTATACCAGAACAACAACAGTATGACTATTTCATGACTTTTATCATCTCAGTGTAGTACGATAAAAAGTTTAAACCTGATGAAACACACTCGTCATAATAAAGGGTGCCCTTACCATCACATTCTTAAAGTGTGCTGCCCCGTTTGGCCCAAGAGAGGTATTATGAACTGCCCAATGGCATCCTGCAGTGCATTCAACACACGATGTTGCTTTTTATTTCAATCCGGCAAATATTCTTGCAGGCACACGATGACTACCCTACTGCATCATTATGTCACGAGGATGTTTAACAGTAATCTTTCTAGTAATGCGAGTTGTTGTGCATCAGTAAGTCGCCTGTAGCGCAGTAGACGTATATGAGCGTTCAGCGTTCCTCTGGAAAGTACAGAGCATTCCTAACGGATATGGCGGCCTTTCTAATCCGAGGACAATGGTTGTTTTGTCATGATGGAACACCAAAAGTGTGTACGAGTTGTAACCGATGGTACCTCGCACTATGAAGCCTGAGATCGGTATGTTGCCGCAGGCGGAGGCATTGGTTAACAGGCGACTGACCCCAGTCCACGCCACGCACATATACGCCCGTCATACGGACAGAACCTACTAAAAATGTTCAAATGTTTGTTAAGCTTATGGGACTTAACTACGGGGTCATCAGTCCCTAAACTTATGAACTACTTACGAATTAGGACGGCCGTAGTGGCCGTGCAGACCGTGACTGGACCGCCTCAGTCCCCTCGGCCACCGCGGCCGACCCGACATAACCTACTCTCATCGTCGAAGACAACATGGCATCAGCCCATTCTCCAGTCAACTACTTTTATAACAGAAGAGTGATACTTTGGAGTCACTGGTAACTTGGCTCATATTGACACGTGTTCTCAGTTTTACTGAAAGCAGCCAGTTCGCAATGGTCCTTGACCGAGCAGTAGTACAACTCGTGCCCAAATTTCGTTCCTGGCTTTTTTGTTCCGTGTCCAACTGCTGCTCCCACAATGCGTGTATCTTTATATGCGTCTGTACAATAACGACATAGAAAACCTAGTATACATACACAGTATTTATAGACCTCACTTCATTTTATACAGTTTTTCAGTCTCTTTTTTACTCGCAATTGAATTTTAAACAATTGGAATGAAACCAGGATACTAGTATCTGCAGCTAGGACAAAACTAGGACACGCAGGGCACAATAATTACACAAAAGAGCCATGTAAATGTTTTTTTTTTTTTTTTTTAATTCTCAGATTCGTGAGAGTTTAGAGCAAACATAATCTTTAGTATTACCGCTTGTGTGGAAATAACCAGCGATAGCTGGTTTCTGTGGACGGTGTCACCAGGCGCAGACAGTGTGAGAGCAGGTAACGGAGTGTGTTTTGTCGAAAACTGACGTTTCTAGATACTGTGGCCTTGTATAAAACACAGGTTGATTTTTATAAAGAAGAAAACAGCAGCCAGCCTCCATTTTCATCTAATGTCTGCTGACAACCATAGCCCCCTGTGGCGAAATACTCTCGGAAAGGTGATAGTAGTGAATCCCAATCTTGTCCTGGGACCCAAAATCTTTATGTCCGTCTCCTTTTTTCTAGAACCATATTATATTTATAATATATAAGTTATGTACAAAATTTTAAGTACAGTATCCAAACGAACAAAGATAGTAATCGCAATACAAATGATATGTAACTTTCATACATGCATTTAATTCACAACTTGACTATAAACAACACCGAGCGAGGTGACGCAGTGGAAACACGTTGGACTCGCATTCGGGAGAACGGCGGTTCAGACCAGCCTCCGGACATCCTGATTTTATGTTTTTCGTGTTTTCCCTAAATTTCTCCAGACGAATGCCGAGCTGGTACCATTCAAAGGGCACAGCCGATTTCCTTCCCCATCTTCACCCAAACAATCTGAGCGGAAGCTCCGCCTCTAATGACCACGCTGTCGACGGGGCGTTAAACACCAATCTTCCTTCCTTCCTGACGATACACAATATTTTTGTGACTTGTACAGGACCTAATATGAATATTTTCTGTCGTGAGCCCATCCTTGAGCAAGCGACTTAAGGCTGCCCGTATAAGAAACATGGAGATTTCAAATACACTCCACAATATTGACTAGATTGCAGTTGAATCTTTCGGGTTACATGGTCTCGGTCGAAGAAACATATCTGCTCCTGACGTTTCGTCCAGAGCTGCGCTGGACATCTTCAGAGGTGCTACTGGTAGCGGTCGTCTTGCCGTCTGACGAGTCGGGCGTCGGGGAGCGGTATAAATACTGTCTAAAAGGGGGCGTGGTCAAGTGTTCACGTGCGCAGCAGAGATAAGCCTTGTCAAAGGTAAAACATAAAAATTTTGGTATGCAAGGCGAATCTCTGAAACGTAATAGAATTGTTAAAGTACAAATTAAGTGTGCCCAATTAATTTATTTATTATTATTATTATTTTTACGTAAGAAAAAAGCACACTTAATTTGTAAGGCTCACCACTACCAGTAGCACCTCTGAGGATGTCCAGCGCAGCTCTGGACGAAACGTCAGGAGCAGATACGTTTCTTCGACCACGACCGTATAACCCGGAAGATTGAACAGCAATTATTTCAGCCGGTCGTGAAAGCCTCCACTGTATGACTGAGTAGATTGTCCTGTGATTTATTAATCATAATGGAAAATGCAAGTCTCACTGCAAACTGCAGTCTCTTAAAGTTAAAAGCCAGATGTCTCGGAAATGATTGGTATTCTTCGGATGTACACTGTTTCATTTTCTTCCTTTCCTTGTAGCTCTGCAGAAGTCTATTGCTTCTTCCTACAGCGGTATGCTCTTCACACTTCAAAGTTGCTTCAAAGTTGTCAACAGCACTGTCATCTCTCAGAAATTTCCTTATACTGAATGGAATACAGAAATATCTTAACAGTAAATAATAAATATAATAATACATGGTGCCTGATGAGAAAAAGTTTTTACCCATCTCAGTATACATGATCTCATATTTAATGAGTAATTTGTTGTACAATTGTATAATTTTTCAGGTATATATTCATATGTATATATTCATTTGTATAAGGGCTGTATATCATTGAAATCTGTTCCAAATACAATTAGTAGTAAAGACGTAATAGATTAGAACTTGATCCGTGATGGGTCGGTTTTCGGTTAACGTTACTGTTTGTGTGCTCATGTCTCATGAACTACGTGTTGTACTGTGATACAATTCTGAAGATACATTCAGCTGCATGTGTGTATTCTGCGTGTAAAATTTCCTACGAGTACAATATGTATCGTAAAAATTATAAATTGTAACGTCATACCGAATGCTGTTGTTTTACTCATTAAGCAGCGGAATAGTAGTAAGCGAGAAACTTTTTTTCCTTTCATTACTTTGCTATGGTTGTCAGCGAGAAAAAGTTTCCTATAGGTTTCAAATTAAGTTTAAAGTTTGTTGCAAGTCTCTAAGTTCTCTCCTTTTTAAATAGTGGACTGATAAAGTCACATTATCACGTGCCGCAAGACGGGCAAGTTTTCATTCTCTATGACGTCATATCTCGTCAAGTATCGGTCCTATCGCAAAATCCTTTCATATTGGCTTTCTCCTAACTATAAACTACATTCCTGCCAAATTAGAGCTTCATAGGTCAAGAAGTTTTTGAGATTTCGTGTTTAGTCAGTGAGTAAGTGAATGAGTGTCCTTTCGCTTGTGTGTGTGTGTGTGTGTGTGTGTGTGTGTACTACATTTACTGAGCGATAATTTTAATCTATACTAATAATAAATCTGTAAATGTAGGCCTGTCGCTGTTCCCTTCAATCTTCAAAACTAATGGCCGAATCTTCATGCGGTTTCCACAGGAAACACGAGAAAAGTTTGGGCCAACATATAGGCATAATTTTATCAAAATCGGATAGCGGGAAAAAAAGATATCGCAATTTTAAGTGTTTTCAGTAACCGTCGTGTCTGTTTTTTCAACTATTAAAAATCTCTTATCTCCAAAATTATTTCACGAATTTGCATGGGGTTTTCACTGGTAACGTGTGCGTAACTCTGGACAACACATAGACTACGTTTTATAAAAATCGAATCACGGAAAAAAATATCGTAAATTGAAATATTTTATCAACTACCGACAAGTCTGTCTCTTTTAACACGTCTGTCTCCTAAACCACTTGACGAATTTTTATGGTGTTTTCACACATAACTTGAGCATATCGTGCGGTTACATAACTGCTTCAATAATTAAAATCGGATCAGAGAAAATAAAGATATCATAATTTAATCATTTGCTTAAAGGCCATCATGTATGTCTATCTGTTGAAGGTAATCTCCAAAAGTACTACACGAACTTTTATGGGTTTCCAGAGGTACATTAAGAATAGTTTGGAGAGTAACATAGGCTTATCTTCATCAAAATCGGATCAGAGGAAGAAAAGATATCGTAATTTTAAGTTTTTCTGTATACTGTGCTTATAGGTGTGGTGTAGTACAGCGAATTTCCAAGAATACTACACGAACTTCCATGGGGTTTCATAGGCCAATTGAGAGTACCTTTGGGCAACATATAAGTGTATTGATTGTTGGTAACGGCCGTTGAATCCTTTTTGAAAAATCCGTCACATCCGTCACATACAATGAAGGGAATAATTCTTAGTGTTGACAATGAAATAAATAATCCATGTTGTTCCGATCAGTAAATTTATTATCCCTCTAAAGCAAATATTTCTTGGCAACGTTAACATTTTTTTTTTTTTTTTTTTTTACTATCTGTATCCCGCTTGCCTTGCAATGCCATGAAAAGAAAGAAAGTGCTTCCTTCCACGGGTATTATTAGAATTTAAAACATAACGACATTCCTTCGCGTCTATCGATGTTCTAATTTACATAAGAATTATTTGAAAAAAAAAAAAAAAAAAAAAAAAAAAAAAAAAAAAAAAAATGGAATTTATGTAGTTCCCTTTCTGCTTTCATTGTATTCTCATTATATTTTGAGTGCATTTTGTTTAGGAATGCATCGAAAACGCCATAGTACAGAAAAGGACAAAGTGAGGCGACGATAGTTACATAGTATACCACATAACTACTTATGGCTTTGCTGCGTTTTTTCCATGCTCATAACTATGGTGTAATACACTACAAGATGGGGTACAATTTTAGTTACGACTGCGATGTTGTGCGCTGATGTTGGCAACGGCCGTTGAATGCTGCTTCAAAAATCAGTCACGTAGAATAAGGGGAATAATTCTTTATATTCAAGATAAAATAAATAGTTTATGCGAATAGTTCGTTGCCAACGATAGCAAACTACACGCTGCCACTGGAAGTAAAGTTTAGCCCACGTAGGAAACTTTTTTTTCTTCCTCGCTGCATCCCATATGCTTTGCAATGCCATAGATAGAAAAGAAGTGCATCTTTCGACGGGTATAGCCACTAAATTATACATAGAGTAGAAATGTCTGTCGAGTGATCTTTGGATTCTGTGCATCTTCTCAACATGAAGCTGGAATTACCAAGGGATATTGAAAGAAATCCACTCTTTCCACAAATTTATTTGCTCCTACGATTGGTTTGTACCGCATCGGCTGCAAAGAAGCCCCACCTCCTTTTAGCACGTAACATGAAATAATATCTTAATAACTGTGTCACAGAAGCAACAAGAAAATTGAGGAAGCGTAGCTAAATGTGCCAATTACACATAGTCATTCATCTTAACCGAACAAAAAAGGACCAAGATAAAGTCATCGATTAATAAATTAACCCAATATCAGGTGAGGATAGAAAATCTGTTCTGCGCATCAGAATGTTCTCTCCAGAGATATTTCTGCTCTGTGCCTGCCACTAGAGATAACATACACAACCGAGCGACAATCTCATCAGAAACCTCCCTGCTTTCATAATTGTTCCTTACAATATTGTGATTAAAATTTGTAATTTCTTACATTTGGTGCGGACACCATTAAGTTACAGAAAGACGTCTTCTTTTGCAGAGACAATTGTACTTTGAGTTATAATCCGACTTCTGAATATATAGTTCTATTACGCAAGATCGATTTCAACTTCGTACTTTACGAAGTAATCACTGCAGGATATGGGGACATCTATTAGCTGAAAGAGTGGTCAAGATCACTTTTTGTATGGAAACCTTTATGAACATTCATTGTTTTCGACAATGACTTCTACTTAAATTTCAATCTTGGCTAGAAGAACTGAGTTTATTGACAGAGAAATCCAACAAGGATTCTGTTTTTGCTGACCTAGCTCCGGAACCCTAAAAAATCATGGCATACACTGGTCCCTGTTTAAGAACCGTTGCGACGCACGGGCATATAAGCTAGTACAAAAAATATATATTTAATGTGCAATCGAAGTTATAATATTGAAAATGATTTGGTGAGTAATGCTATCGAAACCAGTGAAAGGAAAAATGTTTTCCTCCAATAAAAGATGGTTTTATACAAATTAAATGGTAAACTCAATGAGATTTGTGGTTGTATTTAGTCTTCTTGTTAATTTTATATTTTGTATCGTATGGATTGGAACTTGTAAGTTTTAGGCGTCAATCGCTTACCGTCCGAAATTCTGTTTACAAAAACCAAACTAGAAAATGCATGCTCGCTTCACTAGGTAATTGTGAATCCGATACCTTCCTTGGCCACCTGTTTTTGACGATCGAAACCATAAACTATCCGCCCACTGTGAATATAAATACAGTATAAAATAAAACGAACCGACATTAAACAATGGTATACATGCTAAACAACGGGAGAAAATGGTATCATGTCTCACTCAGAGACAAAATAAATCAATGGAAGATTACTCATATGACACTTTTGAAAGAGGACGCGGTGTTTCAAAGTCGTAAATACAAACTAATTCTACGGCTAAGTTGCTCTCTTATCGGCATGAGGACGTTATTAGGCACATTGGTTTCTTGTTTAGAACGTGTTTTGTATACAACTTTTCAATTGAGAAAACTTTGCTATTGAAATAGACTACCACATTTTTATCAATCGGTGAGATATTTTCCTCGGATATTTTTGTAGTCTACCGGCGACTCACCTGATTCCACCCCGCAATCAGGGGACTGATAACCCAGCCGTTTAGCCCTCTTTACAAACCTAACAACAACAACACCCCGCGATCCTTAATTTCGGAACTACTGCTCTACAGTAAACAATATAAGACTTAAATGACCTATTTGTACGCTACTAGTACTCATAACAATGTAACACCCTGTAAACAGATCACAATTGAGTTGTTGTTGCTGTTATTTTTACTTACTTTATTTATTTTATTTTGTTATTATTTTTTCTTACTTCACATATAAGTAAAATAAGTGCATCACAGAGTTCATGGAGAAGCAAACGACACTGCAAAAGAATGGCACTGGATTTTCGATGTAAGTGATAAATAACAGCGACAACCGTTCACTTGTGATGATCTATTTACACTGTGTTACATCGTTATTAGTGCTCCAAAATGTCGTTTCAGTCATGTTTTGTACACTCTAGAGCACCACTGTCGCAAGAATATTTCGCCATAAGGGGGTAGAATAAAGAAGTAAATAACAAATGTACTTGGATGTGAACGTATACATTTGAAACTGGTAAAGGTGGTATTTTTCATATAAATAGCATTGTTAATAGAGGTTGGTTGCCGCTTTATTCTGTGGATGAATGAACCTGTATTACATATCAGAGATAGCCGAACCTGAAAGTGCAGAATGTGTGCAGTATTCTGCAACATCCATTTTCAATTAGCTGCCTACAAGAACTGAAGAATATTAGTACTAACCCACGCGCTGTTAAATCTAAATTTGGAGAGTTATCTTGTGACTGACTCCTTTTATTCAGTCGAGGAACTCTTGGAAGAATTAAAAAATTAATCTATTTCTTTTTATTCGTTATTGATTGTTTTTACTTAGGTTTAAGATTGTCATGCGCATAGGAGTACTCTAAGTTCTTATATTACCATTGTAGTATTAAACTTCAATGTTCCTCGACCATGGAGTCTTGCTCCTCGATTAGATCCCACGGAACAGAAAACCATATCGTCATCAACAACTGGCTACAAATACAAATGCAGCGGTGGCGACTTGGCGATTCGGCCACGTTGACCACAGGTGTGCCGCGGTGGAATAGCCGAGCGCTCTAAGGCAAATTACTGTGGTTACTTCCCTTCAGAGGTTCTCCCTCGGGCATGGGTGTGTGTTGTCCTTAGGTTAGTTTAAGTAGTTTATAAGCCTAGGGACTGATAACCATAGTAGTTACGTCCCATAGATTTACAAATATTTCAACTTTTGAACCACTGCTGGGCTCCTGCGGCGAACTTGAGAGGGAACTTTGGTCCCGTCCATTAGCCCGGGAGAGGCTCGTGTGGCGGCCATCGAGGTCGTTGGCTGGCCGAGGGCAATTGCTCGTCGCACGGCTCGCTAACGTCTGTGTGTCTTTCGGTTGCACGGGAAAGTACCAGAAATGTCTGAGAAGCCATAGGACGGGCGCCTCCTGATGTCAAAAATCGGTCAAATGAAGTCCGAAATACGACCCGTCGGCTTTGAACAATGACGTCATATCTGAGTTACAGACGATAGTTTGTTTACAAGCAGAACATAGATTAAGATTTTGTGTTTAAAACGTCATTTGTAGCTTCTCTCTGATAGTGAGGTATAGGTTAACATAGTTAATGTTTTTCTTCTTCGTATGGCAAGTGAGCGCCGTAGACGCTTATTTTTGGGTTGAGAGCTGTGATCTATGGTACATTCTGTTGTGGTTATCTGTAATTTACGAGGAAAATGACAGAGTATTTATCTACTATAAATAAGTGTTACGATATTTTTCCGTATGTTTATATTCATTGATAGTTTTTTGTGGATATATCTATGTAGCGTGTCTTGTGAGACTCACATATGACGTCATTGGTGAAAGCCAACGGGTTGTATTGTAATTGTTTCGACGGTCAATGCCGTTATCTTCAGGCCCTTAAAATAAGAAACTTGCATATTTCTGGATTAAAGTCAATATAACTGGTATCGCACATTCGTACAGTCTTACAGCAACAGCCTTCTCCTCATACTCCACGCCAAATAAGGAACGCCATGCGTAACTATAACAACAAGAAGCAACGCACCGAGGACAATGGAGAAGATTATAAATCAGTTGCATTCCTCCCTTATGATGGCAATGTGACCACCATGGTTGGATCTGTTAAAGACGACTTGCAACTGAAAAAAGGAAGGGCGTCTACAAAATTCCCCGCGAGTGTGGTTCTGCTTACAAAGGCCAGACGATTCGAACAGTTAAAGAGCGCTGTACGGAGCAAGAAAGACACACCCACCTTCTGCAACAGTCAAAATCAGCAGTAGCAGAACACCGCATTTCTATGGAACACTCCACGGAATACAAGAAAACAACAATTTCAACTCTAATTTTCCGGTTTTTGGGATTCAGTTGTCAAAGAAGCGGTGGAATTACGATTTGCTGAGATTCTTATAAGTCGTGACAACGGCTTTCAGCTGGATAAAAATTGGAACCTGTAATTAAAATTACTGAAGCACGGCGGAATCGACGGGATCATTCGATTCTCTTACAGGAGCTTTTCACTTTCACCACCGAGGGCAGCACACAGAATTCGGCGTACAGAGCCTATGTAGAGAGAGAGTGGCCAACCGGCCGGTATCCGCCATGTTTTTACCAGACTTCGCGCGGGACGGGCGTTTACATAGCGCCCCTAGCAGAAGTGCAGTCACTTGACGATTGAAATAAGGCATCATTCCCACCCATGACACAAAATCACATCTTCTAGCTTATTAATCAGCACGTTCATCTATGTTCATACAGATCTAATAAATTTGAAAGCAAATAAGTCTCGTGAAACAGTTTCTATGACTGCCGGTTGTTAATACCATATTATTCGATGTTCTGGCTATTTGGACAGTTGATAGTTGATTAATAAGAAATTCATGTTATTTATCTGAAAGAAAATAAAGCTATTACAGAATTTTCCGTCTGCATATCCATCGATAAAATTAGTACAATATAATGAATTGTACTTTGCTGTCGATCTTATAACATTTTCCCAAACTAGGATAAACCAATAACGTCATTTTGTAGATACTTTTAGGGACACTGTATCACAGAAAATAGGAAAAATACAAATACTATCTCTAAACATCAGAAACAGACTCAAAATAGGTAACGGAACATCTACAATGAGTCAATAGTCCCGCCCCCTCCCTTTCTCACGTCACTTCACACAGGCAGGAATAATACGTTGAGTTCCATATAAGTTGCCTTTTCGGTTCACGCTTTCTCGGTTAACTTTCACCGATCACTATTTTCGTATATCCTCATTCCTTGCGAACATAAGCATCATATAATAATCTTTACTTCGGTTTCTACAGCCAATAGAGGAACAACGAGGCATTGCTCTTGGCTGCCTTTAATGTGTAATACACTTCATTAGGTACACTCGGTAAATCACTTCAAACCAACATATAATCTTAAAAACTGGCGCGAAGTTCTAAGGTTATCGTCAACGAACAAGTTAATTTACGTATATAGAACCAACAAAAGACGAGCAAAAGTGGAGCAGTGGCGACCGTAATACAACCTGTACGTAACTGTACGTAACTGAAATCGCTGTCAGGAGCTTGTTAGACACACCACAGTACAGAAACGCACACTGTAGCTATTCACTCACGCGTAAAGCAAAATCTGGTAAAAACATAGCGTCCTGGGCTCTCAGCCAATCAGGAGCGGTCTGACGCATGGCCACTCTCTCCCTATTCCGGCTCTCTACTCGGCCGTACCGCGCATGTAAACACCTAACACATTCGCAGAAAGGCATGCGCAAAACTCGGCATAAATACCGTCCAAAGACCGTGTAAAATAAACTAGACTCCCTAATGGCGCTGCTGTCGCGGGATAATTTGAACCTTCGGCCAGCCACCATGATAGTGGCAAGCGTCAGATAAAGACGAGTGTTGTTAGTAGATAAATCGTGTATTATATAGTTACTGTGGTATATATATTCATTTGGCCGTCACGTCTGTAATGGGTGAATATTGCAGTATTCGTGAAATATGACGTTCAAGAGCTGCTGTTTAACTGCATAAATCGATTTAAGAACGGAATAAAAAGGACGAATACTGTCTTCCCATTTATATTTGTCAGGAATACAAGTATCCCTACTCAGTGGCGGACTTAGGCTGTCGGAGGTCCGGGCGGCGGCAATACAAAATAAGAGCCCCCCGTCCACTTGGAAATACATTGACTAGTACATAAAAAGTAACTTTTGAGGTTTGGAAGCCCCTCCAGGACTAGAGGAACGGAACAGTCTAAAAAAAATAGCTTTCGAGGTCTGAAGGCCCCGTAACAAGAGAGGCCGAGTGAGTTTAAAAAAAAAAAATAATAACCTTGCTTTGAAGGCATTTGGAGGCCCCCCCAAGATGAGAAGCCCGGGGCGGTCCGCCCCCTCCGCACTCTTGGTTACCAGACTGTCAAGAGAATATAGGATTGAGTGAAAGAAATAACAGGTTTTTACAATACTGGTAGCTGTTAAAAATGAGCTACATTTGGCAGTACTGGTGGACAGGAAGTTCAGAAAGTTTCATTTTATGATTTCGTAAAATACTATCGGGGGCACGAGATCAGTTGCCTCAGTGCAGTTCGAATTTTTCTTCATGAATTTAATATAAGCCACTTGTAAGAAAGAATTTAAAGTTCAACAACTTTACATGTAGGTATAACAACTGAAAAGGGTTTGCAGAACTGTGTATAGTTCCATATATGAATGACACATGGTCACACTGGATGCACATTGTGAACTTGAACCCTATGACGATAGTTGCTGACTTTTGAGCAGTTCACGGTATTGTAAGGTATTTGGCTCAAAGTCTAAAAAGTGCTAATATTCGTGCTAGATACCCTAATGCTAAGTTCGAATACAGCATTATTAGTGAGCTTCTTGATGCTGTCGCGTCGTTCAAATATCTAGGCGTAACATTGCAGAGCGATATGAAATGGAACGAGCATGTAAGGACAGTTGTGAGTAAGGCAGACAGCCGACTTCGGTTTATTGGGAGTGTTTTGGGAAGATGTACTTCACCTGTAAAGGAGACCGCGTATAAAACGCTTGTACGGCTACGTCTTGAGTATTGCTCAAATATTTGGGACCCACAGCAGATCTGTTTGAAGGAAGACATAGAGGCGGTTCAGAGGCGAGCAGCTAGATTTGTTACCGGTAGGTTCGACCAATGCGCGAGTGTCACGGAAATGCTCCGGCAACTACATTGGGGATCGCTGGAAGAAAGACGACGTTCTTTTCGTGAATTTCTGTTAAGTAAATTTAGAGGGCCGGAATTTGAAGCTGAGTGTAGTACGATCTTGCTGCCACCTACTTACATTTCGCGTAAAGATCACAACGACAAGATAAGAGAAATTAGGGCTCGTACGGAGGCATATAGGCATTCTTTTTTTCCTCGTCCAATTTGGGAGTGGAATAGGAAAGGAAATGCCTAGTAGTGGTACAGTGTACCCTCCGCCACGCACCTTACGGTGAATTGCAGAGTATGTATGTAGATGCACTTAGTTAAGAGAAAGTTATGGCATACTTCGTGTTCATCAAAGAATTTGGTAGTGGCTGGTTGCTGTTTTTACAAGGTAAGACACTATTTTACAGTTACGTATCTGATGGGCTATTTCATTTCCACAGTCGCTATTTAACCTCAGCTGTTTCAGTCAGCCCTGTTTGATTTTTTTTTTTTTTTTTTTTTTTTTTTTTATGATATGAAATATCTAAATATTGGAGAACATAATAGACACTCAAACAATGATGTGAAGTGTTGTGAAAATCTTCGGAAATTAATGTTTGAACAAAAGTTTCCCCTTCGTAGAATATACTGAGAAAGTGCCAAGAATTAGTGTCTTACGAAGGATTCCGTTCATTTGCTGCACTTAGAACGCTAAAAAACTAAATTTTATAATTCGGTTTAGTTAGGACTAGCTGACAACCCGGCGTTGTCCGGGTATTTCCTTGTTTATTCCTGCCACTTTTCAGGTATATATACATTTGTATAAGGGCTGTTTGTAAAATCTCTTGGGAATGCAATTAATAGGAAAGATGTAATAGATTAAAACTTGGTGCATGATCGAGCGGTTTTCCATGAACTAAAACTGATTATGTGTTCATATCTCATGGACTATGAGTCGTACTGTAACACAATTTAGAAGGTACACTCAAATATATGCGTGTTTACTGTTTACAAAATTTCTTGCGGCTGCAATTTGTAGTGTAGAAATTAAAAATTGTAACGTCATACTGAATGCCGTAGTTATATCCCATAAACAGCGGAACGTTATTGCTTATGTATACACATCTCATGAACTACGTGTCGCACTGTGATACGATTTCGAAGGTACATTCAACTATATGTGTGTAAACTGTCTGTAAAATTTCCTGTGGCTACAATTTGTGGTGTACAAATTATAAATTGTAACGTCATACCGAGAGCTGTACTTTTACTCCATAAACAGCGGAAAAGTAGTAAGCGAGAAACTTTTTTCCTTTCATCATCTTACTATGGTTGCCAGCGAGAAACAGTTTAATAAAGGTTTGAAATTATGTTTAAAGTTTGTTGCAAGTCGCTAAGTACTGTCATTCTCATACAGTGTATTTCGAAAGTCTCAGCGCATTATATGGTATTTTTTGCGATTTCTTTTGAACCATGTGCCGTATGTGATTCTTAACCATGTAGCAATTGTTACCTCACGGTAAGAAATGTGCGTACCAAATTTGGTTGAAATCGATCCAATGGTTTAGGAGATAATGAGCAGCATTGTCGCAAAATGCAGCAGTTTTTCGAGCATCTCATTGTTTATGACGTCATATCTCGTCAACTATGTATAGTACGTGATTCTTACACTTACGGCGACCGTCCTCATGGATTGAAGCTTACGTGTACAAAATTTCATAAAGATTGGAACAAAACTGTAGATTTGTTTTGAACACGTACACACATACGGACACTCTGTTTTATATATTAGATGAAGAAACGATGTTGACCTATTTCTACACCGTATGTGTAATAAATTTACACAAAACAGATAGGTGCTGTTTATTCAAATACCCTGAAGCTGTTTTGTAGTTATATATTTAAATGATACACCTTCCGCTACTTAACTCGAATGAATATACACTCTAATCAAAGGCGTCTTACCCACATGTAAAGTTCGCGCGGAAGTTCGCCACCATAATGGCCGCAGATGTGCACATCAATTTTCTCGCTGTTTACAGTCAGCCGCTTACGGAAATGTGGGGGCTTGATACAGCCACCGTATCTGGGCCGGACGTCTGTGGGCTGAAATACCGTAGCAGAATGTCAACGGGTCCGGCAGTATACGCGAATATTACTGTAAGGAATTTTTGCCTCTTTAAAGAATGTAATAAAAATAGAATGTTTCCCTTTCTAAAGGTGTTTCATAAATAAATATTATGTATCACTTTTTGTCGGACGTTCAGTGGTAATTCCAGCAACTCGCCTGCCTGCACTTTATAATAAAGACGACGGGTTCTTAATAACATGTTGTTGTTAATAGTTACTTATTCACGTTATAATTTACACACACACACACACACACAAACACATCTTCAAACTGTACCAAAAAGAAGACTGAATAACCACTTCATGGCTGAAGAAAGACTGTAGTAAGATTGACTATGTGCACGCCAAATCATGCGTATTTATACATGCAGTTGTTCTAGAACATTTTAGAACAAGGACGTTGCAACATAAACTACTTAATATATGATGTTATTAAACATAAATGAATCCTTCATAAAGAAGATACATACAAAATTATTACAAGTGCAATGGACATATTATTATTTCAAAACAAAACCTAAATTAAGATCGTAAATAATTTACGGTTAGAGCAGTAGACAGGTTTGTTTACAATTATAAAATTAACTAATTTGAAGTAATTAGGTAAGTCGAGCATCGCAAACAGGTCAGTATATAGTGAAAGACATCAGATGTTAGTTAGAAATATAATTATTAAAACGTATTATTGCATAATGTTTATGTGAGGTTTTTTAAAACAGAAACAATTTAACAAAATAATATAAAAAAACATTACTATTATTCTAACCAAACAGTATCATATTATGATGTTTTATGAGTAAATTCGTGATTAAGCGTAAGGAAAGGCACATTTTCCGAGTGGTACTCTACATTTCATTTATCCAACTAAGCGAAATTTTATGAGTATATATATTAAACCTTGTACCACTGATAAATAAAATGCTGTTGTTAAACACAAAACGATACTTGAGTTTCCTGAGTATAGAGGCCTACTTAAAATCAATTTCTCATTCTCGGCTTGAGGGCCTAAAAATACTCCTCTACTGGGAACGGCGCGTCCCCGCCCTCACTGCCGCCGCTATACATAGCAGCAGAGCAGCCGCCACCCTGCCGTTGGCCGTGAACCGCCCCGCAGTCAAAGGGCGCGCCAGCAGGCCGAGGGGAGGGGGGGACAGGCACTGGACACGAGCCCCCACCGCCCTCTGCATAGGGTATTTTAATACCGACGCCTGCAGTCGCTACCCTTACACAATTTCCAAACTCCCAGCTACAAGGTTAGCCAGTAAAATGGGAAGATTTAAATAAGTAACTAATTCTTTTAAAAAAATTATATTTTTAATTTAATGGTTATAAATATAAAGTACAAAGGTAGTCATTTATTGTACAATAAGTGAAAAAATTAGTTTTTGAATATAACATCTGCCAAATGTCCTCCATTGGAATCTGCACACTTCTGCAGCCGGGCCTGGAAGTTTCCCCTGAATTTTGCAGCATATTGACTGGTATTCCTTCAATTTCGTCCCGAATTCGTTTTTTTAAGGCTGGGATAGTTCTTGGTGGATCGTTCTGAAAAACTCTTGTTTTTAAGTAGCCTCATAGAAAAAAGTCGCAGATTGTCAAATCTGGAGAGCCAGGGGGGGCCAAGGGATATCCCCGTTTCGGGAAATGACGCCGCCTGGAAACAATGTATTCACAGCATTCTTGGTAACTCTTGCAGTGTAGCTTGTTGCCCCTTCTTGTTGGGACATTGTGTGTTCATTCACTGAAAAACGGGCGAGTTCTGGCTTAAGAAAGTTCTAGATCATTGCAACGTAACGCACAGTCACAGCACATCCATTGATATTCTCGAAGAATAATGGGCCTATGATTCCTCTTGCCGACATTGCGCACCAAACCGTTATTTTTCGCCAGGCTTTCCTCCGACCAGTATTGGAAGTTTTTTTTATTAACAAAACCAGAGAGGTGGAAATGCGCCTCATCGCTCATCCACAAGTGGTTTACTTGGTCGTCATTTTCTTCAAGTCTTCTGGCCATTTCCTCACAAAATTGTAATTATTCCTGATAGTCACTTGGTTTGAAAGATTGCACAATCTGTATTTTGTAGGGGTGAAAATTTAAATCTTGACGAATAATCCTTCTCACCGAAGTGTTACTTATTCCTAGCATGTTGTTTGGCAGATCGGCGTGAACTTCTGAGCATTACCTGTTGAGCAGCAGCGATATTTTGAGGGGTTCGAATGGTTTTTGGACTCCCACCTCGTTTTTAAGACGTTGATCCAGTTTACACAAGATTTTTTAGCCACGAATGAATTGCGTTATCCGAGGGAACAGGCCTGTTGCGCGGTATGTTGAAATGGCGTCGAATAGCACGTCGCGTACTCACCAAACTATCGCCATTCGTATAATACTCTTTAACCGCACAGCCAGGATGTTCATCCGTCCAACGATCCATCGCAGCTAAGTGGCGGGACATGCAGGTAGAAAGGAGCCGGTCACCATTACCCCCACCACTCAAATTCCAGCTGTAAATGCCAGCTCCAATCTGCCTGATTCACTAGCTTACCCGTATTTACAGCTACTTTAACGCAACGATAGTAAGACGGCAACTCAACACAACCTCCAAGATGGACAAATTATTGGCTCAGAAGTGGCTACACGCCATACTAAGCGGCAAAATGTCGCACTAGAAGCATGTTGTTCATTAACAAAAATGCAAATGTAATTTTGATGCACAAACTATGGTATAAATCAACTTTTAATGCGTTGTTGTCCAGGAACAACACTGGGAATGAAAGAGTCAAATGATTGTAAAAAGTCAGTTGCGATCTTTAATAGAAATGTTAATTAGTATATCGTGTTCTCCATAGTAACATCACACAGAGATTTTAAGCATTTTCAGGATTTTAGCTCCACTTGCAGCATCTTCAACATCGGCCGCTGAACTGCGGTCGCCGGCCGCCATTTCGTGCTTAATTCAAATTAATTATTAAACCAGTCAGCGACGCGAGTTAACATAATATAGAACTTTAAAGCCTTATTTTTCAGCCTAGATGACGATCCTGGACACAGGTGGAATAAATTGTAATTGCGAGTGCGCGCATGTGTGTGTGTGTGTGTGTGTGTGTGTGTGTGTGTGTGTACGCGGCCATGTGTACGTGCAGTGTTGCACGCATTTTATTTTTCTTTTTCTTTATATTTCATTTTTATTTTTTATCTATATTTTTGTTTTCCCCACTCCATTCCTAAGCTGCATCTCGTTATTCCCATCTAGGCCGTGCTGTACCCATCGCAACCACCGTGATGCAACCTTCCTCTCCCCTCTCCCCTCTCCTCCCCTCTCCCCCCCCCCCTCCCGATTTACTCGCCGGAGAGCGTGATTCGAAGTGCTGCAACCGGAAGTGATGGTTGTATGACTGTGCTGTGAGCCTGTGCTAATCTGTAGCTCTTGTGGTTTCAGCGTAGTATCTAAAAATAACGACAATGCGATATTTTTGGCGGCATAAATTGCAGTTCAGCGTGACGTCGCGTCCGCCAGGGTGTTCTCCATGTGCTCTCCACACGCCGATGCGACGCTGGGCGAGTCTTACCTCCTCGCAGCGGTTGATTGCCTATTCAGTCGTTGGAACTTTCGACGCTCCCCGCTAACGCACTTTGCGCTCCAAATGGGTGTCGTACGTTGGTTGCGTTGTTGTAACATGACAAGTTCACAGTGCCTGACTGAAGAAATTACAGTGTGGGATGAAGACCGTTGGCAGCTGCTGGTGGGACGTTGTCACCAGGTCAGTGCGGTGTGGCACCTCCTCTGGTAGCAATGCACGCTTTCAGAACGATGTTAAGCAGAATGTTAATCGTACCGTGCACTAAGTTTGTCCCAATGCCCCACAATTCAGTAAGCGGCCGACAGCGAACATCGGGGAAATTGAAAAGCGCGTCGGCGACCATTATGGTGGTGAATTTCCGCGCGAACTTTAAACGTGCGTAAGACTCTTTTTGATTAGCGTGTGTATTGACTCGGTTAAGTCGCGAAAACTATGTCTCACGTAAATATATACCTACGTCTAAGAGCTTCAAACTCTTCGAATACACAGCAAATAACGGTTGTATGTAAATTTATTACACATATGTAGAAATGGGCCAACAGCTTTTCTTCCTCCTAACTCAAATTCAAATGTTTGTAGGACTTATGGGACTTAACTACGGGGTCATCAGTCCCTATGCTTACAAACTACTTATGAACTAGCTAAGACTAAAGACGGCACAAATATCCATGCTCGAGGGGGGATTCGAACCCCCGACCGTAGTGGCCGTGCTGACCATGACTGGAGCGCCTCAGTCACCTCGGCCACCGCGGCCGGCTTCCTCCTAACTAAAGCAAATTATAACATGCAGTTTTTTAGTGATCTAAGAGCAGCATACGCAAGGAATTTATCGTCAGACACGGTTTTTTCGCAATTTTTCAGTATACTCTACGATGGTGAAACATTTGTACAAACATGAATTTCGGGAGAGTTTCAGAAATCTTTACGTCTTTGTTAGAGTACCTGCTGCATTCTCACATATTTAGATATTGTATACCATCAACAAATAAAACAGAGCTACCTGAAACAGCTAATGTTAAAAATAGACTGTGAAAATGAAATACCCTATCAGATATAAAACTCTAAAAAAGCTTTTCACCTTGTGAACACAGCAACCAGCCACTACCAAATTCTTTTAAGAACACGAAGAATGCCATGACGAGCGCGTAACAGTAACATTAGGGCATCTACCATGAATATTAGCATTTTTAATGCTGTAAGCCAAATACCTTACAGTAGCGTGAACTGCTCAAAAGTCATCAACTGTCATCATAGGGTTCAACTTCACAATGTGCATCCAGTGTGGCTATGTGTCATTCATATATGGAACCATACACAGCTCTGCAAACCCCTTTCAGTTGTTATACCTATTTGAAAAGCAAATGACCTTTAAATTCTGTTACAAGTTGCTAATATTAATTTCATAAATTAAAAATTCGAACTGCACTGAGGTAAATGATCTCGTACCCCCAATAGTCATTTTAAACATCGTAAAATGAAACTTTTTTAACTTCCTGCCTAAAGTAACTCGTTTCTAAGACTACCACTATTGTTATTTATTTCACTCAAAATCCGATATTGTATTGACTGAGAGCCTGTTACGCAATAGTAACTATTCCTGAACACAAGTAGTAGGGCTAGTTGTATTTCTGAGACATATAAATGGGAAGGCAGTATTCGTTCTTTTAATTCCTTAAATAGATTTGTGCAGTTAAACGCTGAGCAGCTCTTCTCCATCGTGTTTCATATATACTGCAATAGTCAAACAGTACAGTCGTGACTGCCGGCCGCGGTGGCCGAGCCGTCTGCGGCGCACCAGTCACAGTGTGCACGGCAACTACGGTCGGGGGCTCGAATCCCCTCTCGGGCATGGATATTTGTGCCGTCCTTAGTATTAGCTAGTTCATAAGTAGTTTGTAAGTTTAGGGACTGATGACCACGTAGTTAAGTCCCATAAGCTATAGAAACATTTGAACATTTTTTTAAGTACTTAATATATAATAACAGTGCGCCGTTAAATGTAGCCTAATACTAAATGTGTAATAACAATGCAATAAGTCGTTCTAGTGTTAAACTTTACGCTTAATTTCGAGTACAAGCTACAGCTCCACCTGACGATTCTTGTAATGTTTGCAATGATAGATCGATTTTCCTGCCTCGAGTCACATGACTTAGATGACGTCAAGTGCAGTCTATGTCATCCCCCCTTTCCCCGAAATGATCAATATGAAGAAAAAAAATAAGTACGGTATCTGAATTTGTAACCCTACCCGTCCTACACCACCGGTTAGTATATGATAATTATCTTAATAGGGTGGAAAGGCTATAGGAAATGAAGCCGATGATGTAGCGGAGATTATAACCGGAACGTTGCTGTACCTCTTTAGTAAACAACAACGATCGATAGTAATAAAGAAAGCGGAATGTAAAATTTGGAATAAAATGATTAATGTTTAAATGAAAAGAATGATGAACAAACGGGACACAGGGATAAGCTCTACAAACATTTGAACATTTGATTTGACTACCAATTGTGTATATATCGCGCAAAAGCTATGTAATACCCGATTTATCTCCTAACAACGCTCCTATTTATCTGACGCTTGCCACTATCATGGCGAAGGTTCAAATTATCCCGCGACAGCAGCGCCGTTAGTGAGTCTAGTTATTTTTTGCAAGGTCTTTGGTTTGTCCACTGCTGTTGCAACCGTCCCTCCACATCTCGCGGGTTGGTTTCTTGACGGAGCCCCCATCCAGTGTCACCACGCACGTGCCCAGTGATGGAGAAAGCCGGGCATCTTCCTGCCCACTGGAGGATCTGAACGTGCTGCAGGTAGTCCATAGACGCACGTGCTGTATATAGACATGCATTACCTTGAAACTTCCTGGCAGATTAAAATTGTGTGCCGGAACCGGGACTCGAACCTGGGACCCTTGCCTTTTGCGGGCAAGCGCACTACCGACTGTACTATCCCGACACAACTCACGATGCCGCCTCACAACTTTACTTCCGCCACTACCTCGCCTCCAGTAGTAGGAGGCGAGGTACTGGCGGAAGTAAAGTTGTGAGGCGGCATCGTGAGTCGTGTCGGGATAGCACAGTCGGTAGTGCGCTTGCCCGCGAAAGGCAATGGTCCCAGGTTCGAGTCCCGGTTCCGGCACACAATTTTAATCTGCCAGGAAGTTTCATATCAGTGCACACTCCGCAGCAGAGTGAAAGATTCATTCTGGATGCATTACCTTGTTGGAACACTGTCCCCGGGTGTCTGTGACATTAGTAATAGAACGTGCGGTCGCACAATGTCTGTGACGTATCGCTGTGACGTCACAAAAAATGTTCAACTGTTTGTATAGTCTATGGGACTTAACTACGGGGTCATCAGTCCCTAAACTTACAAACTACTTATGAACTACTTACGAACTAGGACGGCACAAATATCCATGCCCGGGGGGGATTCGAACCCCCTACCGTAGTGGCCGTGCAGACCGTGACTGGAGCGTCTTAGTCTCCTCGGCCACCGCGGCCGGCTATGACGTCACTGTCTGACGAAGTACGACTAGACATGACATGAATGCATAACTTTTCATCATGATTTCAGGAAATATTATTTCACTTAGTTTACTTATCGTGTTCCGCAACTGAGAACAAAACTCCATGGTCATGAAACAAAGCATTTATAAAACTGTAACTTCTGACAAGTCTAATTTTAATAATAGTATTCAGAGTTTTAGTATTTTATTTTGCCGCGGTGGAGTAGCCGAGCGGTCTAAAGCGTCTCGCTGCGGAGCGCGCGGTTGCTGCCGTGGAGGTTCGAGTCCTCCCTGGGGCATGTGTGTGTGTGTGTGTTTGTACGTAGGTTAGTTTACCTAGGTTTAAGTAGTTTGTAAGCTACGGACTGATGACCACGCAGTTTGGTCCGACAGATTTACAAACAAACATTTATTTTATTTTGGACTTTACAATTTTTATAGAGTCCAAGTAGCTGGCTGGCAGTAGGTAAAGTAATATGATGTAATCTATGGAAGGGGTGGGAAAAGCATAACAGACGGCACAGATCATGTATGGACCGTGAGAAAGCACGGCACTGTAGTGTAGACGTGATCTGATTGGCTGCCGCCTCCCCTCCCGGTGCTACATTCCTACATTTCAGTTATTAATATTTAAGTAAGTAAACATTAGATAACAGCGTAATTTCAATGTAACACTTTTCTGTTTTTAAGCTTTCATTTGAACCCATTTGGTACTTTGTTCATTGTAATTTATATGAACAAAATACTAGTGACGAATCTAGAAGGTTCTTTTGGCGCTAAAAAAGGACAGAGGGAGCAACTAGCAGCCACATCTGTTCAAGCAGTCCAGTGCCGACCTTCGAAGGGTTAACATGTAGCACCTTGTCTCATTACGCACCATTATAAAACTTGTAGATTATTATCATGACACTAGTATTTATTGTGAAGTGACTCTATTTCATTGTACCGCTTAGATTTGTGGATTTCGCTGAGCGTGTGTAAAAGTTCGAAGAATTAATTTTTAAATCCATAGGAATCGTGTTTTATGAAGAAATTCGTAGAGCCCTTAAATCGTTTTCGCGCCATTTTAGCTACAGTCATCAAGAATCTGCGATCTGTGTCCTGAAACTGCGTAGGACATTGTCCACTTAGAGATCTAAGGTCAGTAACAAATAAAAGAATGTTTCACCAGTCTCAAGAATTGGTGAAACCTACAGCCCCTCATGGAATATGCGTAGCTAGTGCAAATAGGACCATAAGTGCATGCATCCCTAGTAACAAGAGTGAAGGTAAAGAAGGGGGAATTTATAAGAGGGTGGAAGATTGTGCTGAGAGACTGTTAGGAACTTTCCAAATAGACAGTGTTAACATCGTATATGAAGACTTGCTCTCGGCCAGTGACTATTTTCTCCCCTCTTGATGAACTCTTTTATTACATTAGAAGAGACATTTAAATTAAATTCCTACCAGGAACGTTGTAAACAGAGGTATAGTAAAACATAAAACCCTAAGCACACAAGTAAAAACTAATATAATAGCGCACCAGTACGCACAGCTAATCCGCCGCGGCTTGTTGAGAGAAAGGCAGTTCGTTTTGTATTATCGCGATATAGGGGAGAAAGTGCCACGGAAATGTTACACGAGTTGGGGTGGAAATCATTAAAAGAATGGCGTTATTCTTTATGGCAATATTTATTTACGCAATTTTTTTCACCAACTTTCAACTCCGAATGCGAACATATTTTGTTAGTAATTAGATTCCATTTTGTGGCAGCCCACCACGGAATTGTCATGAAATAAAAGGTTTCAGCTTGGTAAGCGATGTGAGATGTTTATTTTATTAAAATTTACAACATATCGATTTCGTCCCTACGATGGAACATCATCAGTGCGTGCTGTTAAAATCAAGGTACCCTAGTTAGACATTAAAATCAAGATAAAATTACATACACCTAGAATGCTACAATTATATAATGGAATTACCTACCAGAATTGCAACTCATGATGACCTATGTGCTCTGCTTACAACATTTTTTCGTCAGTCCTAAAATACATACCATATAATTGTAACATTCTTGGTGTATGTAATTTTATCTTAATTTCAATGTCTGACTATGGTACCTTGTTTTTAACAGCATGCACTGATGATGTTGCATCATAGGGACGAAATCGATATGTTGTGAATTTTAATAAAATATACATCTCACATCGCCTACCAAGCTGAAATCTATTATTTCATATTTTATTAGTGTCCACCTACATAGGCAGACATGATGATCATTATAAAATAACTCAAATCGAAAATGTGAAGGTTTAGAAGATTTTTCTCGCGCGCTTTTAGAGTATTAATCTGTAAAGAAACATAAAAGCAGCTCTATGAATCCTTTGCAATGCAATTCCACGTGATTTGCAGACTAATAATGCAGATGTAGATATACGGAACCGGTATATGTTATGATTCAAATATGATTTTTTCCAAATATCTAATGTGTTTCCATATATGTATGGTGACTGTTCTTTCAGAAATATTCAAAAGAATATATATATAAAACCAGTGTCACGATATTTGTCTGTGATGAACTACGAACCTACTGAACTGTTCTTAATTATTTCCCCACAGTTTGTGTGATTTGGTGCAACTTAAAAAATAGGGTATTTTGCATCACAATTAATAACTTTAACATCATTTTTATCGAAAAATAAATGTTTTTATCGTTGTTGGGTATGTACTGAACAACTTCCGCTGTTATTAAACTCCCAAGTTTGGCTAGCGGCAAAGTGCTCAACTGGAGATCAAAAGGTCACAGGCTCTAAACTCGCTGGGATCAAAGATTTTTTAAAACACCTTTGACACATCTTCACGATGCGAGGAGTCGCCAGAAGGGACACGTCGAAGTGTCGTCGAATGTTCATATGTTGTAAACCTATTGGACCAAACTGCTATGGTCATCAGTCGCTAGACTTACAAACTACTTTAACTTACACACACACACACACACACACACACACACACACACACACCCATTGCCGAGGGAGGACTCGAACCTCCAGAGGAAACGATTACCCATTCTGAACGATGAAACCTTAGACCACGGCTTCCTTTGTCTGTTGCTTCTCACTGTCTCCTTTGCAACCGTTAACTGCCCTGATACATATTTCAAAGCTCACCATTTGCGATAAACACAGTAATATGTAACCTGGGTTCGACAAGAACACGTAAATCTACATAACGTATACAAACATTAATTGGTGTGCGTTAGTCTCACTAAAAACTGGCTTCGCCGATTTGAATATTGTTTGTTTTATACCCTTCAATAGACGGAGGAGATGAGAAAAAAAATCGGGTAAACCCAAAGAATCAGCTGAAAAAATGAGAAAAATCTAAATTTATTTTTTATGGCCATCGCCACTTCCGATTAGATTTATATTTTATGCGCTGTTAGACGGTCTATCCTATTCCGATAAACTCACGAGAAACGTCGGATGCCGGAGGTACTTTAAAAGGGACTCTGACACCAATATAAATTTTTAATTCCATCTTGTTGAAAAATTGCTCACGTGATCTTCAAAACAAGGGCAACCTCACAGTCTACGTAAGATTTCGTACGTTACACGGGTGCTTAGCAACAGACTTCGTGACAAGTCTGTAGTTTTATTCCGGATTGGATTTTGCACACTTGACCTTAGTAACAGGAAGACGACTGTCTACATGTGGAACATGACGGAGGGCACTTCACTTACTCACATCGTCACCAAAGTTTTATTCCGGTTTTCAAGAACTTTTGATAACTTCATCATCTGAACAAGAGGAACGGCACTGGCTACATCACGTTTCGTACGGTACATGGCAGAGGGTACCGTCCAACAAAAGTCGGCCCCTTTTTACCAGCTGCTATTAAAGTTGGGTTGTGTAGGTATGCCTCCATGATTTAATATCCTTCTGAAGACTTGACAGTGGTTTAACGACGATTTTCCTGTGTAAATAATGTATACGAGTGTCAATGCCAAACGGCAAAGATTATCTTGTAATACTCGATGAATGTAACTATTATGACAAAGATGTATAATGCATACAATTTTGATTGTAATTCACTAATATCAGTGAACAAAGAACTATGTATAAAAGAATATAAAATACAGAGGCCACCTCTTTAAAGCTCCATTTTGTCTCCAATTCAAATAGAGGAGAGAGTCTGTAAGTGTGATGCAAGTTTTTTTTTTTTTTTTTACTTTGTGAATAATTACCAGAATGAATCGAGTCAGTGTCACGTTTTCTGCTTCAAGTCCTGAATGTCCCGATTTCTACACTGTACATTTTTCATTGTTTTGTTATATTTCGCACTGATTTCGGTCACAATACGATGCATCAGCTTCACCGATAAATCCTAAGCTACGTTTCAATTACAGTACCCATTTATTGAGAAACTGTAGATTACTTTCATTACAATTCATCAACATCTACATCTAACACATACTCCACAATCTATCGTAAGGTGCGTGGTGGAGGGTACACTGTACCACTAATAGGCATTTCCTTTCCTATTCCAAGTAGAACGAGGGAAAAAAAAGAATGGCTAAATGCCTCCGTACAAGCCCTAATTTCTCATATCTTGTCTTTGTGATCACTATGCGAAATGTAAGTAGGCGGCAGCAAGATCGTACGACACTCAGCTTCAAATTCCAGCCCTCTACATTTCCTCAACAGAAATTCACGAAAAGAACGTCGTCTTGCGTATTGGTCGAACCTATCAGTAACAAACCTAGCTGCTCGCCTCTCAACTGCTTCTATGTCTTCCTTTAAACTGATCTGCTGCGGGTCCCAAACACTTGAGCAATACTCAAGACGTGGTCGTACAAACGTTTTATACGCGGTCTGCTTTACAGTTGAAGTACAACTTCCCAAAACTGTCCCAGTAAGCTGGCCGCGGTGGCCGAGGGGACTGAGGCGCTCCAGTCACGGCCACTCCGGTGGGGGGTTCGAATCCCCCCTCGGGCATGGATATTTGTGCCGTCCTTAGGATTAGCTAGTACATAAGTAGTTTGTAAGTTTAGGCACTGATGACCCCGTAGTTAAGTCCCATAGACTTAACAAACATTTGAATATTTGTCCCAGTAAACAGAAGTCGGCTACCCGCCTTACTCACAACTGTCCTTTCATGTTCGTTCTATTTCCTATCACTCTGAAATGTTCCACCCAGATATTTGAACGACGCAACTGCATCAAGAAGCTCACTACTAATTCTGTATTCGAACATCATGGGGTTGTTTTTCCTACTCAAGCGTATCACCTTACATTTTTCTGCAATGACAACTAGCTGCCATTCTTCGCACCAACTAGAAATTTCGTCTAAGTCATCCTGTATGCTATTACAGTCAAAGACGACACCCTCCCATTTACAACAGCATTATCAGCAAACAGCCGCAAATTAGATGTTACTCTGTTCATCAGATCATTTACCGGGTGATAAAAAAAATAAGTATAAATTTGAAAACTTAATAAATCACGGAATATTGTAGATAGAAGGCTTAGAATGACATGGGGTTTTATTAGAACCACATTGACCGTTATCGGGCCTTTTTTCTTCGAGGAACTGCGTCATTCCGGTTTTGTAACTGCTACCGTGACGGATGAGAGGTACGCCGATGTGTTACAGAATCGCATCATCCCCAGCCTGGCTGATAAACACCTGCTGGAACGTACGATTTTTATGCAGGATGGCACTCCACTCCATATTGCTAGACGCGTGAAAGATCTTTTGCGCGCGTCTTTTGGTGATGATCAGCCGCCACTTTCGTCATGCTTGGCCTACCAGGTCCCCAGACGTCAATCCGTGTGATTATTGGCTTTGGGGTTACCTGAAGTCGCAAGTGTAACGTGTTCGACCGACATCTCTAGGGATGCTGAAAGACAACATCCGACGCCAATGCCTCACCATAACTCCGGCCATGCTTTACAGTGCTATTGTAGAAAGATATAAAAAAGCCAAGATCGCTGATCATCAATGTTTATTTAAGTCGACCGGTTTCGCTGAACTATGTCAGCATCATCTGGTCCAATAAAATTATGTTTTATTATAATGACATAGTGCACCTATGCACTGTAAATGATGTTATATAAGAACTGATTGACATTAGAAGATCATGGCCTTGTACAATTATTTTATTGGACCAGATGATGCTGACATAGTTCAGCGAAACCGGTCGTCTTAAATAAAAATTGATGATCAGCTATCTTGGTTTTTTTATATCTTTCTACAATATCATAATTGGAGCGCCGCCTAGAACATTAACCAACTTTACAGTGCTGTTCACAACATTATTCCTCGAATACAGCTATTGTTGAGGAATGATGGTGAACATATTGAACATTTCCTGTAAAGAACACCATCTTTACTTTGTCAATTTTTACCTATCTATCAACATTATTCAGTGATTTATTAAGTTTTCAAATTTATACTGACTTTTTCATCACTCGGTATACAGATATAAAATAATAGCGGTCCTATTACACTACACTACCCTGGGGCACGCCATTCGATACAGTTGTCTCTGAACACTCATCGTCGAGAACAACGTACTGCGTTCTGTTTCTTAGTCTGATGCCTTTCATTTCAATATTTAATTTATTTTTCACGGTCATTGTTCTTTAATAATATCAATAATCGGTATCGAATTTCTGCCAAGCCGGTACGGAATATCCCTGCAGCTTTTGCTTGGGTTCTTTCCAGTCAAGTACTTGGTAAAATTAACAGCTTATTCGATTCATAAGTGTCAGTGCCTCTCGTCAAAGCGGTATTCGTGGAGCCGCTTTGCAGTCTATAATGGACAGCACAGTGAGTCTCCGCTGACCGCCGCCAGCGGCCGCTACAGGCAGAGGCACGCCCCGTGTCGCGGTGTCACGCCGTCCATCACCCTGTGCTGCCCCTCAGCCACCCACGTAGTGTGTGTAGTGCCGGCCCACTACTGGACGTGTAGCGGCCAATAGATCTCGCGACACGACTAGCCACTTGCTGCCGGAGCGCTCGCCTATGCCCAGCGCATAGCGGCCGCCAACGCGTTACCATAGTACTGGAACCAGAAAACCTACCGTCACTTTACCAGTTGATAACATCCACCGGTGGCTTCGTTTCCATAAGTAGAGAGTTGTGTCGAACAGTATAGATCAAGGGTCACCAAATTATTAGATTGTGAGTGCCACATCTCAAGTTTTTGATTCTCAATTGGAGGCCCGATGACCTATTTTCGACCTGTAACGTCACCAAGATGTCTGACACGTCTTTTTCAATTACATACAATATGACGTGGTTTAAGAATCACAAAAGAAGGTTTTATACTTGGAAGAGACCACGAGACATCGGAAGGTATCAGATTTTATAATGGTAAAACATAGATTCCGGAACCAGGTGATAAACTGTAAGACATACCCAGGGGCAGATATAGACTCTGACCATAACTTGTTAGACATGAACTGTAGGCTGAAACTGAAAAAAACTGCAGAAATGTAGGAGAATAACGAGATGAGACTTAGATAAATTGAAGGAACGTGAAGTTCTGGAAAAATTCAGAGGGAGATCTAGGCATCAATTCACAGAAACAGGGGGAAATAAAACAGTAGAAGAGGAATGGGTAGCATTGAGAGATGAAATAGTGAAGGCAACAGAGGACATAATAGGTAGAAAGGCAAGACCTACAAAAAATCCTTGAATATCACAGGAAATAATAAATTTAATTGATGAAAGGATAAAATATAAAAATGCAGTAAATGAAATAGGCAAAATGGAGTACAGACGACTAAGAAATGAGATTGACAGGAAGTGCAAAATGGCTAAGCAGGAGTGGCTACAAGCCAAATGCAAATCTGTAGAAGAATGTATAATAAAGGGAAAAGTAGATACCGCCTACAGGAAAATAAAAGAGACATTTGGGGACAACAAAAGCAACTCTATGAATATTAAGAACTCAGATGGGAAGCCAGTTCTCAGCAAGGAAGGAAAGGCTGAAAGGTGGAACGAGTACATAGAGCAGCTCTACAAAGGAAATTAACTTAGAGACGATGTTGTAGGAAGGGAAGAGGAAGTAGATCAAGATGAAATAGGAGATACTATACTGAGACATGAATTTGACAGAGCCCTGAAAGACCTAGGTCGGAACAAGGCCCCAAGAGTAGATGACATACCCTCAGAGCTACTAAAGTCTCTGGGAGAGCCAGCCATGACAAAACTATTTGAACTGCTGTGTAGGATGTATGAGACAGGTGAAGTACCCTCAGACTTTAAGAAAAATGTGATAATCCCCATTCCAAAGAAAGCAGGTGCAGACAGGTGTGAAAATTACAGACCCATCAGTTCAATAAGTCATGGTTGCAAAATTTTAACACGAATTATCTACAGGAGAATGGAAAAGCTGGTAGAAGCTGACCTCGGGGAAGATCAGTTTGGATTCAGGAGGAATGTAGGAACCCGGGAGGCAATACTCACTTTACGTCTTATCGTAGAAGATAGATTAAGGAAAGGCAAACCTACATTTTTAGCTTTTGTAGATTTAGAAAAAGCTTTTGAAAATGTTGACTGGAATACACTCTTTCAAATTCTGAAGTCAGCAGGGGTAAAATACAGGGAAAGGAGAGTTATTTACAACTTGTACAAACGCCAGACCGCAGTTATTAGACTCAAAGGGCATGAAAGGGAAGCATCAGTTGGGAACGGAGTAAGACAGGGTTGTAGCCTTTCTCCAATGTTGTTCAATTTGTACATTGAGCAAGCTATAAAGAAAAGCAAGGAGAAATTTGGAGGAGGAATTAAAGTTCAGGTGGAAGAATTAAAAACATTGCGTTTTGCCGACGACATAGTAATTCTGTCAGATACAGCAAAGGACCTGGAAGAGCAATTGAACGGAATGGACAGTGTGCTGAAAGGTGCTTATAAGATGAACATTAACAAGAGCAAAACTAGGGTAATTGAGTGCAGTCTAAGAAAAGCGGGTGATGCTGAAGGAATTAGATTAGGTAACGAAGCAATAAAGGATGTAGATGAGTTTTGTTACTTGGGCAGTAAAATAACAAATGATGGCCGCAGTACAGAGGATATAAAATGAAGAATGGCAATGGGAAGAAAAGCATTTTTGAAAAAGAGAAATTTGCTAACATCGAATATTAATTTAAGTGTAAGGAAGTCTTTTCTGAAGGCATTTGTGTGGAGTGTTGCCTTGTATGGGAGTGAAACATGGACGATAAGCTGTGCGGACAGGAAGAGGATAGAGGCTTTTGAAATGCGGTGCTACAGAAGAATGCTGAAGATTAGGTGGGTAGATCGCATAACTAATGAAGAGGTATTGAAAAGAATTGGTGAGAAAAGGAATTTTTGGCATACCCTGACTAAAAGAAGGGATCGCTTTGCAGGACACAGACATCGAGGAATCGTAAATTTAGCATTGGAGGGAAGTGTGTGGGGTAAAAATGCAGAGGGAGACCAAGAGACGCGTATAGTAAGCAGATTCAGGTGGATGTGGGTTGTCGTTCTTGTTATGAGATGAAAAGGCTTGCTCAGGATAGGGTATTGCGGAGAGCTGCATCAAACCAGTCTCCGGATTGAAGACCATAACAACAACAGCAATATGACCACCACGATATCTCTCCTTTCAACGTCAAAGAAACATAAATTACATACGAATTATTTGACCACCAAATACTTCAACAAACCTACAAACATGATCTGTGGAATCCCAACTTTTATTTGACCACATATTTTCAAGCAGGTAGAAAACAACGGAATTAATTTTTTTTATTCAGGCACTTTATTCAATAAAAAGTCATCTTTATTCCTCTTTCGTACATTTAGTGAGAGGTATGGGATTTGCCTGGTTTTTCATGTTTTGAGTTTATGTTAACATACATTGTCATTGAATTCATCAAAATGTGCAACATGCAATTTTCTTATGGCGAATTATATTTTATTTCTGGAGCACGGCAACAGCTAACTTATTTCTCTGTAACAAGCCATATCACCCTGTATGTTTAACTAAATATACGACTTTCAGTATCGAATCTTCCCTTTTTTAGATTTATCCAATGTATTACACAAGTATTCTAAACAAGTAACGTACTCATATTTCAAACAAAGAAATCATGAAATAACAAAATACCTACTATGACGAAGCAAACAAACACACGGTCTGCAACGAGAAATCAGTCACCTGGAGAAAGAGCGCTCCTAGTGGCATCTCTCTTATTTACGAACAAGTGGACACGATTTTGAGAGTGAATTGAGTCCTGCTACGCTCGTAGCAACCTGTCCTACGTTAATAGAGCGAAAATCGCGCTCAGTTACAAAAAGCTGAACTTCAAACGCGGGCCGGATTAAATCCCTCCGCGGGCCACATTAGGCCCGCGGACCGTATTTTGGCGACCCCTGGCATAGATGATGGTGCAATGGAGAAAATTTCCCCAATATACCAATCTAAGCACTGACTGTCCATTTAAACAAGATTTTGTCACATCCACTAATTCTTCTTCTTCTATCAATCCTCTCCTATTGCTCCCTCTGAAATTCTCAATAAGCTCAGGATCCTTCAGTTTCCCCAGGTTCTGTCTCCTTGCATATCTACCTTTTCCCACTTTCGTAAGCTTTAATCACAGTTCATGATTAATAAGTTATGGTAAAGAAAAGTCATATAGCTCTAACGGCTGGGAAACCCCGAAGGGCAGTTTCAGCCGGCTATTGCACCCGCAGGCACCTTTCCTTCGCGAAGTGTGAGAACGGTGTGCTGAAGTGTTTATGTTGACTATAGGTGACTGTGATGGGGCGTGTATACTGTAGTGTCGTGTTCATATTGGAGATGATGGCATAAGGACAAGGTGAATCCCCATGCCGGCACACAGCCTACTCCTCTCGAAGAACGCCAAGGGGGTCGCAGACAGACGGATCACCATCTACATCTACATACATACTCCGCAATTCACCATAAGGTGCGAGGCGGAGGATACACTGTACCACTACTAGGCATTTCCTTTACTATTCCACTCACAAATGGAACGAGGAAAAAAGGCATGCCTACTATATGCCTCCATCCGAGCCCAAATTTCTCTTATCTTGTCTTTGTTTTCTTTACAGGAAATGTAAGTAGGCGGCAGCAAGATCGTACTACATTCAGCTTCAAATTCCGAAAATGTTCAAATGTTTGTTAAGCTTATGGGACTTAACTACGGGGTCATCAGTCCCTAAACTTACAAACTACTTATGAACTACTTACGAACTAGGACGGAACAAATATCCATGCCCGAGGGAGGATTCGAACCCAGACCGTAGTGGCTGTGCTGACCGTGACTGGAGCGCCTCAGTCACCTCGGCCACCGCGGCCGGCTTCAAATTCCGGCCCTCTAAATTTACTTAATAGAAATTAACGAAAATAATGTCGTTTTTCTTCCAGCGATTCCCAATTGAGTTGCCGAAGCATATCCGTGACACTCGCGCATTGGTCGAACCTACCGGTAACAAACCTAGCTGCTCGCCTCTGAACCGCCTCTATGCCTTCCTTTAAACTGAACTGCTGCGGGTCCCAAACACTCGAGCAATACTCAAGACGTGGTCGTACAAGCGTTTTATACGCGGTCTTCTTTACAGGTGAAGTACATCTTCCCAAAATTCTCCGAATAAACCGAAGTCGGCTGTCCGCCTTACTCACAACTGTCCTTACATGTTTGTTCCATTTCATATCGGTCGGCAATGTTACGCCTAGATATTTGAACGACGCGACAGCATCAAGAAGCTCACTACTAATGCTGTATTCGAACATTATAGGATTGTTTTTTCTACTCATGCGCATCACCTTACATTTTTCTACATTGAGAGCTAGCTGCCATTCTTCGTACCAACTAGAAATTTTTTATATGACATCCTGTATGCTATTACAGACAGTTACAGACGACACCCTCCCATACACCGAAGCATCATCAGCAAACAGCCGCAAATTACAACTTACTCTGTCAATCAGGTCATTTATATAGATAGAAAATAATAGCGGTCCTATCACACTCCCCTGGGGCACGCCTGACGATACACTCGTCTCTGATAAACACTCGCCGTCGAGAACAACGTACTGCGTTTTATTACTTAGGAAGTCTTCCAGCCAGTCACAAGTCTGTGAACCTATTCCATAAGCTCGTATCTTCGTTAGCAGTCTGCAGTGTGGCACCGCGTCGAAAGCCTTTTTAAAGTCGAGAAAAACACAATCCGCCTGTTGGCCTTCATCCATGGCTCGCAAGATGTCATGCGAGAAAAGGGCAAGCTGAGTTTCACATGAACGATGTTTCCTAAACCCGTGCTGATTCATGGGAAAAAGCTTTTCCGTTTCAAGGAAATTTACTATATTCGAACTGAGAATACGCTCTAAAATTCTACATGAAACTGATGTCAACGATATTGGCCTGTAATTGTGTGGGTCAGTCCTCTTTCCTTTCTTATAAACGGGAGTCACCTGCGCTTTTTTCCAATTACCATCACGTGTCCCATGCCCTCCCTGTATAACACAAAGCGGAGAAGTTAGGGATTTAATCCAGGACATTGGTGCAAAGACTGGTGATGAAGGACGTACTGCAACCACCCCTCCTGTCAACAGCATGTGACGTACGCAGGCGGTTACGCATCCACGGTGCTTAACTTCTAGCGAGAACTGATGTATCCAACTCGCATGGCCATTGACAATAAGGTATGGTCAAAGCCTATATCTGGCCTTAGATATATCTTATAGTTTAAAACCTGGTTTCGAAATATACGTCTGTAATGATGTCCGCAGCTGGTGACATTGAATGAACGGGCCCTACATCTACATCTACATGGGATACTCTGCAAATCATTTTTAAGTGCCTGGCAGAGGGTTCATCGAACCACCTTTATACTATTCATCTCCCATTCCATTCTCGAATAGCGCGCGGGAAGAAAAAAACATCTGAATCTCTCCGTTCGAGCTCTGATTTCTCGTATTTTATTCTGATGATCATTTCTACCTATGTATGTGGTAATCAACAATATATTTTCGCATTCGGAGGAGAATGTTGGTGATTGGAGTTTCGTAAGTAGACCACGCCGCAGCGATAAGTACCGTTGTTGTAATGATTCCCATCCCAGGTCCTGTATCATTTCCGTGACGCTGTCTTCTCTGTATCGTGACAATACAAAACGAGCTGCCCTTCTTAGAACTCTTTCGACGTACTCCGTCAAACCCACCTGATATAGATCCCACATTGGGCAGCAATACTCCAAATGAGGACGGACAAATGTAGTGTATGCAGTCTCTTTAGTAGTTCTGTTGCATCTTTTAAGAGTTCTACCAATAAAACGCAGTCTCTGGTTCGCCTTTCCCACGATATTATCTACGTGTCTTTACAGTTGAAGACTGAAGTAACAGTAATTCCTAGATATTTTGTGGAGTTTACGGCCTTTACTTTTGATTGATTTATCTTGTAAACAAAGGTTAACGGATTTCTTTTCCTAGTTATGTGAACGACTATGGCTAATTTGCGTGTGGTTCACCAGCCTTACGGTATCATTATGAAAATAAATATGAAGAACGGAAGTAGGCAATTATAGTTTTGTTTCAACCAATAGCTGGGATTCCTAATCCTAATAAATAAGAAATTGGAGGATTCAGTGTTCTATATAGTAATTTAATTACAACAAAAGGCGGCTTACAAATTCAGGAATCAATTATGATACAAAAGTAATGAATCTCTAACAACGATACCACAACCTCTACCTATTATGAAAATTATTCATACTGAGGACGTGTTATCTGTTTTAAAAGAAATTAAAAATCGCTATCCCAGTCGGTAGAGAATACAACCAGAAGCTGAAGAATACAGCAAACTAGTGGATGATACATTAATCTTTAACTGCGCTATAGCAAATGCAATGTGCATATATCACCAATTCCCAATACTGCTCTCATAAGACGAACGGCAGCTGGCCACCGTGGATAGGTCGGCCCGACATGAAGTTGAAGCTGTGAGACGATAGCTACAAAGTGAACGAACTACTTGGTTAAAAAAAATTTCATAAGTTGAAGTAACTCAAGAATCAAAGGCGAACAAGAGGTTCTCGCAAACTGCTTGCCTCACTAGCCAGGAGCAGAACAGAAGCTCAGTTGTAAGCTTCTAAATGAGAGCTTAGAAATGCAAATACCATGCACTGAAGTAATAATTTTGTTCCTCGGTTCACAGAGAAACAATTATGTATACTTCAAGCAATACAATCTGCACTTGCAACTAATTGTGAACTATGTCTCTGGAAGCTTTGTCAGCAACTGCTGATGATCCCGTAGTTAAGTCTCTTAAGCTTAACAAACATTTGAACATTTGATGTGATGAAACGGACGTAATGTATAGGAAGGGTTTAGGTTTGGTGTTTGGAAAGGAGACCGAAATGCCATACACGACTGTAGGCCTTCTCAACGTCGAGAGAGAGAAGGATGGCGAAGAGACGGGAATTCTGCTGGTCAGAAATGAAGTGGTAGAGGCATAGGAGTTGGTCATCGACAGAGAAGAAGGGTTAGAAGCCACACTGGGAGAGGCGAAGGAGTTGGTGTTGACGGAGATGCAGTGAGAAAGGACGGTTTCCAAAACCTTAACCGAACACCGACATGGGGCTGATAGGGCGATAGGAAGATGCATCGGAAGGAGGCTTACCAAGTATGGAGAACATAACAACACGGGACGTTTTCCACAGTCGGGGAAGAAGCTGGTTTAGAGGATGACGTTGTATAGAGACGCAAGGGCAGCATGGAAGGAGTGGGAAAAGAACGATGGTGTTTGTAGGATAAGCTGTCGTGGCGTTTTGTGCGTAGCGTAAGATGAATGTCAAGGGCAGTAACAGGCGTTTTAAGGGCTGAAGGAGGGATGTGGTCCAAGTACTGGGAGCCAGGGGCGAGCGTGGGGGAGGAGGTATCAGTGTGCTCGTGGACACCGGAAAAGAGGGAGAATTCAAATCGGGGATTGTCAGAAATGGAAAATACATCGGAAAGGTGGATGGCGAAATGTTCAGCGTCACTGGCATTCTCGGGAAAAGGATGGCCATTGTGGATGAGAGGGTGGGTGGATGCAGAGCGACTGACAATAAGGCATTGCATTATGGATGATTTTCTTGAACGCATTAAGGAAATTATAATTTTAATAATGCTCGAACTCGAAAGTGAGTTTGCAATGGCCGATATGCCACAAATACGCTGTCTGCAACAAAATGGCATTTATATCTAGAATTGTATCAATTTTTGTTGAATTATTTAATAATAACAGAAATTTTAAAAATCAGCCGGACAAGAGGATAGCACAATACTCCCTCTCATCCCCAATTCCCTCACGCGCATCTTCGACGCCAGAGGCCGCGGTACGGCTACTCTACGCATGCGCGGCCCAGCGCCGCTGACGTCACCGCCGTCGGCGCAGAGAGGCTCGGAAAGCAAGCGAGTTATGGCAGCACTTGGTATCGCCGGCGGCGCACCTGGCTATTTGTCGCGCTGCTCTCCCCCCCCCCCCCTCCCCGCGCCTTTATTATTTCCCTTTGTTTTCGTTTTTTCCCGCCCCGGCCCGCGCAGTAAATTGCGGCGTCGGTCCGCGCAGGCACAAAGGGCGGCAATCAGCGGCAGAAAGACGCGCCGGCACAGACGCCTTCATTAGGGCCGATTCCCCCCTGCCGCCGCTTCCGCCCCCGCCCGCTCGCAATTACGGCGCACAGTGTCGCGGCAACAGGCGCTGGCGCCAGCAGCGCGCCAGTCCGCCAGTCCGCACCTCGCGCCGCGCCGCCGGCTTCTTACGTGCATTGCAGTCGCGGGCATTTCGCACTTTCCGGCAGGCTTTTAGCCTGTTTGATGTTAATCATGCTCTTTTATCTCGACACTCGGAGTTCTTCGCCCCACCGGTCGAGTGATCTGTCGTTCATTCCAATTACTGTACTTCTGCCAGCCGCTCCTTTTTTCAGCTCTGGCATATGCGTTGGTTTTCCTCGGTCACTTATTCATTTCCTTTTCCAGCTGCGCACCGGTCCGCCTTACTTTAATTATCTGTTAATAAGTCTACATCTACACCTACATACTCCGCAATTCACCGTAAGGGGCGTGGCGGTGGGTACACTGTACCACACTAGGCATTTCCTTTCCTATTCCACTCCCAAATAGAACGAGGAAAAAAAGAATGCCTATATGCCTCCATACAAGCCCTAATTTCTCTTATCTTGTTTTTGTGATCACTACGCGAAATATAAGTCGGCGGCAGCGAGATCGTACGACACTCATCTTCAAATTCCGGCCTTCTTAATTTCCACAACAGAAATTCACGAAAAGAACGTCGTCTTTCCTCCAGCGATCCCCAATTGAGTTCCCGGAGCATTTCCGTGACACTCGCGCATTGGTCGAACCTACCAGTAACAAATCCAGCTGCTCGCCTCTGAACTGCTTCTACAACCTTTGACAACCTCTGGTGGCCTTCGCTCTTCTCTCGACTTCGAGAGATGGAGTGCCCAGGGCCGCTTTATGGTTGTCTAAGGGACTACTGTGTAGGCCGGGAGGTCAGGCTATTATCCCCTAGTGGAGAAGTAAGCAAGGGAGTGACCAAAGGGTGTCCACAGGGCTCCGTCCTGGGGCCACTCTTTTGGGACGTGAACATGGAGCCACTGTTATACGACTTGAAAAACAGTCAAAATGCACTAGAGGTAATAGCCTACGCTGATGACCTCCTCCTTATGGTCGGTGGCAAGAGCCGCAAGGAACTGGAACGCAAAATTGCTAATACCATTAACATTTTGACCTCATGGTGTCAAAGAACAAAATTGACCATAGCGCCAAACAAATCAACCTATCTTCTTTTGAAAGGCAGTCCAGTTAGAAACCCAACTGTTCGAATAAACGGAGTATCAGTTATAAGAAGACCCAAAGCCAGGTACCTGGGCGTAATACTGGACGAGCGCTGGAATTTCGCGGCCAATGTGGATGCAGTTGCAGACAGAGCCCTGATAGTACTTAACACCCAATCTCATTAAACTTTACCACAACAGTATTCTGACATCCATCATGGGCTACGGATCTGGCAGCTGGGCCCACAGACTCACTAGGGTGGCGCCTGCAATGGCAGTGAGAAGAGTTCAGAGAAGTATCCTCCTTCATTCAATTGGGGCATACAGGACGTCGCCGGGCGGCGCCCTCTTGGTGTTGATGGGGTTTTGTCCTTTAGATATCAAGATTCGGGAGCTGGCGGCGGCGTACTGGCTGAAAAAGGGAAATGGGGACAAAATACAGGAGATCATGGAAGCCAGGGTGGAGGGGAAAAGGGAAATCGAAATTCGGGGACTAGAAATTTGGCAAAACATCTGGGACTAGGACAACACTGGAAGGAGGACACACCAGTTCCTCCCAAATGTGTCAGAAAGACTTAAAATGGGATACTTCCAGCCAAGCAGGGGATTGATTCACTTTCTCAACGGCCATGGCCCGTACCCGACGTATCTATGTCGGTTCAGGAAGCAGGCGACTCCAGAGTGTGGCTGTGGAGCTCCGGAAGGAACACCAGAACACGTCACTTTCGAGTGCCCTACATACGATCATATTGTGTCTCATCTCAGACTACAACTACCTAACTCAGACACATTCCAACTCATCAGACATGAAGCACATTTTCAAATTCTCAATGAATTAACCGACAAAATCTCAAACCACGTCAGACATGAATTTGTAAACCGATTATGAGACATTTTTTCCAGGCATGACTGCTACACCACTGCCGGGGTACTCCGCCGTGCCCTGGATCAGGAGGACTGAGTGCACCAAATCACCGATTGCGACGCTAGATATAAGTTAGGCTTAAGAGAAAACACGACAACAATACAAGGACTGAAGTGCAAAAGGCCAGCCCAGTTCCAGGGGCACGCCCTCCGGAATTAGTTCGGGGGGCACAGGCCAACCAATATGTTTGTACATTACTGGCACACCTGTAAGCACTGCAGGGGGGTCACACAAAATAAGACACTAAACGTAGCAGTAGCGACTTCCACATGAAACACAACATGCCAACGGACCCTGCATGACACAGCACATACGACAGACACAACAGCAAAAACAAAACGTATCATGTAGCTCAGTAGAAACATTAGAAGTAGCATAAAAAGCACAAAAAATGTAGTAGCATAAGAAGACCCATTTATGTATAGTAATTGGGTTATTGTATAATTAAAAGAATAATTAAAATAAAAGCTTTCAGAATAAAAAAAAAGAACTGCTTCCATGTCTTCCTTTAAACTGATCTGTTGCGGATCCCAAACACTTGAGTAATACTCAAGACGTGGTCGTACAAGCGTTTTATACGTGGTCTGCTTTACGGATGAAGTACATCTTCCCAAAATTCTCCCGATAAACCGAAGTCGGCTGTCAACCTTACAACTGTCTTTACATGTTCGTTCCATTTCATATCGCTCTGCAATGTTATGCCTAGACATTTGAACGACGCAACAGCATCAAGAAGCTCACTACTAATGCTGTATTCGAACTTTATGGCATGGTTTTTCCTACTCATGCGCATCACCTTACAGTTTTCTACATTGAGAGCTAGCTGCCATTCTTCACACCAAATAGAAATTTTGTCTAAGTCATCCGGTAATTACAGTCAGTTAAAGACGACATCCTCCCACACACCACAGCATCATCAGCAAACAGCCGCAAATTACAAGTTACTCTGTCCATGAGATCATTTATATAGATAGAAAATAATAGCGGTCCTATCTCATTCCCCTGGGGCACGCCTGACGATACACTCGTCTCTGATGAACACTCGCTGTCGAGAACAACGTACTGCATTCTATTAGGAAGTCTTCCAGTGACAAATCTGTGAACCTATTCCATAAGTTCGTATCTTCGTTAGCAGTCTGCAGCATGGTCATTTCATACAATTAGTAGAAAGTGACATTGACATTGATGTACTGCCATTTTATTCGCTTTCTGTAGTTCCTTGGTTTGAAATTTGTGAAGCTGTATTCCTTCTCTACAATTAAATAATATCCGCTCAAGATTGACTCCATGCAATGGAGAGCGCGTCTGTTCCCCGTCGGAGGTTCGAGTCCTCGAGTATGAGTGTGTGACTTGTGCTTAGCATAGTTTAAGTGGTTTATAAGTCTGGAAGAGCAATTGAATGGAATGGACAGTGTCTTGAAAGGAAGATATAAGATGAACTTTAACAAGAATAAAACGAAGGTAATGGAATGCAATGTCAGAAAATCAGGCGATGATGAAGGAATTAGGTTAGGTAATGAGACAATAAAAGTAGTAGATGAATTTTGTTATTTGGGTAGCAAGATAACTTCTGATGGCTGAAGTAAAGAAGATATAAAATGGAGAATGGCTTTCGGAAGAAAAGCGTTTCTAAAGAAGCGAAACTTATGAACATCCAATATTAATTTAAATGTTAGGAAGTCCTTTCTTAAAGCATTTGTCTGGAGTGTAGCATTGTATGGTAGTGAAACGTGGATGATTAGGAGTTCAGATAAAAAGATGATAGAAGCTTTTGAAATGTGGTGCTACAGACGAATAATGAAAATTAGATGGGTAGATCTCATAACTAATGAGGAGGTGCCAAACCGAATCAGGAAGAAAAGGAGTTTCTGGCATATCTTGACTAAGAGAAGGGATAGATTGGTTGGACACATTCTGAGACATCAGGGAATCGTCAACTTAGCATTAGAAGGAAGCGTGTGGGGTAAAAATCGGAGAGACAGACCGAGGGACGAATACAGTAAGCAGATTCAAAAGGATGTAGGTTGCCGAACGTATTCTCAGATGAAGAGACTTGCACAGGACAGGGTAGCGTGCAGAGCTGCATCAAACAAGTCTGCGGACTAAAGACCACAACAACAACAACAACAACAACAACAACAAGTCTAGGTACTGATGACCACTGCAGTTTAGTCCCATAGTTTTTCAAACATTTCTTAATTACATAACATGAGGAAGGAGGAAGTGCCGCGGTGGAGTAGCCGAGCAAGCGGTCTAAAGCGTCTCGCTGCGGAGCGCGCGGTTGCTCGCCGTGGAGGTTCGAATCCTCCCTGGGGCATGGGTGTGTGTGTGTTGTCCTTAGGTTAGTTTACCTAGGTTTAAGTAGTTTGTAAGCTACGGACTGATGACCACGCAGTTTGGTCCGATAGATTTACAAACATTTGAACATGTTTGTCATCAGAGGCGGAGCTTACGCTCGAATTGTTTCGGTAAGGATGAGGAATGAATACGGCCGTGCCCTTTGAAAGGAACCATCCCGACATTTGCCTAGAGTGATTTAGAAAATCACGCAAAACCTAAATCTGTATGGCCGGAGGTGGATTTCAACCACCTTCCTTTCGAACGAGAGTCCAGTGTGTTACCACTGCGCCACTTCGCTCGGTGAATAACGTAATAGGTGTTGTTTGTTCCACTCACGTTTCTCTTCTTTTTATTTGGGAAGAGTCATTAGTAACTTATAATACATATTCTACATCTACATAAATTCCCTGGAATTCAGACTGAAGTGCATGGCAGAGGGCTCATTGAACCGTTTTTATGATATTTCTCTACAGTTCAAATCTATAACACCGCGCTGGAAAAAGTAACACCTAAATCTTTGTTTTCATTCTGATTTCTCTTATTATAGTCTGATGATAATGTCTCCCTATGTAGGTGGGTGCTAACAAAATATGTTCGCGTTCGGAAGAGAAAGTTGGTGAAATAAATTTCGTAAATAGATCTCGTCGCAACGAATAACTCCTTTCTTTTAATGATCTCCATGCTAACTCGTGAATCATTTCCGTGACACACTCTCCCATATATCACGACTAGCTGACCTCCGCTGCTCCGCATGCGTAGGCTGGTTGGTCTGCACCAGTTGTTTCTTTCTAATCCTGATGGAGAATCCATATCTTAAGTTTCGTAGTTATAGCTTGAAATTTTAGTTAACAGCACCATATTTTTGAAAATCTTTTTTTTTTGCGTCTCGTATTTCCCCCCCCCCCCCCCCTTATTGGTCGAATTTCCAAAAATACCGAAACACGTGTCTTTTTAATTTGAACCCGAATCCAAATCCGAAAATTTGTAGTTCTAACTTCAAAATTGTCTAAATAGCAACATATTTTCGAAAAACACCCCCTCTCCAATTTAACCCCGTTGATGGTTGAATTTCCAAAAATACCGAAACATGTATTTTTTAACGTATAGCCAAATATATAAATATCAATTTTTGCCGCTCTAGCTTCAAAATTGTATCAATAGCAATGTGTTTTCAAAAAGAATTTTTGATCCTCTACTTAACCCTCTTACTTGTTGAATTTCCCCGAAGTTTCGTAGTTGTAGCTTAAAATTTGAGTTAACAGCAACGTATATTTGAAAATCAATGTTTTGCTTCCTCTATTTTACCCCCTTATTGGTTGAATTTCAGAAATGCCGAAACACATGTCTTTTAAATTCGAACCCTGAATTAAAATCCGAAATTTTGTAGTTCTAGCTTCAAAATTGCCTAAATAGCTACGTATTTTCAAAAAACGTTTCATCTCCTATTTCACTCCCTTAAGGACGGAATATCGAAAAATCGATTTTTAAATGACGCCTACTGAGTAAGATCAACACCCTCCACAAATTTCAAGTTTCTATCTTCAGTGGTTTGGGCTGGGCGATGATGAGTCAGTCAGTCAATCAATCGGGACACTTCCTTTTATATATAGATAATACAAAACGAGCTGCCCTTCTCTGGACTTTCTTTAAATCGTCCGTCAGTCCCACTAGGTGTTATTCTGTATACATTTACGTTGTATAACAGTTACAGATTCAATTTACTAAATTACAGTTGCTCTTACTTTCGCCTACTAGGTGACAAAAACTACTGTAGCACAAACTTTTGCAAGGTCAGCTTTCATTATTTCCGACTACTTACGATTTTTTGATGTTGTCAATCCATACGTTTCTTCCTGGAGTTGTATACACATGACTCAGATGGTGGAATTTTGGCGTCTCTTGATAACCACACTTATCTGAATACCATAGTTCACATGGACTGTGCATCGTATTTGTTTTTCAGTGTGTATTGATGCCAATTGTCGCCATTTTCTTATCAAATGTTTGTAAACCTATTGGACCAAACTGCTATTGTCATCAGTCCCTAGACTTACAAACCATTTTGATTAAAATTAAGATTCGTCTGCGCTATTTGCCGCGTCATGATGTAAAGTATTTCCAACGTTTCGGATCCGTTACAGGAGCCTTCCTCAGAAATACTTACTTGTTTCCTCCTGTGCTTCTCTTATAAAGCCAATTCTGTTCCCATTCGTTACTTCTGCTTGGTTGAAATTTGGTAGCAGGAATGGAAGGAGTTCTGATTGATGGATGTAGTTGGCCAGCAATGGCGATAACCTAAGTTTTCTCGCCGGTCTTGTTGATAATTTTAACACAAATGACCGCGAAAGCCTACGTTATTGCATACTTCAACTAACTTACGTTATGGGCATGACACAGACCTGTGCCCGAGGGATGAGTCGAACGTCCGGCGGGAACGACCGCTCAGTCTATAGCAAGACGCCTTAGACCACGCGCCTTCCCCCGTACGGTTGTCGTATTTCGGAGATTTCCAAGTAAATTTCTCCCTGTCTCTCTCTCTCTCTCTGTCTCTCTCTCTCTCTCTCTCTCTCTCTCTCTCTCTGTGTGTGTGTGCGTGAGTGGTGGGTTGGTGAGGGGTGGTTATACATTTTTCATGTGTAAGCTACTGATATTATCCAAATAACAATAGCACACTGTGCAGATTCTCGGCTCGGTACGCAGAAGTGAAACTGTAAGTGGAGAGAATCGGGCTCCATCTGTACGAGGAGCTGAGGTGCGATGTTTGAATATGGGCCGAGCGGTCTGTGGTGCGCCAGTCACAGTCTGCACGGCCGCTACGGTCCGGAGTCGAATCGGAACAGAAAAGTATCCTTTCGAAAAGTATATAACTGCTGTTGACTGATCCAAAGTGCGTACCCTTATCGTTGTAAGCAGATGAATTTAAGGGAGGCATGTAACTGCTCCATTCACTAATCAGAAATATAGACAGGAGTATTTATTAATTACTGAATATTTTATATAATTTTTGGAGATGTAATTGTTACGACTTAGATATATTTTAGTTTATTTAGCTGTCACGGAATGATAAAGGAGTTATTAACCCTTTCAGCCCTGATTTTTTGTTTTTCACCCAAGAACGTTAAATCCTTGTAGGCTGTATTATTAAGCATTTATTTACAATAAAATATACCCAACTATAATTTTACACATACAGTTTGAAAATTATAGTGTGTACTACAAATAGCACATCAGGTCACAAATGGAGTAAATACAAGTAGGCAATTTTTTTATTTTATTTTATTTTTTATTTATTTATTTATTTGTATTGTCTTATTTTTATTTCAGTATATCAACTATATTTGTCAATAAAATATTGCCAGTAAAAAGTAAATATACATCAATATGCAATAAAAACGACGTGTGTATCAGGAGCAGCTACGTTTCTGCCCACCTTCTTGACTTCCTATAGGAATTTACAGCACACACACTAGATTTTAGTAACTGTTACACTCAGTATGTCAAGTGTCAATGTTATTTTATTCACCACACAAGGACTCAAGTGGTTCACATTATTCACAAAGAAATAGGGTTGCATAAAAGTGGCGTACTTTATTTAGTACACCAGGGCTAAAAGGGTAAGCGAGATACAGTTCTGAACATTAAGGGTGTATAACTGCTCTTTGGCTGATAAAGATAATTGAACTGTTTGTATTCATTGTGTACAAGATTCCCTGTAGCTGCGGGAAATCCTATATGGGACAAATGTGTCGCACCGTGGACAGATGCGTCGAACATCGGCGACACACGCGTCTGGACCAGCCAGAGAAATCTGCAGTGGCTGAACACTGCCTCAGTACAAGGTACAGTATGGGTTACGAAAACACACAAAAAAATTATTTCGTCGACGTGCTCGTACTGGGAAAGTGTTATTAAAGAGGCGGAACAAATTCGCAGCTCTTCGAATCTGCTCAACAGGGATACCGGTTACGAACTCAGCACAGCATGGGATCCTGCACTTAATCTTTTAACATCACGAAGATCACTAGAGGAAACGACTGCGCGTGCACATGAACAAGCATCGGTAACGACATAGTTTTATCGGTTCACCATGACGAGAGAGACACAGACCATCATAGACACACAGTACATCGGCATGCGGCTACCAACAGAGGACGTTGGGGCAGTCGGCGGCGGCGCTTAGCAAGTGGACAGTTCTGCGCGAGTATCGAAATGTTTACGTCACAGACCAACAGGTGGCGCAAATGGCTCTTTCGTTTACGGATGCAGTACGGAAAATCCACAATATTATTACTATCAGATACAGAATAATAAATTAATTGAAAATTAATAATAAGTTTTTAAACCTGCTAATAAAAAATAAAATGAAAATAAATAAGGAACTAACGCAACTGTTCATAGTAAACGAAATTTTCCAAAATCGTTTCTTGTACGCTATTGGCCACCGTGTTTGGCGCGTTTACGCATGCGCATTCCCTTCTTTGAATGCTCTAAATAGGAATTCATCGGTCACGGCCCAGCAGTGTGCCCATCGCACTTGAAGATGTCAGCCAGGTGTGCTGACGAAATATTGTGCAGTTTTGACAATAATATCCGACGTCTCGCCCGAGAACCATATTTAGTATAAAGTTGCTGTTTGGGAGAGGTGGTGTGCGTATATTTGTTGAAATTTAGATAATGTTAATGAAACTAAAAGTATATAACAGCTATTGATTTATTGTAAAAATTAGGAAGCTGTAAGCACCTGTACAGCTAAACAGGAAAAGGCAGATGTGTGAGGCAATAAGAGAGAGACCGTAACCATTACCAGCAGTGCGATTCATCAGAAGTTGTCTGTTAACATAGCTGAGGCAGCAAGGCCTGCCACAGGCATGGAGCACATACAGATGAGGACAGCGTGCTGAGCAAAGAGTAATGTTAGGAGATGCGATATCTTCCAAGACTGATGACAGGGGTGAAGCGAAGTCCGTAATGTTTAAAGTAACAAATAGTACATTCACAGCAATCGGGCCACCAGCTCCGTACTAGGACACCAGAGAGTATTTCGTGTTGGAAGTATCGATGCACACATGATATGCACTGGATCTATGACTAGCAAACAATGACATCCTCTTTAGTCTGTTACAGTACAGCCGAAGCCAGTCTCTGTCTTCCTATCACCACCGATAATGTTAGAACTTAAAACAACGCCAGCAGCAGAAGCTGGGTGAGATGAACATGGCCACATCCAAAACGGCCGTCTGGCTAGCCTATACCACAGCTATCTTTTCTGACTTTCTGAACCCTGAGTTCAGAAAGTCAGAAATCAAACGTCCTTGAGGTTCAACATGGAATGTCACAGTGATCATAATTAGGACTTTCTCTGTTCCTAGTAAAAATAAATGACTTACTGGCCTGATAATACAGATGTAAAATACCTATACATACACATATGATGTTATTAGAATTTAAACTTGAAGACCTTGCCAACAGAATGAATTTCGCGCAAACTTAAATAAGACCCAGTGCTTCAGTCTACCAAAGACTTCAAAAAATAAATAAATAAATACTAGAGATATAAGGAGACAAGATCAACAAAATGAAATAAGAGAAATCAGAGAAAAAACGGAGAGATTTAAGTGTTCCTTTTTCCCGTGAGCTATTAGCGAATGGAACTGTAGAGAAATATCGTAAAAAACTGTTCGAGAACACTCTGCCGTGCACTTCAATGTGACTTGCAGAGTATTTATTTCGATGTAGATGGTGGAAATAAAGTTGAAAGGTTTCACATGCAAGCTGTGCTCCTGTTGCAGTACATCCCAGACCCACTGAGAAGCACCCTATTATAAAAGGTTCATTACATATCTATTGATTGAAATGAAGGTATAGTTATTTCCTTAAAGATATATAAATACTTGGGGGCGCATTCATCGATTTCTTAAGTTTTGTGCATGTAGTTGTTGAACTATCATGGAAGACAGAACTTAAGATTTTTCAAACTATGTCCACTCATTTAAAATACTCTGTGAACTTTGTTGAGTATATATTTGTACAACAATTGATTGTAAATTTGTAGACATGTCCCCAATTATTGATAAAACTTATATGAAATCCAAATTTGTGGTTTGAAGACATCACTGTTTACAAAAATCGTCAATGTAGTTTGACACATAACTACTTACACAGATCATAAGTTATTTTGGCTTGCGTCCTCTTTCGTCCACACTGGCTGAGACTAAGGAAGATACGCAATTACTCTGTTCATGAATTAGTTGATTATTGAGTCGTTTACACATTGTTGCAAAATGTGTTTTAATTGATGTGTACATTTCCGTTCTGCAAATGTTTTCAAATTGTTTGAGAGATGAATCGTGGAATTAACTTAAGCAAGCCGTGTTGTTTTAGTACACTAAGATATCTGTTACTGAGGATATGAACTAAATATAAATTTAGAGCTCAAAGACTCATAGACTTGGAAGATGAGCATTTCGAAGGCCTGTAAGGTAACTTTAGTTGATATACTTTAATGTTACAGGACTGTTCACCGAAATTTATTGTCAGAGGTTGTATAAGGCTATGCTGCAATATGCATGGCGAAAGGAAGGTTATGACACGGACATACCCATATCATTTGAAAATGTTGTTATTGTGGCGTTTGATGTTGGGCTGCTTAAATACAAAAATGATTTTGACTGTTAAACGTGGCTTTAGTGTGGTGTACAAATTGATCTCGTGCGCTTCATCTGTGTTTATAGAAAAGAAACTCCTTTGTTGTTATTCCCTTACAATGCAACGTGTGTTCCAATTTTAGCCGTTGAAATGGCTTTAGAACTGCAGATATTGTGGATACTAAACAATATAGACGTCTTATACTTGAGAACTGAATCCCCCCTCCGCACCCACCCAAAGTTAAACCCCTCCCCTATCAGAAAAATAATAAATAACATACGCCGCTGACTAGGTAATTTTTTTTTTTTTTTTTTTTTTTTTTTTTTTTTTTTTTTTTAAATGGCGGACTGGTATCGTAATCATGTTAACGTACAGTTCATGACATGTTACACATCATTCTTATTGTTAACTTCTGTGTCTCAAGTGATACAGAAGCTGTCTCAGCAATGTATGATACACACTGCCAAAGATTGGATCTCACGTATGTCTTCTGTCTGGAAGCGACATCTCAATAGCTGTATAGCCAATTGTTCATTACCATTCGTGCAGCCAAACATAAAAATCGTGTCGGCCTGATCACGAAACGAACAAAGAACCTTTTTCCTTCTGTAGTAAATGTTCATAACGGACACTCTGAAAACAGATGAGTAACAGGAAATGATAGTCAAATTAGGACATCGATAAGACTTGGGCTGTAACTGGAAAGCTGATGTCTTTAGTACAAGTTAGTCCAGAAGTAGTTTGTAAGTTTAGGGACTGATGACCTCGCAGTCAAGTCCCATGAGCTTCATAAACATTTGGAAACCTTTGGAAAGCTGATGAACGTCAATTCCGTTAATAACTCAGAACTTCGAATTTTCGACACATTTATAAAGCATCTGTCGCCATGGTTTATACAAAAATTTTTAAAAACGTCCTTCGTTGTTGCCGCTGAGAGAAGAGCTTCAGCTGCTGTTGTTATAACGTCTCCATATACGCGGACTTGAACTCACCAGTGACCGACAGCCCAGTCGCCAGCGACACGAGCACTGCGGCCACCGAGGCTGCCAGCAGCGCCTCCGCCGGCGACATCTGCAACCAACACAAACAACATGGCGTCAGCGCTCAGCAGTACATTGTCTGGCTACATCGCATTGTAATTGACTGTTACAGTGTCGGGGCAGGGCAACACCGTCTAAGGTACACAACAAGTCCGTGTTACGTCACACCGATTGCAGTCGCTAGATGAGTGGTTGGCCTCTGGGGCACAGATCCAGGCCCCGTAGCAACACCACCTAGAGAGAAGGCCGCGGCGCTCTCGTGTGGCGGCAGGCAGAGTAGGTTGCGTGCGCATAGCTGACTGGGTAGCTGGAGCACGGGCCACTATGCCGAAGCAGCGAGCCAGTCAGCTATGCGCGCGTAACCTACTCTGCCTGACGTCACACGAGAGCGCCACGGCCTTCTCTGTAGGTGGTGGTGCTCGTAGCCCCAACCAGTGACCTTGCGGTGGCTGCCTATCGGTGTAACGTGAAACGGACTTGTTGTGAGGCCTTGTACCTAGACGGTGTTGGGCAGGGAGGAGCAGTGTTCTTGACATGTAGCCAGGCAGGCTTCACAAGGTGTTGGGCTATGTCCGTACCTACAAAACTGGACAAACAGTGAGCAGGTGGTGCTTCAGACAGAACTATGACTGGATGGAGACTGCCCACTACCACTGGACTCCAGAAACGTCAAAGTTTTTTTTATTCCTGGATTGTGTCAGCTTCAGGGGGCAAGATCGTACCAGTTTTGGTAGAAATTCCACCAAGCTGTATAGCGATATGTGTGCACTAGCCGAGCTTCCCCTCCCGACCATCCCACCAAACCTATGGGTGAAACCCAATTGTGAGTACCCCTGACAGGCCCGGCGGCTAAAGAGGGTACCCAGTGAAAAAATTGGGAGTCGGTAAAATACCAACTCTTAATTCGGTCGAGCAGGGCGCGGAAAAAGAGGGAAATCACCTTTCTGATTTTCACCCTGTAAAACCTGTTGACGATGTATAGTACCACCCCATATCGTTTTATCAACTTATTTTTTCCTTGCATGTTTTCCACTGCTTGTGAAAATCAAAAATGCCTAAGATTCTGCGTGAGGTTTCAGTTTCATATCGCTTCCCACTCTATTTTGAAAGAAACATACGGTTTAAAGATCTCATTTTTTGACACTTGGTAGGGGGAGGGGATTAGAGAATGAGCAACTTAACTTTTTGACAATTACCCACTCTTAAAAAATATGAACCGCCGGACCTGGTTCCTAGTAAGTTTAGGGAACCGAAACTATGAATTTGATACTGTGTCATGATGGACTATTTTTACATGTTTTATCCGCACTAATCCCAAATCTAGGGTGACAGTTACATTCTACTTTTTCTTTCGTTTTTATAGAGCCTTTGTCCCGTTTGGGCAGGGTCGACGTCATCTATAGACTTCACATGTTTAATTTTAATGGCTGTGTCGATGGTCTCCCTGTCGCCATCCCTTCTGTGAAGAAATATGTGCACCCCAACTGTTTCTGCAACGTGTTAGATATGTGAATGTTTTTCCAAATGCTTCTGAATCGTGTAAGTGAACTGTAGTGTGTTACCTATAGACTCCAAGACAGCTGGAGCAATTTTGATAAAATCTTCAGATTCCAGAGGGCAGCAGGTGATCCTGTCAAGTTCGGTAGAGATCGGATCAAGATATTTATTAACGTATAGCGCCACAGTGGATAAGGAGCCAATTGTTTCTACCATGACGTTTTCTTGTTACTGCAGTGTTTCCACGTGGAGCGCTAGCGTCGCTTCCGTGACTCTTCAACCAGTACAGTTGACTGTTTCTATGCTTTGGACACACTGTCGTTGCAAGTGCCAGATGCAAATTTTTACATATACGTTAGACTGTGACATTACTATTTAAATATGGATTAAACATGATTAGGATTTATAAGTATGGTATTCATTGAGTTTAATCATATAATGTAGAACATATCAACCAATAACATACATATATACACTGATTTTCATAGAGACAGAATATGAATTTCACACACGAGAAGCCTGTATGGGCGGTAGCATTTCTATAAAATTATCCAAATATATTTGATTAAGTCTGCGTCTGAGTAACCGATCTGTCTCACTTCATTTTCATGCTTACTCTTATTGGTGAGGTGATTCTTACCCTCACAGAATCCTCGGCAGGCGTGCGCGCATCTCAGTAATATTTCTTTGTTACAGACTGACTGTTATGCAAACGCGTATATAACCTGCAAACAAATTTCACTTTTATGTCTTATAAGGTTACTTTTGTTTGCTGTAGTGAACAATTACTTAAACAAGTTCATAAAATGAAATCAACGAAAATGCACTACGTCACTCAGTTGGTAATAGGACTGCTGTCAAGAGATCAGTCGAAAGATAAACTTGGCGCATGCGTGGCTACATTGGGAACAATTGTGAGATTCGCAAAAACACTTATTTTAAAGAATAAGCCTTCAACCGGAAAGTATAGAACTGATTATTCTGAGTCTGCAACGTTGAAGCAGGTGATGTTTAGAAGGTAAGAAGATTAGAATTTAACGACCCATCGGCAACGTAGTCATTAGAGACATAGTGCCAGCCCGAACTGAATTGTTTGTTTGCTTGTTAATGTTATTGTTGTTGTGGTCTTCAGTCAGCAGACTGGTTTGATGCAGATCTACAAGCTACCCTGTCATGTCCAAGCCTCTTCATCTGAGAAAACGTTCGGCAACGTACATCATTTTCAATCTGCTGACTGTATTCGTGTATCGGTCTCATTCTACGATTTTTACCACGCATACTTCCTTGTAATGCTACGTCGATGATTCCTTGATGTTTCAGAATGTGTCTCACCACTCCATCCCTTCTCTTAGGATATCCCAGAAAGTACTTTTCTTCCAAATTCTGTTGAGCACCTCCTCATTAGTTACGTTATCTACCCAAATAATCTTCATAATTCGTATGTAGTACCACATTTCAGAAGCTTCTCTCATCTTTTTGCCCATGTTTCCTTTCCATACAATAGCCGGCCGCGGTGGCCGAGGAGACTAAGGCGCTCCAGTCACTGTCTGCACGGCCACTACGGTCGGGGGTTCGAATCCCCCCTCGGGCATGGATATTTGTGCCGTCCTAGTTCGTAAGTAGTTCATAAGTAGTTTGTAAGTTTAGGGACTGATGACCCCGTAGTTAAGTCCCATAGACTATACAAACATTTTCCATACAATACCACATTCCAGACCTATGCTTTAAGAAAGGACTTCCTACCTTTTATATTGATATTGGGTGTCAACAAATGTCGCTTCTTCAGGAACGCTTTTCCTCGGCCGTCAAAGTTATTTTGCTACGCAAATAACAAAAATCATCTACTAATTTTATTGTCTCACTACCTAATCTAATTCCTTCAGCATCGGCCGATTTTTTTCGTAGACTACATTCCATTACCCTTGTTTTATTCTTGTTAATGTTCATCTTATATCGCGCTTTCAAGACGCTGTCCATTCCGTTTAATTGCTCGTCCAGATCCTCTGTCGTCGGCAAACGGAAAGGTTTTTGTTTATTCTCCCCGAAATTAAATTCCTTCTTCAAATTTCTCAGTGCAATACTTCACAGCTTGTTCAATGTACAGATTGAACAACATTGGGGAAAGGCTACAACCCTGTCTTCTCCTTTCCCAACCACTGCGAACTTTCCATGCCCTTCGACTCTCATAACTGCTGTCTGATTTTTGTACAAGTTGAATATAACTCTGCGCTCCTTATATTTTACCCCTGGTACCTTCAAAATTTAAAAGAGTGTATTCCAGTCAACATTGTCAAAAGCTCTCAAACCGATTTTAGGCCAACTGGGAAGGTAAGTGAAGCACTACAACCCGTAAACGATAAATCTCTATCAAGATATGGGGTGTGGAAGATTCAGCGTAGTTGTAGAAAGGGCTATATTGGAACTACGAGGAGAAGTCTCAATAGGTGACTATAAGAACTTAAAAGTAGTTGGCGATTAGGGAAAGCTGAAAGATCAGCTGTGGCTGAGCACGCATTTCAACCAGGAAATTACGAAGTGAAGTTTTCGCAAGCGACAAGTTTATTTACGACGACGACTTGTTATCCATGCCTGTATATAGCAGCAGTTGAAATACATGGTTTCTCGCAATAGACGCCCGAGAGAGTTCTTCTGGGTGAGCTGCGCGTTTGCCGACTTCTGCCGCTCCGCCTTGCCGGCCGCTGCTGTGCGTGTTCTCGCATATTTTGCGCCAGCGCCGAGTCCGTCCGTATCGTCACGTGTATTCTATACGTGTCACTGAGTGTTCGGGTGTTGTGTTTGGAGTTTGCTAGCAACTTTCAATTCGCCATTGTATACACGAAAGAACAAAGAGTGTGCCTTGTGTCGAAATACGTAAAAATCGTATGTGGAATGTCACGTTGAAATATACGGAAATATCCCGACGTGCATGGTTTCCAATGAATCGACGATAATCAGTGAAGTAATTTCAACAGACTGGATCTGTGTTAGACAAACGAAGGCCTAGAGAATGTAGTGTTTCAATCGATAATAAATTAGATGAGATAGCAGAGGCCTTGGAAAAAAAAATCACTACGCGATTGACACTTCAGACGGGTGTGCCAAGAGCATCTGCTCAGAGTCGTACACAAAGTGAAATTGAATGACGGCAGTGCAACAGCTCACGAACTTAGATACTGCTACTTGACGTCGATATTGTAACTGGCTATTACAGTTTGTGTGCGATGGGGAAGTTGATCTTGAAGTGCTTTTGTTTCTGATGAATCATGGCTGCAGATGCCAGGGTACGTAAATTCTCGGAACAATCGACGCTGGAGCTCCGAAACTTCTCATGAATTACATCAACAATCTCCGCACGATGTCAAAACTGGAGGATGGTATGCAATTAGTGCAAGGCGAATTATTGGACCAATCTTTTGCGACGAAATAATAAATTTATAGAGGTATGTAAACAATACCGAATTCTGCATCTTTTTGGAGAACTTTCACCTACCGAAAATATTTATGCTTATTTAAAGCAGGAAAATAAAAGACAACACATCGACAGTACAGTTTTTTATGATGAGATAGTTGACTGGCCTCCTAAGATCTATATGCGTGTGACTTATCTTTGAGTAGCGATAAAAGACGAGTATATGCAAGCAGTTTCCACACACTCGAAGAGTTGGAAGACAGTATTCAGCAAGTCATTTCCCAGATTTCGGCAACCGGAATTCGTCTAGTGTTTGCAAATTTGTTATGGTGTCAGACTGCTTTTTCCACAGAGGGGCTTAATTTTGAGCACCTACTATAAATAAACGTAAGCCCAAATTCATCAGAGGGCAACGCTCTTTCCGCTTAACTCACTGGATGCGCAAATTAGAGTCCAAGACCTCTGGACGAAACGTCAGGAGCAGTAATGGTTCATAGAATACGACCATACATACAACCCGGAAGAATCATTAGCAATGATAGTACTTTCAATCCTCTTGAAACGTAGGTGAAGTTAGTCACACGTGAGGTCTGCCATGTTGAATGACTGCAGCTGATATCCTTTGCTCCGCGAGGAAACTCTTTGGTGTGTGATGCTCTGCGTTTGAGCTAGTAGAATTCTTTGCTTCGTCACCAATGACTGAGCTGTGTCCGAGTGTTGTGTAGGCAGACATGGAATTAAGTTTCAAAATTGCAGCGTGAGCTTTAAACAGACATATTTTTATGTGCAAGAATAATGACAAATTCTTTTCTATGGATGATGAGGTAAACCAAGTTTGGAGAATTTAAGGATGGTTGAAAGTGATCTGATATCATGAAAAATCAAGGTAAGGAGAATCATCATTTTCATTATTAGGCGCTCCATTTATGACAGACATTCACCATGAAGGGTTCGTCTTTTTATATTCATTTTCTAAATAATTCAATTTGTAGTGCAGGTGTTTAGTATGATTTTTTTCTGTATGAAAGAACATACTGTTTCTTGTTGGTTATTTATTCCTAATCCAAAGCACTTTAAAAAGAACTGCAGAGATGGAGAAATTTTGTATTTGTGTAGGTAGAGGATTCGCATTGCTCACCTGCGAATTCTGTAGTTAACTTTGAGTTTGCAGCAGCTGCAGCTTTGGCAGTAATTTTGAGAGCAGTGTCACATTGCTGTTGTTCTTGCACACAGGTAGACCATACATTAGCGTTTATTGACAAGCGAGCTACGACGGGAATAATAGTTGATTTGAGACGGTAACTTACATCGAAAATTCAATTCTTATTGTTCAGACAGTTTGTCATTAATGAGTCAGCCTGTTTTCTACCAACGTTTAAATTGCTTATACTCAATGAATAAAGCCACTGGCTTAGAATTTATTTTTATTGTATACTTGGTTTTTTGTCCAAAGTCACGTTGAATCACTTTGATACAGTTTTCATTCAGATTAGCGAAGTTTTAGTTAAGGTCCAGATTCATTAATTCACCTACAACATACGACACGATTCCTTAAGGGAGGACGTTGATAAAATTGACCAAAAATGTCAATTTTCGATTTATTTTTTATTTTTTTAATACTACTCATGGACCATAAGTTCCCAAAGTTTCAATATTCAAATCACATCCGAAGTGCCTGAAGATTAATTAAAAGTGTGACGCGGCCTCCCTGCCACGCCCACGTTTTGAAGCAGCACTTCAGTACCAGCTCAGTGAACAACGATTCTGTGTATTACTTTCAACCAAACAGGTGCGGGATACAACTAGAGGCCCGTGATACATACTCTTTGGTTTAATAGATCATCTTTGACTCTGCTCCGTATCTTACAAACAGCAACAAACTATGTGGTTCCTTAATTTCTCCTGGCGAATAACAACTTCGAAAAACTTACGGGTACGCAGTCAGGTATCAAAATCGTCGTCGATTTTGATACCTGGCTGCATACCCGTAAGTTTTTCGAAGTAACAAACTAGCTTCATCGTTTATAACGAAGCAATTCTTTTTCAGCCTTGTGATACTGACGGAGATTTATACAAGTGTTCGATTCTTTCTTCATTCAGTTATGCCACGATTCACAAAGAGTGTATCAAAAAACAGAAAAGAAGCCTTGAAGGAAAAGACGACCAGAGTACAACTGTGATGACTTCTGAAGAAGTGGCATAATGAAAAATGTTAGGTTGAATTTTAAATTGCGTTTCCTGAATAGTTTGTTTTTTAAAGTTTATGTAACTTTTCCTCAGATTCAATGAATGCTAGAATTATGAAATTTTGAACCCATATTTATGTAAACCAAATAAACGTTCTCTCAAGAGCAAATCTTAAAATTTTGATTCCAAGCTGAGATATGGTGCAAATTACTTGGAATTTTGCATGAATTTAAAATTGTACTTGTGGAATTATAATTAAAAAATTATGAAAATTATCATATTTCACCTATTCCAAAAACATCATGAGAGACGCTTACAACGTATAAACAGATGAAACAGAGAAATGTTTGTAGAAATCTCTTGAATACTTTCTGAGAAAAAGGAACATAATTATTTTTAGAAAAAAAAAGATAAACCGTTCTAATATCATTAACAAAAAAAGTTAAATATGTATATATTGAAAGGATTTTATATGAAAAAAGTGTTACTTCAATGTAAAGCGTGGTGCAAAATTTCATTTCTATATCTCCAAAACTGTGGATTTGGTGCAGTTTGTAAATCATCGTCATAAACTAAAGGCTATGCCTCGTCGATTTTGCCACGTCCCTGTCTCCATTACCATCCTCTTCAATTCTTCATACGATTTTATCCCCATATCTTGTTTGATGTCATTAAAATACGTTGCTCTTGGCCGGCCTCTTCGTTTTTTCCCTAAAACTTTTCCTTCTTTAGGAACTGGTTGTGTCTCATTATGTGCCCTATCATTTTTTATTTTATTCTTCCTATATAATTTAGCAGCATTCTGTTCTCATTCACTTCTCTGAAGACCTCTTCATTACCTTTCCTATCTACCCAGTTTTTTTTCTGACATTCTTCTCCATATCCACATTTCCATTGCTTCCAGTCTGTTTTTCTCTACCTTTCCCAGAACCCTACTTTCTAGGCTTATGTGAATGTCTGTTAGTAAATTCCTTTTATTTCGAAAAGCTTGCTTTGCCAAGGCTGTTCTCTTTATATCTGTGATACATTTATTGTCATCAGTGAGTGTGCTCCCCAAATAACAGAAGTTCTCAACCTCGTCTAGAACATCATCTTCTAGTTTAATATTAACTGCTGCAGCGGAGTGGCCGAGCGGATTGAGGCGTTATGCTCCGATGAGCGAGGCCGCTCCCTGTCGGGAGTTCGAATCCCACCTCGGCTTTGGATATTTGTGCTGTCTTTAGTATAAGGTAGTTTATAAGTATTTTTCAAGTTTAGGGACTGATGACCCCGCAGTTAAGACCCATAAACTTCATAAACATTTGAACATTTTAATATTAACTTTACTGTTTTCTTTTGTCTTTCCTACTACCATAGTTTCGCTTATCTTCTTATTAATTTTTGGACCAAATTCTCTTAGGATTTTGGCAAATTTTAGCAACATAAACTCCATTTCCTTTACTGAGTCAGCAAATATTACTATACCAGCTGCAAAACGGGTACAGTGTATTCGTTCCCCGTTAATTTTAATTCCTTTGGTTATTCTTTTCAACTTTTCAATTGCTTTTTCAATAAATGAGTTGAACAAATGTGGTGATGATGGGCGTCTTTGCCTTACTCCCCTCCGTATTTTTGCTTGCTTCTTCACAACATTCACTTCTATCTCTGCTTCCTCTCTTTATACAGGTTGCGGATTAATCTTGTGTCCCTCCTTCGAGTCCTCCCCGGGGCATGGGTGTGTGTGTTTGTCCTTAGGTTAGTTTACCTAGGTTTAAGTAGTTTGTAAGCTACGGACTGATAACCACGCAGTTTGGTCTGATAGATTTACAAACATTTGAAACATTTTCTGTCCCTCCAATCAAGATTTATTTCCTTCATTGTTCGGAATAACAATTTTCAATTAACCATGTCAAATGCTTTTCGTAAATCTATAAAGGTCAAGTATGATTTTTCTATTAACTCCAATTCGTCTTTCTAATACCATCCTCTGAGCTAGTATTGCCTCTCTAGTTCCCTTTCCAGAATTGGTCTTCTTCTATTTTTGAAACAATGTGTGTTTTTCATCAATGTCCCCTCTTAAGAAGCCACTGAGTTACAGCTGAAGCAATTTTTATAACAGTCTTTATCTATATCTACATGTACATAGATACTGTGCAATTCACATTTAAGTGGCTGGCAGAAGGTTTATTAACCACTTTCATAACCTTTCTCTTGTTTGTTAAGCTTATGGGACTTAACTACGGGGTCATCAGTCCCTAAACTTACAAACTACTTATGAACTAGCTACAACTAAGGACGTCACAAATATCCATGCCCGAGGGGGGATTCGAACCCCCGACCGTAGTGGCCGTGCAGACCGTGAGTGATGCGCTTCAGTCTCCTCGGCCACCGCGGCCGGCAACCTTTCTCTATCGTTCCATACTCTAATAGCTCGCGGGAAAAAGGAACACCTAAATCGTTCCGTTTTCGATCTGATGTCTCTTATTTTATTGTGATGGTCATGTCTCCCTATGTAGGTGGGTGCTAGCAAAATATTTTCACATTCAGAAGTAAAAGTCGATGATTGAAACTTCGCTAATACTTATCGCCGCAACGAATAACGACGTTTTTTAAATGATTTCCACATCAAATCGTGCAACATTTCCATGACCCTTCTCCCCCCCCCCCCCATCTCCGTGTAACGTGATAAAAAAAATGACTTGCCCTTCTCTGGACCATCTCAATGTCTTCCATCAGTGCCACCTGGTGAGGGTCCCACACTGGGCAACAGTACTCCAGGAGAGGACGCACAAGTGTTATGTACGCAGTCTCTTTGGTGGAGCTGTTGCATCCTCGAAGCGTTTTGCCAATGAAACGTAACGTTTGGTTTGCCTTCCCCACAATATTTTCTATGTGTTCTCTCCAGTCTACTTTGTTCGTAATTGTAACTCCTAGGTATCTGGAAGAATTTACAGCCTTAAGGTTTGACTAATGTATCGTGTAATTGAAGTTCAGCGGATTTCTTTTAGTGGTCATGTGTGTTACTTCACACTTTTCAATATTTATTGTTAATTGCCGATTTTCACACCATGTAGAAATTTTGTCTAAATCGCTTTGCAGTTGCTTTTGCTCCTTGTTGACTTCACTAACCGACAAACGACAGCATCATCCGCGTAGGGTCTAAGAGAGCTACTCAGATTGTCTCCTAAATCGTTTATATACAAACTCAAATGTTCAAATGATTGTATAGCTTATGGGACTTAACTACGGGGTCATCAGTACCTAAACTTACAAACTACATACGAACTAGCTAACACAAAGGACGGCACAAATATCCACACCCGAGGGGGGATTCGAACCCCCGACCTTAGTGGCCGTGCAGACCGCGACTGGCGCGCCGCAGTCCCCTCGGCCACCGCGGCCGGCGTTTATAAACACAAGGATGAGTAGGGGAACTATAACGCTTTCCTAGGGAACGCCAGATATCACTTCTGTTTTACTCGATGACTTACCGTCAATTATTACTAAATGTGTCCTTTCTGATCGGACAACTTTCTATTTTGTTAACAACTTGCACTCTCTTCCGCGAAAGTCTAAGGGAGCTATTCAGATTGTCTCCTAAATCGTTTATAAACACAAGGAAGAGTAAAGGACCTATAACGCTTCCCTGGGGAACGCCAGATATCACTTCTGTTTGACTCGATGACTTACATCTACATCCGTATGTACATGGGATACTCTGGAAATCACATTTAAGTGCCTGGCAGCGGGTTCATCGAACCACCATTATACTATTTATCTCCCATTCCATTCTGTAATAGCGAGCGGAAAGAAAGAACACCTAAATCTTTCCGTTCGAGCTCTGATTTCACGTATTTTATTCTGATGATCATTTCAACCTGTGTTAGTGGCAGTCAAAAATATATTTTCGCATTCGGAGGAGAATGTTGGAGATTGGAGTTTCGTAAGTAGCCCACGCCGCAGCGATAAGCGCCGTTGTTGTAATGATTCCCATCCCAGATCCTGTATCATTTCCGTAACGCTGTCTCCCCTGTATCGTGACAATACGAAACGAACTGCCCTTCTCTGCACTGTTTCTATGTCCTCCGTCAAACCCACCTGATAAGGATCCCACACTGGGTAGCAATACTGCAAAGGTGCACGGACAAACGTAGTGTATGTAGTTTCTTTTGTAGTTCTGTTGCATCTTTTAAGGGTTCTGCCAATAAAATGCAGTCTCCGGTTCGCCTTTCCCACGACATTATCTACGTGTTCTTTCCAGTTTAAGTCTGAACTAATAGTAATTCCTAGGTATTTTGTGGAGTTTACGGCCTTCACTTTTGATTGATTTATCTTGTAAACAAAGTTTAACGGACTCCTTTTCGTACTCATGAGTCAATTGCCAATTTGTACACCATGCTGATATCTTATTCAGATCGTTCTGCAGTTGGTTTTGATCTCCGGTTTTTTCACGAGACGGTAAATGACGGCGTCATCTGCAAACAACCTAAGGGAGCTACTTACATTTTCCGCTAAATCGTTTATGTAAATAAGGAACAGCAGAGGAATAATAACACTACCCTGTGGAACGCCCGATGTCACCTCTGTTTTAGTTGATGCCTTACCATCGATTACTACGAACTGTGTCCTCTCTGACAGGAAATCCCCTATCCAATCGTAAATTTGGGGTCAATAACTACTAACTGTGTCCTTTCTTATAGGACAACTTTCTATTTTATTAACAACTTGCACTCTCTTCCGCCAACAGCCTAAGAGAGCTATTGAGATTGTCCCCTAAATCCTTTATAAACACAAGGAAGAGTAGGGGACATGTAACGCTTCCCCGGGGGACGCCAGGTATCACTCCTTTTTTACTGGATGACTTACCGTCAATTAGTAGGAACTCTGTCCTTTCTGAAAGGACAACGTTGTATTTTATCAACAACTTGCACTCTCATTTGTGTGGACACGATAAGAAACGTAGGGTAGGGTGGTGAGGAATGCCGGCCACTTGTGAAGGCGCGGCGGCGCGCGGTGTGATCGGCTGGAGGTGTGGTGGTGACCCGGGCAGGCGTTTTGGGCGCGCGGCCGATCAAAGCGCTTGTGCTTCTGCCTGTGGCTGTGCTGTGCTGTGCTGTGCTCTGCCTGGTGTATCGACCGCCAGGCAGCCTGGCGCGCCTCTGCCGCCCTGCTGTCGCCGGCCCCTCAAAAAGCTCTGCACCGCCCAGTGTCGCCTGATGCCGCATTAGGCCGCACCTCCCCAACCTGACTCCTCACCCACCCAGCCACACAGCCAAAGCCGCCTCCACTCTACAAACGTTACCTCTGCCCCTCTACATCTGCGCTACTGGCCATTACAATTGCTACACCAAGAAGACATACAGATGATCATTGGACAAATGTATTATACTAGAAGTGACGTGATTACATTTTCATGCAATTTGGATGCATAGATCCTGAGATATCAGTATCCAGAACAACCACCTCTGGCCATAATAATGCCCTTAATACGCCTGGGCATTGAGTCCGACAGAGCTTGGATGGTGTGTAGAGGTAAAGATGCACATGCAGCTTCAACACGATACCACAGTTCATAAAGATCAGTGACTGGCATATTGTGACGAGACAGTTGCTCGGCCACCTTTGACCAGACGTTTTCATTTAATGAAAGATCTGGAGAATGTGCTGGCCAGGGCAGCAGTCGAACATTTTCCGTATCCAGAAAGGACCGTGCAGGACCTGCAACATGCGGTCCTGCTGAAATGTAGGGTTTCGCAGGGATCAAATGAAGAGTAGACCCACGCGTCTTAACACATGTGAAATGTAACGGCCATTGTTCAAAGTGCCGTCGATGCGAACAAGAGGTAACCGAGACGTGTAAGTAATGGCACCCCATACCATCACGCCGGGTGATATGCCAGTATGGCGATGACGAATACACGCTTCCAAACACGGATGCGACCATGATGATGCTGCAAACAGAACCTGGATTCATCCGAAAAAATTACGTTTTGTCATTCGTCCACCCAGGTACGTCGTTACGTACACCATCGCAGGCGCTATTTGATGCAGCGTCAACGGTAACCGCAGCCATGAGCTCCGAGCTGATAGTCCATGCTGCTGCAAATGTCGAACTGTTCGTGCAGATGGTTGTTGTCTTGCAAACTTCCCCATCTGTTGACTCAGGGATCGAGTCGTGGCTGCACGATCTGTTACAGCCCGTACAGCCCGTAGATTCGACTGATTTACCGTCTGATTGAAATATAACGGATTTATTTTAGTGGTCATATGGATGACCTCACACTTATTACTTTAAGGGTCAGTTGCCAGTTTTTGCACATACAGATAACAGCATCATCAGCGAACAGTCTGTGAGAGCTACTCAGAGTTTCTTCTGAATCGTTTATAAAAATAAGGAGCAGTAGTAGCCCTATAACACTCATTGGGGAACGCCAGATAGCACGTTTTTCCTGCTCGATGACTTTCCGTCATTTAAAACAGTTCTTTCTGACAGGAAATGACGAATCCAATCGCACAACTGTGTCGATATTCCAAAATCACGCAATTTCATTAGAAGACTCTTTTGAGGTACAGTGTCAAAAGTCTTCCGGAAATATAGAAACACGGAATCTATTTAACATCCCTAGTCGATAGCACTCATCACTTCATGTGAGTAAAACTGTGTTTCACAAGACCGATATTTCCTGAAACCGTGTTGACTATCAGTCAATAGATTAGTGTGTAAATAGTATCGTAAACGAACCAACATGGTCTTTTGAAATCTACAAATGTTATCAACGCCACTCTGCTTCCACAATACTTTTCCAAGCGGTAGTTGTTTCCATTCCTCAGTAGCAAGATCCTGTCAAGTGACATCACAGCTGCATTAATGAGGTCTCTCAATGGTCCCCTATTTTTGCCAGTACGTAAACACGGCTGTCAACAGACTGGCATACGATTTTCATCTAATCCTTTCCTGCTCAAGCTATCCAATATTCGACCAGATTAATTTACTGCCCAAGTGAATGAAAACACATTACTTACTTTATTTTACTTTACGATCAGGCCGCGCGCAGCTACTAGGTACCTCCAATGCGTTTTCCTTTATGCTTTCTGACGCCAATAAATGTCTATTTCTATCTGCAGCAAGTCCTCACGAATTCCATCTCTCCATCTCTTCTTTGGTCTTGCTAGTGGTGATCTTGCACAGGGGAGACAGCGTCACGAAAATGATACAGGATCTAGGATGGGAATCATTACAACAACAGCGTTTATCACTGCGGCATGTTCTACTTACGAAAACCCAATCGCCAACTTTCTCCTCCGAATGCGAAAATATATTGTTGAATCCCTCACACATAGGTAGAAATGATCATCAGAATAAGTACGAGAAATCAGAGCTCGAACGGAGAGATTCAGATGTTCTTTCTTCCCGCGCGCTATTCGAGAGTGGAATGGTAGATGAATAGTATGAAGGTGGTTCGATGAACACTCTGCCAGTCACTTAAGTGTGATTTACAGAGTATCCCATGTAGATGTAGATGTAGAGTACAATCGATAAATTTCAAAGGCAATCGGCATTTATCCATCCGACTGAGATGCCCTGCCCATACAAGGCGCTTGGTTCCCATCAGACCTACAATGTTTCGTCTATTGTACATTTCATCTACTTCACAATCATATCTGATCCTCCATTCCCCAGTGATTTGATCTTTCTGCAGACCAGAGATCTTCCTTTAGTGTTCCTCTCAAAAACTAGAATGTTGTGCAAGTCTTATTTTCGGACACTCCAAGTTCCGCAACCATAAAGTACTACGAGTTGAATCATTAGTCTATTCCATCATTTTTATTTTACTTATTTGATGCAAAAAATCGTTACATAAAAAACATAATACTTCAAACCTCCGGCACTGTATAATGCTGTTGGTAAACATTATGCGTTAATTATTATGATGGGTATTTTTGTCCTTTTATGCAATTACAAATAAGGTGAGACTTTTTTCACCAGACATTTGCGGTACAGCAGTTTCGCTTTAATGACAGTAAAACATCTACAGTCTTCTATACTGATATATATCTACAATGTGATTTGGTTCTTGGATCGAAAACAGTTCGTTAGCAGAACATGTTTAAATATGATGTGTGAAAAAAGATTTGTAAAGCTTATGGGACTTAAAAGTGGCGTCATCAGTCCCTAAACTTACAAACTACTTATGAACTAGCTTATCCTAATGACGACACAAACATCCATGCCCGAGGGGGATTCGAACCACCGAAGGTAACGGCCTCGTGCATCGTAGCATAGCGCTTCAATGCGATCGGCCGCTCCGCCGCGGCTATGATGCGTGACTTACGAAAATTACGTCTTGGATTTCGCCTCACATCATCGAGCGCCAGTTTGTTTCATGCTGTAACGCAAATTCTTTATCTGTATCATTATTTTTCGTAATAATTTCCTTTTCACTTATGCACATACATAATTATGTTTTCCACAGGTCAGACGTATTGGTTCGAATTGGACTGAGACTGCACAGTGAGCTGTTGTAGTGTTGCCAATTGTAATTCTTTTTAACTCTATATGAAATTATCTCATGGTGAATTTATTATGATATGAGCGAAATGGAGTAGTGACGAAATTAAAGATATGTGTGATGGATGTTTTGTGGAAGTGGAGTGGCAGGGCAAAGATGACTGAATAGTGATTGTAACGTGGCAAGTAGTTGGTGAGGTGGAAGACAAAAGTTACGGGAAGGAGGTCGACTGGTGGTAGGGATGGGGAAAGAGGTTTGAGAGTTGACTTTTATTATGATTGAAACTACTGCGAATTAATTATATCTTTTAATTTTTTTGTGCAAGTGTAGTGAAGGAGTAATAGTGATGTGTTTCTGTGGAGGAAATGACTGGAGAGTAAATATAATTTTATGAATGGAAGGAAGGAAGGAAGCATAGGGTTTAACGTTCCGTCGACAGCATGGTCATTAGAGACGGAGCTCGGATTTTGTGGGAAGGAATGGGGAAGGAAATCCGCCGTGCCCTTTCAAAGGAACCATCTCGGCATTTGCCTCGAGTGATTTAGGGAAATCGCGGAAAAACTAAATCTGGATGGCCGGGGAGTGGATTTGAACCACCGTCCTTCCGAATGCGAGTCCAGTGAGTTACCACTGCACCACCTCGCTCGGTATTGTTGTGAATAGTGAAAAGTAGAATGAGACGTGGAATAAGACAGGAGGGCCGGGGACAATGGATGGGGTGATGCCGCAGCGGATTAACCGGGCGTACTGGAGCGCCGTGTTCCGGTGCGCGCGGGGATTCGAACACCCCCCCCCCCCCCCTCGGGCACGGATGTTTGTGTCGTCTTTAGTATAAGGTAGTTCATACGTAGTTTGTAAGTTTAGGAACTGATGACCCCATAGTAAAGTCCCTTAAGCTTTACAAACATTTGAACATTTTGATGGGGTGATGGTTGCGGCGATGGAGAGCTGTGTTTTTAGTGACTTGTGGGTGAAGCGATAAGTCAACTGGCAAACCTCCCCTCCCAACCACCAATCCCCTTCCTGCCCCTATTTGTTTTTCATCTCACTCTACATTCCACCACTTATCACTTTACAACCACCATTCAGTCATCTCTGACCTGCCACTTCCCTCGCACAAAACAATCATCACACAGATCTATAATTTCATTACTTCTTTTCGCCTATATCAAAATAAATACACACTGAAATAATTTATGTAAAGCAAAAAAAAAAAAAAAAAAAAAAAAAAATACAGTTGCGATGTTGGCAACACTACAACACACTGTGCAGAGTCAGCCACATTCAAAACAAATACGCCTGACCCGTGGAAAACATAATTATAGATAGTGCATCAGTCAAGTGGAAAGTTGTGAGAAAAGTACCGGGTGATCAAAAAGTCAGTATAAATTTGAAAACTTAATAAATCACGGAATAATGTAGATAGAGGTAAAAATTGACACACATGCTCGGAAGGACATGGGGTTTTATTAGAACAAAAATAAAAAAAATCGTATGCTCAGCCGCCACTTGCGTCATGCCAGACCTCAGTCCGTGTGATTATTGGCTTTAGGGTTACCTGAAGTCGCAAGTGTATCGTGATCGAGCGACATCTCTAGGGATGTTGAAAGACAACATCCGACGGCAATGCCTCACCATAACTCCAGACATACTTTACAGTGCTGTTCACAACATTATTCCTCAACTACAGCTATTGTTGAGGAATGATGGTGAACATATTGAGCATTTCCTGTAAAGAACATCATCTTTGCTTTGTCTTAATTTGTTATGCTAATTATCGCTTTTCTCATCAGATGAAGCGCCATCTGGCGGACATTTTTCCATTTTTTTTTGTTTTTTTTTTGTTTTTTTTTTTTTTTTGTTTTAAAAATACCATGTCATTTGAAGCAAGTGCATCAATGTTTACCTCTCTATCTACATTATTCCGTGATTTATTGAGTTTTCAAATTTATACTGACTTTTTGCTCACCCAGTAGTGGTGCAGAATGAAGAATATGCGGTACAGCATTAAACAAATCGGCACGCGAAGATGTGAGGCGAAAACCAGACGAAATTTCCGTAAGTAATAAATCAGTATTTTACACGTTTTGCTAACGATGTGTTTTCGATTCTAGAAACAAAACACATTCTAGATATCCATCATTACAGACCACTGAAAATGTTTCACCCTGGTGAAAAAGTCGTATCTTACATGTAGTTGCATAGACGGATAAAAAATACCCATATAGAACGTACTAGGAACGTCATACCCACACAAATGAAGAATTATGGGTTAAATTTTACTTTCTGTCCCGGCGACTTCCGGTGATAATTTTGGTAAAAGATGCTAAATGCCGGCAATCACGTGTCATTGGAATTAGCAATTCGCGTGACAAGCAAATGTTTTGTCATAAAATCTACATTGTGAGAGGAATTACGTTTACTGAGAGAGCAAGTGTACATACAAAAACCTGTCAACCGAAGGGCAGGAACAGTATTATTTGTTTACTTCATGGTATGAATGAAAGACTGATAAAGTCATTCTATGTGGTTAGGATTTATAATGTTAACATATCTGCAAAGATTTTTTACCGTGCTGTTGACACTGTCAATATAATCACGCGACGCCGCCCGGACGTAAAGCAAATTTTACCGGTATCATGAAGTACTTGGGTGTGTTTATATAAGGATTTGCCAGTAACAGATGACAGAGTTTGACATCCAAATTCAATGGCAGATATTAGTCGGAAGTGGTGGGGGAGGGGACAAATTATAGCTATCCCTGAACCGTAATCATTTTAAGTAATTCGTAAACAAATGAAAACAAATCTACAACGACGTATTACTGAAGCTTAACAACAAAGACAGCTTCAAAAGTAACCTGCACAATAGTACGTCGGCAGATTGTCATGACTAAATAACTCCCGAGCACATTTATAAGCGCTGTGTAAATAAAAGAGCTCTATTTCTTGAATAATATCACTTTACATTAGCTAAAACGATAAAAAAATTACTAACTTCAAAATAATCACAATAGGTCCTTCTGTGACAACAAACTGTTAAACTCACCTGACCAAATCGTGCACAAAGACATAAGGCAGTCCTTTGTTTACTGCTCTCTATGAGCAGAGATATTGAACAATCTTGGCCATAGAGTAGAAATATCTGTGGAGTGAGCATTTATATGCCCCGAATAGATCTTGTGTATTGCCGTTGTGCTCACGTGATCTCGGGACGACGTATGTTTTGTCTGTAATGGGGATGACCTAAACAGTGACTGTCCCGTAACAGTGATTTCTGTGAATGCTACTTTTCGGTAGCTGTGACATTTAGTTGTCGTTTGTCACGTTTAATACAGGAGTTTACGAATTCACAACTTATCGTTTCAAAACTTTACCAATTATGATTTCCAGTTTCTGCGAATCTTAAGATGAATCACCCGATATGATACTTCAAGGTCACTCACACTCACACGTAGCAACTGGCGGTCACTGGCGAATATCTATGCTAACTGGTAATTCTGGGTAAAATTTTACTTAGACCCTAAGCGGCGTAGTGTTGTGATGTTGGCAACAACCATTTAATGGTCTTTGAAAACTTAATCACATAGAATAAGAGGAAATAATTTTTCGTATTGACCGTGAAATAAATAATATAATGATGTTCTTGCTCTATGATCAACATAATTTTGTATGTACAAATGTGTGCTCAGCAAATTTATTGTCATCTTGAAGTTAACATTATATTCCTAACATTACCACACTACGTGGCCGAGGCCATAAGTAAAATTTAACAGTATTTCCGTTCAGGTAAACTTTGCCAGTGTAACTAAAGTGATAAGTTTTTGCATGTAAAGTGTGCAAATTGAAAATGTGAACAATATAGTGTTAAAGTCAATAAATGATTTGAAAGGATGAAAATTCTGTTCTCTTGTCAAAGCCATTGCATATTTTTAAGTTTTATATCGTTATCGATAAAGCATTGATTATCTATTTTAAAGCTGCTACTATGCAAATGAAAAAAAATGCTACAAAGGAATCATTGAGTTCAAAATTGACTTGTGAATAGTAGTACTGAAAAATAATTAAATTTTTGAATGGCCTATTGCTACACATTTGGTAATGTGGCTCCTATTTTGTCGTTAACGTAGGCTATTGAAGCAAACTGGACGCAGATACGTTGTCTTCAGCATTTCTCAAAGAGTCATCACGTTTCAACTTCATACAGCGCAATGCAACCAAAATTCCAGGTTGTTGCAAAATGACTTGATGGTAAACCTCGATTTTTGGTTGTGTTGCACTATATCAGGTTGAAACGTGATAACTCATTTGTGAATTGCTGAAGACAACGAATTTGAATGTCGAATCAAGTTTGTTGCAAGAGATTAATGAATGGTATAGCCTACGTTCACGACACGGCGGACTCACTTTACCAAAGTAACAGTAATCCATCCATAAATTTAATTTTTTTCAGTACTGCCATTCACAGGTAAATTTTAAAGTCGACGATTCCTTTGTAACACTTTTTCATTAGCATATTAGCAGCTTTAAAATACACAATCAATGCCTTATTAATAACGACAGAAAACGGCAAAATATGGAATGGCTTCGACAAGGTAACAGACTTTATAGCCTTTCAAAGGGCTTGATGACTTTAACAATATATTTTTCAAATTTTCATTTTGCACACTTTACCGGCAAGAACTTATTATTTTCGTTACACTGATACAGTTTACATATTGGTAGTTGGTAAGGTTTGGAAAGAATAAGTTGTGAATTTTTAGGTATAAATTAATAAATCTAAAGAAATAAAAAATATATTTGTGTCGTGTAATATTTTGTGCATTGTAATACCTTGTATAGACACCTTACATTAACCTGACACGTTCCACACCATTACGAAGTGTCGTATGCATGTTCTATGGAAAAAGTATTAATGTAATCTAATGTAATTATGTATTTCATCACTGAGGAGAAACCTTAATGAAAGGTCACTGGCTAAACTTTGGTAGGGGAGACCGGGGCACGTTTTTTACCATTTTACATTTTTATTTTTGTACTTCTTATTTTTATCGATTTTGCGGTAAACAGCGGATCATTATATTTCCTACACCTTTATTTACAGTCTTGTACAGATGTTTTTGAAAACAGTAAATATCTTTCTTGGTAGCAAATGGTTTTGTCTGACCATGTTTCCCAGCTTACTTAAAATGTACAGGGGCAAATATTCCAATTATACTTTCAATGTTAAAACAGAGATAATTATCTTTATTTCACTGAATACGTATTTTTATCATGAATTTACAATACATTACAAAAGAGGATAGTAAACGTAGCCACATTAAATAAAAACAAATGCTATTTAATGGTTTTACAAAATATGTGACATAAATATTTTACAAATACAGACATTTTTAACAATACTTATACTGATTGTCTGAATCACAATTTAAGCAAACAAAAAATGGAACATTCCCTTTCGTACAGTCTCCATGCGCCCATTTCGTGCACCGTACACACTTTTCATTTGCTTTAGACTTGGCGTAAGGCTCAAAGCAATAAGGAATACGTACCCCATATGCACTCGGAAACGTGCCCCGTCGCCATATTCGGAACTATAACACTACGTCCATGAGTAACAGTGTAAGCTATTTACAAAACAAATGCACAGTTACGTGAAGAAATAAACCCACGTATAGTGTGTGCAATGTCAAAATAATAAGTTTAACGCTAGAATGTTTATTTTAAGTTTCAATAAAAACGTGAAAGTTTACTCACATTTGCAAAAATGACGAAAACAGCTCTGCCGACGTTGTGACTGCTGGTACAACACTGAAACTTTCGTAAATGAAGCGTGCTTTGTTGCTACTTCCTACAGTATCGCCGGTGGTAACATCTAGCGGTTTGTTTCGAAAATAAACGGATTTGAAAAACTTGCCGCTATGGAAAATGTGTCCCGGTCTCCCCTACGTAAAAGCCGGGATGAAAAGTGAGAAGCTGAGAATGTATGCCTAGTATGTCGTAACAAGCGATGAACGGCGCAGCTGATATCATCTCTGCCAGCTAAAAGTCTGTCTGAAAAAAACAATTTCAAACTGTGAGAAATGTCACGCAAACTTTTTGCATACTGTTTGCCTCCCAATATTTATTCCGTGCATTTGCATAAATTCGCTTTTCTGGTAATAACTTCTCACAACTAGTAACGAATGCATTGTTGATCTGTTTCTCCATTACAGTACATCGCGTCTCTTCTCGCTTTGTTCAGTTATCCGAAATTTGCATGTAACGGACATTTTGTCGAGAACAGGCCATTCCTCACATTGGTACACAAAGCTGTGCGTATTCAGCGGTCCGTACGAGTACAACATACGAGGACGTGCAGCAAAATAATGCCTTCGAAATTTTTCGCTCTTTTCTCATGAAATAATTACGCTTCACTGACGCAAGTTGGGAACTTATATACTCGACCTCTGAACTGCATGTGTAACATGTCGGTATATAATGTAACGATGTAGCTGCGGAAGAAACTTTTAGAAAACTGAAAGTACGACTTGGAAGATTTGCTCCACTATAACAATACTAGAGATCTATGACATCTGCAACAATCAAACGACCTGGCTTTGCAATTATTGATATGGTGTCTGTTTTTTCTGATATGTCTAAAATAAAAGACACCATATAAATAATTGTAAAATATGCCACCAACGGGCAACTGAGAATTTCAATGCGATGCATTCAGACGCTCGATCCATTGTGGGAATCCATTATAGGCTACCCGCAAGAGGAATCAATGGGCAGGGGGCAAAAGGTTGTGAATTTGGGTTGGAAGGGAAGCGTGCCTGGATAGCCTAAATGGTTAAGGCGACCAGTGTCCCGTGGCGGAAAATCCAGGATCGAATCCCGGTCAACCGCAAATTTTTAACTTCGCCATCGACTTTATTTCTGCACCCCGAAACGGTCGAAATGTTTCAATAGTTCGAATTTGACTCGGCTTTGATCGAACATCGTCATGTAGTTCCGACTTGGCGCTATCGTATTATAGTGTGCATCCAGAACTTGTTTAACACCTTCGAGGACTTCTCTCGGGTAGTTATTATACGGTGCTGTAATTTCCAGGCCTCTTGTATTTCAGAGGTTATCAACTAAGTTAACCTCCCGCCTCACGTACAGTATTTATGAACATTCCTTCTGTATTTCATTCTAATATAACATTGTAAGGTTGAAATACAACTGTTTTTTCTATTTTTAACGAATGAACTTCGATTATCAAAATCTTCTAAGCAATAGATCGAACCGTATAAAGGCGTATAGCGTTCTTCCGAATCAGTAATGTATTTACTAACTTGTTTTAGGCTTTGAAAGGGTGTCTAAAATTTGGCGGGAGGGGTGGCGAAACGCAGCAAGCCCAGCTTTTACATAGACCGCCATTCCCCTCTCCTTAAGAGCAGAGACTGTGTGAAAGAAGTATTTAATGAAATCTACGATGCTCCGGACGAAATCTCGACGCAGAGTGTATCTCATGTATTACCTGATCTTAAAGGAGCAAGACAGTGTTTGCCACATGCTTCAACTGCACGCAACGTAATAGTTTATTATGTATATTGGTAAACTGGTATAAGACGGCAATTTCATTTAAAAAAATAGTTATATTCTAGGCGCAGGCCTATATTAATAAAGTATATTACGTAGTCCTAAAGGTGAAATATGTCATCTGAGTCACAATGGCCACAGTTTCCAAACTCTCCCGTACTTTCAGTTTGAAAACCTGGCCTACAGAGCTGGTGCAAGTGGAGTTAAGATTGTGGCTTCTTCAACAAACATTCAATAGTTACGGAATCAACAAACTGCCCCCCTCAATGGGAAAATGTAGTCGCTGCCAGGGTAACCATGTTGAGAAATAGAGCTATACGGCATCTCTAAAACCGCCTACTTAATCTGTATGAATAACCTTAACTTCAGTACAACATAAAGAATTTCCATAGAGTTTTCAGGTGCAATTTGGGCGATTTAGAGCAAGATACAGGAATCATTTCATAAAAATCAGATCGTGGGAGAAGAATATATCTCTGTTTGATGTTTTATCTGTCACCATCATGTCTGTCTGTTTTAACACGCAGAGGATTGAAACTGCAAGAATTTGGGTAGTTTTTTATTTTTATTTATTTTTATCACAATCCTATCATGGAAACAAAAGACATCGTCGTTTCTGTTTGTTTGTCTGTTTCAACAAGCTAATCTCCAAAAATGCTAGTGACATTGTCATGGGGTTCTCAAACGTAACGTGAGAGTATCTTGTGTCAAAATAGGAGCTTTATTTCATTATAATCGAATCACAGGAAAACGTTACAAAAATGTTCAAATGTTTGTAGACCTTATGGGACTTAACTACGGGGTCATCAGTCTCTAAACTTACAAACTACTTATGACCTAGCTAATACTAAGGACGGCACAAATATCCATGCCGGAGGGGGGATTCGAAGCCCCGACCGTAGTGGTCGTGAAGATCCTGACTGGCGCGCCGCAGTCCCCTCGGCCACCGCGGCCGGCGAAAACGTTACCGTAATTTAAAATTTTACGACTGTGCTCTATTTAGTAGTGCGGAATACTGCATTAAACAACTAATAGATGTTGCTTGTGGTAAGTTATGCCACCGACAAAATTACCCATTTGCTGATTCGTTAGTGTATTAAAAACTTTGCGAAATTTAATGAAATAATTCGCAGTCTCTGTTGCAATATTTTTATTACTCGCTGTTAGCGCATTATCAGACTGGAAACAGACAAATGTTATATTACAGTCCGTGTACGCCGGCCGCGGTGGCCGAGGAGACTGAGGCGCTCCAGTCACGGTCTGCACGGCCACTACGGTCGGGGGTTCGAATCCCCCCTCGGGCATGGATATTTGTGCCGTCCTTAGTCTTAGTTAGTTCATAAGTAGTTTGTAAGTTTAGGGACTGATAACCCCATAGTTAAGTACCATAGACTATACAAACATTAAAAAAAAAAAAAGTCGGTGTACCTGGCGGGCAGCGAATCTAATGTGGGGATGAAAAATATTGTGTTTAGCTCGGAGTAGAGTCCATATATATGAGAATTAGAACATCTGTGTTATTGTAGCAACCAGCCGGGGCGACTTGAGGTATAATGCGTGAATCGATTAATTTCTACCAAGAAACACGTCATTTGAGCTGCAAGTAATCTTATTACCTTATACGGTCATGGTGTAAACAGACTTTTGAGATTTTACAACAGGAGCACTAATACAAAATCTTTAATAGTCAAGACTGTAAATAATATTGTTTGTGTGTTTTTTAGCTTTATTTTAAAGCCATATTCAGAGCACAATAATATAGTGCAGCTTTCTTAGTAAGATACCTTGTAACAACATGTCACTAGTTATAGGGATCTAAAATTTTACCCTCAGTAACTTACCTCTGTTATGTTGGGATTTTTTTTTCTTTTAGTTAAAATCCAACTACATGAGCAGAAGCTGAGACTCATTGGACGTTCACACAATAGAGATCATAAAACTTGATACTATTTTGTTAATTGTTGTTTCGTTATTTACACGTTTGTCAATAACAGTGTAATAATCATATAGGTGTCATTTGTTTCATTTTTCTATACGAATTTTTGAACTCCTAATTCGCAACCCCTTTCGATTACGTTAGCTACGCAACTGTTCAACAATAATACCTTGTAACCAGAATGAAAACTGTTCCTGTCACAGTGAAAGGTGACAACACTGAACTTTTGTATGGTCACTGACTCTGGTCAGCGATATTAGTCCCCACAGACTGAGAGACGGCAGCGGCCGACGTCTGTTTTTGGTTCAAATGTTGTTCAAATGTTTGTTAAGTTTATGGGACTTAACTACGGGGTTATCAGTCCCTAAACTTACAAACTACTTATCAACTACCTTATACTAAAGACGGCACAAATATCCATGCCCGAGGGGGGATTCGAACCCCAGACCGTAGTGGCCGTGCAGACCGTGACTGGAGCGCCTCAGTCCCCTCGGCCACCGTGGCCGGCTGTTTTTGGTAGCCAGTAGTTATTAGTCAGTACTAGTGGTGGTCTATTGTTAGGTGTAAGATCGAGACTCTGGTTGTGTCAGTTGAAAAGAGCGGATGTGGAATATATTTTGTACTTAGATGAAAAGGAGTATGTATGATTTTCGAATATTATTGATGTATATTTATGAACAGTTTTGCACCAGAAAAGGGTGTGTTATGTTTGTATAAATTCTTCACAGCGCTGCGCATTGTTAACTAGGATAATCCACTCACGTAGCAACAAGTTTTTAGCCATTGTTAATTCAAACTAGATAGTTTAGCTTTTAAATAAATCTTTGTTTCAAAAAGTAATTGAGTTAATTGTTAAATTGTTTACAGATGTGTTTTCCTCTTCCCTGTGTTACGGTTAGACAAGGCACCTTATTTATTGCAGTATTATTCTGTCCAAGTCACACATGAATTTTAGATACAGCATTTTACAATTTATTTGACCTCAATTTTGAGCAGAATGTTAGAAATAATTAATGTAAGAAACACATTACTGGTGCATTGCTTCATTGGCATTTACAAATAGAAACAGATTCAGGTTCCGAAGTGAGTTACCAACTATTCAAATGTTGAAATATTTGTACAGCTTATGGGACTTAACTGCGGGGTCATCAGTCCCTAAACTTACAAACTACTTATGAACTACTTACGAACTAGGACCGCACAAATATCCATTCCCGAGAGGCGATTCGAACCCCCGACCGTAGTGGCCGTGCAGACCGTGACTGAAGCGCCTCAGTCCCCTCGTCCACCGCGGCCGGCTACCAACTATTTCTCAAACAAAGTTTAATATCGAATTTGCTCTCGTTAATCACCTATTTTGTTAATGATCGTAATCTGCATGTGTTTGCTGACGACGCAAATCGGTGAGTGAAATGTAATTAATTTATGTTTTACATCACAAAAGGAAAGACCGCTTGCTCTCGATCTTACTTATTTGTTACACACAAGTTTTGACTAGCTATTTATTCTCGTATTTGCATTTCTTAGCCATTCTAATTAAACCCGTTATCTTGTCAGGCAGCTGCCAGTATTCCTTATCAATTTGCGGAAAGCATTTGATGCACTAAAATTAATTACACCACTTAATGACAACACAATAATTTGACTGTTAATGAAATTAAGCATTGTTCTCAGCACGTGTTGGCACACACAAAATCATTGCTACAGTCAAAACGGAATCCAAGCTCAGTTCGTTTTTGCATTTGTATTTTAAATTTTAATCTTTAATTTAAATTGACGTATTTCGTAATTGTCAAATTGTTTCCACTCTGTACTGAAACGTATACGTCATTCCGTTTCATCAGCCGCTGTTAGATATTGTCTGTCGTTCCTTTTGTGTCCCAACTTCGTCGCCGCTTTTGTGTCCCAGCCTCGTCGTAGGTGTCGGTGGCCGAGTGGATGAGACCGACACAGGAATAAGATAGCACGCTGGTGCAGGTACGGAGGGGAGCAGCCAGAAACTATAAACACTAGAGTAAATTAGAAAGAGATATATATTGCACAGAATGTAACAATACTTAACTTTTACATAGTACTGCAGAATGTTGATACATAGTTGTTAGAGGCCTGCCTAGTGCCTGTACGGTAGCAAAGTCTTCACTGGTGCCTATCTGATTACGGAGGTCCTAACTGGTTGCTATCTCAGTCCGAAGTGACCGGTGTCTTTCCGTGATGGCCACGAGCGGGGTTGCAGCAGAGGGCGCTCGTGGCTGTCGTCGTGAGAACGCCGCGCCGTGCGTGCATGGCGGCGCGCGGCGAAAGCAGGTGGCGCGCACTTTGTACTTGTGCGACACCAGACCCCTCCCCCCCAAACCGCCGCGCCGTCGTGGCGTAGGGCTGAGGGCCACGGCGACGGCACTGGGAGGAGGGCCTGGGCGGGGGCGTTACTGGTGGGACGGGCGTCGTAGCTGAGGCTGGGAACGAGACGCCGTCCGCGCCCCGGCATCCGCCTTGCGATCCTCCAGGGAACCCACCGAAACCTGGGGAAGGGCGCACCCTGCCGCCCAGATTGAGTAGGTCATCTTCTTCTGAGGTGCGTGGCCCGCACGGTCCCGGAGTCCCTCTCGGTGATGCTGTCAGCTGCGGCGGCGACGGAGGCGGAGAGGCGGACTGCGTAGGAGGCGCGTCCACCTCCATAGGGATCTCGTAGTCCGGGGACGAACGATGCGTTTGTGCTCCCTGGCGGTGAACTGGGTCTGGAATCAAGAAACCGGAGACAGGATCGCGCGGCCTATGCAGACGCAATTGGTTTGCGTGGCGCCGCAGCTCCGACCCTGTGGAAGAACGTACAACATACATATTGCGACCGAGCACGCGCTGAATGATGCCCGGCATCCATAGTTTCTTCTTGTTTCCAGCAAACACCCTGTACAGCACCGGCGCGGAAACCTGAAAACGCGTAGCGCCATACGAACCGACTCGGTGCGTGGGAGGCTGCAGCAGGTGAAGGAGAGTGCGGTGACGGCGGCCGTGTAGCAGCTCGGCAGGAGACGGGCTGTCACGTGGCATGCACCGATACGTAGACAGGAAAATTTGAAGAGCTTGCTGCCTGGAGTGCTGACCTTTCATCTTCTCCATGTGAGACTTGAATGTTCGAACGAAACGTTCTGCTTCACCATTAGACTGAGGGTGAAAAGGTGCAGTGGTAATATGCTGAATGCCATTCACACGACAAAACTGTTGAAATTCCTCACTAACAAACTGAGGTCCATTGTCACTGACGATAGTTTCAGGCAAACCTTCGATGCAAAATACTGATGTTAAGGCACTGATTGTACTAGACGCCGTCGTTGAGTTCATGGCAATCACGAAAGGAAACTTGCTGAAAGCGTCTACAACAATTAACCAGCGCGTATTCCAGAAAGGTCCGGCAAAGTCAATATGTAAACGTTGCCATGGTCCCTTGGGGCGTGGCCAGTCTGAGAAACGCTATGGAGGAGCCGCCTGATGCTCCGCACAAACTGTACACTGTGATGTCATGCTCTCTATCTGAGCGTCCATACCAATCCAGGTACAATGAGGTCTGGCCAGTTGCTTTGTCCCAACAATGCCCCAATGTCCTTGATGCAGGAGGCGTAACACTTCTCGTTGCAGGGAACGAGGAACAATCACTCTTGCTTGGTCGTTGTCGGTATGCAACAACAGTACACCCTGACTTAAAGATAATCCATGACGTTGTGCAAAATAACGTCGAACCAGAGGCCGATCAATGTCTTTGGCTCTGGCAGGCCAACCAAAGCGAACAAAACGTGCTACCACACTTAGGTCTGCATCCGCAGCTGTTTCCTGTGCAACCCGACGAGAGTTCAAAGGAAAGTCTGCGACAGCGGAAGCATCTCTGGAGTCTATCTGACAACATGCCATTTCTGAAGAATCAAATGATACATCCTGGCCAACCGGAAGTCGGGAAAGTGTGTCCGCGTTAGCATGTTTAGTGTAGGTCGGTACAAAATCTCATACTGATAATTAGACAATATCAAGGACCATCTCTGAAGCTTTTGTGCCGTACGTGGCGGAATCGGCTTTGTGGGTGAGAACAACGACGTGAGAGGCTTGTGGTCTGTCAACAAATAGAATTTTCTGCCATAGAGATAATGATGAAACTTTGTGACGCCGTAAATGATTGCTAAGGCCTCCTTTTCTATCTGACTGTAATTCTTTTGCGTAGGCGTCAGTAGCTTGGATGCAAAGGCAATAGGACGATCGTGACATCCAATACGATGCGACAGAACGGCACCCAGACCGTACGACGAGGCGTCAACTGCTAACACTACAGGCTTCTGTGGGTCAAAGGGAATCAAACATGCATCACTGAGTAGTGCAGACTTTAGTTTGTCAAAGGCAACCTGACAATCTTTAGACCATACAAAAGGAACATTCTTCCTACGTAAGTGATGCAGTGGAGCTGCAATCTGAGAGGCATTGGGAATAAACCTGAAATAATAGTTAAGCTTTCCCATCACTGCTTGCAATTCATGCACATTCTTAGGAGGAGGCAAGTCTTTGATTGCTCGAAGATGTGACTGTAAGGGATGAATTCCTTGGGCATTAATCACATGGCCTAGGTACTCTATTTCAGTTTGAAAAAACGAACACTTTGCTTTATTGCAACGTAGACCTGCTGCAGTCAAAACTTTGAAAAGGCACTCCAAGTTTGCTAAATGTTCTTCAACTGTACGCCCGGATACCACAATGTCATCTAAATAGTTCGAGCAACAAGGTACAGAAACTGTCAGCTGTTCCAAAAAACGCTGAAAAATAGCGGGAGCGGAATAACTGCCAAAGGGTAGGCGTTGAAATTGAAAAAGGCCCATGTGAGTATTAATGACGAAAAACTTTTTTGACTCGTCATCAAGTGGAATCTGTAAGTATGCCTCTGCTAAATCAATCTTAGAAAAGAAGCGAGACTGTCCTAATTTGTCCATCAGTTCCTCAGGTCTTGGCAGAGGGTAAGTGTCTACAATTGTTTGACTGTTCACTGTTGATTTGAAGTCCGCAGAGAGACGAAGTTTTCCTGACGGCTTGGGTATAATTACTATAGGCGAGGCCCACTGACTCGCAGAAACAGGAGAAATCACCCCACTATCTTGCCAACGTTTAAGTTCTTCGGCAACTGAATCACGCAAGGCGATAGGCACTGGTCTAGCTTTACGAAATTTTGGAACTGCAGATTCTTTTAAAGTTACATGTGCCACGAAGTCTTTTGCACAACCTAGTTCCGGCGAAAACAAGTCACTATATTTGTCACACAATGCATTGATTTTATCCTGAGGCACTATTGACGAAATTTGAAGCACATCTCTTTGAATTGATAAACCAAACAAGTCAAAAGCATCTAGTCCAAAAATGTTCTGTGTCGATTCGGCCTGAAGAACTACAAAAGCAATTTTTTTTGTTACACCTTGAAAAGAGGCGGGCAGGCTACACGTTCCTAGCACGGGAATATTTTGACCGGTATATGCTGTGAGCACTTGTTGTGACGGCGACAATTTTGGCGAACCCAGAAGTTCATAAGTATCTTTATTTATTAATGTGACAGCGGAACCAGTATCAAGCTGAAATTGCACAGTCTTATTTTCTATGGAGAGATTTACAAAAAGTTTGTGCTTCTGGCGCACGACAGGTGCGCGAATGTGGGCAACGTCTGCTACGGTATGTGTGCTGCGTATGCGCGGGCCGCGTAGTGAAGGAAGCGGCTCAGACTCGGCACGCAGAGGATTAACAACACTGTCACTAGATGGCACTACCGCCGGATCGGCGTCCGCGCAATGCGAGGCTACTGCACTAAAATTACTTTCAGTATCTACAACAAGTCTACTGTCACTAGCTACACAGTACTGGGCACTATTACAAGGAGCAGTTGCAGAAGGCACTATTTTCACTACAGGAATGCACTGTTCATAGTCATTTTGCTTGTCCCGAACCCGTTTCCGTTGCACTGTTTTACGCGCTCGTCGGCGCTTGCTACGTGGTGCACTATATAGTTTTGCCATAGGCGCAGAACTACTTTCTTGAAATTGAGATCCAAGGAAAGTACTGTTCAATTCCACAGCCCGTATAACATTTACAGAATGAACTGTTCTCGCACTTTGCGAAGCACCGTTTCTAACGTTACTGTTCTTTGAGTTTTTAATTTGCATACACACAGACTGCACATGTCCCGATTTGCCACATTGATAACAGGTTGCGTTGCGACTAGGGCAATGAGCACGCTTGTGGTGAGACACACACTGGGGGCAAGACTTACGAACATTTTTCTGAAATGAGCGTTGGCGCCCGTTATGCAAATTACTGTGTCTAACACCACAGGGCGACCTTTGCGTCGCACTTTTACTCTGGCTACTGTTCACTGTCTGTTCAGCACGGCCTGTACTATTGTAAGAATCACTAGTGCTACACTGAGAACTACGGCTAGGAAAGCGTCCGTTGCGGCGCACTGAATTTACACTGTGGCTTTGCATTTTTACATCTGCTAAGTCAAAAGTATCATGCGCTTCTACAAGCTGCAGTACACTGTCTAATGACGGGTCAGACTGTTTCAGAATTGCTGCTCTAATTCTGGGGTCCTGAATATTCTGCGTAATCGCATCCCTCAACATCACGTCACTATACGAAAGTCCACAAGAGCAAGTAAATTTACATTGGTGGGTTAAGCCCTTCAATTCCGTAATCCACTCTTGGTGTGACTGCTGTGGTAACTTTTTAAGTCTGAAAAATCGGTACCGCGCAGCGGCTACGAGAACTTTCCTCTCGTAATGAGCATTCAGTGCATCTACAATTTGTTCAAAGTCTACATCACGAGGAGAGGCGTGAGGGAAAAGTTTTTGCAATAATACGAAGGTCCGGGGGCCCACAATAGATAAGAAAAGGTTCTTCACTCTCTGACCTGTAATTTGATGAGCCGCGACGAGTTCTTGAAACTGTGCGAAGTAGTCGCTCCATTCTTCCTCACGTTCGTTGTACTGGTGGAACGTAGGGAGCGGTACAGCGGCAGGTGTGGGCTGCTGATGTGCCGGCTGTTGTTGTTGGTGAGCAGCCTGTGCCGTCAACTGCGACACGGCCTGCAGTAGTTGAGTGATTTGCGCCGTCTGTAACTGAATAATTTCCATTAAGTTTGGGTTCGGGGTAGTGGCCATGCTGACCGATTAGGCGCCGCGCATACAAGTAAATTATAACAAAACACAAATGCAATATGAAAGAGGACACTCTGCAACAAAAAAGTCCACAAAACACGTAACTGAATATGTTCCCCCAAAATTCTTATAATAAGGGTGGGTGGGCGGGAGCAATTTCTACGTGCTCGACTGCTGCTGTCTGGCTGCTGCAAGCGGGCTGATCCAAGGTTCTATCCCATCCTCGTCGCCACTTTTGTGTCCCAACTTCGTCGCCGCTTTTGTGTCCCAGCCTCGTCGTAGGTGTCGGTGGCCGAGTGGATGAGACCGACACAGGAATAAGATAGCACGCTGGTGCAGGTACGGAGGGGAGCAGCCAGAAACTACAAACACTAGAGTAAATTAGAAAGAGATATATATTGCACAGAAAGTAACAATACTTAACTTTTACATAGTACTGCAGAATGTTGATACATAGTTGTTAGAGGCCTGCCTAGTGCCTGTACGATAGCAAAGTCTTCACTGGTGCCTATCTGATTACGAAGGTCCTAACTGGTTGCTATCTCAGTCGGAAGTGACCGGTGTCTTTCCGTGGTGGCCACGAGCGGGGTTGCAGCAGAGGGCACTCGTGGCTGTCGTCGTGAGAACGCCGCGCCGTGCGTGCATGGCGTCGCGCGGCGAAAGCAGGTGGCGCGCACTTTGTACTTGTGTGACACCACAGTTCCACTCAGGATCACATTTATATTCAGTACCAGACGCATGTTAATCATCGGTCTGTACTCGGCTTAATTATGAACTACTTCTGTGTCAAATTAACGAATTCAACTTTGAGCTACAACAGGACTTGTCAGTCTCTGAGTCTGTTATTCATCCAGGCAGATGCTCTGGATAATTGAGCGCACTAACAGGACCATACATCTTGCTATTAGTTGATGGCAGGTTGATTAGTCATTTATTCTCACTTTAATCACAAACATTCAGATCAATGTTACATTCACATTGTAGTGCCAACCCAGACACGCCGTTGCACGCAGCCACAGAGACAGGCTCACGCACCCACTGACATAGTGTGAGAAATAATTTTAATTTAATTTATTTATTTAAATATATATGTATCAACCGTACAACAAAAGGCGAATATATTCTGACCAGAGTCCCATATGTGAAAGAGGGAACAACTGCCTTCCCGACTTGTCTCACAGTTTCGAAACTATTTAAATAATAAAAAAAAAAATCTTGACTTACACCCGCGTCCCACAAACACTTGTAATTCCAATTATTGATTACAGTGATGTTATATTGCAAGGTCTTTCTTGGGAAAGCTCACGACGTCTAGAACTAATCATGAATGCCTGCGTTCGAAATATATGTAACATCCGTCTATTTGATCACATTTCACCATCTTATAAGCAATTATCCTGGCTCCGTGCTGACAAGCGCAGAGATTTTCATACACTCTGTTTCCTTCTACTCTCTTATCAACGTACACTGTCCCTCATATCTTTCCTCGACCTTAACACTCTTATCTGATCAACATTATACAACTACTCGTTCCTGTCAGAGCAAAACCCTTTCTGTCCCTATCCATCACTCAGCCGGTTTCTCAAAATCCTTTTCACTAGCAGGAACCAGGCTCTGGAACAACTCTGAATAACACTGCCAGCTTCAAACGACAGTTAATGGATTATCTACTAAAGCAATAATTACGCCAGTCTTTAATACCCTACGGTCCTGATACGTCACATCCATTCCTCCTCCCAGATATTCTCCTACTGCCATTTGCTCTCGCCAGGTGCAGCTTTCTTAACTTGCTTCTGTCAGAATTCGCCATGCCTTAACCAGTCTCGATATATTCAAAAGTACATCTTGTATCTGCTAATACCAATGTTGTTACTTCTATTATTACACCAACAGCAGCAGAAGGTGTCTCAGTGGTACTACTAGTATTAATCCTATTGGAATTAAGCCAGTACATTTTATTTACATCCTTTTAAATGTAATCAACTTGTATAAATTATGTTATTAATTGGTTATCTGCAAAAATCATTGTTATGTTACAGGTAACTTACATGTAAAGAAATACTGTATGTGTAAAACCTTGGTCCGATGTAAGAGAGGACCTGATGGCCCTAATCGGATCAGGCTAAATAAACAAATAAATAAATAATTTCCCAACGCAGGGAGAACGTGTACATGACATAGTTACTCCACTGAAGCGTACGGAATTTACTTCTATATTTTATATATATAATTACAGGATTAATCAATACAAAGATTGATTAATAACAACATCTTGTCGTATTCCTGTTATCCTCCGCCAAGCCTCTTTATCCAGCACTTCTTTCTTGTCGATGCCGCGATGTTTCATTACTCCACTTATGTGGTATGTCCAAGAGCGTCGTGGTCTTCCGCGCTTACGTCTGCCGGGTGATTTCCATTCATAAACTTTCTTTGGCCACTTATTTTGCGTTTTGGATTCACCGTATATGACAAAAGTCATAAAATATAAGCGCTTCTATAGTGTTAAAATCAGATATTACGGATGCAATCAGATTTCAGTTCTTCAATGCTACTTGTCAAACTGCATTTCGTCTTTTCCTATGATAGCTACCAATGAATAGAATTAAAGAACAACAAAAACGGTCATTTGCTTAAAAATTGCAGCTCTCATCATTTCATTCGTTTTCCGTGGTCCTTAGTTGCTTAGAAAATTGGTGGAGGTCTATATCTGTCTATTGCAACTAAATGAAAGGTGTCTTTTGTGCCATACGCGTTTCCCTTCCATATTTCTGAAGCATCACCAGTGGCCTGTAATACATGGTTGTTGTAGAATATTGCAGTACAGTAAAATATATTATTTTGCTATGTTTCACAATATGACAGTAGTTATCAATCTTCGCTATGTTACAACTTCTTACATTTTCACCTACTAAGTTAGAGACAACTTCTGTAGCTTTTGAGATGTTAAATTATTTTTTCTGTTAAGAAATATACGTGTCAAAATTTAAGATACTGCAACATAGCAAAGATTGATAACTGTTTTACTGTGAGACATAGTAAAATGACATTTATAACTTTACTACAATATTATACAAAGATCAAACATGTATTACAGGTCACTAATGATCTACAGGGGATACTCTGCCAAACCACTTGGCAGAAGGATCATCGAACCACCTTTATACTAATCATCTACCATTCCATTCAAATAGCGCGCGGGCAGAACATCTGAATCTGATTACTCGTATTTTTTTCTGATGATCATTCCTACTTTCGTAGGTGGGAGTCAACAATATATTTTCGCATTCGGAAGAGAATGTTGACAATTGGAGTATCGTAAGTACTGCACGTCGCAGCGAAAAAAGCCGTTGTTGTAATGAGTCCCATCCCAGATCCTGTATCATTTCGTAACGCTGTCTCCCCTGTATCGTGACAATAGAATACGAGCTGCCCTTCTTTGGACTCTTTCGATGTCCTCCGTGAAACCCACTTGATAAGGATCCAAACTGGGCACCAACAATCCAAATGAGGACGGAGAAGCATAGAGTATGCAGTCTCTTCAGTAGTTCTGTTGAATCTTTTACGTGTTCTACCAATAAAATGCCTTTCGCGGGCAAGCGCACTACCGACTGTGCTATCCCGACACGACTCACGATGCCGCGTCACAAGGCGGCATCGTGAGTCGTGTCGGGATAGCACAGTCGGTAGTGCGCTTGCCCGCGAAAGGCAAAGGTCCCAGGTTCGAGTCCCGGTTCCGGCACACAATTTTAATCTGCCAGCGCACACTCCGCTGCAGAGTGAAAGTTTCATTACAGTCATACTTCCCTGTACTGGTGAGGGGAGAGGGATGTTAGTGCTATGAGATTTGTGCAGTTTTTTTAATAGCTATATTTTTATGATTTAATATCAAGTACTAAAAAAAACCTCGGTCTCAGCATAGTACTCTCTGAATATGAGCAGCAAAACTTATACAAACTATCATGGGGTGTCTACTTACAATTACGTAACTTATATTTACATTAGTTTTGCCCTCTCCACCCGAAAATATATGCTATATTCGCCAGTGGGGTGTACAGTCCATGGCCGAGGGGACTGAGGCGCACCAGTCACGGTCTGCACGGCCACTACGGTCGGGGGTTCGAATCCCCCCTCGGGCATGGATATTTGTGCCGGCCTTAGTATTAGGTAGTTGGTAAGTAGTTTGTAAGTTTAGGGACTGATGACCCCGTAGTTAAGTCCCATAAGCTTAACAAACATTTGAACATTTGTACAATCCACCCCGCTTCGATGAGGCATGTACCGAGTCCCAATTTTACCGCAGTAAAGTCTGGCCAGTAAAGACGCGGTATTTACAGCTGCGTGTGCTTCTAATCGTAGCTTAGTTTGCTTTATTATGGGCTAAGTTCACAACTCGGTCGCCCGATGTTAAATAACGGTAAGGCACGTGGTGCCAGTACAGTATCAGACCGCGTTACAGCGCGGGGACTGAGCGGATGAGGAAAGTTGGCGCTGTGTAATCCTTCCCCCTCCCAGACGAGGATTAACGTCCTGCCCTGTTTGCGCGGGTCCATTTCCCCACGATCGGGGCTGTAATCCGTGTTTCTTGTGGCCGCAGCTTCTTTTACAACTGTTCAACACTACATAATACCAGCGGCATTAAAACTTCTTCCATGTGTCGCCAAGTAGTTCGTATGACAGTATAAAGTGTCCACAAGCTATAAGAATGAATAAAATATATGATACGGCACTGAGACGAAAATAACGAGCAGAAAAGAAACAGAAAATGAAATTCTGATAAGCTCGTACTACATCTTCGCTTTTTTGGACAGCAGTCACTTGCAAAAAAACCACATACTTAGAAAGGGATACTTGAACTGCATTATGCGAGTTTTTTAATGATACATACACTCATGGCCATTAAAATTGCTGCACCACTAAGATGACGTGCTACAAACGTGAAATTTAACCGACAGGAAAAAGATGCTGTTATATGCAAATGATTACCTTTTCAGTGCATTCACACAAGGTTAGCGCCGGTGGTGATACCTACAAGGTGCTGACATGAGGAAAGTTTCCAACCAATTTCTCATACACAAACAGCGTTGCCTGGTGAAACGTTGTTGTGATGCCTCGTGTAAGAAGAAGAAATGTGTACCTTCACGTTTCCGACTTTGATAACCTACCACGATTTCGGTTTATCGTATCGCGATCTTGCTGCTCGCGTTGGTCGCGATTCAAAGACTGTTAGCAGAATATGGAATCGGTGGGTTCAGGAGGGCAATACGGAACGCTGTGCTCGATCCCAACGGCCTCGTATCACTAGCAGTTGAGATGACATGCATCCTGCACGGCCACTACGGTCGGGGGTTCGAATCCCCCCTCGGGCATGGATATTTGTGCCTTCCTAGTTCGTAAGTAGTTCATAAGTAGTTTGTAAGTTTAGGGACTAATGACCCCGTAGTTAAGTCCCATAGACTACACAAACATTTGAACATTTTGACAGGCATCTTATCCACAGCTGTAACGGATCGTGCAGCCACGTCCCGATCACTGAATCAACAGATGGTCGTTTGCAAGACAACAACCATCTGCACGAACAGTTCGACGACTTTTATAGCAGCATGCACTATCAGCTCGGAGACCATGGCTGCAGTTACCTTTAACGCTGCATCACAGACAGGAGCGCCTGCGATGGTGTACCAACGACGAACCTGGGTGCACGAATGGCAAAACGTCATTTTCTCGGATGAATTCAGGTTCTGTTTACAGCATCATGATGGTCGTTTCCGTGTTTGGCGACATCGCGGTGAACGCACATTGGAAGTGTGTATTCGTCATCGCCATACTGGCGTATCACCCGGCGTGATGGTATGGGGTGCCATTGGTTACACGTCTCGGTCACCTCTTATTCGCATCGACGGCACTTTGAGCAGTGGCCGTTACATTTCAAATGTGTTACGACCCGTGATTCTACCCTTCATTCGATCCCTGCGAAACCCTACATTTCAGCAGGATAATGCACGACCGCATGTTGCAGGTCCTGTACGGCCCTTTCTGGATACAGAAAATGTTCGACTGCTGCCCTGGCCAGCACATTCTCCAGATCTCTCACCAATTGAAAATGTCTGTTCAATGGTGGCCGAGCAACTAGCTCGTCACAATACGCCAGTCACTACTCTTGATGAACTGTGGTATCGTGCTGCATGAGCATCTGTACCTGTACACGCCATCCAAGCTCTGGTTGACCCAATGCCCAGGCTTATCAAGACCGTTATTGCGGCCAGAGGTGGTTGTACTGGGTACTGATTGTTCAGGATCTACGCACCTAAACTGCGTGAAAATGTAATCACATGTCAGTTCTAGTATAATATATTTGTCCAAGGAATACCCGTTTATCATCTGCATTTCTTCTTGGTGTAACAATTTTAATGACCAGTTGTGTATTTAAAGGCACTCAACTCCGAAACTTTAAGGCACAGCAAAATTTCCATTCATTTATTGTTGCATTCAATTGTAACACCACTCTGAGGTACTCCAAAGTATGTTCCAATATTCTGCTAATATAACAAGTAATGTCATATGTTAATTTCGCCCTGTATTATTTGTGTATACGTTGTCATTTTTGTGACTGAGCTATTATTATTTGCAGTAGCATTATTTTTGTAATCTATTTTCTAAGCCATTAGCAACCCAGAAACAATAAGAAGTGTGGTAAAAAGGAACAAATATATTAACATTATTATAATAGTTCGACAGAGATTTTATTTATATAACAACATCGGGTAATATTTACTGTTTCTGCTGGTCTGTCCTAGTTGTTGTGCATATTTGGAATGCAGCTGTCTGAATTTGTTACGAACACGAGATTGCATATGAAAAAATATCTGCAGTTCAGCTGCATACGGAGATGCCAGAATAAAATAATGGCCACAATGGAAAAACTAACGAAACTATGCAACGTAGAATTTGGGAAATATAAAACTTATTCATATGTTACTGAACGACGACGTCTACAGCAGTAATGTAGCCAAGTATTATTTCTGTTGTTTTCGACATTGGCAGGAAGACAAAGGCAATTTAAACGGTTTATGGAGTTCTTTTATAGACAAAAACTTTCAACTCTCCAGAACGCAGGTGAAAACTTTCAGTAATACTAGTTTCGGCAGGATTTCGAACCATCTTCAGATTAATCGTCACATCAAAAGCAGTGTCTGGTCGTAAAATTAGATGAATCCACCGTTTCACCAACTCCACTGTTGTCAGTCTTTCATATAAACTACTACTACTGCACTCCCGGAAAATGAAAAAAGGACACAATGAATTCGTCAACCTAGCAGAGCGCAATTTTATTGACACATTGTTGAGGATGTATACAACACACGATTACGCAGTTAGAACCATACACAAGTCAGTACAGAGACTGCACAATGTCGACGTTAGTAACGTGTATATTCTCCTTTCGCAGCAATGCAGGGTGCCGAATGAAAACGGAATGACCTGCCATGCAATTTCCATCTGATGCCTCAGTTGAACCAGATCTCGTGCTGGTCGTGTAGACCTCGCCAAGATGACGTTTCATTAGGCCCCAGACATGCTCGATGGGGGACAGATTTGGAGACAACGATGGGCAGGGTATTGGACGTACATCTAGAAGAGCACGTTGGGTTGTACGGGATACGTGTGGACGTGCATTGTCCTGTTGGAAAAGTACATCGCCTTGGTGGTGCATGAACGGTGGCAAGACGTGTTGAATGATGGTTTCAATGTACCGTCTACTGTTCGATTTTCCCACAAAGAACACCAGAGGAGAACGACCAGTCTAGGATATGGCTCCCCGCACCATGATGCCAGGTGTCGGGTCCGTTTGCCTCTGTCGCGTGCACTCCCTTGCACGACACCACACACGCGTACGACCATCATTGGCACCGAGGCAGCGACGACTTTCATCACTGAAGACGACACGTCCCTTCATAAGCGCCTACCATGACACTGAACGATGTTGACGCGTGAGCGACGGACACTCTAACGGCACACATGATCGTACATCGTTATGAGGGGAGCGATATTCTACACTCGCCGTTCTCATCTAGTGATCGTCTAGAGAACATTGAACAGTGCACTGTACCCTGAAATCATCATTTAACGAGTCTTGCTACCCACTCATGCATGAACACGGTGATATGCTTTTCCAACAGGACAATGCAGATCCACATATATCCCGTACCACCCAACGCGCTCTTCAAGGTTACGTCAACTACCCTGGCCAGCATGATTCCCAGATCTCTCCCCCAGTGAGCACGTGTGGGACCGCATGAAACGTCATGTTTGGCGGTCTGCATGAGCGGCAAGAAATCTGGCCTAGCTGAGGCACCAGGTGAAAATAGCATGGCAGGCCATTTCCACATAACCACATTCAGAACCTCTACTGTCGTTTCCATGAAAGAATTACAGCTTTCATTGCTGTAAAAGGAGAGTATACACGGTACTAACGCCAACATTGCGAACGCTCTGGTGACTGCACTCACGTGCGTTCGGCTCTGCCCGTGTGATCGTGTGTTATATACAACCTCAAAAATGTTGCCAATAAAATTTCCCTCTGCTGGGTCAACGAATACATGGTGTTCTTTTTTCATTTTCCAGGAGTGTATATTGATAACATCGTGTCTTTATACGTAATCGTCTATTAGACACAACTCTCGATATCACGATTGATCTGGAGATCCAACCAAAACTAGCAATCGCAGACTGTTTTATAAAGATTTTGTTTCTAATTTTTTCACTTCATACGTCTTGTATGTCTGTAAAGTGCAGTTTTCGGTAGCTGTTTTCTTTTACGTTCTGCAGTTTAAGTTTTAAATTTAGTGCAGGTAACTTCTTTCATCGGCTATTTTTTTACGTCCGGTCATCATAAAATATATTAAATAATAATTAAACTTAGGCACTAAAGTAGGATGTTTCTCTTATTGTCCCACCTTCGCAGTAAATTAATACAATTATTACTGTCCAGTGTTCTTCGTCTCATAACTCTGTTGATTATTCATTTTGTAATATTTATGCATATATCATTTTGTGGGGATTAGCATATTTATTACCATGTTATATTATTAACGACTCATGATGATATATACTTGTCTATTATATCACAAATAAATTTATATCAAAATTACAATTATCATAAATGTTTTTTTCCTAGTTTAAGTTCTCAATTAGTAGACGGAAAAGTGAGATATTACAGAATGTGCTTCACATTTTATTGTAGCACAGCATTGCGCATGCCTATGGATATTTTTGACAGAGCACTATAATTAATCCGCTGCGGCACAAACTTGGCCAGAATGGATGTTCATGAAATTTTAACTTACCGATGTCGCCTCTATGTAGGTGAAAAAAGCGAATAAAAAACTCTGGCGTCTTGCGTCTCTTGCAATTTCTTTATCCTTAGAAATGTCGTGTTATGCATAAAATTGATTTTATTAACATTTCGATTTCCAATTCCGAGGGCATTCCGACAGACTGCCTACATACATTGTTACCATTACACATTCTGCGTGCCACAAATGGACCAGCTCTGCTAAAGGGCGCTAAGTTCCGGTTGCCTTAAAACACTGTATGAAGAAAGTAGCGCCAACTTAACTGCAACAACCGTTTTTCGGTCAAGTGGCTAGCACCCTGCTATAGCGTACCAAAGGTCTCTGTATTACTAGTTTATAATCAGTTTTCGACGGGTCTGAAAGTGCAAATAGCAAAGAAATAGAGAAATACAAAACGAAGAAGAAACATACACTGCAGTGCAATATTGCACGATTGGATGTCCCAACTACTGGTAGCCGCAGCCAGTTCGAAATATATATATATATATATATATATATATATATATATATATATATATATATATATATATATATCTGGAGCGAAGAACTGATTATTTACGACAGTACTTGAGGAACTCACAACTCCTACTCCGCCCCTCACACCATCTCGGAACAACATGCTGAAAACAGCACAAACTGGGTCGAAACTAGTCGATAATAAACGGTCAAATTAGCGCTCTAGATTGCTTTTATATTTTTTAAAATATTATAAAGGCGTTGTTGTCCCATAGGAAAAAAATTTCCAAAAATATGTGATCGAATTACTTTATAATCCTTCTTATAGAAAATGTATTTAGACACAGGCTTTTATTTCTATCATCTTAACAGGAAGCAGGAAATCCTTATAAATTTTTGGGAAAATGAATACTTAATAACTTTCTATCTACTGTCAAACACATTTTGTAATAAACATTTACAATTACTTTTAAATCAGAAAATTAAGTTTTTGTCAATTCCGTGAGTGTATGATCATAATGGAAGTTTGAGATTACAATTACGTTAATGTTTACATTTAATATTGGTAATAAAGTAATGCCGGCCGCGGTGGCCGAGGGGACTGAGGCGCTCCAGTCACGGTCTGCACAGCCACTACGGTCGGGGGTTCGAATCCCCCCTCCGACATGGATGTTTGTGCCGTCTTTAGTATTAGCTAGTTCATAAGTATTTTGTAAGTTTAGGGACTGATGACTCCGCAGTCAAGTCTCTTAAGCTGAACAAACATTTGAACATTTTTGAACTTAAATCACCTGGACCGAAGATTCCTTCCAGACGATGTCACCGACTATTACATCCGGCTCGAGGGCGACTGCGAACAACATGACGGACAAGGTGCAGCCGTGGCGTCCAGAATACCTTGTATTGATGGGTTCTGACCAATGTCCATTTACTCTTACTGTCGAACATGCTTCACTGATTAACCGAAGGCCACTGATGTCCCCTGTGTGGGACCTATAAGTTCCATGGCTGCCCATGAAAAGCCAATCTTCATTTACTTCCACTTCCATTTCTATAATACTACCTTGTTCCTCCCACCTTTCAGCTTCCCCTTCTTTTCTTAGTACTGGTTTTCCATCAGAGTTCTCCATATGCTCACAGACGTTTTTCTTTTCTCCATACGTCTCTTTCGTTTGCCTGTAGGTGGTATCTGTCTTTCGCCTAGTTATAAATTCTTCTACGGTCTTGCATTTGCCCTCTGGCTACTCTTGCTTAGATGAATGTGGACTGGAGAAAATGAATTAAATATGAAGTCACTGGGTAGAATTTTCCACGAAGGTACTTAATGGAATTGGAGAGAAAGTAAATTTCTGCTGTGTATTGACTAAAAGAATCGATTGAAAGGACATGTTTTGAGACATCAAGGATTCGTCAATATAGTACTGGAGGAAAGCATATGAGGGTCAAATAGAGGTAGACCTACAGAGTCGCTCGGGCGTCGCTGAGGCATATTGCTACGGGCGGGACGGTCACTCTCGCCGGGGGTTCGAGTCCCTCCTCGGGCTTGGGTGTGTGTGGTGTCCTTAGTGAAAGTTTGTTTGCAAGTCTATGTACTGATGACAGCAGTTTGGTCCAATAGATTTACAAACATATGAACATTTTCATTGACCAAGAGACAAACATTGTAAGCAGGTTCAAATGGATGTGTATTGCCGTCATTATTTAGAGGTGAAGAAGCTTCCACGGTACAGCGTAGAGAGAGACCTCAACAACAACAGTAACATTTTGTCATTCTCCTCATGCTCGTCAGAGATAGTTAGCGTATAAACTTGTTCTGTTTGAGTGCTGGTTTCGTGCTAGGACAATACGGTGACTATGCTGTTCATATTAGCTTACAGCTATACCTATTTCCTTATTCATTATGTAACATACGCTTTCATTTCGCCCACCAATTTTGTATTTATGATCTTGTACTTACCTGACCAGAAATAGTATCTATCCCGCCACGGAACTTCACCAATATTTCCGTGTATAAACTCGCAAATCGCGAAATTTTCCGACTTCTGCTGCTCCTATAAGATAGACAAACGATCTGTAACACATGAAAATTTGTGTCGGACTGAAACTCGAACCCGGGTCTACTGATTTTCGCGAGCTGTAGCTTAACCACTCGACCACCCATGCACGCTCCCCGGCAAGACCCAAACTTCCATGTATTGCACTTGTCTCTTTCCCTCACATGCTCGCACACGTTATAGCGTGAGTCTCGCAAAAGGGAGAGACACAATTCTACCACCTTTAAGCCTGTCATGGCCGCAATGCTTAATAAATATTCACCAATATTTACTATATCTCACGTCAACCTATCCATTTCCCTTTTCAAATTATCTGTTCACCCAAAACAATGCTTGCGAAATTTGTGGCGAACACCTCACTCTGAACGGGAACTAACTATATACTATCACTTACGAGCACTCATTAGTAGCAGACTATGTGTGACATATGGAAATTTGGGTCGGTCGGGTAGACAAGCATGGATGGCTTACTGGTTAACGCGAAAACTCGGGAAAAGTGTGAACTTGGGTTTCTAATTCTGGACAAGCACAAATTTTTATATTACACCAATAAATTATCCGCTTATGTTTATTTCGTAATTGTAAATACATTAATCTAGGCATGTGAATGGTACCACTGGACTACATGTACGAGGGTCATAACACAGATCTGAACCCGCCGGGATGGGTCAACTCTATTTATCAACTCGGGTTAACTGGAGTTGAGGAGTGTTCGTATCGGCCCGAGTTAAGCCTGTGCAACTCGGATTAGACTGCCACCGACGCGCCGCCGACACCCGAGGTGATCTGGGTCATCACGCTGACCGAACTAGAGCCAGTCAGCCCAATACGGGGCAGAGGGGCAGCTAACTCGAGTTGGCCCCGCAGCCAGCACTGAGCACTGCAATGCAGACTGTCGCGCTACTGAAGGAGAGTTAAAAACGTGGTCTTTCTAACGAGCTCAGTTTCGAAAATTTTATAGGACCTAGTATTTTGTACAACCAGCTCGAAATTAGAACTTTTTTACCTTCTTTAAAAAGTCTTCAAATTTGCACTTAATTTATTCCGAATTCAAAAGTGATACATAGATTACAATCTGCGAAGTTTCACGTTCGTAGTACCTTTCCTCCATGCAATATAAGATACTAGATTTTAAAAAAATTCTGACGATTTTGCATAAAATTTACTGGCTTAATATGACTTTCAAAATTATTATTCTTAAGAGGGTTGGGTTGGGTTGTTTGGTTGGGATAGGGGGACTAAACTACTGAGGTTATCAGTCCCCCGGTGCGGAGGGGCAGGAGTGAGGATAGGGAAGTAGGGGAGGGGTAAAGGAAATGCAGTCCGGGAAGTAAAGAAGGAAGGAAGACTGCATTAGCTCGGGGCCCCGTGCTCACCACGCTCGTATTCACGAAAGAACCGTGAGCCCCCTGGGTGGTAATCTTAAGAGAAGGCACAGTTTTGTACGTAAGATAGTCAAATTTAATTTCTTTCGACAAAATATTTCTCGAAATATAGCATTTCAAATTACCCAGGAATACACGCTCACTCTGCGCAAAGTCACGCATGAAGTCACAGTGATTATATTCGGCCATTATCGTTTCGACGAACGTTAAACTTTACCATGTACGACTGATCACATAAAATTTCATTGAAATCTGTAATAACCGTCTCGAGTAGAGAGGACTAGTTTACTTGACCTGCAATCACTATTGTGTTCCTGTTCCACCAATATTTTGTAAAAACTTGAATTTTTTTTACTAAAGTGAAGAACGTGTGGTACAGTCTGCAATTATAATCAATGAATGCTAATGGACAGAATTCGACAGGTAAATTGTTATTGTTTGATTTTAAACTTAGCGTCTCCCGATAAGTTCATGTTTTTAGTCAATTTCATTAAAATACTGTATTTTCTGAATTTCAATAAGTACTTCATTTTTTGCTGTGGTATCGTTTCACTAATTATTGTTAAACAATAGCAGAAATAAAACATCTGAGTGAACAGAATGTTAGCTTAAATATTCGTTCATTTCAAACCGAGCAGACTTGAATGAAGGAAACAAAATTCGTTTTTCGTATGCTTTCAATTTTTTCCTGTCAACTCCATTTGGTTGACTGTACTGGATCGCAATCTATGAAATCAGGGGAACGAAACAAACCTAGTTGAGAATATATAACATTTTAAGTTGTAACTCGTGTTGGCAACTCGAGTTACGCAAGCTTTTAACTCGGTTAACTTGGTTTGGTGAAAAACCGCAGTTCGCCGATCTCTAAAAAGTCTCATGCGATAAACAAACAAAAAAGGCCCCCAATCGATATAGAACATGCAACTGACCCATCTGCATCCACTTTCTGTGCAACTGTGGTCATCAGGTGTCAGACAACTCGTGTAATCGTACGGTATGTGAATCTCACTCGATTGCTCCCTGTTCCATTCTACGTAATCCTTTGCTCTACTTCTCTGCACCGGAAGGTTTAAATTGGTCGTAAAAAGACTCCCCTAGGCGACATCGATCAAGTGGAGACATTTCATTCGCCTGCTGTCTGAATCCAGACAGCTCACCTAGTTCTCTCTGAAGAGGTAACGCAGGTTCTCTGGCTATTTGTAGCCTATTACTGCGAATTTATATCTACACTGTGCCTCAATTAGGAAAATGATTTCAGCGCTGATGCGAAAGTAAGTTTGCACCCCTTTTAGAAATACTGGTAAATCTGTAAGCAGGTGGAATTCTTAACAGGGGGCACAACATTAGTAGTGTGCGATAAGTTAAGAATTTGGGCAGGACGAGAAGCGTGTCCGGATAGTCTAATGTCCTCCGGCCTAAAACGGAGATCCGTATTCTAGTCCCGATCCAGCACAAATTTTCAGCTTCGCCGTTGAAATTAATTCAACAACCTGGAACATCCAAGATAATAAAATATTTGTAATTCATATTAATCCGAAGAAATCAACCGATTAATTGCGGGGCTTTGCAATTCCATATTCCGGAGGCCATCTTTACAGTGTGTGTCAGATGGTAACTTTGTGTATCAGTATCATATTCCCCTTTTCCAGTTATGATCGGTAAGCTTAAAGAACGATTACTAATGAGCCTCTGTATAGACTGGAAACTCTCGTATTTTATCCGCATTTTTTCCCATAAGAGATACGTGTTTGACTCTCCTGGGAACTACTCTTTCGAAATTTCAGACATACGCCAAACCGTGTTGCAGAACGCCTCTCTTGCGGCGTCTGCCACTGAATGCACTGAGCATATCTACATCTACACCCATACTCCACAAGTCGCCTGGCGGTGTGTGGTGAATGGTACCTTGAGTTCCACTATCGGTTATCCCTCCTATTCCAGATATGTATTGTTCGCGGAAAGAAAAATTGTCCGAATGCCTCTGTGTGGGCTCTAATCTCTCTGACTTTATCCTCATGATCTCTTAGCGAGATATGCGTAGGAGGGAGCAATATACTGCTTGACTCCTCGGTAGAGGTACGTTCTCGAAACTTTGACAAAAGCCAGTACCGAGCTATAGAGCGTCTCTCTTGCAGAGACTTCCTTAGTTTATCAATCATCTCCGTAACGCTTTCACGATTACCAAATGATCCTGTAAAGAAGCGCGCTGCTCTCCGTTGGATCTTCTCCACTTCCTCTATCAACCCCACCTGGTACGGATCCCACACCGGTGTGCAGTATTCAAGCAGTGGGCTAACAAGTGTACTGTAACCTACTTCCTTTGTTTTCGGACTGAATTTCCTTAAGATTATTCCAATGAATCTGTCTGGCATCTGCTTTACCGACGATTAATTTTATATGGTAGTTCCATTTTAAATCACTTTTAATACCTACTCCCAGATAATTTATGGAATTAACTGCTTCCAGTTGCTGACCTGCTATAGTGTAGCTAAATGACAAAGAATCTTTGTATTCGTATGTATTCGTAGCATATTACACTTATCTAAATGGAGGGGACTGATGAGCCAGCAGTTTAGTCCCCTTTAAACACACAACAAAAATTTAAATTGACATTCAATTGCCATTCTTTACACCATGCGTCAATTCGCTGCAGATCCTCCTGCATTTCAATACAACTTTCCATTATTACAACCTCTCTATATACTACAGCATCGTCCGCAAAAAGCCTTTGTGAACTTCCGATGTTCTCCACACGGTCATTTTTATGTATTGTAAATAGCAAGCCGGCCGCGGTGGCCGAGGGGACTGAGGCGCTCCAGTCACGGTCTGCACGGCCACTACGGTCGGGGGTTCGAATCCCTCCTCGGGCATGGATATTTGTGCCGTCCTTAGTATTAGCTAGTTCATAAGTAGTTTGTAAGTTTAGGGACTGATGACCCCGTAGTTAAGTCCCATAGACTCTACAAACATTTGAACATTTGAACATTTAAATAGCAACGGTCCCACGACACTTCCCTGTGACACACCTGACATCACTTTTGCTTCGGAAGACTTCTCTCCATTTAGAATAACATGTTGAGTTCTGTTATCTAGGAACTCCTCAGTCCAATCACACAGTTGGCCTAATTGATATCCGCAGCGCTTTCGCGTTTACTTAATGAACCTGTAATGAAATTGCTGCTCTTCTTTGATTTTGTGCCTATTCCTCTGCAATTGTAATTGGTAAGTAATTAGACTAACGAGCAATATTCAGGTATTGTCCAACGATTGTTTTGTAAGCAACTTACTTTGTCGTTCAATGAATCTTATGCTGGCATCTGCCTAACGTGTTACTAATTGTATGTGGTAGTCCCATTACAAATTGCTCCGCGCGCATACTCGCATCTATTTTATGGTAGTAATGTTCCAGTGATTGTTTTGTAATCATTTAAGCATGTAATAGGGGTATCTGTTTATGTTCGATCGCTCTGAGGTAGATCAATGTGTGGTACTATATCATACTGAGAAAGTTCAACTGACGTTGCTTACTTGTGACAATTTGATAAGCAACTTTTCATTCCTACTACTATACATTTCGTGAAAGGCCATTAGAATATAAGTTTCGAAATGACGTTGATAGAACAAATAATATGTACATATCTCAATGCCCCATTCACTGTTAGAAACACAAGCGTTCTGGTGATTTCAACCAAGAATCCAGGGTGACGTTTTTCGTCATGCAAGTAGCTCCTCTGCGACCCATGAAAGCGTATCTGAGCTGTCAAGTACCTCTCTTGTGTTCTCGGTGTGTAACTCAGTTTATAGTTATCTATATTCTTTATATTAAGTAACGATGTTGCTTTTTCAGACGATATTCTTCCTTTTGAAGAGCAGAAGTGGAAAAAGTTTTATGTTCTGATTTTTAACAAACCACATTTTCAGTTCTATCTCGTTCCCGGTACACCTCTGAATGTCGCTAAAGCAGACACCAAATGATGGGAAAAGCGTTTCAGACATGCGTCAATACAAACTGTGCTTTCTTGCGGACTTCTAACATTTCCTTTAGTTTATTCCTAATCTGTATTATCATACAGAAAACCTCAGTATTAATTGCACATTCTTCTTACTATGCTTCTGAAATGTGACATTTGTGAGACCGCGACAGCGTAAAAGATTATTGTTGCAACGAAGAAAACAGCCAAGAGCCTATGTTAATAATGATATTTATTTATAAAAACATTGGTGTTGTCATTTTCGAGTAGGTAAGTTCATCTTCAGGTAGCTTTTTTTTACATTTGTAGTACACACGCTGTATGAAGAAAGTAAAATTGATAATCAATTCCAATAAACCTTTATATGTAACTAGTTAGCTGTTTCTTTTAGACTTTTCAAAATTACATTTGTTATTGTTATTTAGTCGTAAACAACAGAATATCAAGTACCTCTTCGGATAGGAGATGGTTTCATGTGTCCACAGTTTGGACAAACTACAACAACAAACAGCAAGACTGCTGATAGCAGCAGGAATCATTCCCAATGCCTGGAGGGCAGTGAAGGTTCTCTTCATTCCTAAACCAGGGAGAATTTATCATACCAAGGCCAAGCCTGTCCTCCTTCATTCTTAAGACATAGGAAAAGCTGGTTAATGTGCATGTTGGAGAAAGGAGGTTAAGTAGGGCTCCTCTACATTCAAATCAACATGCATATCAGCCAGGTAAATCATGTGAGACAGTTCTCCACCAACTCGTTGGGAAGGTGGAGAAAGCACTACACTTTCAGGAAATAGCCCTCTGTATCTTCCTGGACATCGAGGGGGCTTTTAGCAACACGACCTTCGATTCCATGGTTAGGGCAGCAGAGGTGCATGACCTAGAGACCACAATATGTAGGTGGACTAGGGCCATGCTCAGTGGAAGAAAGGTAGAAGCTACCATGATGAATGAAAAAATGGTAATCAACACCACTAGGGGTTGCCTGCAAGGAGGAGTTCTTTCCCCTTTATTGTGGAATCTAGTGGTGAATGATCTCATTGGAGAATTAAACTCTAGGCAGTACTTTTACCAAGGATACGCAGATGATCTTGCCATAGTAATACTTGGCAAATTTGCTATCACAGTAAAGAATATGGCACAAGGTGCGTTGGACATTGTGCAAGACTGGTGCAGAAAACAGGATCTGGGGGTTAGTCCTAAGAAGACTGTTGTTGTACCATTCACAAAGAAGCAGATCCAACATACAAGTTTATCTAAAACTTTTCAATGAAGCGCTACTTGTGAAGGGGACAGTGAAATATCCAGGGGTTACCGTAGTTGAGAAACTGACATGGACCCCTCACATCAGGAATATTTCCTCCAAGGCAAAAAGTACTCTAGTAAGTACCAGGAGAGCTTGTGGCAAAAATTGGGGCGTGAGCCCCAAGGGTATGCATTGGATATACACCACAGTGATTAGACCCAGGATCACCTATGGGGTGGTCGTGTGGTGGAAGAAGATAGAACAGCAGGTTGCTGCTAAGGAGCTTGGTAAGGTGCAGAGATTAGCCTGCTTAGCCATAACAGGCGGAATTACCAGCACACCAACTGCTGGGATGGAAACCATGCTGGATATGCCCCCATTACACCTTTGGGTCAAGATGGAGGCAGCGGCTGGTGCATACAGACTCAAAACTGGCAACAACTGGAACACTTTGGGATATCCAGAATCACACTCTAAAATAGTGAGTGAGATAAATATAGCAAAGGTTGGGGAAATGCCAGCCGACTATATTATAACCCCATACTGCTTCAACAAGCCTTTCAATATAACAATTGGAAGTAGGGAGAAGTGGGAGAAAATAGTTCGACACCGTACGGGGGATATTGACTGGTTCACTGATGGGTCAAAATCAGACAAGGCGTTGGGGCCGGGGTATACGGGGTGCAGCCAAGACTGGAGGGCGTCATCTCTTAGGGAAACTGGCCTCAGTATTCCAGGCCTAAATCACAGCCATCAGGACGTGTGAGGAGGAGAATTTGCGTAGGTGCTACAAAGACCGTAGCATCTATATCTATTCAGACAGCCAGCAAACCCTGAGATCACTGGAAGCTCCTGCAACAAGGTTAAAATTGTTTCAGAAGGTCACAGGGTTCTGGTGGAGCTAGGGGAAAGCAATAGAGTAAACCTATTGTGGGTCCCTGGCCACTCGGGGATCAGTGGCAACGAACATGCAGACAGATTATCCAGGATGGGGGCAGAGACTCCTTTTATTGGACCGGAACCTATCCTGACAATCACCAAGGCAATGATCAAATTGGAGCTACGTACCTGGCTCAGAAGACAGCACGTATAATAGTGGACCAAAGTCTATCAACAAAAACATGGCAAGGTAATGATGCCAAAGCCATGTTTTAAAAGAAGCTCTGCAATCCTGGGCCTGAACAGGAGAGAGATTAGACTCATGGTTGGATTGCTGACAGGCCATGGGAATTTCAAAAAACATCTATCTACAATGGGAATAACAGAAGAGGACCCTAAATGTAGGATCTGTGATGACGGTGATGAAACTGCATCACATCTAATCTTCGAATGCATTGCATTGGAGAGTAAAAGGCACAGAACATTTGGGACAACCAGACCCGAAGAAATTGTGTCTAATAAAGAACTGGTAAAGGGACTCCTTGCACTGTTCAAGGGCATTGGTTAGCTTTACTAGATATACAAGGAAGCGATACCGCACAATAAACTTAGTTTCGGTGCGGGCAGTGGCTGTTGAGCTCTTTTGAGTTTCTTACTGAAGTGCCGGGACCACAGAAATGTTCCAAAATTTGCAAGGTTGGTACACTTTGTCAAGAATGCTGCAGTTAACAGAATTTTACATAAGGCTGGGTCTGCTATTGTTAAAGAAAGGGTCCGTTATACTCGTAGAAAGTTGGATAGTATGTCTAAAGATCTATATCGATTACATTTGAAGATAGCACCTGTCTTATCTCCTGACTCTTGGAACCGGGTTGACGGTACGACATGGACCAAGTCCGACTGGGTTCATGAAGTGGCTACAAGAAGACGACGAAGTACAGCCGATTGTATCATCCTCATCAGGAAGCATCTGGTGTTCGACGCCCTGTTATAAATTTAACGGGCAGGATCTAGACGACGCTACAATCTCTGTCTTTCGTCAGTGCTATTGAAGAAGCTGTCCGACCGCCATCAGATGAATCAGCTGAAGATGCTGGACGTGAAAGCTACCGAGCAAGTATGAAATATCGTCCACAGAAAAGTAATATTTCTACGGAAGAGAGGAGGACACTGACACAGTTGTTCTACGTGCTGATAAAGGCTATGCTACCGTTCTACTGCCTCAGGAAGTTTATAATGAAAAGATCTTTGATTTACTAAGTTCTGGCGCATATCGGAAGATCTACAAAGACCCTACCAGCAAGGTGACAATAAGGACTGCTTCCTTACTAAACGCTTCATCGCTAAAAATAGAAGTTATAAGAAGTTTAAAATTGAGAGGGGCAGTACCACCGAGATTTTATGGGTTTCCTAATGTCCATAAATTAGATAAGGATGAGCGTCTAGAGGATCTTCCAATGCGTCCAGTAACTAGCACTATTGGTTCACCAACGTACCTTCCTGCCAAGTAATTGGCTTCACTATTAAAACCATTAGTGGGAAAAAGTAGTCACCACATTCGTAATTCTACTTATTGTATTCAGAGGCTTAAGAACGTCAGGCTTAATAGTACAGATGTGTTGCTGGACTTTTCACGTGGTATCATTATTTACCAAGGTACCTATAAATGATTCTTTGTCTGTTATTGGCCAACACTTTGACCAGGACATCACAGCCTTATTTGAGCACGTACTGCGGTCATCCTATTTTCAGTTTCAGGGTGAATTTTATGACCAGATTGACGCAGTCGCCATGGGAAGCCCCATCTCCCCTCTGGTGGCTAATTTATTTATGGAAGACTTCGAGGACAAAGCATTGGACTCCGCAAGTTTTAAACCTACAGTCTTCTGGAGATACGTGGACGTTTGTGGTATGGCCTCACGGAAAGGATGAATTCCATCGATTTATTCACCATTTAAATTGCATCCACGATAGTATTAAATTTACTATGGAAATAGAAAAGGATGGCTTCCTTCCTTTCTTGGACGTCCACGTTCGCCGTACACAGTGTATCGCGAAGCGACGCACACAAATCTGTATTTACACGCCAGCAAGTTCATGACAAACTGTGCGATATAAAAATAGAATAGGCCTTCGCATAAGACAAATATTATTGCAACAGTCTCCCTTTTAAGTAAAATGTGAAGGTCATTCTTCCTCTATCAGTGTTAGAATTCAATAGTAGAATCTTTAGAACGTGGAACAATGAAGTGCGTATTTTACTCTAAGTAAGGTGCGAACTGTTCTGTTCATAAAAATAATCCAACAAACTCACTCCTCAGAGGATGCGCACTTTCATAGCATCGAATAATATGCAGTATAAGCACAGTCTGACAGATACAGTCACGACACTCCCACTGATTTTTGTTATACACGGCGACGGCAGCGCTCCAAGCGGTCGGCAAGTTACATTTCTGAATACGCTCTTGGACGAGTGCGAATAGTATTATTTATATTGATTTTGACATACTTCTTTATTAGGGTACATATGTAGTACCATAAAAATAGGAAATAACTTAATAATTTGTCTTTATTACTTCTACTACAATCACTAATAACGTATTAAACGCTGAATTACAGGACAGGTTATTTATAATTATATTATGGCCTATATGTTTTTACTGGATACTTTCATTTTATGTTAAACATAAAAAATGGCTAGTAAATAGCAGAAGACCTGCTCTTTGGGAGAAAGACGTCACTTTTCTACTCAGCAACGTTACGATTTCTTCGCTACAATTCCATTAAAACCGGTTAGTGTGGAATGTAGGAAACGAATAATAAATGGAATAACTACAATATTTAACGTGTAAAACCAGACACCACAGCTGTAGCTGAACCAAAATGTGACAGATATGGCAGTAAAACGGCAAAAGCAATAACTCAGTTTCCCAACAAAGAATAAACCAGTTCCACAATTGTTGCTACAGTTGAACTACAGAGTTCAAACATAGACTTATAAGTTAAAATAATTAGACTCAAAAGTATATTCGCGTATAAGAAAGACTAGTTAAGTATAAAAACGTGCGAATTTGATAAGCGTAAAATAACTGCCTGTGATAGTAAGAACAGACCATAATAAAAATTCATGTTTGTCTTATATTTATATTGTACTTACTTTAAGCGGAATAAGCTGCAAATAAACACACATTCGTACTTATTTCTTCATGACGAAATTGTTCTTTATACCACTGGCTCGGTGAAATTCGGCTGTTTTTACATTAATTTCCCGATTACGTATGTCTCTTGATATTTCACTAATGCTTGTAACGTATAAATTGTAGTAACTGTTTCTTTAATTACGTACGAAAATAATTGTAAACAAACATCATTCCTTCGATGGCTTGCCCGCCGCTAGGAGCGCTAGTGTCGTTGTAACTGTCAGTTGGTAACAACTTTCACACCAGTGAGTGTCTCGACTGTATATGTTAGACTGTGGTATAAGTCTATGAAATTAATAAGAAAAGGCTTGAGCTTATCAGTAAACCCGAACGTCTGATTTAAGATACCTTATGTTTCATACTTCACGACTTTACTGCCTGCGCTACGTCACTCAGGGTTATCAGAAGTATTGCATTTATTACTTATAGATATGTTGGTTACTGACTCGTAATTACCACAAATCATATGAAGAACAATTATGTTTGAGGGATCTTCAAAGCTCCGTTGCCTTCAAAAGGCAGACTTTTCAGTACTTACAATGATCGATTTTCGAGAGATTCTCAATTTACTCATTTACTGTTACTTGCTTTGAAATGACATATATTCATAAGACCTAAGTTACATGCATAAAAATAAAACTCATCATATACGAGCTTCTACTGACGGCGTCTTCATCTCACTGCCGAAAAGAGCTGTCCCCCCTCCTCCAGATAGCCACGTGGTGTGACGTCGGTGGCGTTCTCCCACCTTATTGGTGATCATCCAGAGGTACGTTGAGAGTTTCTGGCATGCTTGATACTGCCCCACACGTTGGGAAAGCCACGCGAACTTGCGGTTCGCACGTTCTGACGTTAGAAACTCGCCACGTTAACCACACTCGTTCAGATAGTCGCTCCGTGTGCCGACGGCTTAAGGCGTCTTGCTGCTCGGTGTGCGACTACTCTCCGTCGGAAACTGTAGTCCTCACTTGGGCATGAGTGTCTGTGTGGTCCTTAAGCCGTCGGCACACGGAGCGTGTATCTGAACGAGTGTGGCCAACGTGGCGAATTTCTGAAGTCAAAACGTGCGAACCGCACGATGGCGAGGCTTTCCCAACGTGTCGGTCAGAATCAAGCATGCGAGATATTCTCAATGTGCGTCTGAACGATCAGCAATAAGGTCGGTGAACGCCACAGACGTCCCACCACGTGGTTATCCGGGGAGAGGGAAGCTCTTTTCGGTACGAAGATGAAGACGCCTTGTTGGCCGTCGTATTTCATGGATTTTATGTACATAACTTAGATCTTAAGAATGTATGACATTTCTCAGCAAGTAAAAGTAACTGAGTAAATTGAAAATGTCTCGAAAACCGATCATTAGAGGTACAATTTGTTAGAATAAATGACTCGAAACGTCTCATATATCGTTATAAAATTTCTGTATTACAGCAATCTGTCATTACAAAGGAAAGCGGACTAAGTTAGTGATTGTAGCGTACGCAGCAACGCCTCGGCCTATAAGATGGAAAATGGTTTGCGGAGTTGGTTCAAGGCTGTTCGGAGTCAATTTTTTTTTTTTTCTTTTATTCGGGTTTTCTGATATACTCACAGATTTTCCAACAAATTTCATAACATCGATACTAAGTAAAAATAAGTGCGCGTCCTCCGAGGAGTGAGTTTGTTGGATTCGTTTCACATACTGTATTTTACGCGTTATTAACATTCTTCTACTGAATAGTAACATCGACAGTGGAAGAAAGGCCTTTTAAGTTGTACTAAAAAGCGTGACTGTTTCAATAATATTTGCCTCATGTGAACGCCTTTTCTAATGTTATATAGCACAGTTTGTCATGTAACTTTCATAATTCGCTGCACTTATTGACATAATTAAACTGTTATAAGAGGCTTACTTTAATAGATACTTTCTTGTTACTTATGTTGGCCGAGATCACAGAACACAACGAACAAATGCACAAGCGCAGAAACAAGCGATTTAATAGGTAAAGCAGGAATTCCACTCTTTTCATTTCGTAGTGTATTTCCAGGCTTGATGCCGCCGACAACTGTCGCATGCAGCTCGTTCAGGCACACGCCTCGTGTGCACAAGTCGCGCCGTCTCCGAGCGTTCAGCCGCGCGTTGGACTCGGCACGTTGACCTCACACGTCCAGACACAGGCTACGTGTGCCGACGGCTTTAGTGTAAGTTGGTTTAGGTAGTTTGTAAGCCTAAATCTATAAGCCTACTTTTTTAATTACTACAGTAGTATTTCTACTTTTTTTTAAACGAAAAAGTTTGAACGTTGTAACCTCTGGAAAAGTGTAACAGCGATATTAAGGCAAAATAAATTCCTGATTGGAATTACCGCACACCGTAGGGTAACATCGATCTGTGAGTTCTTTTTCATACTCGCGATGTATTCGCTCGTTTCAATTTTCTGTTATTATTAAACGGACGAGAAAGAATCACATTTTGAAAATATAAAATTACGTAAATAAATTTTAATGATCTGGAAATATCCGTAAAAAACAGCCAAAAATGATCGGTATTTAGTCCAGCAGTCAGATACTTTTACTTGGAGCGTATTCCGAACTTAATGAAATTTTAGTATGTTGTGTGCAGGGACTCTGTGGAATAGAATCTAAATTTTCTACCTCGAGGACCCTGTGCTAACTTTACAGGGGCCGAAAAACCTTTGAAGAAAAATAGTCGGTTTTAATTCCTTCACGACTCATGCCATAAACATGTATGTGACAAGAAGAACAGAAATTTTCTATCTTTACTAATAAAATGAATAGCTCCTAGTTAGACTCATCTTTATTTTTAATTTATTTTTGTTCGCTTTAATACAGAGATGATTCGCAAAAGAAGAATAATGAAAACCAAAAGGAACAATTGAAAAAACGGTTAGTCTAAAATTCGACGCCTATTTGACCTTCGAAACGCAACATGCATTACGCAACTTCTCAGAAGCAGCAGCCGTAAGAAGAAAACAGAGCTCATTGTAACTCCTTTGTTGCATAATTATATAAATACGTTAACACGAAAACTGAAGTATTGATTTTTAATGTTTTCTTTCTTACACAGGGTGAGGCACTTAAAACTGTTTTTGGTAATATTTGGAAAAATACAAATCGGATGAAAGAAAATCTACAATAACAGTTGTTAACCTCCAAGAGAGAATCCATTAACATAAAGCCCGATCCCCCCACAACCCCACTCCTCCGCACCAGCCCCGGAACCGGAATGGGGTGTGACTTTGAAGTCTTAAACAGGAACCCCTATTTTGTTTGCAGATTTCGATTCTCCGTGAAAAAAAAATGTAGTTTTTGTATCAAACATTTTTTTCATTTCATGATACATGGCGTTGTAATGAAAATGAGTGGAAAATTGTAGTAAATTAATAATTTATCAAACAAATAGACATATCATTATGAAAATCTAAATCACTGCAGTTTGCTACCATTGCTTTACAAACATTTGAACATTTTTTTGCAGGAGGTTTAACCACGCGAACGTGATCAGGCTCATTTGCAGAAAAGTTTTTACGTGTCCTAGAAAATTCCGTTATTTGGAAAGACAAATTGCATACTGCAAGTTGTGAAACCCTACTGTACTGGTACCTAATACTGCAGAGAGCCGCCTTAATGCCTGGGCTCTTACACGTAGCTAGGTGTTCCCCTGCCCCCACCCCGGCTGCTTGGGCTGGCCCAGTATCCGCGGCACGCGGCCAATATCGCCGCGCCATACCACCCACCAGCCGGCCTTGTTTTGCCTGCCGCTGCGTGGTCGCGCTGCTGCCCCAATGCGGCGTAGCCTGGCGACGCTGCTCGCTACCAGGGGCCCCATTCTGTATCTTTCGTACCGTTCAGTTCGGTGGTGACGTCAATTTCTGTTCGGTAGCGAAAATGGTTATTCTGTACGCTTCTGTGGCCTGCTACCGCCCGAAACGGCCACCAAATTTTCGAGCGCTGCACCGAAAGTCGCTGAGGCTTCGCGAAGGCCGATTCGTTTGTTTCGGTGGACTTACATTCCGAAAATAAATTGTTGTTTTAGCAATGCTGTGTGGTTTTAAATTCTGATAACGAAACTTCTGTTGTTTTTAAGTAATAAATAACTTAAAAAGTTAATTTTCAAAGTTGTTTGCAAATATTATCAGAATACTTCCTGGCAGATTTAAATTGTGTGCCGGAACCGGGACCTTTGTCTTTCGCGGGCAAGCGCACTACCGACTTTGCTATCCAGACACGACTCATGATGCCGCCTCACAACTTTACTTCCGCCAGTACCTCGCCTTCTACTTTCCAAACTTCACAGAAGCTCTCCTGCGAACCATGCAAGAGTAGCACTCCTGAAAGAAAGGATATGGTGGAGATATGGCTTAGCCACAGCCTAAGGGATGTTTCCAGAATGAAACTTTCACTCTGCAGCGGAGAGTGAGTCGTGTCGGGATAGCACAGTCGGTAGTGCGCTTGCCCGCGAAAGGCAAAGGTCCCAGGTTCGAGTCCCAGTTGCGGCACACAATTTTAATCTGCCAGGAAGTTTCATATCAGCGCACACTCCGCTGCAGAGTGAAAATTTCATTCTGGAATAATCAGAATATTTTGTTGAAATTGCTAGCGTCCTAATGTTTAATATAACGAAGTAGCACTTCTGTAAACTCTATTGCAATAACCTTATCTTAAAATACGCGTCTCGGTAATGCCTTTAAAGCGCCGTTTCATTTATCGTGCAAACTCTCATATTACGAAAGTGTAAATACGAAATCCATCAAATACGGCGTCACCTTCGTTTTCGCCGTTCGCAAAGCTGTCGCGTCGTATTTGGCAAATTTTCGTTGTACTTGAGAATTACTCAAATATGCACTCCACATACTAAAGCGCATTGAAAATCTTCATAAAATGAGCCATTTTCACCGCAATCTTAAGTCCTGTTGTGCCCACAAGCACGTTACCGGTGTATGTCAACGGTACTTAGCAGTGTTTTGCCGTACTTTTCCGTCCAAACTGAGTATTTATTACTTACAGAAAACGCTTTTACAACGTTTAAGTTAAAACAGAAAGGAATTTTGTGAAGTCAGATAGTGGAAATCGTACAAATTTGTAGCAGTATAAGTAACCTATAATCATTCCGCAAAGAAGTAAATGGAGACAAAGAACGACATTTCGTGAAGACGCTGTGGTTTAACTGTTAAGGCGACAAGTTCGCATCTTAAGTCTTTTAGGTTCGAATCCTGCCCAGTGCAAAATATTTTCAAAATCAAATGTTTGTATAGCTAATGGGACTTAACTACAGGGTCATCAGTCCCTAATCTTACAAACTACTTATGAACTAGCTAATCCTAAGGACGGCAAAAATATCCATGCCCGAGGGGGGATTCGAACCCCCGACCGTAGTGGCCGTGCAGATTGTGACTGGTGCGCCTCAGTCCCCTGGGCCACCGCGGCCGGCAAAATATTTTCAGTCATCTTGTTTGGAACATTTCTATTCGTTTATGAGAAGTATGATCTGAAACATTCTTTACCATGTATATGTACGACCGAGTGCCAGCAGTAGTTTCTTAGACATCGGATTCACTCTTATTATAAAACGAAAGATGGAATTTCTGTGAATGAAACAAACGTAGACTTTTATTTTTATTCATTTACATTTTAGTCTTGGTACAAATAATTCATCTGTGACTACTCTCAATGCTTGAAACGCAGTTTGAAACAAAGAAAAGTTTTCAGCCTTGATGTAGACGATTACATAATCTTCAATATGAAGATTGAAAATGTTTGTACATTTCAAACTATGTTTTAAGCACTGATGAGAGTTTCTCAGCGACCAAAATCAAATTTTGCGACAATAAAGAAATATTTGCGACTGCTCTTCATCATCCCCATACATTAAGAGGCACTGAGCACTTGGATTCAAAATGAAATCAAACCTGACATTTTAGGTTTTGTCCAGTTAACGATAGAAGGTACTAAAACTGGTTATGAGTGAATCTAAAAAATTCCTTTAAGTTTCCACATTCTCAAACAACTGTTTTGTTATTAAAACATTGACTAATTTGCTCTTCTAAGAGCTTTATCGACTAATATGTAATCCTTTTCTTGTCCCGCAACTTTCATGTACTTCCGTAATGCCCAAATGAAAAGTTTTTCACTGCCAGCACGGCGCTCTCTCTGCTGCTAACGCCGCGTCTTCCCTCCCAGCGCGTTGAACTCGCGCCGCGCCAATGAATCGCACAATTCTGCACTCGTCTAGGACAAACGGTAACACCTAACGCCTTCCAACAAACTGCAAAAATAAATTCAAACCTTTCTGAAACTTTTTCCGCTTACACCCACAAAACAAAAAAAAAAAAAAAACAAAAAAAAATGTGAAGGGAAAAAGTTTCTCGCTTACTACATTTTGGACGTTGGTTTGGTAAAAGTTCTGCGTCAGACGTGAGATGTTAATTTATTACTTCACTATCACTGAATATATTGGCCGGAAAGTTTGCAGACAGCGACAACATATAGCACTGAAGAAAATTGCAAAATTATTTTGCTGTGTGACGCTTAATTTGGGAGATACGGTGTGATAGAGTAGTGTGAATAAACAACTTGTCATAAAAGTTTAAATATTCTCTTTTTCAGTGACAAAAAGTTTTAATTTATTCGAAAAAAAAACTGTCAGTAGGTAGTTCTCGGAACACACTGTCGTATTATGTCGCCTTATTATAAAATACATTAATTTCAATTTTTTTCATTTTGATGGACTGTCTCGCATGGTAGGAAACAACAAACACAGCCACAGCTGCTGTCCCCCCTGCTCACCAGCAGTGCGTATGTGTGGAGAAGCAGTCACTTCTGATTGGCTGATGCGAATAGATCTGGCAACAGCGCCACCGTTAGTTTCGGTGTCCTTGGAGACGGCCCGCATCGCCACCGAAACGCATACCAAATTAAATGGGGGAGCTGCTTCGATAACTCGAGCCCTCAATGCGCTCTCTGACCGAACCGAAGTTTGGCGCACCGAAAAGATACAGAATAGGATCCCAGGGGCAGGAGGCGACATGCTGAGTGCTTACTTTGAGTCATGTAAACTATTCCAATAACATACTGCAAAACAGGACAATATGACACAGTGGGACAATAGCATTTATTTGGCCAGATTGAAGAAATTTGAACTCTCGCACGAAACCGTGACAACAATGGAGTCGGCTTGTGATGTATTACTGAAAATAACATTATTGTTTACTTGGCTGAACGACCAGAATTTACCCCGCTGACGCCTATAGTCAGACACATGCAGGAATGCGGGCCAGTTTTCAGCCGTCTGCACATCCCCCTCCATTACCGCTCTGACAGCCATAATGTTCATTCTGTAGGCCCATGGCTGGGCGTGTGTTACACAATGTTTCTTCCATAGGCTCAACTGTTGGCGCTCGGCCATCGCTCCTCCCCTTCAGGCTCTCCCTATCCCTCTGCCTCCATGTGTGGAAGCGCCTTCCTACATGACGGCAACTATGCAATCGGCCAGTAATTGTTGAGCGAAACTCTCTATTGCGTGTAAAGCAAGTGAGCAGTAAAAACTTCAGTTTAAGAACTTCACGGGCTGCACAAATAGTTTAAGCTAATATCGTTAACGATCCTTAGTTAGTTGTGGGTCACATTAACGTTCACATTAATTGCTAAGTAACGCTGTTGTGCAGTTATAGGGCTTTAGATGGAAACTTATTATAGGGTAATACTGATCATGCTGAGATGTCAAGAAGCTTAGGTCCTGCGAAAGTTGCAGGAGGTGGTAAAGGCCGTGCTTAAGGGTCAAACAGAACAGTCTGATGCACCATACATAATTCTTAACGACAAGTTACGGAATAAATATAAACACAGGGTGAGTGCACCGGGACCAAACTACGTTGGTCATCAGTCCCTACACTAGGACAACACACACATCCATGCCCGAGGGAGGATTCGAAACTCCGACGCGCAACGTGGCGCTCCAGACCACTCGGCTACTCACGCGCGGCGGTATGTGCCAAGTGGGGTTTTACCCTGAGAAACACGGATGTACGTAACATCACACAGGACTATCTTAATCATGCAGGGAAAGTGGAAAAGAGATTTAAATACAACCGGCCAGGGTTGGAGTGAGTTCATACATTTCTGAGAAGAAACTCTGAGCTGAAGGTGAGTATTGGAGAGAACACGAGAAGAGTTATGGGAGCTGTTTTAAAGGAAATCGTAACGGAATATTTCGTTAATCTTAGAGAAACATTGATTTTCCTTATTTATATATTTAAATCTATAAGCCTACTTTTTTAATTACTACAGTAGTATTTCTACTTTTTTTAAACGAAAAAGTTTGAACGTTGTAACCTCTGGAAAAGTGTAACAGCGATATTAAGGTAAAATAAATTCCTGATCGGAATTACCGCACACCATAGGGTAACATCGTTCTGTGAGTTCTTTTTCATACTCGCGATGTATTCGCTCGTTTCAATTTTCTGTTATTATTAAACGGACGAGAAAGAATCACATTTTGAAAATATAAAATTACGTAAATAAATTTTAATGATCTGGAAATATCCGTAAAAAACTGCCAAAAATGATCGGTATTTAGTCCAGCAGTCAGATACTTTTACTTGGAACGTATTCCGAACTTAATGAAATTTTAGTATGTTGTGTGCAGGGACTCTGTGGAATAGAATCTAAATTTTCTACCTCGAGGACCCTGTGCTAACTTTACAGGGGCCGAAAAACCTTTGAAGAAAAATAGTCGGTTTTAATTCCTTCACGACTCAGGCCTTAAACATGTATGTGACAAGAAGAACAGAAATTTTCTATCTTTACTAAGAAAATGAATAGCTCCTAGTTAGACTCATCTTTATTTTTAATTTATTTTTGTTCGCTTTAATACAGAGGTGATTCGCAAAAGAAGAATAATGAAAACCAAAAGGAACAATTGAAAAAACGATTAGTCTAAAATTCGACGCCTATTTGACCTTCGAAACGCAACACGCATTACGCAACTTCTCAGAAGCAGCAGCCGTAAGAAGAAAACAGAGCTCATTGTAACTCCTTTGTTGCATAATTATATAAATACGTTAACACGAAAACTGAAGTATTGATTTTTAATATTTTCTTTCTTACACAGGGTGAGGCACTTAAAACTGTTTTTGGTAATATTTGGAAAAATACAAATCGGGTGAAAGAAAATCTACAATAACAGTTGTTAACCTCCAAGAGAGACATCCATTAACATAAAGCCCGATCCCCCCACAACCCCACTCCTCCGCACCAGCCCCGGAACCGGAAGGGGGTGTGACTTTGAAGTCTTAAACAGGAACCCCTATTTTGTTTGCAGATTTCGATTCTCCGTGAAAAAAAAAATGTAGTTTTTGTATCAAACATTTTTTTCATTTCATGATACATGGCGTTGTAATGAAAATGAGTTGAAAATTGTAGTAAATTAATAATTTTTCAAACAAATAGACATATCATCATGAAAATCTAAATATAGTTTTTGATTTTTTTTATAATTCCACTCCTTCCACAATCGAATGAAGCAGAGACTATGATAATTCTCCCACTTCATGGTCCGACTGATAATTGTACTTCAATGATTCGTACTGGACACCTCTACGCAAGTGTTCCACGATGTTAACGGCTGCAGAGAGTAGATATCATTTCATCGCACTTCGAGGCTCATGGAAATGTTGAAGAAGCTCGTCAAAGGTCTGCTAATATGTTCCTTGATAGGAATGTTCTCTCTACAACGACTTTTCGCAGCATTGTCCAGCTGTTTTCAGAAACTAGAGAACAAGTCCGATGTCTATTTGTTCGAGATAGTACCGTTTTTTCCACAATTTTGTATTTTTTGCCCATTATAGCAACATCTATCATGAAACGAAAAAAAAATTCATTCAAAAGTTAAATATTTTCTCACAGAGACTCTAAATCTGCAATAAACAATAGAGCCTCCCTTTTAAGATTTCAAAGTCACTCGCTCCCGATACTTTTCCAAATATTAAGAAAAACAGTTTGAAATGCCTCATCCTTCATATAAAGAACAGTGTCCTTGTTGATAAAACTCTTCTGGGTATTGGACAAAGACCGCGGAAGCCTTCGTTTACATTAAACAGTGTCCTTGTTTTGTATTCGATTGTTTGTCTCCAAGTCAGACAAATCTACAGTTTTATTCCCATGCTGATAAAATTTTACGTATTTGACCTTCAAAACAAAAGTAACGTCTCTGTCACGCAAAATTTCGTGTCGTGATGGCGGAGGGTACTTTGCTTACAAATGTTGACATAAACCTACAGTTTTATTCCTACCTTAAAAGTGATTTTGCACACCTAACTATCAAAACAAGAGGATAACTTACCTCAGAATTTGGCACCGCTTTTCTAATTATTAGAAAGTTCGCTCACGTATATTGTTCCCACGGAGAGGGTTTCTATAAAATGGAAGTCTGCGTGTGGTCCATAGAAAATGGTTTCTTGCAAAGTTTCACAGTATTTCAATGGTCACATGAAAGTAGACAAATATACACACATCAAAACAAGTGTTATCACCCGAGATTGAATCAAAAACACAAATCCTTAGATTATCCATAGACGTCACTGAACCCGCACAAAGGTGTAGACAACCACGCATAGGCAATACCAATACATCGGAATGAACAAGACGGCGGATCAGTTTCAGTCATAACACCAGGAAGAAAGTGCACTTTTTACGTTGACTGTGATTCTGCAGTGAATACGTCAATTCCGAAGTCTGATCCTATCCGCAATATTACTTTGTGTACAACAGAGTAAAATAGAGTGATGTTGTTCGGACGTGGAGGAAGGACTTACAGAGATACAGTAACTGTCGAAGATATACTGATAAGAACCCTGAGAGCAACACCACCATGATGAATAATACACGCCTAGCCATTAAAATTGCTACACCACCAAGATGAGCTACAGACAACGAATTTTGACCGACAGGAAGAAGATGCTGTGATATGCAAATGATTAGCTTTTCAGAGAATTCACACAAGGTTGGCGCCGGTGGCGACACCTACAACGTGCTGGCATGAGGAAAGTTTCCAACCGATTTGTTATACACAAACAGCAGTTGAACGGCGTTGCCTGGTGAAACGTTGTTGTGATGCCTCGTGTGAGAAGGAGAAATGGGTACCATCACGTTTCCGACTTTGATAAAGGTCGGATTGTAGCCTATCGTGATTGCGGTTTATCATGTCGCGACATTGCTGCTCGCGTTGGTCGCCATCCAATGACTGTTAGCAAAATATGGAATCGGTGGGTTCAGGAGGGCAATACGGAACGCCGTCCTGGATCTCAACGGTCTCGTATCACTAGCAATCGAGATGACAGGCATCTTTTCCTCATGGCTGTAACGGATCGTGCAATCACGTCTCGATCCCTGAGTCAACAGATGGGAACTTTTGCAAGACAACAACCATCTGCACGAACAGTTCGACAACGTTTGCAGCAGCATCGACTATCAGCTCGGAGACCCTTGACGCTGCATCAGACAGGAGCCCCTGCGATGGTGTACCCAACGACGAACCTGGGTGCACGAATGGCAAAACGTCGTTTTTTTCGGATTAATCCAGGTTTTGTTTACAGCATCATGACGGTCGCATCCGTGTTTGGCGACATCGTGGTGAACGCACATTGGAAGCGTGCATTCGCCATCGCCAAACTGGCGTATCACCCGGCGTGATGGTATGGGGTGCCATTGGTTACACGTCTCGGTCACCTCTTGTTCGCATCGACGGCACTTTGAACAGTGGCCGTAAGTTCTCAAATGTGTTACGAGCAGTGGCTATACCCTTCATTCGATCCCTCCGAAACGTTACATTTTCGAAGGATAATGCACGACCGCATGTTGCAGGTCCTGTACGGGCCTTTCTGGATTCGGAGAATGTTCGACTGCTGCCCTGGCCAGCACATTCTCCAGATCTCTCACCAACTGAAAACGTCTGCTCAATGGTGGCCCAGCAACTGGCTGGTCACAAGACGCCATTCACTAGTCTTGGTGAGCTGTGGTGTCGTGTTGAAACTGCATGGGCATCTGTACCTGTACACGTCATCCAAACTCTGTTTGACTCAATGCCCAGGCGTATCAATACCGTTATTACGGCCAGAGGTACTGATTTCTCAGGATCTATGCAACCAAACTGCAAATGTTTGTAGAGCTTATGGGACTTAACGACGGGGTCATCGGTCCCTAAACTTACAAACTACTTATGAACTAGCTAATACTACGGACGGCACAAATATCCATGCCAGAGGGAACCAAACTGCGTGAAAATGTAATCACATGTCAGTTCAAATCAAATGTTTGTAGATCTATCGAACCAAACTGCGTGGTCATCAGTCCATAGCTTACAAACTACTTAAACCTAGGTAAACTAACCTAAGGACAAACACACACACCCATGTCCCAGGGAGGACTCGAACCTCCACGGCGAGCAACCGCGCGCTCCGCAGCGAGACGCTTTAGACCGCTCGGCTACTCCACCGCGGCCATGTCAGTTCTAGTAGAATTTATTTATCCTATGAATACCCTTTATCATCTGCGTGTAGCAATTTTAATGGCCATTAGTGTACTTATTGTGCGACCACAGGACGTCGCGTTTCGACTCGAACAGTACGCAGAAGGCTACATCCCACTTTACTCTCGACGTCCATGGCATGAGCAAGCTTTGAACCCAGACTCCATGGTACGGATGGATGAGCCCAATTACATGTTGAATGGACTCGCCACAATTGGCATCAAGTTCTCTTCACAGCTGAGACCAGAATCTGCCTTCAACCAAACAGTCATCGAACACGTTTTTGGAGGCAGCCTGCTCAGATTGCATATTTTAGACACACCGTCTAGCGAGTGCAGTAAGATGGTGGCATTTTTCCCCCCTAATTTTTTAGATGAATAAATTTTCAGTTTCGCTGCTTACTCTGCCCTGCCTGAATTATGACGTTTCTGGGACGCAGCCAAAGCCACGCCTCTGCCAGAGGGGGCGGATATTCGCTTTAGGCGCAGTAGGCGGCCCCCGGTCGCCGCGCAGGGAAAAAGCGCTGACAGATGTCGAGCCGCCGCCCTCGCGCCGCCCTCCATCACGCCGCCGGTCACCGGCGCCGCCCACGCCGCGCCGCCCACGCACTCGCTGCTAAACGGCCTGTCACCTGCAGACCACTCCACAGGGCCGGCGCCTGCCTGCGTGTCCGGCGCAAAAACCTCACTCATTCTGCGACGCACTTCTTTCCAGAAAGTGAGGCGACTTTCAGGCAGCCACACGGGGAGACATTGTGCCATTCAGAACTCGGTACTTGTCGCGGTAGTAGAGAAAGTCGAAAAATACACTATGTGATCAAACGTATCCAGACACTTGGCTTAAAATGACTTACAAGTTAGTGGCGCCCACCATCGGTAATGCTGAAACTCAATATGGTGTTGGCCCACTCTTGCCTTCTGATATCAAAATGTTCAAATGTCTGTAGAGCTTATGGGACTTAACTACGGGGTCATCAGTCGCTTATCTTACAAACTACTTATGAACTAGCTAAGACTAAGGACGACACAAATATCCATGCCCAAGGGGGGATTCAAACCCCCCCCCCCCACCGTAGTGGCCGTGCAGACTGTGACTGGCGCGCCGAAGACCACTCGACCTTCTGATAACAGCTTCCACTCTTGCAGACATACGTTCAGTCAGGGGCTGGAAGACTTCTTTGGCAATGGCAGACCATTTTTCATGGTGTGCTACACTGAGGAGAGGTATCAATGTAAGTCGGTGAGGTCCTGCACAAAGGCGTTCTTCCAAAATATCAGAATGGTGTTCTTCAGGATTCAAGTCAGAATATTCACATGTGTTTCTAAAATTCAGGACTCTTTCTATTACAGTGTAATTATCACGTACCAACGATACAAAACCCTGACAACAATTTTCTTTTATATTTTATCTATGCTGTGCAACGTTTATGTTGTTGCTATGCAAATATTAGTTACCGGTACTGATTATCTCTGTCTTATTTATTTTATCCATTTTATTACTTCAAAATATGAATAAAATTTTCGATTCTTTATACGTTATTTAATTTTTTTGTGAAGTAAATTTAAGTATTTATGCACACATGTAAAGAAATTTCCATTTCCTTTAGGATTCCGTGATTGGTCCCTTTCGCATAATGTGGACTATTCGTAGTACAATAGAACGCATTGTATCCTATTGCATGTATATATTGTTAATGGCAAGGTCAATGTGTACCTCTTTTATTTTTCGATATCACACTTTATTTATGAAAATACAATGCACGAACTCCATTAACTTAAAATTCTCACAAACACCAGAACTTTTGTCCCAAATGTATACTCTCTCGTGTTCATCTACCTTACGCAAACAATAAAAGGCATATTGCAATAGTAATAAGGCTTTCCAATATCTTTGTTGTAAAGTTCACCGACATTAAAAGTCCCATAAGTAATAATATCACGACCAGATCGATTCAAACAATTACAATGAACAACCGATAAAGTCACCCATCCACATCGTGCTTGAGATGTATCATTTTTCTTAGCAGTAACATTCAAAGTAGCTCCAACGAAAACTGAAGGACCATCAAGTACTGCCTGAGATTCTACTCCATTAACCTCCACCTTACTGCTCTTTAAAACATCACCATATGTAAACGTAATACTGTCAGTAGACATAAAAACAGTAGCACGACTGCGTCTATATGTACAAGGTGAGACATAAATGAGGAGAAATATGTCGAGGACCACATGATGCTGTGAGTAACACGTGACGCACCGTTGTTAATTTTGTTGTCCTCATCGTACTGTGTACATGAAACAAAAACACCTGTTAACCATTTAACGAGATACCGACGAGTCCATTACAGGCATGTTATTGTCGTGTAACCATTCTGCCACATTCCAAGCACTATAAACAGGTGCTCGATCGTTTTGAACGATTCAGTAGCCATTCTCGAATTGTATTCCAACAGTGGGAAGCAAGAAGGTGCTTAAAACATGTAGGGGGTGTGTTGTGGTAGTATCACGGAAAACAACATGGGTGTGGAAACCCGGTCGGTCCATGAAAAACACGACCGCACCACAACACCACCGCCTACTAATTTTACTATTGGCGCTACAAACACTGGCTGATGACGTTCACCACACCCTATCATCGGATCGCCTCATTTTTTACCGTGATTCGTCACTCCACACAACTTTATCCATTGTTCAACCGTCCAATGTTTGCGCTCCTTACATCAAGTGAGGCGTCGTTTGGCATTGACCTGCGTGATGTGCAGCTTATAGGCAGTCGCTCGGCCATGAAATACAATTTTTCTCACCTACCTCCTGATAGGCAGAGACACGGGATTCTGTGGGAAGTGGAGCTTGATTAACCTTCAATAGCCCAAAAAGAAAACAATGTTCTTACGTTGGCTGAACAATCAACACCGTGCCCTACCATTTCATTTTATCGTGCCTTTTAACTGAGTAGAGCTTTAAAATAAAGACGTTACAAGAAAATTGTAAATGGTAATTTTTTAAACGACAATATTAAGATTTTTAATATCTCTAACACGGTACAGTGTTTATAAAGGTGAATAGATGGGGCATAACAGCTTTCAGATAATTACAAAACGACATGTTGACCATAGCTGTTTATTAATTCTCAATGCTACCTGTTTCGGTTTTGTACCATTGTCAAGCGTTAGCAGAGATTAGCTAATAGCTTAACATGTCGGAATATAAAAATACAAAATTATACCACAAGTATTCGTTGTCATTGTTCAAGTTATTGTCTCATTAGCTGACTGCTATAGAATGAATGTGACAATAACTTGAACAATGACAACGAATACTTGTGGTATAATTTTGTATTTTTATATTCCGACATGTTAAGCTATTAGCTAATCTCTGCTAACGCTTGACAATGGTACAAAACCGAAACCGGTAGCATTGAGAATTAATAAACAGCTATGGTCAACATGTCGTTTTGTAACGGTACAGTGTACCCAATGCACTTAACGCTTTTACTGTTTATAATCAGGTTATAGAGCTTTCAGTTATTGCCCAAGGGTGCAGTGCTTCGGCCACTTAGGAAAATTAACAGTTCTTTACAGCAATTTACACAGCCACTTCATGAACGCTTGCCATTAAACATTAACAAGTTAATTCAGTTCAACCAAAACTTCACGAGAACATCAGATAAATATTTTAAAAGCTCATCCAGAAAATTAACTGCTTCTATTCTCATGCAATATTTATTTTAACAGTTTACCACAAGAAATTCAATCAACACTTTATCATGAGAGCTCTCAGTGATATCCGTAATTACTACTCTCCCAGTGCAAGGAACTTTCAGCACTACAAACAATAGCACACAGCGAGATGTTACAGTAACAAAAACCTGATTAAAGTAGCACATACAAACTTAGCTTAAAAATACTTAATATCTACCCACCCCTTAGACCGCTCATGCTTTCATACTACAGGTACCCCTCGTTACAGTACTGACTTCCACATCAACAAATGTCCAACTAGGACAGCAGGTAACAGTTCGTGCCTTAGCTCCGGCCAACCAAACGACTCACTCCTTACTGGTGCTGTCCGTATTATCCCCTCTTAGAAAACTTCACATCAGTTCCAGCAAATGAGAATATCACTTGATCGGGGCGAATTCGGGTTTCAAAAGTTGCAAGGCGACCTACCGCCATTCTACACAGGATGGCTGCCACAGCGTGCCGACGTCTTGCTCAGAACTCTCGAAAGTTTCTGTCGATGAATCACACATGAACGTCCTTCTGCCCTTCGCAGCTGTCCAAGACCACCACCGCTCGCTAGGCGTTCCGGTCACCAACTTCCCGCACGCGCAGCGCCACCTCATCGCTCGCCAGAGAGACTCTTTTCTTTCCTCGCCCGCCTTACACGCCTCTTATCGATTGCACCAAAGAGCTTCGATCAAATGACCGCAGTCAGTCCAGGAACACTCGAACCATGTAACATGGTTCACCTCCTAACTTTCATAGTACTTGGGATGGATACTGATGCAGTTTAGAATTCCTGTGTGATGATCTGGTTAGATGCCTGCCTATTACTCCGTACGACTCTCTTCAACTGACGGCAGTCGCTGTCAGTCAACTGAAGAGGCCGGCCTGTACGCTTTCGTGCTGTACACATTCCTTCACGTTTCCACTTCACTGTCACCTCAGTAACAATGGACCTAGGGAGTCTTGGAGTGTGGAAATCTCGCGTACAGACTCCTGACACAAGTGGCAGCCAATCACCTGACCTCGGCCGTGAGTTCCACGGAGCGCCCCATTCTTCTCTCTCATAATGTCTAATGACTACTGAGGTCGCTTAAGTTGTTTACCTGGCAATAGGTGGTAGAGCAATACACCTAATATTAAAAACGTATTTTTTGGAGTGTCCGGATACTTTTAATCACATAGTGTACGTCACTTCTTGCTGAACAGCTGTACAATGCGAGGAAATGACATTTCCTTCCATTCCTGTAGCGTCACACGAAAATTGGCTTGGAGAAGGTGAACTACAGATTGAATTATATTCATTACAACAGAACTGACATAATCATTCCATAAAAAGAGCACACCACAGGCAGTTAAAGCAACCTGTTCACATTCTTTCGGCAGCTATAATGAAAGACTCATGACGTAGAAAACCCGTGGACAAAGCATACCAATTATGTTAAATTCCATCACGCAATGAATATGCACTGCGAATGTTGATGTGACTTCTGAGGGAAACACAGCGATCAGTTACGAAAAAATGCTTATTGCAGATCTGGTTCGACTGGATTGCTGGACATAACCAGTGTATTAAAACAGGAAAGGATAAGTCAATAAGAAAAAGGAATATAACGGTACATAACATCCACGTTTACAGAACATGATTATAAACATCGTAAACATACCATATGTCAGCAAGCCTGTTACGCAAGCTGCCGTTAAACTGAAGTACCACAAATTAAGTTTAAAATTAACAATAGGCTTTGACAGAACAGTTGGCTTTTACAAAAAATGGAGGCCATTACATCGGAGAATTAGGAACACATTTGATTTTAATTAATCTGTCAAATATAAAATGGCATACATTTATAGCTACAGAAGTAATATTCAGGGTGAGTCATAAATGAGAAAAATATTACGTGCAAATTGACACACACTGAACAACAAACATTAATTCGTTTTCTGCATGTTCCAGCGTCAATAAATGAGAATGCAATTGAACGGTAAAAATCTGGAAATATGAAGCGGACTTTTACTGTGCGTCAACATTGGCCAAGGGGACAGATCGGCAACAGGGGACAACAGACGAGTGCTGCAGGTAGTCTAGCCATTCACCTGAAGGCAAGGCATGCGGCGTCAAGCGAGGGTCTGCGTGACGCTTCGAGCAATGGCAGCACTACCATCTATCTCGTACCGTTTTGCTAGCCGGTATTATGTGTCGTGACTAGTTGGCTTGAGGGTACGAACTTCAGAAGAGGCTGAACTACTGCACATGCATGTTGGTTTTTGTGTCCCAGATTTAGTTTGAAGAAACGAGTACATGCAGAACAGATAATACAACTACACAAGTATGTGTCAGTTAATACAAACGAATACAACACACCTGTACAAACCAAAACTAACATAGAAACACACGACCAGAAGCTGCAGTGGCGTTTTATAAGTACTGTTCAAAATGACGGCCACAATGTGTGAGGAAATGTTAGACTCCTCGCAGGAAGGATTGCTGAACACAATCCATCATGTCTGTATCTCTTTGCGTAATATCACAGGCATGTTGTATTCTGCGTTGAAGGTTGTTGACAACAACAAACTTTCCTTCATAAATCATAGAGTTCAGATGGCCCCACAAAAAGAAATCCTGTGGATTCTGCTATTTTGTGCAATAAATATTTCTTCTGTGTCTGTGCACGATTTCATTTTATTACCAAACGGAACTTAATTTCTGGACGCGCCTTATATATATATATATATATATATATATATATATATATATATATATATATATATATATATATATATATATATATATGCGTTCTATTGTACTACGAATACTCCACATTATGCGAAAGGGACCAATCACGAATATCCTAAAGGAAATGGAAATTTCTTTACATATCATAAATACCTAAATTTACTTCACAAACAAAATGAAATAAAGTACAAAAATCGAAAAGTTTATTCAAATTTTAAAGTAATAAAATGGATAAAATAAATAAAACAGAGATAATCAGTACTGGTAACCAAAATGTGCATAGCAACAACATAAACGTTGCACAGCATAGATAAAACATAAAAGAAAATTGTTGTGAGGGTTTTGTATCGTTGGTACGTGATAATTGCACTGTAATAGAAAGAGTCCTCAATTTTATAAACACATGCGAAATTTATTACAAATAAATGAATACTCAAATTCAGCTTTGTAGATGTACAGTGAGACGTATAAAGCTAACAACCTTCCACAGAAAGAAGAACGTACTATTTGCCTCATTGCCGCTGCCTGAATCTGTATAACGGAAAAATAATTCCGCGTAACTAGTTCTAGCTCCATAAACTCCAACGCTCAGAGAGAAAACTTTTATTTTATACAACAAGTGTAGAGTCAACTGCTACTAAATACGTTAGATTATTTTATGATTGTTAATTATAACGTTTAATATCTCACTCAATCAAGCTTCAGAAAACCTGACACAAACGCGTTTATAATCGCAAAATTCGCGACCAATTCATAGCAATTATTGTAACATTAAAGCCAGATGTTAATTACTAACGTCAAAATATCGTAGACGCGCTTGAAAATGGCAATGTGCTGTAATTAAAGCGTTTTATATTTAAACTGGAGCAGTGATTCTAGACATTTTATTATAACATTTGGTTATAATCCGGCATAGTTTCCACTCCGTTCGACGCAATAGTCACTTTGCTCTGTTAATAACTATTCATCTTCAACTATCACAATCCCTACTGTGATATTCCTACCGCAGATTCCACGTCCTTAACGGAATTCTGCCATGTCCCATCATTCCTCAGTATTTAAGTGTTCCACTTCATCCACACTGATTCTTCCAGATTATTGTCTTGTGATTCGAGTCCATATCTGCTCCTAAGTACGACTTACAATTCAGTACTTGATTCTGTTATATGTGATCATTGTGTAATCTTGGAATCTTCCCGTGTGTCCAGGTCCTTTTCATGTCCTTATCTCATGGTTCTTAAAATAGTATTGGCTGTTAACAATTGAAATTCATGACAGAACTAATCCGATCTTACCTCATTCTTACTCTCAATCTCATAATCTCATGTCTTCTGTTGCTTCGCATTAAACTACGGAGCAGTTTCTATGATTATTAAATTTCCGTATACTTTTATATACCGAATGTGACACTATGAAGCAATTTTTAAACTTCTGATTTGGGCATCATTACGAATACCTGAACTATCATTAACATCGTTGGCTTGCTGCTCAACCTTAACAGTAGCTCACTCTCACACCTGCGTTTCTGTTCACAGTAAATCCTACTCACGTTGTTCCTTATCTTTTTTGCATTTGACTTGAAGATTGTCACTGCGTATACACTGAAGAGTCAAAAAAACAGGTTTAGGCATTCCTACGCAAACAATACACAGATTTTGATCGGTTACTGCTGCCGAAGTAGCAATGAGGTGGGGATTTTCCACACGACTGCACCGTGAATATCGTGAACCCAGTACGACACATTTCTCCGTCATCACTGCGTCCAGAAAAAGTTTCAAAAGAACTGAACCAGCGACGACTGTAGAGAATAGTTGAGCGTGACAGAAGTGCAACCTTTCCGCAAATTGTCGCCGATTTCAATGCTGGAACTTCAACAAGTATCAGCGTGTGAACCATTCAAGGAAACATCATCAATAAAGGCTTTCAGAGTGGAAGGCTAACTCGTGTAGCCTTTCTGACTGCTCGATACAAAGCTCTACGCTTCGCTCGTCAACACCGACACTGAACTATTGATGACTGGTAACATGTTGCTTCGTCTGGCGAGTCTCGTTTCCAATTGTACAAAGCGGAGGGACGTTTCCGGGTATAGAGACCACCTCATGGTTCAGTGGACCATGCACGTCAGCAGGTGGAGGCTCTGTAATGGAGTGGGGCGTGTGCACTGGAGTGATGTGAGACCCTCGATACGTCTAGATACGACTCGGGCAGGGGACATGTACTTACCAATCCTGGCTGATCACCTGCATCCATTCATGTCCATTGTGCTTCCCGACGGACTTCGGCAATTCCAGCAGCACAAATGTTCAAACGTTTGTTAAGCTAATGGGACTTAACTGCGGGGTCACTAGCACATAAACTTACAAATTACTTATTAACTAATAATAAAGACAACACAAACATCCATGGTCGAGGGAGGAGGGGGGTGGAATTCGAATCTCCACGGGGAACGGCGTCGCGCATCGGAGCATAGCGCCTCAATGCGCGTGGGTACTCCGCCGCGCCGGCTGTGTTCTAAACCAGGATGGAGGACGTTTTCATTATGAACCAAAGACGCTACCGTCTTTTTATCTTCCTAGGCCATCGGTGTATCCCAGTGGATTATGTACTATGTGGATGTTGAATGCCGGCCGCGGTGGTCGAGGGGACTGAGGCGAATCAGTCACGGTCTGCACGGTCACTACGGTCGGGGGTTCGAATCCCCCCTCGGGCATGGATATTTGTGCCGTCCTTAGTGTTAGCTAGTTCGTAAGTAGTTTGTAATTTTAGGGACTGATGACCCCGTAATTAAGTCCCTTAAGCTTAACAAACATTTGAACATTATTTGATATTTAATATCGCTGCCTGAAAGTGCGAGTCATAGACGTGTATATTTCTTCGCAAGTGATAATATGGCTGCTATGAAATGTTACTAGAACACGGAATGGAAATAAATCTCTATTCAAGTTTGATTCCATATTAGATCACCGTATCAAGTGACTTCGTTGTAATATGTGAATGAAGAACAACAACAAGTCGCACATACTTATTTCGTACTGCATGTCAATATTTCCGACTGATTCTCACAAGTCTCTATTCCATTCCCGTAACCTTATTTAAGATCACATATTGACATAAAGTTCATAAAAAGGAGTAAAAAAACAATACTTTATAACGTATGATCTGATGGAAATTCGTCTGCCGTACGATTGTTTACAATTAGATCGTAATTTTTTTCTATACAGTCTGTTGTTTACTTATGGACTCCCACCAAATGAGATTGCCTTCTTCCGCTATTTTACAGTTTTTGGTTTACGTTTGATAGTTTTCTGTATTCTTACTATCATTACTAATGAAATATAGGAACTGAGTCCTTTTCTGAAACCAAACAGATCTCATTGTATTACTTTCTCTTCCTCCAGTATATGGTAAAGACATGGAGTATTCCCTGAGGAAAGTTCCTGTAACGGATCCGAAACGTTGGAAATGTTTTATCATCATGTTGTTTTTGTTGTTGTTGTTGTTGTTGTTCTGGTCTTCAGCCCGGAGACCGGTTTGATGCAGCTCTTCACTCTACTCTATCCTGAGCAAGTCTCTACATCTCCTCATAAGAATGGCACCCTACATCCATTTGAATCTGTTTACTGTATTCATCTCTTGGTCTCCCTATACGATTTTTACCCCAAATACTCCCCTTCCACGCTAAGTTCACGATTCCTTGATGTCTACGGATGTGTCATACCAATCGATCTCTTCTTTTAATCAAGGTATGCCAGAAATTCCTTCTATCACCAATTCTGTTCAGTACCTCCTCATCAGTTACGCGATCCAGCCACCTAATCTTCAGCATTCTTCTGTAACACTACATTTCATAAGCCTCTATCCTCTTCCTATCCGCACTGTTTATCGTCCATGTTTCACTACCATACAAGGCTACTCTCCACACAAATGCCTTCAGAAAGGTCTTCCTTACGCTTAAATTAATATTCGATGTTACCAAATTTCTCTTTCTCAAACTTTCTTTTCTTCCCATTGCCACTAGGCATTTTATATCCTTTGTACTGCAACCATTGTGTGTTATTTTACTGCCCAAGTAAAAAAACTCATGTACCACTTTTATTGTTTCGTTACCTAATCTAATTCCTTCAGCATCGCCTGATTTTCTTATCATCATGATGCGGCAAATAGCACAGAAAAATTTTAATTTTAACAGTAACGACCGAGAAAGCCTACTTTCTTACAATTGTCTACTAAGTCATGACGAATTACTGTCGACAAACGAACTAACCTGTGCGTAACATTGCCAAAAAAAGCGCATGGATGTTACAACATAAGTAATACAGTGCTGTTCCTGTGACTGTACAAAATTATTGTATTTAGGACTATTTCATCTGAAACGTTTAAACACGTGTCATTTCTTATACAAATAACAGAACAGTTCAATTTATACGTTTTACTGTCAAAAACCCGTGAATACAAGACTAAAATATTCCTTTTGGCCAATAATATGTCAAGTGACCAAAACGTTCCTATCGTACATCATTAATGGGCACATGAAGTGCTGTTTTCTTCTTCTAATGGGCTGGTTGTCATTTAATACGGGTTTGAGAGGTCCCTTCGCTCCAATCAACATCTTTCCGCTTCCAGTGTCCTACATAAGATTTCGTCATCACTTTTGCATAATAAAACGTAATTACTCAGTGGTTGTGGCAATTACGTCTTAACAGATAACCACAGCATCAAATTTCAGAACAGTGTTACCTTAACATCTCTTGGATGTAGAAACTTCTTATAAAACTGCATCTGCATTATCAGCTAACAGGAGTCCCTAGAATTCATTCAGAATACGTGAAGCTGGAGTAATGTTCTCCATTTTAGATGTGACTCAAAATTAAAGCAAGAACTTAGAGCTAACGCTAGGTATGTGAATACAACTGTTTATTTCAACATAACGTTTTCCCTACAATGCATCACAACAATAAATACATCAGTATCCAAACTGGCATAGTGACGGCTTCGGAAGGTATTACATGATGACGATCTGGAACCTTTGTGGGGCCTCGTTATATACTTTTGTGGACAATGCCAGGTATTGTTACAACTATTAAATATGTGGAAAACAATGAATTTTGCAATATTATGACAAGATAATAACAGTTCTACATTTCAAAATTAAGGTATTAACTAATTCACATCAATTCATGGTAGTACCGATTTCGAAAATTTGATTAAAGATCTGAAATATGCTTAACTATAAAATACAACAATACATTGGCCATTCATACTAGAACCTTGAAAAATAGTAAAGGACAAATGTTCCTACCATTTACAGAATGATGAAATAAGTTATTAGTTGTTTTACTGGATACAAGAACATGGAAATATGTTTATAGGTTAAATATGTTTGTTGAGCTTATGGGACTTAGCTACGGGGTCATAAGTTCCTAAACTTACAAACTACTTATAAACCAACTTTTTAGTATACACAAACATCCATGCCCGAGGGAGGATTCGAATCCTCAACGGGAAACGGCTTTGCGCATCGGATCATATCGCCTCAATGCGCTCGGTCACTCCACCGCGACTTTTATGGGTTTAGTTTATCTACAATGGTGCCCATGGTGGCAAGTTTATATTCGCAATATTAATCAGGTTTTTTATTTATTTAATTTTTCATGGCCAGTTCCTACTCAAACATAAAATATAATATGTATCTGACCAGACTACTTTTGTTTATATTTTCGTAAAATGTATATTATCAGGTTTTAGTTTCGTGGCCGTGTGTTTTTAATTATTTTCGTATTTTATAATGAAATACTATTTATTTTGTATTCATTTGTTCAAATGTTTGTAGACCTTATGGGACTTAACTACGGGGTCACCAGTCCCTAAACTTACAAACTACTTATGAACTAGCTAATACTAAGGACGGCACAGGCACAAATATCCATGCTCGAGGGGGGATTCGAACCCCCGACCATAGTGGCCATGCAGACCGTGACTGGAGCGCCTCAGTCTCCTCGGCCACCGCGGCCGGCTTTAGCTCTGTAGATTGAATATTACATCTAAGTAATAAATTACCTTTATAGCTTTCTGTACCCTTTATTAACAGTATTTTCTATGTATAAATAATGAATATCGGCACATAATCGAAAGAAAGTAGTATTCCGGTAATTTACGCTTGTAGGTATCTGTTAAAGATTCAGACAACTGCGAAACTTTATATGGGAGCTTAAATGTTGGTCCAAACCAACACTGCCCATCCTAGGATGAAACTAGAAACATGTTTTAGAACACTATGGGCAATTTTGATGTTTCTTGAGAGCACAATTGCCAAAGAAAGGGTTAAACGATAGCCCGACAGGCAGAACCTTAGGAGGAGCAACGTCACTGGATACCAGTGCGGTAACTGAAGCCAGCCCCAGCGGAGTCGGGAAACCGGGAGGGAGAGCTGAAAGCGAGTGTCCGTCTGTGTGAGGGTCCGCGCCTCTAGCCGGCAGGTAGCGGGCAGGGCGGCGTGTTTGCTGTGTAAATGGAGCCGACGCTCCCACGCCTGAGAGGTCGGCCAGCCCGCAACACTCCCACAGCCGGAAATCCCTCAGCCACAGTGCAGCCAGAGTCTATCACTGACAGTCGCGACACTCTCTAGGAAAAAAATAGCACTGACGTGTTTTACGGCCCACTTTAAATTTGTATTTTTATAAGAAAGAGAAGCATCAGTTGGGAAGGCAGTAAGACAGGGTTGTAGCCAGTGGCGGCGCTAGACGAAAACTGGGCGTCGGCGAACTCGTCTTTGCGAGGCCCCTTTCATTTTTTCATTAATGAATTAATGAAGAAAATGTTAAATGAGCTGAATTATACATCAATAAACATTATACTAAAATTCTATTAGTATAATATACGAGTATAATTGCAATGACAAAAACTACAATAAACAAACACAAATTAGAGAAACTTTTCAGCTTTTGTCCCACAGAATTTTTTAAAGATCACATTTTAATACTAGCCGCCATTTCGGCTTCAGTTGATAATACTGACAATAGTGCTTCTTGGCTCACTGTGCTTTTCAAGTTAGTCTTAATCAGCTTCTCTCGGCCGAAGCTGTACCGAATGGAACTGAGCATGATTCTGATTGTTATATAAACATTTGGATATACATCTTCCAAATCGTTTTCTAAAATTAACTAAAAATTGCATCACTACTGCACTCATACGGAAATAAATACGGATAACTAAATAGCTGCCGGCCGTGAATGGCCGAGCGCACTAAGGCGTCACACCACGGTGAGCGAACCGTGTGAGGAGGCGCAGTGGTAACGCACTGGACTCACATTCGGGCCATCCAGATTTAGGTTGTCTGTGATTTTCCTAAATCACTCCAGGCAAATACCGGGATGGTTCCTTTCAAAGGGCACAGCCGATTTCCTTCCTCATCGTTACTCAAAACTCCGAGCGTAAGCTCCGTCTCTAATGTCCAAGCTGTCGACGGAATGTTAAACCCTAAGCTTCCTCCTTCCATGGTGAACGAGGTCCCTCTCGTCGGGGGTCGAATCCCACCCTCGGGTACGAATATTGTGATCGTCCATTGGTTAAGCTAGTGTAAATTAGATGTAGGTCGTCGCTGTATAACCTAGCATTTGGAAAGCGCCGTTAAACATCAAATATAAAAATAAGAAAAAAAATCTAAAATTTTAACAATGTTTTGCGAGGCCCCCCCTTGGCGCGAGGCCGTCGGCGGTGGCCGACGTCGCCGAAGCCTAGCGCCGCCACTGGTTGTAGTCTTTCTCCAATGTCATTCAATTTGTACATCGAGCAGGCGGTGAAGGAAAGCAAGGAAAAATTTGGAATAGGGATTAAAGTTCAGGAGGATGAAATAAAAACATTGCGTTTTGCTGATGACATTGTAATTCTATCAGAGACAGCAAAGGACCTGGCAGAGCAGTTAAATGGAAAGGACAGTGTGTTGAAGAGAGCGTATAAAATGAACATTAACAAGAGCAAAACAAAAATAATGGAATGCGGTCTTAGAAAATCAGGCGATGCTGAAGGAATTAAATTAGGTAACGAAACAATGAAGGTGGTAGTTGAGTTTTGTTACTTGGGCAGTAAAATAACATGCGATGCTCGCAGTACAGAGGATATAAAATGCAGAATGGCAATGGGAAGAAGAGCATTTTTGAAAAAGAGAAATTTGCTAACATCGAAGATTAATTTAAGTGTAAGGAAGTCTTTTCCGAAGGCATTTGTATGGAGTGTTGCCTTGTACGGGAGTGAAACATGGACGATAAGCAGTGCAGACAGGAAGAGAATAGAGGCTTTTGAAATGTGGTACTACATAAGAATGCTGAAGATTAGGTGGGTAAATCGCATAACTAATGAAGAGGTACTAAATAGAATTGCTGAGGAAAGGAATTTCTGGTATATCTTGACTAAAAGAAGGGATCGCTTGGTAGGACACATTCTTAGACATCGGGGAATCGTAAATTTAGCATTGGAGGGAAGTGTGTGGGGTAAAAATCGCAGAGGGAGACCAAGAGACGCGTACAGTGAGCAGATTCAAGTGGATGTGGGTTGCCGTTCTTATGAGGAGATGAAAAGGCTTGCTCATGATAGAGAAGGGTGGAGAGCTGCATCAAATCAGTCTCTGCACTGAAGACCATAACAACAACATAATTTTTTGCAAACATTTCGGACAAAAATAATAATGTAAATAATAAAAAATATAGTGATATGATTACCACTCTACTATTGTGTTAACACGTAACCCTTCTAGAAAAAAGGAAAAAAAAGTTATTGGTAGTGGTGGGTCCCGAACCACGTGCATCATAATCCAACACGCTGCCGACTACACTACGGCGAACAATTACGAAATTCGCCCTTAATTTTCGTACTATTGATGGCAGTTGTTAACTGATGCTAATATGGCATTTTTAGACACTATATTATCATGTTTCGTACGAAGAAAGACGTGATTTTGTTAATTCTTCAGTGCGCCGTTGCTTTCAAATAACAACGTATACGTTATAATAAGAAAATCATCAAATACGCAACGCAAGATGGCGTATGCCAGAGAGAGTTCTGGGCGTGGAATGTCACGTGACATCTGCGAACGGCTGGTTTTCGTAAAATCAATGGAGGGTGTCAAATCTCGGTTATTTTTGCAAATATCTCTGCAACGATGCAAGATATGAAAAAAAACATAATAGAGCGAAATTGTAGAGAATTTTCCCCTCTAACAATTAGGTTATTCAATTTTCGTGTCAGATGAACGTTTCGTTTGAAATTACAATTATATTACAAACGGCTTTTTTTGTATTACTGCCGTATTTTTTGTCCGAAAATTTGAAAAAGGGATGTTCTGGTCTCTGGCGGCCTACTATTATGTCTGTAAATTTTGGTGCTGTTCGGTTGACCGGTTCGTCTTAAAAACAGGGAACACGTTACGGACAGACGGACAGACAGACAGACAGACATCCCAAAATCGCCGTTTTGCAAATATCTCTGGAACGATACGAAATATGAAAAAAAAAAACACAAGAAAGCAAAGTTGTGAGAATTTTCTCCTCTATAAATTCGATTATTCAATTTTCGTGTCAAATGAATGTTTAAGCAGTTATTTTCATTTAAATTTCGAGCTGTCAAAAAACGATCGCAAAGGCCCACTTTTAGTGTTACTACCGTAACCTAAAGTGGGCCAAAAATTGCAGCTGAAGCGATACTAGCGCTTCAAGTAGCCAATAGGGAATACCAGAGGAATGGCATGATGCAAACTGAGAAGTTTCCGCTTTTAATACTGTTACTTTCATATTTCTTGGTTACTGGACGTTGCTGTGACTTTCTAATACAAATACAAAAACATCATTAAAGTAATATCACTACTTCTGTTAATGGCAGTCTATAATTTAACAAGCTCCAGTGCAATGTAATTAATACAGTTCACAATACCCGAGTCATATTAATATCGTCCAAAACTTTTTGAAAGCACAAAAGAATGTCAACCTGATGTACTGAAGTATATAAGAGGAACTGATTATGGTTATGTTCGCGTGTTTGGTGCGTACTGACATGTTGCATGAGCTTTGTTTTAGCGAATTTCGGACATTGTAATGTTTTCAAAAGTACACACGATTTTTACATTGTAGGGGACTAGATTCTACACCGTCGTTTAAACCATCTTTTCACCTCGTCCTTGCTTCTGTGCCTTTCGTGTACCTATCACAATTTTTTAGCATATTGGGTACCGAGCGTCGAAAGGGAGATGGAAAGAACCGTAATCAACTTGTGAGATGAACAAAACGTCAAAGCTACAGCTAGTTCACGATTCGCATAAGGAAGATAGCAGAGCATTAACCACACGTTCGTCATTAATGACGAACAGCTTCATACAGCAAGTGTACACATTTTTGTAAGCAGCCAACAAAATGTAACCACCTCAACGACCACTATCCAGCAGTACCCGACATTCGACATGAAAAATGCGTTCTTTCTGTACCCAGCGGTATACAGGAACAATCCATTCAAGATTAAAAGCCGGGCGCTTCTAGCGCGAAGGGTATCGATCTGGTTGGTTCGTTCACCCGGTAACCCAAAATATACTTCCAATAAACGTCACACATCAGCACATAGGTGGCCGAGCATTTACCAATCAATACTAGGTTTAATAGCAGTTTTGGAGTAACCTACGACAAGTAGGATAAAGTGCCCATATTTCGAGTGGTTGCCTAATTCAAGAAGTCGCTTCTTTGATTTGTAGTGGGGTGAAATTTTATTCCCGCTACTGCCTTACATCATCTCAGTTTTGCAGGTAAAAATATGTTTTTTTAATGTTAATAATTTTTAATATAATAATTTTTGTCTTATGATTTTTTTAAAGAAATTTGTGTTGTTTCCTATGTTTCATGTGCGGTGACAACGGAGCAATCTACGGGAACAGCGTCTTCTCTGCGGAAGCCAAAGATGACACAGCTGACCACCAATCGTCGTAGGTCGACTGCCGCACAGCCAGAGAAGATCCTGTTGGAAGACCTCCGTTGCCAACCGTCACAATGAAGTAAATGTATTGTCATAAGTTGTTCGTGATTGTATGTTCAGAAAAACAGTTTCAGTCTTTGATTCCTTAGGAAAGAGATCAGACTTTGTGTTATATTATATATGCCGGCCGCTGTGGCCGAGTTGACTGAGGCGCCCCAGCCACAGTCTGCACGGACACTACGGTCGGGGCTTCTAATCCCCCCACGGGGGGTCGTCCTTAGTATTAAGTAGTTCATAAGTAGTTTGTAAGTTTAAGGACTGATGACCCCTTAGTTAAGTCCCATAAGCTCTCTAACATTTGTTTTGTTGTTATTATATATGGATTTGTGACTTAAGACGATAAAACGTTAAATTTTACTTCAAGTGTCAGTGTTTAGAGAACAGTTATTTCTGCTGTTTAGAAGAACAAGCATTTATATATTGTGCTGAAACTATATTACAAAGTTATTTACAGAGTTTTTTTTTTGGACTTTAGAGAAGTTTAGGGACTTAGCTATAATTTTATTGATTAAAAGACAGTGAGTTCGTATTTTGCAAAGCGATATATTTTGTCAGCGGATTCAACGAACAATATTTGTGGATTACAAAACATATGACTAAATTTCAGCAAGAACTATATACCAAATTTTGAACTTTGAAGTATTTTGTTTTAGGAACGGTTTTATTTTTTCTTATCTTGCACAAGGACATAGAAAGAAACATTTAAAGATTTTTTTTCTATAATTGCACAGTGAAGTTTCAGCTTACTTCTAGTGTAGTGGAAGGGCCAGGATCGAAATCCAACACTATCATACTGAAGAACTTTACTTTTGAACCTATCGGCCGTGTCCCACAGCAAATTATGCCCTTTAAAACTCGTTCCGATAACCAATACCGAACCTGAATGATATTTTCACTATGCAGTGGAGTGTGCGTTGTATAAAACTTACTAGTGCATTGAAACTGTGTGCTGGAACCTGTATTCGAACCTGGGACCTTTGCTTTCCTGGGCAGGCGCTCTACCGACTGATCTATCCCGGCACGCTGCACGGTCTGTCTTCACAGCTAGTACCTCGCCTCCTACTTCCCTAACTTCAGAGAAGTTCCATTGCGATCTTGCTGGAATAACACTCCTGGAAAAAGGGATATGGTGGAGACATGGGATAGCCACAGCCTAGGACGAACCGTGAAGTGTGCCGGAATAGCTCAGGTGCCGGACGCCGATTGTCAGCGCGCCCGGTCAGGGGGCTAAACGCCCTCTGCAATAAAAAAGCTGAGCCAAATATGCCACGAACAACCAAGAACAAATTGAACCAACGACTGCGAAGCATAGATATACTGTGAGAACAAAACAAAAAAAGTCGGTAAAGCGCATGTCTGCGAAATTCAAAAGTCCCAGGTTCGAATCCCAGTTCCGGCGCACAGCTTTTTTTCCGAAAAGAAGTTTCATATCAGCACACACTCCGCTGGAAAGAGAAAATTTCATTCTGGAAACATCCCCTAGGCTGTGGTTAAACCATGTCTCCACTATATCCTTTCTTCTAGGAGTGCTAATCCTCCAAGGTTCGCGAAGAAGTTCTGTGAATTTTGGAAAGTAGGAGGCGAGTCACGGGCAGAAGAAAAGCTTTGAGGACGGACCGTCGAGCGTGCCGAGATATCTCAGACGGTTCAGTCTGCCTTCGGCGGGCGAGCAGTGCGGACGCCGGGTGTTTACGTCCTCGCCGCTGCCGGCAGAGCGCTGTTTGTGTGGTGAGTGTCACGCCGCTGAGCGTGTTTACTTGTTTGTGACGTTGATATTTGGAACGATGTAAGCACAGTCTAACATACCAGTCACGACACTCGAGCGAATTTTTGTTACCCATCGCGACAGCAGCGCACCAAGCTGCCAGCAGGGGACACTACTGAGTTGGCCGTATTTCGTTCGTTTTACGTTGGGTTACTCGTAGCGTATATTCGTTTTCGTGATGCTTTCTGGAAAGGGAAACGCTTGTAGCGCAATAAAATGTAGCAACGAACAGATAAAATATACCTCATTTGTCTGTTTTCGAATTTCGGTCATTCTGCTGAAAAGTTTTCGTTACGATTCACCTGAATATTGCATATATTTATATATAATAGTGATTGTTTGAACTTTTTAGGAGAAGAAAATGGCTCATAGTGTATACAGATAACTATTTACTGCAGTCTGGATGTCCAAAGGAACAGAAAAAAGCGTATGATAGGCCTAAAATATAAAGTAACATTCCGAAATATATACTTCAAAACTCTGAAACCTTATATTTTAATAATATGAAAACCATCTAGGAGATAGGCAAATGCCCAATATTTGTAGGCCAGCCGCGGTGGTCGAAGGGACTGAGGCGCTCCAGTCACGGTCTGCATGGCTACTACGGTCGGGGGTTCGAATCCCCCTTCGGGCATGGATATTTGTGCCGTCCTTAGTGTTAGTTAGTTCATAAGTAGTTTGTAAGTTTAGGGACTGATGATCCCGTAGTTAAGTCCCATAAGCTTTACAAACATTGGAATTTGAATATTTGTAGAAAATATCAACCCAAACTCAAATCTGGGCGTCAGTGGTCATACTCTTCCTTTTTTTCGTAAATATGCACGTGAACCTAAGGAGGACAGTTCATAAACGTGCAACTAAGTTTTCTACGTATTTCAACTGTTAGTTGGAAGCATCTCGTTCGACACAGAACGATAAGAAAGACGAAAGTCGTAGTTATGCTAACAATTGTCCTAAAAGTTAAAACACGAAAGTAAATAAAAATAAATTCTACGTCATACGCGTTTCAATGGGGAAAACTGCAAAAATATCGGAGGCACATGTTTCTGCGTGAGGAGGTTCTAGCTTTCATCATCTCTTTTAGTTCCACTATTGTTTATTTATGCATCATCCGTTTCGTCTAACATTAAACTAAAACTTTTGCATCTAAAATAAAACAGTCGTATCGTGAATTACGTAGAAAAGGGTGCGAGAATAAAGTGTTTTTCTTACGATACATATGACGTTAACAAGCGGCTCTCTCGCTCACCGTTTGGAGCGCTAGTGTCGTCTTAGCTGTCAGGCCGTAACAGATTTTACACCAGGACTGTCGCGACTGGTATGTTGGACTGTGACGTAACGATGACGCAACCACCACGAAGAGACACGCTGAAATTGACGTTTGACCCGAAATTAGTACAGCCGACATCATTTGAGTTTGGGGATTTTATAGAAGAATCTTTGAAATTGAATACCTGCGATGTCATTGGTTACCATTTATCGCTTTGTAGCAGTACAGTTTATTTGAAATGTGAGGCGGTAGTCGAATCTTGCGTAGGGATTTCAGTATTTAAGCACTCAGACGGTAATATTGGTAAGGTCCGCATAACACAAGTGGGCCTAGGCTCAAATGTTCAAATGCTTGTAGAGCTTATGGGACTTAACTAAGGGGTCATCAGTCCCTAAACTTACAAACTACTTATGAACTAGCTTATACTAAAGACGGCACAAACATCCATGCCCAAGTGGGCATTCGAATCCCCGACCGCAGCGGCAGTGCAGACCGTGACTGGCACGCCGCAGACCGCTCGGCCACTGCGGCCGGCTGGGTCTAGGTATCAGGACAGTTAGTATATTCGAACTGCCTTTTGAAACATGTTGCTGAGACATGGTCTGGTGCTGACAAATTCAAATAAGTCAAAATCGAACTTATGAAAGATATTCCGTCCTATATTTGTGGATATAGGGCAATAGTAATGTATGACGAACAACCACGCACGTGCGGGGCATGCGGCTCAACCGGTCATGTCCGCTCGCAGTGCATGCAACGACGTGTGACACGGTAGGCGAGGCGGAAGTGCCGACCGCCCTGATGACACTGCCGCTGAAGTACGCAGCGGTAGCCCGCGGACACGTGGCCACACAACCGATCTTAGCGGCTGTCACACCTGCCACCGAGGACACGTCTGTAGAAGGTGCACCAACAGAATCTAGCGCGGTAGCGACAGACACGACTGTTACCGTGAACGCTTCGGCATATGGTGTTGTGATGGATTCCAACATGATAACGACGGACGTACCTTTCACCGAAAACACTTTGGCAGACGATGTGCATATCGATTCCTGTGATATAGCGGTGCCGGCTGCTGACGATCGCATGGCGGATGAGAGTTGTACCGCAGTGACATCGGCACACCACGGCTCGTCCAAAGTTGCTTGCACAATTTTGGAGGTCAAAGCGCACATTGCTCCATCAGAGACGGACAATAAGCAGATTACTGGAATTGTAGGTGACGTATCTACTCAGGAACATAAGAAGCGTCGAATCGCTCATGAAGCAGCGGAAAAATATGCACCGACGCTGCGGGAAAGGGCGGCGCAAATTCGCCGGCTCACAGCCTTCTAAAAGAAACACGAAATCGAGGACGGAAGACGTGTCGGAGCGCACAACCGGAAAAGCAGCAACTTCTGATCCCACAGGAAAAGACACAAAAGGTCATCAGAGCAAGTTTCCTCCGACACCATTCCCATATCTTCGTGTTCTCCCCGCATATACACCTGTTTTGAGGTCGCAGCCCTTGCACTGAGGAGTCTTGGCCAGCTTTATTCTGTGAAGTTTTTCCTTTGTGACTATTGTTTCGTTTACGACTCTGTACCATATTGATCTGATGTCTGTGTCTAGGATCTTATTGTGGATGATCTTCCACACTGTGGGCCAACATATGTGTACGTGTTTGGTTTTCATCATGTTCCTTCTCCCGTTGTCATTCATGAACTTGTATATCTCTGCTGTTGTCTTATTTCTGATGGTGTTGCTCTGCCTTCGCAGGTAGCTTGTATCAAGGAAGAACTGGCGAATATGAGCGAGTTCGTGCGGTACGGCACTAAGGTTAACCGGAGCCTCTAAACTAAATGGTCTGTATGCGTTGATAACTGCTCGGTGAGCCCTGTGTGGTTGTTCGTCATAAATTTGGAGAGTTCGTCTTATCAGTAGTCTCTGCATTTGGTATCAACATCCACTACACCAAGTCCTCCTTTCCTGGGCGGCTATTGTTTCATTGATCGGAAGGAATAGGATTTTAGTGTTAACAAAGTGAACTCTTTCAAGTAAATTTTGTATACGACCGTAATTCTGTCCCTCCAAGTTGCAGCCGTTGTTCTCAGAGGACAATTATACATTTTTGTTCCGAGGAGTTTCAGGAAGTCAGTACGCACGTAGTCTTCTATCTCATTCGCTGGGAACCCTGTTCCTAATGGCAGTAATTTCGTTTTGCCTATGTTCAATTTGGACCCTAAAGTGTGTTCGAACTCGCCCACCGACGTCTTCACGTTAGCAGTTCCTGTGCGTTATTAAGAACAACTCCCACGTCATCCCCGTACGCGATGCATTTGAGAGTGCTGCCGTAGATGTTCATTCCTCGGGGCCGTTGGCTGAGTCTCCTAAGTAGTGGGTCTATAGCAATGACAAAGAGGGTCATTGACAAAGGACAGCCTTGTCGTACGGATTTCTCTATGGGGACTGGTTTTGTGAGATGTCATCTTTATCCTCGACTTGGCACTGTTAAATAGATTTTTGATCATGAAGACGAATTCTTCATCAAACCCCAGGAAGGTCATTATTGCAAAAAAGGTACCGGTGCCTGGTCCTGTCGAAAGCCTTGTTAAGGTCTAAGGATAAGAGTGCTGCTTCTGGACGTGTGAGAGCACAGTAGCTTATGAGCTCCCTATAATCAGTGAGACTTTGAAGGTCGTACGTCCCGGTACTGTTGCTTCCTGACTTAGATGTATGATTTTATGCAACACCAGTTTGATTCTCGCTGCCATGACACGGGCTACTATCTTGTAATACGAGTTGAGTAAGGATTTCTGGCGAATTTTATGCATGTCATTGCAGGTGTATTCGTTGGGAATAAGGACTATGATCCCCTCGTTGAATCCATCCGGTATAATTTTCCCGTCCTTGATTTCGTTGCACATGTCGAGGAATCAGTTTTCCAATAGGTACCAAAGTCGTTTGTAGAATTATATTGGTAATCCGTCCGCGCCAGGTGATTTATTTCCCTGTGCTGTTTTCATTGCTGATCGTACGGTTACGTCCACCAACAGGGATTCTGCATCTTGTGTATTCAATGTGTCAGGTGAACTGTTCGTAATCTGTCTAAGCAAATCGTCGTCGACAGGCTCCCAAGCGTACAATTCCGTGTAATACTCAGTGACGTATTGCTTAATTGCCCCGTGATCTTTCAACAGATTTATGTCTCCTGCTGTGTATCAGTCTATTCCGCTTGTGACGTTGTTCCTTCGCAAGGTGGTACAGCGAAGGCGCTTCCCCGGACAAGCTGTTGTGGTCTCTCGACCGGATTATGATGCCTCCCATCTGTTTTCTTTTCAGCGCCGTTAATTTTGCTTTCACTTTTTTAATTCGTAATATGGTGTCCGCTGTTGGATTACAGCTCTCCTGGAGTTCCCGGAGGCAACGGTAATAAAGCTCAGATACGCTCTTTTCGTCTTGACGCCGTTGACAGTAATATGTTTTTAAGCATCTGATTATCTTTGGTTTAGCACACTTGCACCACCATTGTATCGTACTGGGGAAGTTTCGTCGTTGTCTCATGCAGGTGTCCCATACCTCTTCCACGCATAGTCTCAAACTATCTTCTTGGAGGACAGTGACGTTAAGTTTCAAGACGTTCCTGCCCAGAAAAAAATCGTGTTTAGTCATTTTCAGTTGACAGTGATACGCCAAATGATCTGAGAAATACACTGGCCATGTTTCAGGTCCAGTGACATTTGCGGTTAAGCACTGTGTTACGTAAATCCTATCAACAGGAATGTTCCATTATGTCCATTGCCGAGGTGCTATTCCGCTGCATGGAGAGCCTTGGCAGTAGTGGCAATGTTCTATGGAACACATACTGAATTAAAGTTTGTGATGTGAAGGAAATCGTGCTTAGACTTGTGACGTACCCTCTTATCTTATTTCTTTCGTTCTTTTTTTGTTCTTTATAGTTTAACCTCCTTTTTTTCCCCTCTTACCACTGGGTGCGCCTACCGAAGCGCTGTTCAACTGACAGCAAGGGCTTCCATACACAGTATGAAATGGGCTTGGTAATTTCGCGTAGGCTTTATCCTGAGCATGGATCTATACTGGTTCACACTTATTTCGGTCTATGTTCACATGAACATACCGGCTTGATTAAATTTTATGATTGTAAGATCCCTTTGTTTCCCGTCCAAAATGGGGAGCATTGAAGGAGAAGCTGAGGGGTAAATCAGTTATTCTGACACAAAATTTAATCATAAAGGTTTTATTTTACCTAATCATTACAGGAACTAGTAAGTATTGAAATTAGTTGATTTTTGATGGTAAAGAAACAGTTTAATTCCCTTATAATAAAACATTGTGACCCAAATATTACCTCAATAAAATTGATATTTTTCTTTTGAGACAATTTGCTATAAATATTGATTGCTCAACTGGCCTCCTACTGCTTTTAACTACTCTGTACACTATTCAATGTCACACATGGTGGGTGAGGACGGGGGTAGGAAATCTGCACACAAACGGACATAAAACATGCAAATCACTCACTGCATGATTAGCGCAAAGTTCTATACATTTACTATTCAAACTAATCCTGCTGGTCGAACAGTAAGTGGGCTTGTGGACGCAATATACAGAACAAAATTTACGATTACTTTAAAAAAGAATGACCCGATATTCTCACCTTTAACATCTGAATAGTTACTTGTAATTATCGCACACTTGTAAAGAACAATCGGAAGCACTTGTAGGTGCCTAACCACCAAACAAGTAGGAAGGAAATGGGGGCCACCAGCTCAACACAATGAAATACAAATACAATTCACTGAGAATTACGAAAACTCAGTCCTAAATTTACCTAAAGACATTTTAATAAATCAAATTCCACTTCCCCACTTATGACTTTAATTATCTCTTGTGCCACGTTTCTTACCACATTCTGGAGAATTTTGCGCAGCAAGCAGCACCAGCGTCCGTACATCTCGATGGTCTCCTTCCAACTCCTCTAAAGATGGCTCCCCTCTACCTCAACCGTCCGCCAGTTCGAACCACGCCAAGAAGACGCGCCCTGATTGGCGGAGGCAGGTGCAGTCAACTGGGCACCTTCCTTTTACTCGTTCGCGAATCCACTTGCCTACCATCGAACAGCAGCAAAGCTTGCTAAACTCTTTGCACCACTAGCTGCCTACACAAAAAGCGAAAAACTCACAAACTACCGCCACCATCATGCTAAAGTACCCCTACTGGTTCAACTATGCTCAACCACTCCTTCGCTCACGCTGTGATGGGAAACATGGGAATGTGACATGAATAAAAAGAAAAGGGAATAAAATATAAGAAAACACAAACTCGCCATGCCGGCCGCGGTGGCCGAGGTGACTGAGGCGCTCCAGTCACGGTCAGCACGGCCACTACGGTCGGGGGTTCGAATCCCCCCTCGGGCATGGATATTTGAGCCGTCCTAGTTCGTAAGTAGTTCATAAGTAGTTTGTAAGTTTAGGGACTGATGACCCCGTAGTTAAGTCCCATTAAAAAAAAAAAACTCTCCATCTCGGCTTCTGCTTCTTTGCCCTCGTCAGTCGACCATGAAACCACTTGATAATGCTCAAGTTTAATCAATTTATATTGGAGATAGCAAATATTACTAGTACAAGTGAGAAAAACATGAGCAAGGTAAGAGAAATTGGCAAAATCGATTAGGTGGAGCAATGACGCCGTTTGACAGTAACGTCTCAGGCTATTCCGAGACGCCTTAATCGCTAGTGATGCTGTGGTCCAGCGGTAAGACGTCTGCCTAGTAAGCATGGAGGTCCGAGTTCGATTACCTGTCGCATCACAAATTTTAATTCAGTGCTTCAGATTTATCATTAAGATCCCCTAATTGTTCTTACCAGTGTAGATTGTGCTTCTTCTGCTCTTTCAAGGGTTTCCACTAGTCGCGGTCCTTGAGTGTGAAGAGGATGCACCGACTGACAAAAGGATTTTTCAGTCAGACCGAAGCTTCGGCAGAAGCGACGGGAGATAAGCTTTGCCGCCGCACGCAATGATGGTGGCGCCGAGCATCCTATTAGGGGGAGGGACTGGATGGAGGGCGCGAGGCTCCATAATGAATGCCGCGGACCACCCCTGCAGACTGAAAGCTCCACACCTACCTTGATGACGCGCTCCTATAGCACTGGTAGAGAAATGTGATACACGCTTAAATCACGTTTTCTGCTAGTTCCAGCACCAATAACTAAGTATGTAAACACGAGAGCTGTTCAATAAAGAATGATAATAATTTTTGTGTTCTTAATTTCCCGCGCTAGAATTTAGTCTTATGGTAGTCTGTTAGCTTAATGCAAAACAATCACTCCTTTGTAGTGTAATTGTTGGGCCTCTTCCCGCCTTTGAGAGGCAGGCAAGTTTAGAATGTTCAGCATAATATTTTTTCTAATCAAAACAGCAAGCAGCCACAAGTATGGTACTAATATTTTATTAAACCACTACTGGTTTCAGAAGTCTACAAATCCATCTTCAGTTGGTTTTTCATGCTTTTCAGCTTGGGCTATGTCTTGCTTCAGTTATAGTACCGCAGTCCTACTCCTGGGATAGGCAAAAATATGTCGTTTGCTGAAAACTTCCTGGCAGATTAAAATTGTGTGCCGGCACCGGGACTCGAACCTGGGACCTTTGCCTTTCGCGGGCAAGCGCACTACCGACTGTGCTATCCCGACACGACTCACAATGCCGCCTCACAACTTTACTTCCGCCAGTACCTCGCTTCATACTTTCCAAACTTCACAGGAAGCTCTCCTGCGAACCATGCAAGACTAGCACTCCTGGAAGAAAGGATATGGTGGAGACATGGCTTAGCCACAGCCTAAGGGATGTTTCCAGAATGAAACTTACACTCTGCACCGGAGTGTGCGCTGATATGAAACTTGTGAGGCGGCATCGTGAGTCGTGTCGTGATAGCACTGTCGGTAGTGCGCTTGCCTGCGAAAGGCAAAGGACCCAGGTTCGAGTCCCGGTTCCGGCACACAATTTTAATCTGTCAGGAAGTTTCATATCAGCGCACACTCCGCTGCAGAGTGAAAGTTTCATTCTGATGTCGTTTAATATTTGCTGAAGTTTAAGTTTCTTTATGTTCTTCCTTATCAGTATATCTATAGAGATTTATAATTAAAATACATGGTGTATGGCGAAAACGTACGTACATGTTGTGTCCGACTTTTCTGTGATTAAATTTTCCTGTAAGTTTCTTGGGTATTTTTACACTTCCTAAATGTGTAAAATACCTCACGCAGCGGAGTCTTTTGAGCGTTTTGCAATAAAGAGCGCCGTTGACAGTTTTGCCATGGAACACAAACTCACGATGAATCACGTCCCTACAGTACAGTCGCATCAGCAAAAAACCTGTTTCATTACCTTTTTTGCAAACCCTGTACATGTCTTGTCAATGTGTGTTCAAAGCTGTGAACCGATGTGTGAGCGAACCCTGTGCCGGCAGGAGTGTATTGCGCTTACAGACCTGTGCAGCGGGCGCGACGGCGCGACGGCGTCAGGCGGGCGTTGAACCCGGGCCCCCAGCGGCTGACGCGGCCGGCGGTCGCCCCATCTGCAACAGACACACACACCACTGTGTCAGCACGCGCACTCAACAGCCGACTTACCTTCTCTGCCACAACGAGATTGCATTGTGTTGCAGTTACCAGGTGCCGTTACTGCAGGGTGAGTAAAAAGCCGCAGTACACCCTTTTATTTCAAAAACTCTGCAGGAACTGGAAAACTTAGATATTCCAGTAAGGTACGGGTGAGGTGGTCTATCTTTAACGGTATGTACCGAACATGGGCGCCATCTTGAAAATGACCGTCTTAAATCGAAGATAATCTTATATATTAAAAGAATCTACGAAAACTAAAGTCAGTCGGGCAGACCAAACTACCCGGCCGATTTTCTTCATTTTTGTTTTAAACGAAAGGTATTCATCCACAGATTTGTCATCAAGTATCAGAATGTACATAACTCTCGCATTCCTTTTTCTATACTCAAACGCAATTTCCTTCTGCATATTTCTTATGGGGATGTCCTTGCTGTAAACTAAAGTCAATCGGTCAGGCGTTCTATCCGACCTTCAATTTTGCTTTAAAAGATAACTATTCATTCGCAGATTTGAAGTATCAGAATTAACTTAAGTCTTTCCATCCTTTATTTTTATTCAAACACAATATCCTTCTGTCCTTGCACTGAATATTTTAATTGTTTTGTTTTATATTTTCTGATGAAGGTAATCTTAGTCATTGCCGAAGCCTGGTAAAATAATTTTTAATTTTCGATCGAGGGCTGCTTCTTTATCCGTTGATTATCCATTGAATATTTTAATTTGTTTGTTTTACGATATCTTCAGTCCTATTTAAGGTACGCAATTCTTTTTAACCTAACAACACTCATCGGATCAAGCTAACCTACCGCCTACCTGTCATAGTACTTTGAAAATATTCTGAGGCAGTTTGGAATTCCTGTGTGATGATGTGGATAGATGCCTGCCTATTACAATGTACAACCCTCTTCAACTATCGACGGTCTGTTAATCAACAAGCCAGGTCGGCTGTACGCTTTCGTGCTGTACGTGTCCTTTCAGGTTTCTCCTTCACTACCACATCAGAGACGATGAACTTAGGGATGTTTAGAAATGTGCAAATCAGACTTCTGATGCAAGTGACACACAATCGTTTGACCACGTTTGAAGTCCGTTTTTGGGGGTGTCCCGATGCTTTTGATAATGTAGCGGTAATATTTCACATGTCATTCCTCTTGTTGAGGAGGGCGGAATGAAGACTAGGCAGTTGGTTCTCCAATGTTCTATCAGAGCTTTTTAAACAGCAATATAGTTACGTTATTTGTGCTTAGACAAGAGCATTTTTCAGCTGGCGGTATTTTTCACTCAAAACCTGATAACGTGCTTACGACTTACACTTATGTTGTTGTTGTTTTTGTTATTGTTTGTTGTTTAAATGGGACTAAACTACTGGGTTATCAGTTACCGCTACACATATGATCTCGAACGATCGGAACAGTTCGAAACCATGATTAGCTCAACACTCGATATTAAAATCAACACTTTTGTGTGTTACTTCCATCATACAAAACATTTCATTCTACGACAATGGCATTTAAACAGAGGCAAACAAACAAACATCAATACAACAGGGAGGAGTTTATACGTATTCTCTGAGGTCAGTGTTAACTTTACCAAAAAACTTCTACTGAAAGTAATTACAATAGCGCAAAACAGACATATCCCACACACCTGACAGTGCTTATATTAGTGGTTGAAACAAAGTGTAAGAGAACAACGTGCACATCTCCTGAAGCCATGTTTCTACGATAAAAATTACTTTCGCATTCAAGCAGTCCAATATCGAAATATACTACACTAATTACATTTTCAAATCATGATACGGATAAATCACGTCAAATCTTCTCTTTCGCCATACTTATTGTAACATAAACTCATACTTCGGAGCAGAAAATTATGAGTGACACAATGAATTTTGATAATGAAATAACGATCGTGTTCCTTCATTCGTGGTTTACAAAATCAGTAATCTCACTGATTTTAAATCACTTAACAAAAGTAAGTCTGTCGGTCCCGACTGTATATAACTGGGTTCCTGTCAGAGTATGCTGATGCAGTAGCCCCATACCTATCATGCACAACCGCTCGCTCATCAAACGTTCCGTATCTAAAGACTGGAAAGTTGCACAGGTCACTCCAATGTTCATGAAGAGCAATAAGAGTGATCAGCCGAATTACAGGCCTACATCATTAACGTCGTTTTGCAGTAGGATTTTAGAAGATATACTTTTCTCAAATATTATGAACTACATCGAAGAGAACGAATTATTGACCCCTAGTCAACATGGATTCGGAAAGTATCGTTCTCGTGAAACATAGCTAGCTCTTTACTCACATGATGTGACGAGTGCTGTCGACAAGGAATGTCAAATAGATTCTGTATTTCTACATTGCTGGAAGGCTTTTTACACTGTACCTCACAAGCGTCTTCTAATCAAATTATGTGCTTATGGAATGTTCCCACAGTTGTGTGATTGGATTCGTGATTTCCTGTTAGAAAGGAACAATATGTTGTAACTGACGGTAAGTCATCGAGTAGAACAGAAGTAAAATTTGGCGTTCCACGGGGGAAGTGTCATAGGGCCCCTAATGTTTCTTATTTGTATAAATGATTTAGGAGACAATCAAAGTAGCTCTCTTAAGACTGTTCGCGGATGATGCTGTCATTTATCGGTTAGCAAAATTTGGCAGTTGACCCTTAATAATGATTAGTGTGATGTCATCCATATGACCATTAAAATAAATCCGTTAAACTTCAGTTACACGATAAATTAGTCAAACCTACAGACCGTCAATCTGTAAGTATCTAGGAGTAATAATTACGAAAAACTTAAATTGGAAAGACACATATAAAATATTGTAGGGAAGGCGAACCAGAGACTACGTTATTTGGCAGAGCACTTAGAAGATGCAACAGCTGTACTGGAAACCATTGAAATAAAGGCATTAATTGTTGCGGCGAGATCTGATTGCGAAATTTGTTTCACCAACTTTCAGAATGCGAACATATATTGTTATCACGCACCTACATAGGGAGACATGATCATCATAATAAAATAAGAGAAATCAGATCGAGCCGTCCGCGGTGGCCGAGGGGACTGAGGCGCTTCAGTCACGGTCTGTACGGCCACTACAGTCGGGGGTTCGAATCCCCCCTCGGGTATGGATATTTGTGCCGTCCTAGTTCGTAAGTAGTTCCTAAGTAGTTTGTAAGTTTAGGGACAGATGACCCCGTAGTTAAGTCCCATAAGATTTACAAACATTTGAACATTTTTTGAAATCAGATCGAAAACAGAAAGATTTCGCTGTTTCTTTTTCCCACGAGCTGTTAGACAATGGAACTACAAAGAAATATCATGAAAGTGGTTCGATTGAACCTCTGCCATGCACTTAAATGTGACTTGCAGAGTATCCATGTAGATGTAGATTATTCAAATGTTTGTATAGCTTATGGGACTTAACTACGGGGTCATCAGTCCCTAAACTTACAAACTACTTATGAACTAGCTAACACTAAGGACGGCACAAATATCCATGCCCGAGGGGGGATTCGAACCCCCGACCGTAGTGGCCGTGCAGACCGTGACTGGAGCGACTCATTCCTCTCGGCCACCGCGGCCGGCTAGATGTAGATTCAGACATTTAACTTATATTGTCGAAACAAACATCGACGGGGGTAACTATATTTCCTTGTTTCCGGTGGTTATATGCTAAAGAAAACTCATTTACCTTTTTAAAAGTATTTGCAAAGTAGAAGAAATGATTGAATATTATACACTTCTAGTTTCGTGTCATATCAGCCAAACAGCACGTTTATACTACTACTACTACTAATAATAATAATAATAATAATAATCTATAAATATGAATGTCAGTTCGGTGTACGTTTATCACGTTTGAACCACAAGACAGAAAGAGCTAAAAATTTATACAGTTACTAATGTCTACTCGGGGAAGGCTTTAGGCACGGTTTTTTGGCTATGTGAATGTCTGTTCGGTTTACGCTTATCACGTCCAAACGACAAGACGCAGAGACTTGAATATTTGTACAGTTACTTATTTATACCTGAGGAATGTTTTAGGCACGGATTTATAGCGATCTGATAGATATTTAGTAATTTGAAGTATATAACGCGAAATGCGGAACAATAATGACTCTTTGAAAATTATATTTACTCTTTGAAAATGGTTTTATTGGTTGCGTTGTTGCTTGAGGGTTGATAATGATAAAAGGGTGGAGTATATTGGGATGGAAAGTTGTCGGTGTATATAAAATTCTACGTGTGTGTGTTAATATTTCGTTCTGCAGCCAAAACTACAGAACGCGAACGAATGGTCTGTGTGTAATTGTTGTCCGAAGTCTCCCGTTGTGCACCATAGCAGTTCCATTCCTATAGCTATAAGGGGGTGGAAGATATGGTGGTTGAAAGTCGTCAAATTATTAAAAAAAATCGAACTGAAGGCCAGCGATGACGTTTGCGACTCTATATAAAGAAGATTACATACAGTGAAACGTGATATGTTTGGTCTATGCGTGCTACAATCTCTTTAGCTCTTTCTCTGTATATAACAATAAATAAATAAAGCAGTAAAAAAGAAATTTCTTTTCATACATCTCTTTAAAAAATCGATTTGACGTTTCGTGCATAACAGCGATCGATCTGTAATATTATTACAGTCATTATTGTTGAATTTCGTGATTGGATTCTTCGAAACGAGTGCATATTTACGTGTGATTTCTTATTTCTTATATATTGTCTGATAAATGTAACATGTTTTTAGAAAAAAGGAAATGGACAGGGAGAGAGTGGATAGGAAAAGTACTATCTCAAGGCTCGAATAAATAAATAAATACCTGGGCAACGCCGGGTTTTCAGCTAGTCTGTATCTATAAATGTGAATGTCTGTTCGGTGTGTGTTTATCACGTCTGAACCACGAGACATATAGAGCTAAAAATTTGTACAGTTACTAACGTCTACCCGGGGAAGGCTTTAGGCACGGTTTTTTTGGCGATCGGAAAGCTGTGTGAATGTCTGTTCGGTTTACGCTTATCACGTCCAAACGACAAGATGCAGAGACTTAGATATTTGTACAGTTACTAACTTATACCTGAGGAAGATTTTAGTCACGGTTTTATAGCGATCTGATAGGTATTTAGTAATTTGAAGTATATAACGCGAAATGCGGAACAATAATTACTTTTGAAAATTATATTTACTTTTTGAAAATGGTTTTATTGGTTGCATTGTTGCTTGAGGGTTGATAATGATAAAAAGGTGGAGTATATTGGGATGGAAAGTTATCGGTGTTTATAAAATTCTACGTGTGTGTGTGTGTGTGTGTGTGTGTGTGTGTGTGTGTGTGTGTGTTAATATTTCGCTCTGCAGCGAAAACTACAGAACGCAAACGAATGGTCTGTGTGAAATTGTTGTCCGAAGTCTCCCGTTGTACACCATAGCAGTTCCATGCCGATAGCTATAAGGGGGTGGAAGATATGGTGGTTGAAAGTCGTCAAATTATAAAAAAATTCGGACTGAAGGCCGGCGATGACGTTAGCGACTCTATAGCAAGGACGTTACATACAGCGAAACATGATCCCACAGACCATACTTTGGTCTATGCGTGCTACAATGTCTTTAGCTCTTTCTCTGTAAGGATAAGCATACGATTAAGGAAATATAAGAATAAATAAATAAAGCACTAAAAAAGAAATTTCTTTTAATACATCCCTTTAAAAAAAATCAATTTGACGTTTCGCGCATTATCTATCATAATCAACCAACACGCGAGCGGAGCCGTGGGCTTAAGCTAGTAATAATTATAAAATACAGATTAACATGCTCACGATGTCTACTTTGAATGGGACTTGGTCTGTTAATACGCCTTCTTTTCTTATAAACTTATCAGTGTGTGTCGGCAACATTACGCCGTTTTAAATTTTATTCTTCTGGCAGTCATGGAAAATGAAAGCGCGAGTTGTACTAGGTAAGCTCGCAGCCCTCCGCTTTTCCGCAGATATGCGATGAAAGAGCACCCGCCCTTCGGAGAGCTTTTGAGGTCAGGAGAGTAATTACTTCTTTGTCTTCAAAAAGAGAATCCGACCCGCGTTAAAACTTAATTCTGCCCTGAGAGAAGTATTTGCTAGCTCCGCGCTACCTTTCTGGAATGAAGGAACTTCCTTGAAATTTTCTCTGCCAACTTATCACCCGCTAGCAAGCTAATTTCGTAGCTCACGACTTATTTAACGAAATCTTGCTGACCTCAGCGCAGGAAAATGTAGCGTATCTCGAAATGTGAGCAGTGGCCGACTCAAGACATAAATAATAATGAGTAAAGCACAAAATCCCTTTTATTTTCTGTTCAAACGAGATTATAAAAACAGTAAGTGCCGGTAGAGGACATGATGTGCAAACAACTGAAGCACTATAGAGTAAAATAAATGCCAATAAACCTTCATATTTAAGAACAGATCTTTTGCCATTGACATCCCCCACACGATATATTCAGTTATCAATTAAGGAACAAATTTATAAGTGTCAGTGTTGCTCAGTTGCGTTATGCTCTAGACCAGTGTTCTCAACCCCCGGGAGGATCGCAAAGTCATTTTCGAGGGGTCGCCGTCATAGAAGGAAGTCTTACACCATAAGATAACCAGGGCTTCAGTAAAATAAAAATGTATGCTTAAGTGAAACACATTTAATGCTGAAATTACAGAGTTCCTTGTGTAATATTCATTATAGATTGTTTTATAATGCAGTATGTTAATAATGAACAAGCGCGAAGTCTGGAAACTGTTTTCAGAAAATAATTTATAGATAAAAGAACTTTATACAACAATTAATTGCCGGCCGCGGTGGCCGCGGGGACTGAGGCGCTTCAGTCACGGTCTGCACGGCCACTACGGTCGGGGTTCGAATCCTCCCTCGGGCATGGATATTTGTGGCGTCTTAGTTCGTAAGTAGTTCATAAGTAGTTTGTAAGTTTAGGGACTGATGACCCCGAAGTTAAGTCCCATAGACTATACAAACACTTGAACATTTTTTGAACAATTAATTTTGAAAAATTCGAAAAGAAGTCTACTTCTTTACAAATTTACTAGCCAGTGCGAGCTTTTTTAATGAGCATAATTCGCTTCGAGTCTGTAATAATAGGATAATTTGTTCATTCCTATGGTTCGTGAGAAAGGAGCTCGCCAAACTATTTTATTTTTTTATTTTTTTATTTTTTATTTTTTTATGTGGGTCGCCAGAATATGTTTACTTTTGAGGTATAGCATATTCAAAAAGGTTGGCAAACACTGCTCTAAAGAAATACTGACTACTGTTTCCAACAGAACAATTATCCAAAACATGCAGTATACAATGTACGTTTGTGGATTCTGTATGGTACCCCCCACACTCTACAAATACCACCGCAGTCCCCAGACATGAACCTTATTGAACATTTGTGGGACGAGTTAGAAAGAAGAATAACGAACATCATATTTCCATTAAAACACAACTGAAGGAAGCGACTGTTCAAGAATTGGGGATGACTGACGCAGCAGTAACAAGACAGCTAGTACAATCAATGCAGGACAAGCTGAAGGCTGTTTTAGAAGCAAGGGAATGAATACACGCTCTTAGATGTATGCAGATGTATAAAATAGTGCAACGTAAGTGACTGTGTGAATATTTAAGACAGTACAGCTAAGACTAAGATTTTTCGGAACAGTATTAATGATTATTTATGTTTCAGTGTGCTTAAATGGATCTACTTGGAGAAGAGATTGTTTCAGTTTGGTCGCTTGTATTAACGAACGATATAAATAAACATTAAATGTATGAATGATATATCCTGATGTGTGAATACATCTGTCCACCAGTGTACCTACATACACATATCTATTCTTATAAATAAGATTATTGATGTCCGAAAGGACAGACACTATCTTAATAATTAAAAAAAGCAATCGATGATATCAGTCGGAAAGTATCAGAGTGTTGAGAAGAGACATCGCAGAAGCATGAACAGCTATGTATGTGGATCACTGATTTTGTGCCCTCTTAGCTGACCAACATAATGTGCAAGGACCAAGGCGCAACACTTAAATGATTTTGAGAAACTCGCACAAGTAGTTTCAGGCGTCGAACATGTAACCCTGTGTTGAGCTATAAATGAGCCAAAAGATCCAGGAAGCGGCGGTCCGAGGGCGCCGTGGCTGAGCACACCCGGTCGGAGGGTTCAACGCACTATGTAATAAAAAAGCAGAGCCAAGATCACGTCGAACAACAACGAACAAACACGATCAGCGACCGCAGGGGACAGAACTATCCATACAGCAAAAAAAAAAAAAAAAAAAAAAAAAAAAAAAAAAAAAAAAAGTATTATCGTTCAATCGGTGGATCGCCAGGTCCATCCTATCTCATACCGTTCTTCGTTGTTATTTATTTTTTCTTCAACAATGGTGAAATTAGTGAAATGATATCATTTTGAAAAAACAGTACACAAACGCATCTTTTAACTGACTTTTCGAAACCGCATTATGCACATTGCAGTCAGCATCTGCAGTAGTCGTAGAAGCGAAAGTCACCTCCATTTTTTCAGGAAAATGGAAATCTTGGGATTGTTAAAACGTCATAAGTACACTATTCGTTCTTGCTACAGTAACAATGTCTCACCGCTATGCAGGTCAACTGCCAAATTGGGCCTTCGCCTCCTGTTGTTGTTGACAAGTGTAACCTGTGTCTGCAGGTCGAAGCGTCCAGTGCAGTCCCGAATGCACGCGCAAGGGATTTCGGAAATCATAACAAGTAAACAGTTTGCGGAAAATGTTATGCGTTTGTTCGTTTACTTGCCGAAAATTGTAAATGTGGTATTTGTTGTAATAACAATAAACATTGAACATACAATAAATGTCTATGCAACTGCACTTACGTTTTTCGTTATAATACCTTTGAAATGTAATATATACAGTACTGGCCATTAAAATTGCTACACCAAGAAGAAATTCAGATGATAAACGGTATTCATTGGATAAATATATTATACTAGAACTGACATGTGATAAATTATCACGCAATTTTTGTGCATAGATCCTGAGAAATCAGTACCCAGAACAAAACAACTACCTCCGTCCGTAATAAAGGCCTTGATACGCCTGGGCATTGAGTGAAACAGAGCTTGGATGGCGAGTACAGGTACAGATGCCCATGTAGCTTCAACAGGATACCACAGTTCATCAAGAGTAGAGACTGGTGTATTCTGACGAGCCAGGTGCTCGGCCACCATTGGCCAGTCATTTTCAGTTGGTGAAAGATCTGGAAAAAGTGCTGGCAAGGGCAGCAGTCGAACATTTCCGGTATCCAAAAAGGCCCGTACAGGACCTGCAACATACGGTCGTGCATTATCCTCTTGAAATGCACGGTTTCGCAGGGATCGAATGGAGGGTACAGCCACGGGTCGTAACACATCTGAAATGTAACGGCCACTGTTCAAAGTGCCGTCGATGCGAACAAGAGGTGACAGAGACGTGTAACAACTGGCACCCCATACCATCAAGCCGGGTGATACGCCAGTATAGCGATGACGAATACACGCTTCCAATGTGCATTCACCTCGATGTCGCCAAACACGATTGCGACCATCATAATACTGTAAACAGAACTTGGAGTCATCCGAAAACTTGACGTTTTGCCATTCGTGCACACAGGTTCGTCGTTGCGTACACCATCGCAGGCGCTCCTGTCTTTGATGTAGCGTCAAGGGTAATCACAGCCATGGTCTCCGAGCAGATAGTCCATGCTGTTGCAAACGTCGTCGAACTGTTGGTGCAGATGGTTGTTGTCTTACAAACGTCCCCATCTGTTGATTCAGGAATCGAGACATGGCTGCACGATCCGTTACAACCATGCGGATAAGATGCCTTTCATCTCGACTGCTTGTGACCCGAGGCCGTTGGGATTCAGCACGACGTTCCGTATTGCTTTCCTGAACCCACCGATTCCATATTCTGCTAACAGTCATTGGATCGCGACCAAAACGAGCAGCAATGTCGCCATACGATAAACCGCAATCGCGATATGCTATAATCCGACCTTTATCAAAGTCGGAAATGTGATGGTACGCTTTTCTCCCCTTTACACGAGGAATCATAACCACGTTTCACCAGGCAACGCCGGTCAACTGCTGTTTGTGTATGAGAAATCGGTTGGAAACTTTCCTCATGTCAGCACGTTGTACGTGTCGCCACCGGCGCCAACCTTGTGTGAATGCTCTGAAAAGCTAATCATTTGCATATCACAGCATCTTCTTCCTGTCGGTTAAATTTCGCGTCTGTAGCACGTCATCTTCGTGGTGCAGCAATTCTAATGGTCAGGAATGTATGAACCAATATGAACAGTGTTGAAGAAAAAAATAAAAACAAATGACCTTATGAGCTAGGATTGAACTGGCGATCCACCGATTGAAAAGCCAGAAAGCTAAACACTTTTTTCAAATATATTTTATTGTACAAAAATACAATGAATTACAAATTGAACAATACGCAAGATTACCTGACAGTCGGGTTTGGAGGCGATCTGATCGTTTTATGGTTTTCAAAATAAAATGCCAAGATCGCACATTAATAATTTATTCAATGACGACCGGCTTCGCTGAACTGTGTCACCATCATCTGGTCACATGTATATTTTAAAAGCTGGTCATCTTAAAAACATGACAGCTTAAAAAAGTATATATATATATATATATATATATATATATATATATATATATATTAGACTAAGTCCTATGTCGCACTTACTGTTGTATACCCATTTTCTAACAAGATGAGCAGCTTTTAAAATATATATGTGTCCAGGTGATGGTGATACAGTTCACCGTAGCCGGTCGTCATTGAATAAATTATTAATGTGCAGTCTTGGCATTTTATTTTGAAAACTATTAACAATACATGATGTCAATTTAAATAGGTAGGTGTTTGTAGGTATCTTGTTTGAACCGCTATTGGATGTTATCTTCAGGATTCAGCATTTTTATTTCTGCCCCTGGAATTTTCTCAAGATATGTTTTGTTTCTTGATGACTATAGATATCCTATGCCCATTCTGTCAAATTTAAGCATTTTCCGTATTTTTATGGTCCGAACATTTGATAATTTTATGCAACTTACACTTCAGATACATGTGAAATTAAATTAAATTGTCAGCTTCCATATTATTAAGGCCTAGCTTACAAACTTTCCCATTAGCCAATGGCTTACTGATAGCTGCAAGACACGGTTACATTGTTAGTTCCTTTTTTTGTCCTGTCTTTCCACAGTTGCGTTTCATATTATAATGTAGATATTTATGTTATCCGTGTATGAAAATAAATAATAAGACTTTTTTATGCGTATTGCCTTTATTTGGAAGACATAATCAGCGGCTTGAAATATATACATGATTAATTTTACGATATTCCGTTTTTAAAGTCTTTAGTATTTCAGGTTATAAACAGTTCTGGTGCGTTATCCAAGTATAGTTACTGATATTTGGATGTTATTACTTACAATATTTGGTGGATCATGATTACATGAAGTGCTGATTGGTGACTTCAGGTTGTGTTGTTTCCCATTATATTTCTTTGGTGTTTTTATCTCAATAACTGGTGCAGTTCTTTATGCAATTACATCAGAAACATACACACGCACACACACACACACACACACACACACACACACACACTGACATGAAGCATAGACAGGACAAAACACACATTTAACAGTTGGCCACATGAACCAAAACAAAAACACAACACAAACAAAATGGCATGTAGATAGTGGTGCTAGTAGTGAAGTGCTAAAAACAAAAACACCAAAGGAATATAATGGGAAACAAAACTACCTGAAGTCATGAAGTAACACTACATGTCAATCAGGATCCACCAAATATTTAAGTTGTTGTTGTTGTTGTTGTTGTTGTCGTGGTCTGCAGTCCACAGGCTGGTTGGATGCAGCTCTCCATGTTATCCTGTCCTGTGCAAGCCTCTTCATCTGAGAACATGTACGGCAACCTACATCCTTTTGAATCTGCTTCCTGTATTCGTTCTTCGGCCTCCCTCTACGATAGTGACCCCACACATTTCCTTCTAATGGTAACTTGACGATTCCTTGATGTCTCAAAATTTGTCCCAGTAACATATCCGTTGTCTTAGTTAGGATATGCCAGAAACTCCTTTTCTCCCCAATTCTGTTGAGTACTTTTTCATTAGTTACGTGTAGCACCACATTTCGAAAGCTTCTATCATCTTTCTGTCTGAACTCCTTATCGTCCACATTTCACACATATAGAATCCTGTGTGTGTAGCACCACATTTCGAAAGCTTCTATCATATTTCTGTCTGAACTCCTTATCGTCCACATTTCACACATATAGAATCCGGTCGGGGGTTCGAATCCCCTCTCGGGCATGGATATTTGTGACGTCTTTAGTATAAGGTAGTTGATAAGTTTAGGGACTGATGACCCCGTAGTTAAGTCCCATAAGCTTAACAAACATTTGAACATTTGAACATATAGAATCCTACACTCCAGACAAATGCTTTCAGAAAGCTATACTTTAATATCCCACCAGGACTGTTTTTAACCTAAAATACTAAAACTGTAAAAAACTAAATATTGTCAAAATAATCATGTATATATTACAGGCGACTAATGGTGTCTTCCAAATAAAGGCGACTGCATATGGCAATAAAAAACTCTTACTATGCAGTTTCGTAGACGGATAACATAAAGATCTACATTATAACATGGTTACATGTTCTACTCGTGAAACTACTACTCGATTTTCTCGAAATCAAGAAGGAAGATTGGTGTTTAACGCCCCGTCGACAGCGTGGTCTTTAGAGGCGTAGTTTACGCTTGAATTGTTTGGGTAAGAATATGGAAGGAAATCGGCCGTGCCGTTTGAAAGGAACTATCCCGGCATTTGCCTGGAGTGATTTTCCTCCCGAATATGAGTCCAGTGAGTTACCACTGCGCCACCTCGCGCGGTTTTCTCAAAATCGTTTAAGAATTGAGCCTTAAGCCGTAGGCACACGGAGCGTATGTCTGAACGTGTATGGTCAACGTGCAGAGTCCACCGTGCGGCTGAACGCTCGGAGACGGCGCGACTTGAGCATACGAGACGTGTGCCTCAAAGAGCTACACGCGACCACAGCGCGCTCCAGCGACAGTTGTCGGCGGTGTCAGTTGCTGGAATCACACTGCTTACCAAATCAAAAGAGTGGAATTCCTGTTTTACCTCTATTGAACCGCTTATTTCCGCGCTTGTGCTTATGTTAGTTATGTTCTGCGATAGTCCTAAATAAATAACAACAAAATACCTATGAACATAAGATTCTTATAAAAGTTGCATTTTATGTGAATAAGTGCAGTGAATAATAAAAGTTTCATTTCAGAATGTGCGATATAACATTGGAATAGGCCTTCACAACACAAAGATTATTGCAAGAGTCTCGCTTTTTAGTAAATCTTAAAAGATCATTCTTCCACGGTCAATGGTACTATTCAATAGAAGAATGTTAAGAACGTGTAAAATGCAATACGTGAAACAATAAGTGCGTATTTTACTCTAAGTGATGTGCAACCTGTTTTGTTCATAAAACGAATCCAACAAACTCACTCCTCATCGGTTACGCACTTATTTTTACATAGCATCGAATATTATGCAGTATACTTCTAAGAAATTTATAGTCAAGTCTTTTGAGTCTATCAGAAAACCGAATAAAAGAAGAAAAATTGTATGCTTATGTGGAGCATTGAACCAACGCCGCAACGTATGCAAACTTCGCGATCCACGAATTACCCCCTACGCTACAACCAATAACGTTACCACTGTATCCTCATGTACGGTGTCGTATATGCTACTGGGTGATATGTCGGTTGTTGACATGTAATTACAACAGATGATAGAAAGAACTATCCGTGTTGATAGATCTTCAGTCTGCCTTGCCTTGAAACGGCAGATTACTGTAATACGGACATTTTTCAACCATGTATAAGACGTTTCCAGTCATTTATTCCAACAAATAGTACCTTAATGGACGGTTTCCGAGAGATTCTCAATTTACTCAGTTACCTTTACTTGCTTTGAAACGTAATATATTTGTAAGACCTAAGTTATATTCATAAAAACCACGCAATACGACGGCCAACATGGCGTCTTCGTCTCTATACCAAAAAGAGCTGTCCCTCTCCCCGGATAGCCACGTGGTATGACGTCGGGGACATTCAGCCACCTTATTGGTGACCGTTCAGACGCTCGTTGAGAATATCTGGCATGCTATATACTGCCCCACACGTTGGTAAAGCCTCGCTAACGTGCGGTTCGCACTTTCTTTCTTTTTTTTTTTTTTTTTTTTTTTTTTTTTTTTTTTTTTTTTTTTTTTTTTCCCCTCACAGCCCTTCCTTACGCTCTCCAAATTGCGCCTTCTTCGGCGAGCTTCTGCTGCTTTCTTCGAAATAAATGAAAATAAATAAATACACCATTATATGATTTTAAACGAAACGATCTTCCTGGAAAAGGGAGCATTAGAAAAAAAAGCTGCTACACTGAAAATAATCTGTTCTTGCTGCATCCTCAACAGCAGATAAAGAAATGAAAGAATATGTTCTTCTTTTATCCATTGACAGTTAATCTTCTCTTTGATTCGGAATATGAAATATACATTCTTCTGCAAACATGCGTTGGGAAACCTCATAATTGCCGGCCGCGGTGGCCGAGGAGACTAAGGCGCTCCAGTCACGGTCTGCACGGCCACTACGGTCGGGGGTTCGAATCCCCCCCTCGGGCATGGATATTTGTGCCGTCCTAATTCGTAAGTAGTTCATAAGTAGTTTGTAAGTTTAGGGACTGATGACCCCGTAGTTAAGTCCCATAGACTATACAAACATTTGAAAAATGTTCAAATGTTTGTAAATCTATCGGACCAAACTGCGTGGTCATCAGTCCGTAGCTTACAAACTACTTAATCCTAGGTAAATTAACCTAAGGACAACACACACACCCATGCCCCAGGGAGGACTCGAACCTCCACGGCGAGCAACCGCGCGCTCCGCAGCGAGACGCTTTAGACCGCTCGGCTACTCCACCGCGGCTTTGAACATTTGAAACCTCATAATTGAGGCATAGTAACGTCATGTAGTGTTTGTACGTGGTACGAGTTGTCCAGAAATCACTGGATTGTGTATCGCAGAAAGTTAGCGAAGAGTGTCTTGTAGTTCCTTCTCTTCATAAGCGTCAGGTGCTGTGTATGGAGGTACAAGTGGAAACTATATTTGCTTTTCGCTTCTTCTGTCAGTATGTAGTGTAAAGCGTGCCCTTTTATCCAGTTAGCGGCATTTCTTTCCGTGACTGGGTAAGGCACGTCGCTGGGGTTTAGAAGGTCCTTCGGTGTAACGGTATGTGGAGCCGTTCGGGTGACTTTGGCTATGAGTTTTCGTGTGATTTGCCACATTTCCTCTACTTCAGCGCAAACCAATCGATGTTCTTCAGTGTCAACTAAATTGCAGGTCGGACAGTTAGGTGAAACTGCGAGGTGGATGCGGTGCAACTAAGAATTGGTCGTTAGTTCTCTGTTGACGGCTTTATACCACGTAGCCCTGACAGTGGTCGGTAGAAATCGGCTACTGATGTTGCTCCAGATAGCCTTCCAACCATAAACAGGGTATTTCCGTTCCAAAACATTCTACATCTACATCTACATGAGATACTCTGCAAATCACATTTAACTGCCTGGCAGAGGGTTCATCGAACCACAATTATACTTTTTGTCTTCCATTGCATTCTCGAATAGCGCGCGGGAAGAAAGAACACCTGAATCTCTCTGTTCGAGCTCTGATTTCTCGTATTTTATTCTGATGATCATTTCTATCTATGTAAGTGGGAGTCAACAATATATTTTCGCATTCGGAGGAGAATGTTGGCGATTGGAGTTTCGCAAGTAGCCCACGCTGCAGCGATAAGCGCCGTTGTTGTAATGATTCCCATCCCAGATCCTGTATCATTTCCGTAAAGCTGTCTCCCCTGTATCGTGACAGTACGAAACGAGCTGCCCTTCTTTGGACTCTTTCGATGTCCTCCGTCAAACCCACCTGATAAGGATCCCACACTGGGCTGCAATACTCCAAAAATGGACGGACAAGCGTAGTGTATGCAGTTTCTTTTGTAGTTCTGTTGCAGGTTTTAAGGGTTCTGCCAATAAAACGCAGTCTCTGGTTCGTCTTTCCCACGATATTATCTACGTGTTCTTTCCAATTTAAGTCTGAAGTAATAGTAATTCCTAGGTATCTTGTGGAGTTTACGGCCTTCACATTTGATTTATCATGTAAACAAAGTTTAACGGATTTCTTTTCGTACTCATGTGGACGACTTTTCGGGATTCGTTTTCATCAACGTGTCATATATCGTTTTCGCTTTGGCCGTCTGCTGGACTGTGATCGTTGTGGGAAGATAACTAAGTTCAACTAGGAATTGTTGAAAATGATAAAGTCCTATGGGAACGTGCCGAACGTCAATGGGTGGGGTGAAATCTGTAGGAGCAATTTCCACACGTTGTGACGTCAGAAACTCGCCACGTTGGCCACACTCGTTCAGATACACGCTCCGTGTGCCGCCGGCTTTAGTCCTTGCACATGATGTTGTCCTAATGGTCAGCTGAAAGGGTACAAAGTTTGAAGAAAATCCGTGAAATCCGAACGTGTTGGCTTTCCTTGCGAGGCACAAGGCTGCCTCGTGCTGTGCAAGACACTGCAGCCGGCGGGGATTTGAAATGGCTAACTTCAAGTGATAACTCACTGTGATATGGACTATTCCGATCTTTGAATTCTATTAAATAGTTGTTTTCATGTTCAGCTGAAGATAATTTACCAATAAATTTGAGATTTAATCCAGAAATGTGTATCTCTGAATGTATTATATTCTCAAAAAGTACTAATTCCTTTGTTGACTGGAAAAAGGAACTATGTTACAAATTTCAAAAAATTATTTTTTAGAAGATACTTTGTGGAATACATAAAAAGTATTTTCATTCACAGTATGTATGGTTAGAGTACAGCAAATCTCGAAAATTTCAATGCAATCTGTTAAATAGTTTAACAATAAAACAGTTTTTGTCTCTCCTGAAAAGTACAAAAAAGTGACATAGTTCCTTTCTCCACCGACCGATTCAATTAAGAGTTTGACTTCTAGTGGAAAGGGGTAATGTTGAGAATTTGTATCTGACGGGAGGCGTACATCGGTAAATTACAGGGGGGGGGGGGCGATGACCAGTGTAGTTTGCTCCCTTGAACTCCAAACCAATCACTCAGTAATTCCCGCAACACTTATATAATTTATAGAGTGTGTATCACATTCTATTTTCTCCATTATTGATATTAATAATAACTTTTTTTAGTTCTGTAACGCCGCATTTGTCTATTAGGGACTTAGGTATGCGATACCCGATAATAAACCAACAGATCACCCTTTTTCACTTTTTGGGATACTTGTGTAATCTAACCTAATCTGTGTATGGATTGTCACGAACTTAGAAGCCGCGTGGTCTGGAGCCCCACGTTGCGGATTGCGTGGCCTCCCGGGCCTCAGCTGAAAGGGTACAAAGTTTGAAGAAAATCCGTGAAATCCGAACGTGTTGTCTTCCCTTGCGAGGCGCACGGCTGCCTCGTGCTGTGCAAGACACTGCAGCCGGCGGGGACGCCTGTGAAGACGATCGCGGACAATTAGGGCGCTCGGCTGCTCGCTGTGGAGAGGAGAGGCCCAGAGAGGTGAGCCGCCCTCTCCCTCTCAGAGGGTCCTCTGCAGGAGGGCCGCGTTTCTGCTGCCTGCTCTGCCCTGCTCTGCCGAGCACCGCGGCTGCGTCGGCTGCGTCGCCAGAGGCGCTCTTTGAGGCCTCCACAGATATAACAAGCGCCGCCTTTTCGCTGTTGTTACGCTCGCTGGCGAGCCCATTAGCGGCCGAGCACCGGAACACGACACAAGAAACCGGAAACCGCCGCCCCGGCCTGCGGGGGTTTCAGGGCGACCTCGGATAACCTGAAAGGGATGGCTCCCCAGTCTCTGGCCTGCGTCTGCCTGTGCGTGCGGGCAGATGGATGACCCAGTTTCCATACACAGGCTGTAACGTACGTTCTTCTGCAGAACTGTCGCAACTGTGAACTTGAAATAAATTCATCTTTATAGACTGTTCACGCAATATCAACAAATAATACAATCCCTTGAGACAACATTGTCTCGTTATACCAAAGGTATTAATCATAAGGAGAGGCATTGAATTAAAGTTTATGCTGTGGCCGGGATTCGAACCCGGGACCTCCTACTTACTAGGTATGCGCTTTAGACCACTCAGCTAACACAGCGTTGCAGCCAAAGTGACTACACGGTCTTAGAGCACGTCTCCCTCCACACCATATACTTTAATTCTGCCTCATGTTCCCTGTGAAATGCGTATCAAATTGCCAGGGCTCTCCTACATTGGTATAACGAGGCGATGAGTTTTTTTTATATTTTTTTTAATTATTTAACATGTCCCATTACATAGTAATATTACATGTTTGATGGTTAGATTCAGGTGATTACATCAAATATTTTTGCAAACACAAGTACAGTATATACGTTGACAGGGTTTACAAAGGAACAAATAATTTTATACATCAGGAAATCTTATTGAATTACAAAAATTGTAAAAGTCTGTAGTGAATTTATATACTAAGTCATATTTACTGACGGGCCATCCTCCTCCTTTGGCAGCTATTTTTTTCCTGAGATGGTCCCTCTCTTTCAATAAATTGCAGCAGTCAAAAAGCACGTGGTCAATAGTTTGGACAGCACTGTTACATGTGCACATTCCGTCTTCAATTATTTTGACCGCTGATAGTAGGCTTTCAGTTTCCCATGACCTGTTAACATAGCTGTGAAATTCTGAGATGGAAGTTTAATCAGTAATCGTTGTCGGATCGTAGGAAAATACGGTTTAGTGCTTCCCCCATTTTTTGTTCTGTGCCACTCAATGTCCAATTTGTTCCTAAACTCTTCTGGAAGTTTCTTCTTTACGGCACTTCTAGGTATTTTGTTGTAGCGTATTGATTGTCGTGATCGAGCTGCTCTTTTAGCAAGGTTGTCCGCTACTTCATTTCCCCATATCCCATCATGTGCCTTAACCCATTCGAAATGCACCAGCCAGTTGTGTGTCTGCAACCTTCTGATTTTACATCGTATTTCTTCAATAAGCAAGTTGTGGTTCTTCGGATTTCGCAAAGAGTCGAAAGTAATCCTGCTGCCGGTGTGAACTACTGCAGTTGTATCAGTATTCGAGAGATAATTTATGAACTCAGGAGCATTGATTTGTCTCAATGAATTGTATTATTTGTTGATATTTATATCGCCTCGGCCTGAGGAACAAGGCGGGATTCAAAAAAATGTTTGTATAGTCAATGGGACTTAACTACGGGGTCATCAGTCCCTAAACTTACAAACTACTTATGAACTACTTACGAACTAGGACGGCACAAATATCCATGCCCGAGGGGGGATTCGAACCCCCGGCCGTAGTGGCCGTGCAGACCGTGACTGGAGCGCCTTAGTCCCCTCGGCCACCGCGGCCGGCAAGGCGGGATTGTTCCTGTTCGCGTTCTTTGCTGAGGTGCTATTCAAATATAAGAGAACTCTGGCAATTTGATACGCATTTCACAGGGAACATGAGGCAGAATTAAAGTACATGGTGTGGAGAGAGACGTGCTCTAAGAAAGTCCGTGTAGTGAGGACGGTCGCCGTAAGTGTAAGAATCACGTACGATACATAGTTCACGAGCTTTGACGTTATAAATAATGAGATGCGTGAAAAACTGCTGCATATAGCGACAATGCTGCCCATTTTCTCCTAAACCACTGGGACAATTTCTACCAAATTTGGTACACACATTTGCTGCTGGGTTAAGAATCACATACGGCACATCGTTCAGAAGATATGACGTCATAAACAATAGGAATCGTAAAAACTGCCACATAATGCGGCGAGAGTTTGAAAATACGTTGTGTGAGAATGGGAGTACTTATAGACTTGCAACAAACTTTAAACATAGTTTCAAACCTTTATTAAACATTTTCTCGCTGACAACCATAGCAAAATGATGAAAGGAAAAAAGTTTCTCGCTTATTACTTTTCCGCTGGTTATGGACTAAAACTATGGCATTCGGTGTCACGTTACAATTTATAATTTGTACACTACAAATTGTAGCCGCAAGAAATTTTACAGACAGTATACACGCATATACTTGAGCGCACCTTATAAATTGTATCACAGTACGATACGTAGTTCATGATATATGAGCACATAAACAGTAACGTTCATGCAAAACCGCCCCTTCCCACACCAAGTTTTAATCTATACTTCTTTACTACCAACTGTATTCCCAAGAGATTTTACAGACATGCGGGCCTTATAGAAATGAATATATACCTGAAAAATGGCAGGAATAAATACCCGGGCAACGCCGGATTTCCAGCTAGTCTGATATATAAAGCAGAATGTTTGTGTGTACGAGTTGCATACAAATCTACAGTTTTTTAAATCTTTTTGATATTTTGTACACGGAAACTTCAATCCATGACGACGGTCGCCATAAGTGTAAGAACCACGTACGATTCATAGGTCACGACATATAACGTCATAAACAATGAGATGCGCGAAAAACTGCTGCATTTACCGACAATCTTGTTTGCTCATTTTCTCCTAAGCCATTGAACCGATTTCCACTAAATCTGGTCAAATCTGAGGTAACAATTGCTGCAGGGTTAAGAATCACATAGGACACATGGTTCAGAAGATATGAAGATACAAACAATAGGAATCGCAAAAAAACTGCCACATGATGCGGCGAGACTTTAAATACGTTATATGAGAATGAGAGTACTTATCGACTTGCAAGAAACTTTAAACATAATTTCAAATCTTAATAAAACTTTATCTCTCTGACAACCATAACAAAACGATGAAAGGAAAAAGTTTCTCGCTTACTACTTTTTCGCTGTTTATGGAGTAAAATTACGGCATTCAGTTTAACGTTACAATTTATAAATTGTACACAACAAAACTGTAGCCGGAGGAAATTTTCCAGACAGTATACAAGCATACAACTGAGTGTACCTACTAAATTGTATCACAATACGACACATAGTTCATGACATATGAACACAGAAGCAGTAACATTCATGGAAAACCGCCTCATCACGCACTAAGTTTTAATCTATTACTTACTACTAATTGTATTCCCAAGGGATGTTACAGACATACAGCCCTTATACAAGTGAATATATACCTGAAAAATGGCAGGAATAAATAAATTCCTGAATAAATTTGAGTTAACAGCAACATATTTTTTAAAATCAATTTTTTGCGTCCCCTATTTTACCCCCTTATTGGTTGAATTTCAAAAAATGTCGAACCCTGAATTGAAATCCGAAATTTTGTAGTTCTAGCTTTGAAATTGCCTAAATATCAACGTATTTTCAAAAAAACGTTTCATCCCCTATTTCACCCCCTTACGGAGGGAATATCAAAAAATCGCTTCTTCGATGACGCCTACAGAGCAACAACCTCAACAAATTTCAAGTTTCTATCTTCCGTGGTTTGGGCTGGGTGATGATAGTCAGTCGGTCGGGACATTGCCTTTTATATATAGAGATTAAAAACTCTACATGAGTTACTAAAAACAGCTAAGATAATCGAGAAGACGACTTCGGTAACCTAGGCGGTGACGTATCGATATATTCTGTCATTTGCTGCACTTTGCTGACGGGCAACGGACGGTTTCAACAGCCTCTGACATTTCATTTGGCCGCAGTTGTCTATATCCGACGCAGTGTATACACGACGAAGCGCCAGAGAACGCCGAAAGGCCATGGGAGCAGTGAGGTGATGCAACGCATAAAATAACATACAGCTATGATGAACCAGCTACCAGATGTCGCTATAGGCTATTTCATATGACGTATTCACGCCGCAGTTCCCAAGGCCGTTCAGCGTTCTCTGGGGATTCATCGAGCATCGATTAGTGAAGTCAACAGAGGATCAAAAGCAACTGCAAAGCGATTTAGACAAAATTTCTACATGTTGCGAAAATTGGCAATTAACACTAAATAATGAAAAGTGTGAAATAATACACATTACCACTAGAAGAAATCCGCTGAAATTCAATTACACGATATATCAATCAAACCTTAAGGTCGTTAATTCTACGAAATACCTAGGAGTTACAATTAGGAACAACTTAGCTGGAGAGAACACATAGAAAATATTGTAGGGAAGGCGATCAAAGGTGGCGTTTCATTGGCAGAACGCTTCGAAGATGCACCAGCTCCACCGAAGAGACTGCCTACATTACACTTGTGCGTCCTCTCCTGGAGTACTATTGTCCAGTGTGGGACCCTCGCCAGTTGGGACTGACGGAAGACATTGAGAAGGTTCAGAGAAGCGCAGCTAGTTTTGTTTTGGGAAAGCGTCACAGACATGTTGCAAGATTTGTGGTGGAAATCATTAAAGTAACGACGTTATTCGTTGCGGCGTGATCTATTTGCGAAATTTCAAACTTTTACTTCTAAATTTGAAAATATTTTGCTAGCACCCACCTACATGGGGAGACATGACCATCCCAATCAAATAAGAGAAATGAGATCGAAAACGGAACGATTTAGGTGTTCTTTCTTCCCCGCGCTATTAGAGAATGTAACGATAGAGAAAAGTTATGAAAGTAGTTAATGAACCCTCTACCAGGCAATTAAATGTGATTTGCAGCGTATCTATGTAGATGTTGATGTATTAGAGAATGTAACGGTAGAGAAATGTTAAGAAAATGGTTAATGAACACTCTACCAGGCACTTAAATGTGATTTGCAGAGTATCTATGTAGATGTAGACGAAAGAGAGAGAGAGAGAGAGAGAGAGTGAGAGCGCGAAGTGTTAGAAGCGAAAAGTGGAACATGGTGGTGGTTAACCCAATCCGTGGTCCGCAACATCTCTTCACGATGTATAATGGTAGTTGCCTATGAGGTTTTTTTGACGGATACCAACGTGACGCGTAGACTGCTCCAAGAAAACAATGACAGTGAAATAAGGAGCCTTTTTCAAACTTCCAAAACACACCACAACAGCGGACTGTCAGTGTAGGTGTTATTTTATATTAGCACCTAAAGGCCAGTCCTACAAAATGTCTTACAAGAGAGCTGTGAACGAATCCTCCCGACTTGTATGTTGCCACCCTGTGCCAACTATAAACTACCTCCCACTAATGCATCCCAGCCATGCTGACGTCCTTCGCTATCTTGGTGACTATCAGTAATTGCATTTACAAAGTTGTTGCCTTAACTTGAATCAGACACACAATAACTGCTATTCTTCCGATGTAGGAGACACTTTGAGTAGCTATGTTAGACTGTTCTCGGATGATGCTGTCATTTATTGTTTAACAAGATCACCAGAAGATCAAAAGCAAAATGATTTACATAACTGCATGGTGCGAAACTTGGCAACTAACACTGAATGATGAAAAGTGCGACGTCATCCATATGACCAGTAAAAGAAATCCGTTAAACTTCAGTTACACGATAAATCAGTCAAATCCACAAGCCATCAATTCAAATAATACCTAGGAATAACAATTAAAAACAAGTTAAATTGGAAATACGCATAAAAAATATTGTACTGAAGGCGAACCAAAAGCTACGTTTCAGTGGAAGAACACTTAGAAGACGCAATAGTTCTACTAATTAAACTGCCTATACTACACTTGTGCGTCGTATTTCGGAGTTTTGTTGCGCATTGTGGGATCCACACTAGGTGGGATTGGTGGACGATTTTGAGAAAGATCAGAGAAAGATCGCAATATAGGGGAGAAAGTACCACATAAATAATGCACGAGTAGGGGTAGAAATCATTAAAAGAAAGGCGCGTTATTCGTTGCGGAGAGATCTATCTGCGTAATTTCTTTCACCAACTTTCTCTTCCGAATGCGAACATATTTTGTTAACACCCACCTACATACTTTTAATAACATAAGTAGAATCAGATCGTAAACAGAAAGGTTTTGGTGTTCGTTTTTCCCGTGAGTTATTTGAGAATGGAACTGTAGAGAAATATCAAATCAAATGTTTCAAATGTTTGTATAGTCTATGGGACTAAACTACGGGGTCATCAGTCCCTAAACTTACAAACTACTTAGAACTAACTAAGACTAAGGACGGCATAAATATCCATGCCCGAGGGGAGATTCGAACACCCGACCGTAGTGGCCGTGCAGACCGTGACTGTAGCGCCTCAGTCCCCTTGGCCACCGCGGCCGGCGAGAAATATCAAACGAGGTTCGATGAACCCTCTTAGCCGAGGGAGTAATATGAGGTAATTTCCTTCTCGTCTTTTCACGAGGATTAGTTTATACCAGTTGCCTAATTCCCTAAAAAATACAGTGATTGGAGAATTATATGGGAACACCAAAAGTACGACACAATACCATGCCGCATACGTAGTACGATAGCGGCTGGCATTAGAATTATTTGCTGTCGCCTCTGAATGGAGAAATACAGTTCCTGAATTGTTTTCAAGGCAATTTTGCACCATTCTTCCTTCAAAATAGTAGCAATTACAGGCAATGATAGCGATCGCACACTCTTCCCTCCAAAGTAGACCGCAATGAGTCAGTGCTGCTGAAGACTGGTGGCTATAGTGCCCAGGAGAGGTAGACAATTCACATCCGCGCTCTCAAAACCAGACATGGGTGATGTAAACTGTGTGCAGCACAGCATTGGCGTTGGAGAACAAATATTGCATGAGGCGATGGACCTGGTAACAAAAGTGGTCACATAATCCATGGAAGTAATGCGACTTTGCAGATTAACCCTGATAGGCTTGAATAGCTCAATATGGATGCCCAAATCATCACCAAGTCTCACTCTTGGCAGCAATAAATCCGCATCGTAGGCTTCAGTCGCCAAAGGCCATTTGTAAACTAGTTCAGAAGTTGTAAACAGCGTGCAAAAAGGCTCACCCAACCCAAACACTTAATATTTCTGCACCATACTCTTGGTCTCATGCTTACGGAACCCTGTTTTGGGCATCTGCATCGCTGATGTGTGGTGTGTGACATCGCAAATCCATTTCGTTCTGCAGTTCTCAGCTTACAGAACTCCCTTCAGTTTGTTCCGGTGCTCACAAGAATACACGATGGTACATTCCGACTTCTGCAACTGTCCTTTTCTTATCTTTGGTCATAATTGAAGACCTAGGGGGGGGGGGGGGTAATGATAACCCTCATTTATAGAGTTTTGAGATATGACGACTTGTAAGTTTGAAAAATAGTTTCTATTACATATTTTAATATTTGTATTTTTCATCTCTCTCCAGATTCATTTACTACTTGAAGAAAATAAAACATTCTGTCGGATATGATTGCTTGCACCAAATACATTAAAAATGCTAAAAATACTACTTCAATTGCTGTGGCGCTGCTAATCGCCACAAACATCCGCGCGAACTTTAATTGTGCTTAGGACTCTTTTGATTAGAGAGAGTATTCATTTGAGTTAAGTCGCGAAAACTGTGTAATTGAAATATATAACTACAAAATAGGTTCAGACTTCTTGAATATACAGGAACTATCGGTTGTGTGTATATTACACATACGGTGTAGAAATTGGCCAACAGCGTTTCCTCTTCCTAACGAACCAGAACTATAATATTTAGTTTTTTTGGCATTCTAACGGAATTTATCGTCAGACACGATGTTTTGGCACTTTCTCAGTATATTCTACGATGGTGAAACTTTTGTACAAACATTAATTTCGGAAGAGTTTTACATCACTTCACGTCTTTGTTTTAGTGCTGTATTCTCCAATATTTAGTTCATAGCATCAAAAAATGAAACACGGCTGCTTGAAACAGCTAAAGTTTAAAATCGATTGTGAAAGTGAAATATGTCATCAGATACAGAACTGTAAAATAGCTTGTTACCTTGTGAATACAACAAACAGCCACTACCAAAGTACACGAAGTATGTCACAACTTTTTCTTAACTAATGCATCTAATATTAGCGTTAGGGTATCTAGCAAGAATATTAGCATTATTAATGCTGTAAAGACCTTACAGTAGCGTGAATTGCTCAAAAGTCAACAACTATTGTCATAGGGTTCAATTTCACAAAGTGCATCCAGTGTGGGTATGTGTCATTCATACTGGAACTATACACAGGTCTGCAAACCCCTTTCAGTTGTTATACCTATATGTAAAGCAGATTACTTTTCAATTCTGCATTACAAGTTGCTAATATTAATTTCATAAACAAAAATTCGAACTGTAGTGAGGCAACTAATTTCGTGACCCCAATAGTTATTTTACCCAACCATAAAATGAAACTTTTTGAGCTTCCTGTCCGCCAGTACTGCCTAAAGTAGCTCGTTTTTAAGAGTTACCAGTATTGTAAAAGCCAGTTATTTATTTCATTCAATCCTATATTGTCTTGACTAACAGTCTGTTGAGCAAGAGTAACTATCTCTGAACACAAGTAGTAGGGCTACATATATTCCTGGAAAATATTAATGGGAAGGCAGTATTCGTTCTTTTTATTCGTTTCTTAAATTGATTTATGCATTTAAATGCTGAGCAGATCTCCATCATCGTGCTTTATGTACACTGTAATAGTACAGACGTGACTATCAATTGCGTATATATACCGCAGTAGCTGTTTAATACACGATTTACCTGCTGATGACACTCGTATTTATCTGCCGCTTGCCACTACTATGGCGGCCGGGCAAAGGTTGCAATTATCCCGCGACAGCAGCGCTGTCAGGGAGTCTAGCATTTATACAAGGTCTTTGGTCTACACAAGTTGCCGCGCAACTTCAAGAAGAGGTGATAAGTCGCTCCACAGAACTTCGGTCGCCGTGGGCGCCCGCAGTCTCGGTATCTCTTCGCCTGCTTCGCGCAACAGCCAATACGAAGAAGGGGGCTCGGCTAGATAAGTCGCCGCACCACAGCAACGACCGTCAGTATGGGAGAGTACGGAAGTACGAGGCAGCCCCAGGAATACTACGGTTACAGAAGTTCATCATACAAGAGCCAGCCTTCTGTCTACGCACAAGCCCGAGCAATTCTCTACTGTGTAGCAGAAGTATGTAACAGTACAGGAAGTTTGTACCAACACAAGAACATCGAAGTTAAGTACCGATTTCTTCTGTCAATAAATCATTTGAGGAATAATCACTTCTTTCAGTTGCAGACCTTGTCGACATCGTTCCTACTCACAGCCCAACTCCATAACCTACTGCTCACAGTACAGCATTCCGAGGTCACGTTAACAATATCCTTCAGCGACTGTTCGTCGCGGTCACTCCACACACACACACACACACACACACACACACACACACACACTTTCGTTCCTGCTGTCACTTAGTGGACGATGTTTCTCCATTTTCCCTGTGTATGATAGAAATCTATTGTCTGTCTGGCGTCTTTATTTTGACCAGGTTATAATATTTGGCTATTTCCTGTATCTTAAGAGTTAGGGCATAAGACCTGATAAAACACAGCGTAGTCATATGTCACGTGTCCCAGTGTTGTCACATACGAACGCTATATATAGACGAAACAGGCGGCAGTGTGTACATACTGGAATTGTTCTTTCGTTTTGTTGTTTTGCGTGAACAGCTTCAGCTTGTCTCGTAGAAGACAGCGGTCGTCTTTCAAGCACGTTTCGGAGCTGGAGCAGGGATTTCGGACTATCATTAAGAGAAATCGGTGATCGAAGAACGAGAGCGGTTGTACTTGCTTTCTTGCATCACTACATTTGAAGACAGACACATTGTCAGTTGTTGATATGATGGCTGCTATTTTCAGGCATGTCTGAAAGAACAGACACCATCGAAATATTTTGACATTTCGACCGTTACAAGGCACTGAAATATATTCAATAGCAAAGTTGATAATACATGCTGGGCTGGACTTCCCGTTTCGGGTCAGATGTCGCGTTAATGAATTGGTCTATCCAGGAACGCTTCCCTTCCAAGCCAATTCTCTACTTGTACGACAATAGGATGGTAGTGCACTTTGCCCATTAGTCTTCCGGACATGTAGAAAAACAGATATCATATCAATAATTGTATACATGACCCCAACAGCAATTAACAATTTAAATTCGGACGCATTAATACGCTCGATCCCTTGCAGGAATCCAGTATAAGCTGCGAGCAAGAGGTAGTAATGCGTACGGGTCACTACAAAATGTTCAAACAAGGAATAAATTTGAATATTCCTTGTTTTATCCTTCACACATTGTATATGCATTTATTAATGTTCAATTTTTAACTTGATAACTGTAATAACACAATGTCAAATAAGTGTTATACTATATATGTCGATCTAAGTGGAGACATTTGTCATCTCTTCCCATACTGTATCTAAACATTGTAACCTCTTTGACACAGCAGTAAATACTCTGAAGATGGCTTAATAAGCCGAAAACCGGTTAAGTAAACAAAAATAAACTTACAGAACACACACAAAATTGTGTTTTTAATTTATTATTATTATTCTTACGTTCGGTCTGTCTTTGGCCTCTGTAATTAATGGTTTCTTATTGTGCGTGATATACAGCTGCCTTTTCTAGAGCCTGAAGATTAATAATATGAGCAGCCAGAAAGAGATGGAGAACATATTGCTCTTCATCTTTAGTCAGCTAGTACACACTTTACCTCTTAAAAACTCTAATAGAATGTTCCTAATCTCTATGAAATTCAGATGACTCGGTAACTACGACGAAAATAAACGTACATAATTCTCAGTAAATTGGTATATTCTCTAAAAAAAACATCACACGCGCATCAGATATGAAATTGTCAAGAAAATTATTGTTCCAATGTAAACAGCACTCGAAACAGTTCAGGCACGTCTTCCACACGAATTGCAAAATAATGAGCTTTACAGTTCCTGTTATCAAACAGTTACAGACAGTTATGCTCGCCTTAGAAGTAGAGAAGATTGTCAACACTTGCCACGCGGATTTTCAAATGTGTGTTATGACGTTCTCTTCGTGATAGTGTGCTTGATGCACTCAGAGACCACCATAACGGGAGTTAGTGCAGAAACCAACGTAAAATTTTACTTCGCTGCCCTCGACGTTCTGGCTGTTATGTTGGCGACACAGATTCCTGACTGTCCGTTACGCATAATCATATAAACACATTCTAGAAGGATAGCGTAAGGCGTTCTAATTTATTCAGATGGAGAACATGATCTTCTTAATTACAAGTTCTCAGGGCCTCTTGTTGTGCATTAGAAGGAGGTGTCCGTTGCTAGCTCTAAACTGGTTTTAGGACGACTAATAACATATTTCAAAATATGCACCACGTTGTTTGTTTATAATGCATACTACTAAAACTAAAGTTACTCTTCAGTAAAATTCTATATTTCTCTTCCGTAAAAGAATGTTTATAAAATTTTATGTTTAAGGTTATGATAACAACGTAACAGTCAATCTGATTCCACTATCGAACTCGACACTATGTGGTGATTCGATTTTAATGTTCTTACTGCACAAGATAAAGAATGTTAACTTCGTTTTGTAAATGAATACCTTGAGCTAATGTTTCAAAGTCTAAATCGGTAAATATTGAAATGTTTGTATAGCTTATGGAATTTAACTACGGGGTCATCAGTCCCTAAACTTACAAACTACTTATCAACTAGCTAATCCTAAGGACGGTACAAATATCCATGCCCCAGGGGGGACTCGAACCCCCGACCGTAGTGGCCCTGCAGACCGTGACTGGCGCGCCTCAGTCCCCTCGGCCACCGCGGCCGCGGTAAATATTCTGTCACTTTCAGGAACCGCTGTAACAGCATTAAATTTACTGTGAGCACTGTTTTTATGAATGAATTGTTATCCAAACGTAGGTCGCATTATGGAATTTTACACTCGCGGACGTACGTGAATAGTAAGTTCGTCAATTCTAGACCACAATAAATATTTCCTTTCGGAGATATTACTTTTATGACCTTTCTTGGATAAATCTTTAAACTTTTAAACAGGAAACTACTTTTGGTCACTGAAATCCTCTGCATTTTTATCAATATTGGAAATTATTGACTTCGTCGATATTTAAAAAAAAATCACTGATTTTTTTCAAAGAGCACAAAGTAAATCTCAACTACCTGAAGTAACAATGCGCAACTTTCGTAAGCATTCTTCAGTTATATTTTCAGTGATTATAGACATTCACAAGATAGAACTTATCGCTTTAAGAGCTTGAACAGAACAAGTTCAAATGTTCAAATGTTTGTAGAGTCTATGGGACTTAACTACGGGGTCATCAGTCCCTAAACTTACAAACTACTTATGAACTAGCTAATCCTAAGGACGGCACAAATATCCATGCCCTTAGGGTGATTCGAAACCCCGACAGGGAACGGCCTCGCGCATCGGAGCATAGCACCTCTATGCGCTTGGCCACTCCGCAGCGGCCAGCAAGGCGCCTTTGAACGCTCGGCCACTCCACTGAGTGCTGCAGCACATCAACTGTGATAATATATGGCAGCAGCATGGACTGCTATTCTCCAACATCTCATTCACAGCATCTTTTATTTATCTGCAAGGCAACTAGCAATAGGAGTAGCCACAAAGGACGGAAACACTCAATTTTGATTTCATCGTGTTCCTCGCTCAACATAAGGTTGAATTTTCATCCATGAGATCTTTGTGAAATGCCGAATGCCCCCATTTTTATTAAATTATATATATATATATATATTGTCTCTGGTACTTCTCGGTGTAGCGTTTTGGATTGCCAGCAACGTAGACGGAACGCGAATGCTTTTATGAACCTGCAAGAGGCACAAGTATTTTTGTTTACTTTGTCAATAATGGAGGATAGATAACTCATCGAAAAGACGTTCGTCGAGACGCTGACACGCACGGAAACAACTACATTCAGTCATCTTAAATGTTTGGCCATGGCCTTCATTAGGAAAAGAAACACATACATTCACACAATCACTGAGGCAACTACATACAGACAATAAATACATCTATGGTCGTTCAAGTGCTACAAGCACTTTGACACTGAGTGAGAAGGGGAATGGAGGGAGAAGGATGCCGGGTAGGAGTGGGGATGTAGGTGATGGGTTGTAAAAGTTCTGGTAGCTGGGATTGTGAGATGCAGCATTGAATATAGTTAAGGGAAGGGGTGGGAAAAGACAAAATGGATTGCATACATGTGTGGGGAGAGAGGGGGATTTGAAACGATAATAAAATAAGTAATTTAAGGGATCTTGTAAGGTGCGGAAGGGGAAGGAAGACATGAATTAGAGGAATACATGATTATAAATGGGGAATGAGATGGAGGGAGTAAGGTATAGGATGTAGAGATGGCAAGTCAGGTTGAGGCCAGGGTGGATGCAGTACTGTAGAATGTGTTGAAAGAACAACTCCCATCTGTGTGGTTCACAAGAGCTGGGAATAGGAAAGCAGCTATTCAAATCAGGAGTCTTGTGTTCAGCTGCATGCCGTGCCACAGGACACAGCTTTTTGACACAATTTGAGGGTGACCATTCATCCCAATGGACAACTGGTTTGTTGTCATGTCGATGTAAAACGCTGTGCAACGGTTGCAGCAGAGTTGATAAATCATATGGCTGCTTTCACAGGTGGCCTGACCTCTGATGGGGTATAATAAGCCTTTGAAAGGACTGAATACGAAGTACTGGCTGGGTGGATTCTGCAGGTTTCCCTGTGGTAACGGGTTGGGATTAGGAGTGGCATAGGGATGAATTAGGACGTTGTGAGCGACGTAACACCACTTTAGGAGGGGTCGAAAGGATATTTTGTAGGATGTCTCGCTTTTCAGGACGTGATGACAGGCCATAGCATTTTACATTGGTATGAAAACAAACTAGCTGTCCATTAAGATAAATAGCCACGGGCAAACTGTGGCAAACAGCAAGATGGACCGCACTGTGCAAAGCATGCAGCTGAACACAACACTCTTGATTTAAATAGCTGTTTTACAACCCGAACCATCTAGATCCTCCTCTCCACCACCAGCTCTTATTAACTGCGCAAATGGTCCTGTAACCACCCTGACCTCAACCTAAAATAACATGCCATATGTACACGCTGTACCTAACATTTCTCCCCCAATTCCCACGATTATCCTCTATCCCTGTAATTCAACTCACCTTCAACCATGTGTCGCCCCTTACAATATTCCTTTAAATACAGTTTTTTTTAATTTTTTATTTACTTTTATTTCATTATACAACCGCTCTTTCAATGAAGGATCTGTGCCAAAAGATTGGAAAGTTGCACAGATGACACCTATATTCAAGAAAGACAGTAGGAGTAACCCATTAAACAACCTGCCCATTTCATTGACGTCAATTTGCAGCAGGGTTTAGGAACATATCCAGTACTCAAATATTATGAATTATCTCGAATAGAATGATCTATTGACCCAAGGTCAACACGTATTTAGAAAATATCGTTCATGCGAAACGCAACTAGCTCTTTACTCAGACGAAGTGATGAGTGCTATCGACAAGGGTTCTTAAATTGATTCCGTATTTCTTGATTTCCAGAAGGTTTTTTACACCGTACCTCACAAACGGCTTTTAATAAAATTGCGTGGTTATGGTATATCGCCCCAAAATTGTGACTGGATAGGGGGTTTCCTGTCAGAGAGGATACAGTTTGTAGTAATCGATAGTAAGGCATCGACTAAATCAGAGGTGATATCGGGCACTCCATAGGGTTGTGCTACTGATCCTCTGCTGTTCCTTATTTACATAAACGATTTGGGGAAAAATCTAAGCAGCTCTCTTAGGTTATTTGCAGATGACGCCGTCATTTACCGTCTAGTAAAATTACCTGAAGATCAAAACCAACTACAGAACGATCTAAATAAGATATCAGTATGGTGTAAAAGTTGGCAATTGACTCTAAATAATGAGAAGAGTGAAGTCGTCCACATGAGTACGAAAAGATATCCGTTAAACTTTGTTTACAACATAAATCAATCAATTTCAATGCCTTAAACTGCACAAAATACCTAGGAATTACTATTACTTCAGACTGGAAAGAACACGTAGATAATGTCGTGGACCAGCGACTGCGTTTTATTGGCAGAACCCTTAAAAGATGGAACAGAACTACTAAAGAGACTGTATACACTACGCTTGTCCGTCCTTTTTTGAGTATTGTTGCCCAGTGTGTGAGCCTTATCAGGCGGGTTTGACGGAGGATATCGAAAGAGTTCAAAGAAGGGCAGCTCGTTTTGTATTGTCAAGATACAGGGGAGACAGCGTCATGGAAATGATACAGGATCTGGGATGGGAATCATTACAACGACGGCGCTTATCGCTGCGGCGTGGGCTACTTTCGAAACCTCCAATCACCAACGTTCTCGTCCAAAAGCGAAAGTATATTGTTGACTGCCACTTACATAGGTAGAAAAAGATTATCAGAATAAAATACGAGAAATCAGAGCTCGAATGAAGAGATTCAGGTGTTTTTTCTTCCCGCGCTCTATTTGAGAATGGATTGGGAGATAAATGGTATAAAGGTGGTTCGATAAACCCTCTGCCAGGTATAATTACGTAGGCTTCCGCGGCCAGAGTCAGATGACATAAAAGTTTTCTGGGTATGGTACCGCGTCATGATGTAAGGCTATTACTTAAATAACCAACGTTTCGGCCAACGTTACAGTGGCCTTCATCTGGGTAACTGAGTTACCCAGATGAAGATGAAGGCCACTGTAACGTTGGCCGAAACGTTGGTTATTTAAGAAATAGCCTTACATCATGACGCGGTACCATACCCAGAAAACTTTTATGTCCTCTGCCAGGTACTTAAATGTGATTTGCAGAGTATCCCATGTAGATGTAGATGTAGATGTAATATTAATTAGTATGTTTTAAGTTCCAAATCCCTTCCCACACACCACTACACCTCCCATTTATACTCTCCTGCCCCTTTCCTTCATTGCATTCAATGCTGCATCTGAACGAGAGCCTTTGCAGTCCATCATGTAACGCGGAACCTTCCATCCCCACCCTTACCTGGTATCCTTCCACCTCTTCACTCGCTGTCAAGGTGCTTGTAGCGCTGGAGCGGCCAGAGATGGTAGTTATTGTCTGTGTATAGTTGTCTCAGTAACTGTATATGTATATGTTTCTTTTTGTAATGAAGGCCGTGGCCAAACATTTAAGATGACTGAATGTGACTGTCTACTTTTCGTACCTATCAGCGTCAGCGACTCAGCGAACGTCTTTATTGACATTCCAATCGGATTTTTAGTTTTTAATTTTTTTGCTTTGGATTAAACCTTCATGATATGTGAAATGTGATAACAGATTTCTTTGGAATCAGATACATTGCTTTAGTGTTCCGAGTATTACGAGAATATCACAATCATTTTTTTTAATTTAATTATGTCCTTACTACGAACACAACCTGGTGAAATTATCACCCCTACAAAGGTGACAACAATACCATCATCAAGATATCGAATCAAGAAATATTACGTAATTACACGTGTGGATGTGTCTTTTTCCTGTCTCACTCCAAATTAACGGATATCTCCTGGTGTGTCGGTAAGTCATTGAATATTCGGCGTTGAAGAGACCATGTAACACATAGTTAATTACTCTAAATGGACAAATAAATGGCAGACAAACACCGGAACTGCTGTTCCCTCATTTGAAAGTAGTTCGATCATCATATATGAGCATTCTAGTTGGGTGAACACACACTGCAACACGAGGCCGCAGAAAACATTGTGCTGCACGGAGGGAAATGTGGCGCAGTGGCGCCGGTGATATGACGGGCACTGTGCTTTCAGAGAGAGCTCCCGCCTCCCCTCCCCCCCCCCCCCCCCACCACCAACACTCCAGCCTCAGTGGGGGAACACAGAGCACAGAGGTTCCGCTGATGGAGACTGTGCTAGCGCGGCGAACACGTAATTACCGCTGGCAGCTCGGCGGTGGAATTAGCTGCAAAAACAATTAGGAGGGGCTGCAAACAATAGCCACCCCAACCCCCAACCCCCTCCACTCTCCTCCGACTCCCCCTCCCCAGGCCCAGACCACGCAAACACGCAGCCGCGCAGTGGCAGGCGGGTCACCCTGCTCGCCTTTCATTTAAAAGTGAACGGCAGTGGTGGCGCGTCCTATGTGCCCCGGAAAATAAACTCGTCGTGAAAAGAAAGTAAATAAATAAATAGAACAAAAAGTGTTTTTAAACTATCATTTTTCGTTTCGTTCTTCTATCAAATCATTTTATATGCACATTCAAAGTATTTTTAACGCATGAGAAACGTTTTACGTCGCGAAGACAGCACGTATACTAGTCGTAGCGCAGCCGCTTAATATAGGCGGCAGTGGCCGCAGCGTTGCAATGCGCATGCTTGGCTGACGTTCAAATTCTCTTCTGAACCTCCTGGAGGCAGGATACGGGCGCTCCCGCGGCAGGGAAGGGCGAGGAGAAAAGCCGATTTCAACATTGGCGTTGGAGCTGGTAGAGACGCCAGCTCCTGGGCACTCGAGCTCTGGCGGTTACGCACGAATGATCTCGAAGCAAAGTCAATGGAGCTACTGCGCACCTCGCCTTACGCATGCGTAAATCCTCCATGAAGGCAACATCCGCCCTTCATATTTGTTTTTGGCGCACTGAAGGTTCATCAAAAACGTCATATTTGGTACAATATCCTATAACTATAAATTAAAGACGCATCAACTGTAAAAGCCTTCAACAAATCCGATCATGAATAATAACGAAGTCAATACTGATCACCTAGCAAGAATAGTCATGTGGTTAGCAGCATCGCGCTGCGCTACCGAAGATGGTGGTTTCAAAACCGGGCTGAAACCTGTTTTTAACCCAATCTTGTTTTTAACAGATACGGGAACAATAATGACTTTTGTATTATTACTTGCCACATATATTTTGACGTTTTAACAAATGTGTCGTAATTTTGAGGGTAAATGCCATTTATACTCTTAGTTGTAACAAATGTTTAATACTGCAGAACGATTCTACTGCCGTCAACCTAGATTTCGCGTAAACACCACAAAGATAGGTTCAAAGAGATTAGGAGTTGTACGGATGCATACAAGCATTCATTTCGCCATCGTACTATATGCGAGTGGAACAGAAACGCAAGTAACTAATCTTGGTTCTGAGTACCCCCCCGCCAGGCACCCTTGGGTGGATTGCGGAGTATATATCTAGATGGAGACGTACAAGCCGCGATGCTACGCCAGTTTGAGACTATCCTCCTTCCATTCTCCCTGTGGTCCTCCACCGCAGAGTCCGCAAGGCATCTTCTCAGTGTCGTACTGCAGCCTCTGGATGGTGTACAAAGCCACAGTGGGCATGAGACTCTTCAACAAACACCACCCCGTTTGATACGTCCCTGACGACATCTTTGGTGTGTTTGTATGCTGACAGTAATACTATCTTTCGTGAGGAACGCGACTGTACGAACAACTGTTAACACAGGGAAACAGCCCTTGTTCCTTCAATTTTGAATACCAGTGAATTGTACGATCGTAGATTATACTAGGGAAAGGTAGGGTAAGATCACGAGGAGACTAAGATGATGTATCATTAATTTAATGCGATTGTCGAGACAGAGCAACAAATGAAGGTCTTGCTTGCTAACGATTAGCACTCTACGTGAGCTGCAATATATACTAAAGCCTATCGTCATCGTTTAGCACTGACACGTTATCACTTATTATTACGGACATATTAGCTGTAATATTTCAGTGCACCAGAATAGCATCTAAAACAAGTGTAGTAAATTTTTCCAAGCTGGTTTCACTTTTCTCGTATAAACCTTGCTGTTTATTTACTGTATATATTAACCAACAAAGAGAAATGAGTGTTGTTCTTAGATTTAAATTATTAATGGCCGTTTCGGGTAATTTGACAAATTACTAAGCGGACAAGATGACAACCGTCATGTTTTCCACAGAATGTGTAAGTAATTTTAATGATCTTTTCGTAACAACTTACAGTATTTAGCGTGCGTACCAAGTATAAATGAAGGGCCAACAGGCAGCAATAGCTACAGGAATCGATGAACATTGTGCAAAAAGTACACAATGATGCATTTATGTATGCAACTGCGGATTGGAAGCAGAGGAATAAGTTGTCCTCATTACACATCACAAACAGAAGCCAAGCTGATGAAAAAGAAATGTAAAAGAAAACAGCAAAAATATTGAATAACAAATATGGGACCAAGGGGAGAAGAAAAAACAAAACAAACCTGATAAGGCACTCCTTAATTCCCCGATATCAGTCAACTATTATGAAGACGACGACGACGCACATGATTTCATTATATAATGTGAAATCAGCAATGACTGTGAAAATTAGGGACTTAGTATTGTTGTTATTTCTGTCACAAATGGGCCCATGCTGATTGTACCGAGCGTACTGCGGTAGATACGAAGCGAAAGCAAATGTATGCCATATCAGTGCTTAAAATACGAGGCGCGTCCAGAAAGTAAGTTCCGTTTCAATTTATCTCCGCTGCAGCGCTGCGATTGCAGTTCTACACATGCGCTGTAGACGATGTGTATCAAGGAGAAGAACGTGCGCTATTTGCAGATCGCTGTCAGTTACCTACGCTTTGTTGTGCTTGTTTGAAATGTCGGCGTTGATTGAAAATCCCGCCGCCTGTGAAATCAGGTCGGTGATTTGGTTTCTGAATGCGAGGAAAGTGAAACCAAGTGACATTTGTCGGCAAATTTGCGATGTTTACGGACCAAATGCGATGAGTGATTCGATGGTGAGAAGACCACACACTGCAAATGTGGCGAAAAACCTCCTACAGGGATATGGCTGGGACGTGTTTGACCATCCTCCATACAGCCCTGACCTCGCTCCTAGCGACTTTCATCTGTTCTTACATCTCAAGTCTTTCCTTGGCGGTCATCACTTTACCAATGACGACGAGCTGAAAGAAACTGTTTCCAACTAGTTGAAGACACAGGCTGCAGATTTCTATGGAGAAGGTACACAAAACCTGGTGCCACGCTATGACAAATGCCTGAAAAATTTCGGCTGTTACGTGGAAAAGTAGTTTAAGAGTTGTAGAACTTTGTGCAATAAAAATTTCTTCTGTATCTGTGTACAATTTCATTTTATTACCAAACGGAACTTATTTTCTGGACGCGCATCGTAAAATGATTTTTTATAATTTCTCCAATTGTGTTTCTCTTCGTCAAATTAACCCCAAATGAGGGTAAGTTGACGTGTTTGACATCATTTTAAAAAAGTCAAAGTGATTGCCGTAACTGATCCATTTAGAAAAACTACTAAATCTGTAGTTGAAAACAAAACTCTAATGGCTGCTGTTCAATACTCATTCAGGCGTCAGGTCTAAAATAAAGGGATCAAAAATCGGAAGCTCCCTGTCGTCACCTTACCCTGATTTCCACTACTTGCCAAAACTTTTAACCTAACAAAAAGAAATATTAACAGACACACAGACAGAAGAACGAAACATGAAAGAAATATTATATAATTACCAATTAACAATTTTCGAATTATAATTCCTTTACTTGTGCCGTGGAACTTTCTTTCTTGCCTAACTTCATAGCCCCAGTTCATCACACAGTCACTGCAGATTTTAAAGAAAAGTATGTCAGTATACAAATATTCTGCATTAATGGCTGTTTCTTTTGACATAGGATCTAAAATATTTTACTCTGCCAATGGGCCGTAACTAAAAGTATTTGTGAAATTCCTGGGAAAATGGCGCGTAAAAGAGAGCTAAGGGCGGACAACAAAGAGATTTTGTGAGGGTTTCATTTCCACCGAGTACGTTCGGAAACGAAAAACTGGGAATAGTGGAGGTCATTACTCATAGTACGTAAAGTGCATTACCTACAGCGCAGAACGATTCCCACTAGAACATTAAGAAGCAATTAAGGTAAAAGTATATCGCAGGAGTTCCACCAGTAATGTTCATTCCGGACGACGTCCCAGTGTAAAACACATAAGGGGCGAGACACAAGACATCTGAAGACAAATTGTTACAACGGGACTCAGAGCAACAAGAATTTTTACGACCGCCATGAGAATAAATTTGATACAGAAATTACTGCTTATTAGCAACAACCTTCGTACATGTTTTCCGCACATGAAAAACCCTTTTTACTCCGCTAAAAATTTATCTTACGAGATATTAACTGTAGTTAAATTCTTTGTGTGCAGTAATGAAACAAGCCTGAAACTGCCCAGCGCACATTATAGTGTTAGAATGATTTACGGGTCGCTGTTCTTGGTGGCTGTTGTGTTACTTCTAGAATCAGCCTCGATACACTTACTAGCACAGCATAATCATAATCTGCAGTTTCGTGAACCAACAGACATTCTGTATCTCCAGTTACTTCCTGTCAGAATACCGTCGGTGCATGAGGTGAACGAAAACAGCATTAGAATCATTCATCGTAAGTCTGAAATAATGGTGTCCAAAATTACCCAGCAGAACTTCTTACGATGATTTCTCCTGTGTAGCGTATTGAAAAGAATTTGTCAGTATTGAGCTGTGGCAGTACCCATCGAAACAAGGAAAACTAGAGAAATAAGCAGGGATCCTGTTGGATCTAGAAGACATACAAAAGTTTCGCTGAGTAATAGGGACATCATCTAAAGAAGAAATACAGAAAGCTTTCCGTAATCTGTTCAAATCTGGAATGAAAATTGTGTATTTTAACGGGCGTCTTAAGATATTGAGACGTCACTGGTCAAAATTATGCGATGTACATTTCATTATCTGCAACAGTTTGCTGTCGTACCTTATATATCTCTTTGCACATGATCTCCTTCTTATGCTGAAGTAAGACCAATTCTGATAACGTCGGAGGAAAACTAATTATTACCAACATAGTGACGAATACTGTAACGTCATATAGTGGAAGAAGCATCGTACAATAAGCTGAACAGCTCATGCATTTAAGCTTCTCACAAGAATAATGTACAGAATAATTGAAAAAAATGACGGTATCTTAGGTGACGATTAGGTTGGCCTTAAAAGGTAATCACACCAGGGAGACAGATACACTTTTTAAAGCGGACAAAACGCAAGAAAGATTTATCGACGGAAAAAAGCGTTCACCTATGCAAATTGGTGCAAGATGTTCAATATATTCAGAAAAATAGCAGTGAGGGATAAATAAATGTGGATAATTAATGTGTTGGAACTTAAATAGTGGCAACAATGCTGTAGAGACACTATGCAATTGAATCTATTATTGTCGCTGATAGCACACGTTGTTGACATACCTGCCTTACCTCCGAGCAAATGGACTCGCCCATCCGTCACCGGCACGCGCACAATCGAGGGAAACACAGTCACTTGTGAGCGAGCGGTCTAACGTAACGGCGTCACTATGTTTTTGAAACAGGAACCTAGACTAGGATTGAATGTGCCAGAGGTCATACAGCACAACAGTGTCATCAAGATCTGTAAGGGGCGTGCGGGGAATCAGCATTGCCGTATAGAAGCGGCACGTTGGGTAAAATCCTTCAACGGAGGTCGGTAAACTGTGGCAAACATGAATTGGGCAGGTCGACCTAGCGTCTCTGAAGAATTGGAGTGCATACTGTTCCCGCGTTAGTGGACAGTAATCGACGCCTGATGATTCGTGAGCTCGACCACGAAACCGGATTAGCGCATACAACTGTGCTTCGCATCCTGAAGGAATGCCTGGGATGCGAAAAATCGCATCATGATGGGTTCCGCATGAATTGACGGAAATGTAAAAATGGATGCGTTACGACACTGCTCAGATGCACTTGGAGCGATATGAGCGCGTAGGAGAGGCTTTCTTACTGCATTATAAGACTAGATGAGACAAGGTCCACATTGTACGAACCAAAACTGAAACGCCAATCCAACGAATGGCGTCATTATGGGTCACCGCGATAATCAAAAGTGCGTCAGAGCCCCAGTACGGTGAAATTTAAGGTGATTCTCGTCTATGACTGTAATGGTGTTACCCTAACGCATTACGTTCCTCCATGGCAGACGGCCGCGGTTGCCGAGGAGACTGAGGCGCGCCAGTCACGCTCTGCACGGCCACTACGGTCGGGGGTTCGAATCCCCCCTCGGGCATGTATATTTGTGCCGTCCTTAATATTAGCTAGTTCGTAAGTAGTTTGTAAGTTTAGGGACTGATGACCCCGTATTTAAGTCCCATTAGCTCTACAAACATTTGAACATTTTTTTTTTTTCCATGGCAGACCGTCAATGCACAGTATTACTGTTCGTTATTGCAGCATCGCCTCCGACCAGCTTTGCGAAAGAAACGGCACCACTTTCTGCGCAACACAACCACCATTTTGCACGATAATGCGCGGGCGCATACAGCACAAGCTGTGGATGCCCTGTGAACCAATCCGCGATCGATACCTCCCGTCTGGCTCTTGAACGTGCTATCTTTGGCCTGAGAGTTTGACCGGTGAGACACGAACTCTGGCGGGTGGGTTATGCACTAGTTTTGGTGGTGGCACTGAGTGAGTGTGCGGACAAGTGTCAGTACGAGGCGGAAGTGAGGTGACGTTGTGGCGGACGGGGTATTGGGTCTTCGCCGTTCAGCTTGGTCGTCGGTCCTGTTTGGACTATCCTGTGTGGCTGCCGTGTGATCTGTCGAGCATGCGGTGCGTGTTCTGACAGTACGTTGGAAGCAACAAGTTCGAGGAACGAGACGGGACAACCTGGCGGGGAGACGGGACGAGAGCGAAGCGAATCGTCACTTGTTGCTGAGATTCTCCAAAGTACGAATCCTCTCCGATCGCTGCGGGTGAGAGACCTTTGAAACTTTGTGTATGATGTGTATGATGGGAAGTTTTGTATGATGGGAAGTTCACCTGTGCTTAGTTATCAGTGTAATTGCAGCTTTACGTTCCCGGTTAAGTGAGATAAGGCTGATCATTACAGCCTGATTGTTGGAACTATTTGTGATTGTTTTCAGGAGTAGGCGCTCGGTACAATGATTCGCAGTTATTGTGTGTCAGTTTCCCAAGTGAATGTTGTTCGTTCCATTTCGTAAATGAGACGATATTGGTGTTTCGTAACCTACAATTCCTTCTGGTTTATATTGTTGCATTTACCCAGGACAATCTGATGTGATTTATTGATAATGAGTGTTGGCTACTTCAAAATATATATATATATATATATATATATATATATATATATATATATATATATATATATATATATAATAAAAATAAATAAACATAAAAAATGGTTCAGTAATCTTAATGATCATTTAGTTGCTAAGTATATTTATTCCCATAAAATCTTGTCGGTTTACAAGCAGCGTCATGTCGGATAAAATCCTCGAGCTTTTGATGGCAAGCTCCGCCATCGTCATTAGGAGTAAAATTACCGACTGCCCGTGTTGGCAAGGCGTCCTATTTATATAGCTGCAGCACTACCCGTTTTGGCAAGGCGTCTTGTTTATATAGCTGCAGCGCTGCGTCTGGAAGTTTCTGGAGGGCCGGAGAGCGCATGCGCGGGAAGACAGCGTGGGCCAATGGGTTGCGGTACCGCGTGACGTCACGTGGAGCGTTCCGCCGGCGCCACATTTGAACCTGGCGCCCTCGTTTCCCTATTAGCGAGAGACCTCTGTTTCTGCTCCCGGCAGACAGTGATTTTACTCTTGTCACGATGGTGGAGCTTGCCGTCGAAAGCTCGAGGAGTTAATTCGACATGACGCGGCTTGTAAACCGAGAATATTTTATGGAAGAATGCCGTCACGAAAGACTCCGAGGACACATAGTTGAGTGTTTTGTTTCAGTTTCATCTTTCATTGCAGGTTCAGGAAATCCTTTCAGGGTCTTAGTTTTATGTGTTTGTATTTCAAAGCTGAAGTTGTTCCTTGAGTCAATTATCTGTATATGCGGGGACGCTTGTTGTTGAGGTGAACGACTCCTGCCGACATGACATAGTTGGTTGCATCATCCTATCGGATGATCGTGTGGATGGCCCAACGGAATACGAGCGTGCTCTGTTCATATTTAAATGTTCATACAGTTTGTTTTGGTCTATTCTAAAGCTTTTGTTTATTTTACTCGAAGTTCTTGGATAGAGGTTTAAAACTTAATGTCGCTTGCCCTGTTTACATTGGGTAAATAATTTTGGAGGGCTTATCTTAAACAGCCTGTTAAACACAAAGTAAATTCATTTATTCTAGCCGGCCCTGTGCTGGAATCTTTTTAATGATTGTATTACGTAATTGTAGAAGCTTGAGTTTGTTGTTGTTGTTTTTCTAGTTTGTTTAAAATTAATTTTGATAAAGATTCATGTGTCAGTACCTTGAGAGAAACTGTTGTCAGTTCTAACCTGTCATAAAAGCAATTTCTTTGCCTTTGTAATAAATGTTGTTTAACGTAAGCTTAGATAACGAATGATATTTAATTTCCTACCGTCCAGTCCTTCCACGATTGTTTCCTGGTTTCGTTAATATCGGCCTGTTGTAATTAAAGGTAACGCTCTGTTCGTTCGATAGTTCTGTGAGTACTGTAATATCCATTATACTTCCCGGAAGTAAGTTCTTGTGACTTTGATTAGCTACAGAACCGTTCCAGAGATTCGACAGGCAGTAGATTGCTCCATTCGCACCATCAATAGAACAGGCCCTGCTAATGGTATACCACGCCTTCCACGTCGCTGGCAACGTGTTCTACACAAAGCTGGCGACTACTTTGTAGGACAGAAACAGGTGCAAACATGTAACGCTTTTGTATCTGTTGTGAATAAATAGTTGCCACTACTTATGTTCCAACCCTCATACGTATGTAACTTCCAAAAAGGACAAAATTCAAAAACATGTTCAAATGTTTCTAAATCTATCGCACCAAACTGTGTGGTCATCAGTCCGTAGCTTACAAACTACTTAAACTAAGGTAAACTAACCTAAGGACAACACACACACCCATGCCCCAGGGTGGACTCGAACCTCCGACGGCGAGCAACCGCGTGCTACGCAGCAAGGCGCCTTAGACCGCTCGGCTACTCCACCGCGGCGGAACAAAGTTGGCCGCGGTGGAGTAGCCTAGCGGTCTAAAGCACCTCGCTGCGAAGCGCGCGATTGCTCGCCGTGGAGGTTCCAGTCCTCCCTGGGGCATGGGTGTGTGTGTGTTTGTCCGTAGGTTAGCTTACCTAGATTTAAGTAGTTTGTAAGCTACGGACTGATGACCACGCAGTTTGGACCTATAGATTTACAGACATTTGAACATTTGGAACAAAGTTGAAAGAACAAAAATAGATTTGGCAATGACTCATCCCCCCTCCCAAACTGCGAACAACCACCCCCCCCCTTACAAACACACACACAGAAACATACGCACCCGAGATATTTGGATTCCTGGTTTATTACCTAATAAATATGGTTATACCATTTAATATTATAATTAAGTATCTTTTATTTCATGAATTTTAAATTGTCTTATAAACTCTCCCCCGCCTCCAGAATGTTCAATGATGCAGTTTGCGACATGAGCCTGGACGAAGTCAAGAGGATATACAGATCACACTAAAACAAGCAAAGATGAGTCCATGGCCACAATATTACTGGTAGTAGCTAACTTTGATCTTAATTTAATAAAGAAATTTCTGGTCACCTACCGCTGGAGCGCAGCACTGAATAGAAGAGAATCGTGGGCTACAAGAAAAACGGATAAGAAAAAGAAACTCGTTTTCGCTCAGATAATTTCCTTTTAGATACATTTATATAAAGTAATGGGTAAATTCTTGTAAATTCCATTGGCTACAGACCTGAGGCAGTTCGCGGAGCCGTGAAGAATAAGAGTGTACCGCGACAGGCTTAAATCAACGCTGTGCGCTGCAGCAGAGAACAAAAGAGCCGCTGCTGCGGTTACTCCTGTGGCCGGCTGCCAGATCTCCGGGGAAGTCGGCCGCTGCAAAGCGCTGCCCGTTTGTCTTTTGTTATGACGCCGGCGCCCCCTCCCGCAGCGCTACACAAGTGCGCAAGTTTGGGGCGCTTTCTTTCCGCGCCGTTGTCCCCGCGACCGTAACAAGCTGCGCTTCCGCCCGCCCCTTTTTCTGGTTTCCGCTGACGAGGCGGTTCATTATTCGCGGGGCAGAATGCGCGACCTGTCGCTGCCAGGTGCTCGCCTTTGTTTGGAAACTCGCGGCCTGTCCTCCCCGACCGCTCCCAAAACGACCACTCTCCCCGCTCACTCGCACTTCGTCGTCGTCGTTCGGCACCGCAGCCGATTTTTTCGTTTCAGGTATCGAGAGAATTAAAGTGTCGGAAAGCTGAGGTATTGTGTAGCAACGGAGGCAGCAGTTTCTCTGCCGAGACACGAGACTGCTCTCGTGGGACGTGTCCTGGGTTTTGGTGAACAAATTCGCGACTGTTTCGCAATTACAGGATGTCAAGATAAGGACTCTCTGATTTCAAAATTAAATATCTCGAAAACAAAGATCGATAGAGAAATGCAGTAAACGGTATGTTTATTGTGAAATCTGTAAAAAGTTTATACAGCAGTTTGAAATAAGAGTTACAAAAGATGCTAACCTACGGCGCTGTACGCTGTACAGCTCATATCAGCATACATAAGTGAAATAATCGTATGAAAACATTCTTTGTAAACAATCACATCACAATGTTTTCAAAATCACCATTGGCACTACAGAGGTGGCGCAAACGAAAATGAAATTCGCCATCACATTTCGTAGTGTCTCAACCGAAATGGATTCACAGAGATAGACGATTCAAGCTCGTCCAGCGTGGCGGGATGCTTCGGGTAGACCTTGTCTTTCACTGTGCCCCCAAAAAAAAAAGTCACAGGGAGTCAAATCCGGCGAATATGGAGGCCAATCCATGCCTGAACCAGTAAATTTGGGATATTCCAAAGCAATGACTCGATTCCCAATATATTCCTCAAGAAAGAGAAACACTTGTTCGGTCCGCTGTGGTCGGGCTGCATCTTATATAAATTATTCAGTACCTGGTCGATCTTCTAACGCTTGCTGTGTGGCGACAAATTTTTCCAAATTTGCAACGTAACGTGAACCAGTGACCGTTTCTCGAATGAAAAAAGGGACAATAATGCTTCTGCTGCATACTGCAGCCCACACAGTAACTTTAGGAGATTACTGGGGTTTCGCTTCACACCAATGTGGCTTTTCGGAGCCCCAAAATCGCCAGTTCTGCTTATTCACGTATCCATTCAGGTGGAAGTGTGCTTCATCTGTAAACCAGATGCAGCCAATATCAAATCCTTTACTATCAATCATTGTGAGTATCTGATTAGCAAAGGCAACCCTTTGTTGCACAACTCGTACGGGTATGACCTGGTGCGTTTGAATTTTTAATGGAAACATGTGTATGCTCTTTCTCAGTGCTGGAACACTTCAAACCAGTCTCAGATGCAATTCTACGGACGGATGACATTGGATTTCGCTGAATAATTCCAGAAACTGTGGCGATATTTTCAGGCATAACTGCGGTTTGCTTGCGGCCAACATGCCCCACTAGATCATCAGTTACGCTGCCTGTTCGTTGAAAATTTGCGAAGAGCGTGCGAATGGTTTTCGCATCGGGTCCTTTTGGAACATTAAATCGTGCTTGAAAACTTCGCCTTGCTGCCGTAGGGCTCTCTTCTAACCTGTGGTACTCTAACTCCAGAAAAACGCGTTGGTCAATGGAGTATATGGTTTTAATCTCTTCCTTCGGTACGCTAACCCCCTTTCACGTTTCAATAGTGGAACTGATCGCTCTGGGCTTCGGATCATTATTTATACTAGGCATTACGTATGGCGATTGCAGCGCCATCTTTTAGCAGCTTTTGTAACTATTATTTCAAACTGCTGTATAAACTTCTTACAGCTTTCACAATAAACATAGCCTACTGTTTACTGCATTCCTCTATCGATCTTTGTTTTCGAGATATTTAATATTGAAATCAGGGAGTCCTTTTCCTGGAAACCCTGTATATCGGAACTTATTTTACGCCACGTGTTTTACTTGCACTTAGGCGGCGGCTGCTGAGTCCTTACTGTAATTTCACTTCTGTTTCTTACACCAGTCTGAGTACAGCTCGTTGTATTTTGCTCTGTTCATTATTATATTCCTTCTAGCCGATGTACCACCGGGATGTAAATTCAGGTAAAGATGAAAACTATCTGCTTTTAGATTCTCATTAATAAACCCCCCAGTCAATTTCAGTTCTCCACTTGTGAAATTTATTTAACACTAGATGACCCGGTGAACTTCGTATCACTTACCTCTTAATATAAACCATATTAATTTAAATCATATGTATTTTATTTTAGACCTAGTAGCGTTCTAAAGGCATCGTCAGATTTCTAAGTATCGGCTCGATAGCGGGCGGAAAGAGTTGGCAAATCAGGCACACATGTCCAGGATAATGTTCATGTCACATTCGTGGAATTTCAGGGAAGGTTTAAACGGTGATAAAATATGGAAAAATTGCGAGAAAATTTAGATTTAAAACATGTAAAATAATGACTTTGGTTTACTTCACTCAAACATTCCTTTCACTTTTAACGGTACTGATATTTCATAGAAAAATCTCTATTTTTTATGAATTTTCCAGGCCATGAAAAAGTGCGTGACCAGTAATCGCAAACAACTGTTGTTTGATTAACAGTGCCTTGAGATTCAGATCACGAACAAAAACATATCATGCCATTAAACAAGTGTGATAACGTATCTGACTTTTCACATATTGCTACGAAATTTAATTTACAAGTGTTACTGTCTCATCTCTAATGACGTGTATTCTAATATTTGTTGACGAAAGTATTGCTTTGCACCTTGCCTGAATGCCATACGGAGAAACAGGAGACTTACTCAGTACCTATTGTGGGTAGGTAATAACTGTACTGTGGAATGATTTGACGACCTGCGACACAGCTATGCTACAGTGGTTTCATAGCGTCAGGTGCAGCCTCCACTTTAGAATTCAAGGGTGATCCACTTTCTTTGCTGCCAAGTGTACATCCATTTGCTTACTGTATTCGCATCTAGGCCTCCCTCTGCGATGCCCCCCCCCCCCCCCCCCGCCCACACACAGAAACACATTCTTGATACCTCAGAATGTGTTCTACCAATCGATCCTTTTTAGTCAAGATATGCCAGAAATTTATTTTCTGTTTACCTAAACTAACATAACTTTAATGTAAACGAAGGCTTCCGCGTCCGTTGTCATTGTTGATAAAACTCTTCTGGATATTGGACCGCATCGTCAATATATCAAATATTTCACCGACGTTTTGGCCACTATTGCAAGCGGCCATCTTCTGGGTGTTACGTTTACTGCTGGATGAGGGAAAGCTGGTGTCTTAAATATTGAATGTTGCCAGTTATGATTGGTGGCCGGCTGCGGTGGCCGATGGGACTGAGGCGCTCCAGTCACGGTCTGCACGGCCACTACGGTCGGGAGTTCGAATCCCTCCTCGGGAATGGATATTTGTGCCGTCCTTAGTATAAGGTAGTTGTTAAGTAGTTTGTAAGTTTAGGGACTGATGACCCCGTAGTTAAGTCCATAAGCTTAACAAACATTAGAACATTTTATGATTGGTGGTTTCTGCTCTCTTTCATTGGTGTTTCCTTCATTTCTTCCTATTGGTGGAAATAGGAGTCCTTGATTGGTGTTAGCAAAAGTGGCCGAAACGTCACTGAAATATTTGATATATTGACGATGCGGTCCAATATCCAGAAGAGATTTATCAATAACATAACTTTGTTACCAGTTTCTATGTTCTCTTTAGTTGTTATTCGTAATAAATATTATTGTGATATCCTTCTTTACCTCTTGATTTGAATATTATGTTAATATATGATATGTGGGCGAACTCGAAACGTATTTTCGTTTCTCTTTTTGTGTTACTTTGTAGCAGCAATATTTGAATTTGGTAAGGAAATACGAACATCTGTGGCTAGAGCGCTAAGGCAGCTTCAAGAACCAGGTAGTATCGAGATCAATTTTTTAGACAAAAGACTATATTGCGTCTATCTTTGTGTGTATGTTCTTTATATTCAATGTGTGAGGAATTAACAGCTTACTGTTTTGATATTACACGTCATTATTAAAGTCTGAATATAAATATGTAGGACTTAAACTATAAACGAATTTTCACGTGTATGGAAGGGATCGCAAGTCACAGGGAATATAACTTCTCCGAAGCGTATTATTAGTCTATATCTTGTAGAGTTTACTCCCCACCTCTACACCCTCAGTCACTGATACACGTCGCGACCAAACTTCCTTACGAATAGCTGTCTACCAATACAACCACGAGTGCTTGGCAGTGGCTGGTTATGGAGAAACGTCTGTGAGTACGTACACACACAAGCCTTTTGTATATAATTTAAAATGTGTACTTCACTTTGTTAACCCTGCAATCGTCGCGTCACTTGGAGGAACATTGGTGGTCACATTGTATCTGTGAGATACAGCGTCCAAATTGCACCGTCAGCTTTAATTAACCTCAGATGTTGCAATGCATTGTTGATTTATGCTTGGTATTGACTATTGTTTACACTTTGATATTTGCTAAATACGTCCACATACCCCGACGACTTCTTTTAGAAAAAAGAAGGCTGTCATTGAAAGTGGTATGAAGAATGTTAATTCTGATTCTTATTAAGTAAAAGGAAGCATAAAGCGTTGCTAAACCTGATTAGTAAGTCCCTTTAAAATATTAAAATTTCGTAGATATACGTTCCAGTTTTCTATTACTCAAACATTAATGTGATAATTTCGTGTTACATCTGTGACGTCTTAACCCCTTACCTGTTGTTTCTTTTAAAACCTATAATCTATACGCCCGTAAGTTGGCGGCACTGGTAGAAAGAGGCGGGTCATGTTCTAACAGCCAATACTCTAGGAGCTGAATGAAAGCTTCAGCTCCCAAATTCTCCGCTCAGAGGCCACGTTTAAGTGCGTGACCTCTATACATAAATAGGCGTGAAACACTGACTTTTTCATTAGTATCGGTTACCAAGACCGATTTCTAAACCTAGGAATAAATAATAATCTTAGCACTGCACCAGGAATTGCATGAAGCATATATTGTTGCTGAGAGGTAACCGCTGAAGATATGTAATGTAGTCACTCATCATAAAGTTGTGGAATAGAATGCAGTATATTGATGATTTGTTAACTAGGCGCAATCAGAAGTCAGATATTAAATATGTTCACAAATAGCGTTACACTAATACCTGAAACGACGATACAATTAATTTTTTCCCGGCAGGAACTCGAAACCGGCACTATTTGCTATTGTATAATAGGAAGGAATACTGCTGATATTGTTTCTTCCGGGGACTCCAACCCAGCACACACCGTCACTCTTGACCTGAGACCATGAGGCGTCAACTATCACATTATCCTTCACTAGTAGTTAGGATCATACCGTTCGTAGAGACATGGAGGGGTTTGGTATTTTGCGAAAACTTTGTAGCGCATGGACATGTTGAATGTTGATTTGAAACAACGCAGAGTCCTGCGTTCTTTACTTCTCGTTACTGTAGGTGCAGATAGTATTTTTGTAGCCGTTAAAAACTGTTACACCCGCGGGAATCGGGCCCATACCTTAGTCATTACAAGTTCACCTCATCCCGGACTGCAGCGAATTACGGATGTGTTAGCATAATGTTTTGTTATAATGGAGTACTTATTGGACGGTACGACCAGTCAAAGAGCTCAAAGGTGTTTGGCTAGCTAAGACATTCTTGGCCGCACGGGAAGGCCACGTAGTCTGAGGCGCCTTATCGCGGATTTTGCATGAAATTATATTACGTTTTAGTATGCTACATTACGATTTGGTATGGCATTTTGCTATAAGCTTATTGAACTGTGGGCTCATTTTAATCACGAATGTTGGGTAGTTGTTGCCACGATAACTTGAATATTACGCATTTTTAAAGTTATGAGGAGCGTGGATTATGCATTAGAAAAATGATTCTGAAATTGGGAAAATAACTTCGTTTTGACATCTATTATTCACCACGCTCAGGAACACACAGACTTCAATGAAGGAGGTCTCTGTGATTTACTAGTATGGTCAATGACAAGGTATCCGATAACTGGCAAGTGAGACGAGCAGTTATTCTTCACTGTGTGGTTGCCTTCAATATCCATATTGAGGTTAAAAAACATAATTGTGGATTCTGATACAAAGTCGCATCGAAACTGCGATGCTAAGCATAATATCCAACTGGGAATGATGGAGGAGAACTTCAGTCTCTGCCATTTCAAAGGTTGGATACTGGGATTTATCGGAATAGATGGCCATTTCAATGGAGACATCAGTGCTTGCACGGTAAGGTTCAATTGTCCATTATATCCACGTGCTTTTCGAGAGCCAACGGCAGAGAAATAACGACAGTGATTTTAAAAAAGAAAAAAAAACTGCCAAGCACAAAATTGTGAAAAGAAGCACCTAGATGCAGATAAATATATCAAGGGCGGGGTAGTAGGAGAGAGGGCGGGATCTAAGAATGAATAGAAGTGCCGAACTGGAAAATAAAAGAGTGAAATGCTTCCAAAGTATTCCTTACTTAGACATATTTCACAGTTTGTTTTAGGGCCGAGAGAAAAGCAACGAATGTTTTACAGAACGAAGGATGGATTTTCGGAGATATAAAAGAACACTGCTTCATAGAGAGGACCGATGGACAGTAAAGAAAGCAGACATTAAAAGAGACAGTATTGTTTTAACGGAAACCACAATTTTTTACAGTGTTTTGAGGGAATAGACCAAAAGGGCAATTAAGGTTGTAATGTGAGGGAGGTGACAGAGAGAGAGAGAGAGAGACAGATTGGAGGAGAAATTAACAACGAAAAAGTGCGCCAAATAGATTGCACATTTTGTGAAGGATTGAGGGTCTATTAATGGATGGAGGGATATGAAATAACATAAATTACTTTAACAGCGCCCATAAAAAAATGTTTGTAAATCTATCGGACCAAACTGCGTGGTCATCAGTCGGTGGCTTACAAACTACTTAAACTAAGGTAAACTAACCTATGGACAACACACACACACCCATGCCCCAGGGAGGACTCGAAACTCTGAGGGCGAGCAACTGCAGCGTCCATCTAAACTGATTACTCTGTATGCATGAGGGTGGGTGTAACTAAAATAAAAATAGGATATTGAGTGAAATGAGAAGCACAGAATTAAAATTTGTGCCTCGGGCGGGAATCGAACCCAGACATACATACTTAACTTTAATTCAATACTTTTCCTTCCACTCAATGTCTTTCACATATTGACACGGAAAACTGTCTCTGGGTATATAAATTTATAATAAAACAGGATGATAAATGAACTGTATATTTAAAAAAAACTTCAATTAAAGGCAGCTCAAAGGAAAAAGAAACTAAATTTTATTTCACTTGCCAAGAGCTGTTCCACATTCTCTCACTTAACAGATTAAAAATAAATTAAAGGACGAATAATTTATTCACAATCCCTCACTATTTGTTTCTTCCATAATGCATCTCAGCATATAATCTATAACGCCATCGGACCAGCTTCTCTTCAGTAAAAGTGACGACTCTATCTCGAGTTGATTGCTAGCAGTGAGACGGCCTGATCTGTATTTCTGCTTACCGCTCTTACTATGAAACCAGGAAGTAAACATTGTATTTGCGTCACAGCCCTGCTTTGCGCAGTGCTGGGGGCTGTTGGCAGCCGCCGCGACCGCCAGCTGGCTGGTTTCCGCCAAGCCCCGTTTCGGCATGAGCTGTGGTTAACCGGCTTGTCCATAGCTCGCAAGCCACGGCTAATACAAGCCCCGGTCGCAAAGCCAGGCTCAACCATTGAAGTATCAAAAGTTTCTGCAAACCTACCCAAATATGTAGTATGAACTATAAAATGAGTAGTCACTTTATCTTTTAACATTTCATTCAAATATTTAACGAAGTTAAAGAATAGAAATATAAACGTAGTTGTCATATAATGTTTCACCTAGAAAGCAATCAACTACACAGTAAACTATTCCCTCTTTTCAGCGCTCTGCATTAAATCTAGACGTAATGAGATATGTATACATGTTAGAAATGTAAGCATGTTGTAAAATTAAACAGTTCTGGTGGCAACAACACAAATGTATACATGTAGTATATCATTCACGTTTTGTGCACTTGTAAAGTGTTCTCAATATCTCTGAAACAATGCTACACAACAGAAATTACCTTCTGCTGACGCCCTTCATTTACATGAAAGTTCTGTTATTCACAGTGAAGTGTTTCGTAATTGGTTCATAGGATTGCTTTAGTTTCTGGACTGTTCCACGCTTATACGAAGATCGAGAAAAACAAGTGCCAAAAAAGGATATCTGCGATTTCTAATTACCAGTATGTTATTCTTAAAATTCAAATCAAATATTCGAATGTGTGAGAAATCTTATGGGACTTAAATGCTAGGGTCAACAGTCCCTAAGCTTACACACTGCATATCTAACCTCTTCTAAGAACAACACACACACACTCCCTTGCCCGATGGTGGACTCGACCCTCCTACGCGAGCAGCAGCCTGATCCATGAAACGGTAATGAGTACAATAGCTCTTTGCTCTCGTAGGAGAAGGTTGGTGATTGAAATCTCATAGAAGAAGCATGCTACACTGAAAACGAGATTTGTTTTTATACTGTGTTTCCACCTCATCCCCCTGCCCTCTCCGCCCCCTCCCCAACCTAAATAAGAAAACGGAAAGCATCTGAGACCTTCTTTCCGCTAATTCACTATACCGCACAACCTGATTCTTTTTTCCAACTTTTTCAGTGTCCTCCCTCTATACCGTCAGGTAATAATAGCACATTGCTCAGCAATACTGCGGATGAGTTGGAGCAATTGTAGGGTTGGCAGTCTCCTTGGGAGACGTTTTAATCTTCTAATGATTGTGTCAAGAACAGACCGCTTGTTTTATTTTTGCCAAAACAGGTATTTTTCCCGGTTAAAGTTGTTTTCAATTCTACCCACCAGAAATTTCGTTAGATGTATAATCCTTAACGATTTCTCGAGACCTATAGAAAATTTTCTGGTAATCATATGGTGAACTACACACATATTTATGTTTAGGATCAATTGTCGCAATTAGCGCTTGAAGATATAACTTCATTTTAAAATTGTCTTTGGTTTTCTGAGATGTTTACCAGGCAGTAGCATAATCTGCCACAAATATTTCTCAGTTCGATATAGCAGTTTGTAGCTCTGTGAGAGAGTGGGTAAATTGTTACTCTCGCTCCAGTTTGTAATTGAGAGCTGCTGCCTCTTAATCTTTAGAGAGCTTCGACATTTTCATGTAGGAAGCGAACAGCTACAGCGTGAATCATCTCATTGCCCTTGTGAAGGCTGATGCAGAGAATACAGAAAGTAAGGACCGAAAATAATTGTAGTTGCTCCGTGAAATTCTTTAACATTGTCTGTAATCGTAGATTTGATAAGTAAATGACACACCGAAGTTCAATTTTCAAGTTCCAGACGTTTTAATTGGAATACCACCAATAAATGAATCTTGAAAGATTCTTCTATATACATATAAGTGTGGTGACCGTTCTTTCGAAAGAAGAGACACCACATAAATATACATAATTAAGGAAAAGATGGCAACAGATCCAGCCTTTAGTGCAAATGCAAACTACGTCTGAACTCTTGAGGTAATCGGCAAAGTGCCACGAGCAATGAGTGCAAATTGCAAACTGAAACTACGTAAGCAGTGTGAGGAAGTTTGAGTCTTGTTCGGGACGAGGGGTGAAAGGGGGGGGGGGGGGGGGGGTTGCCCGCGCACCTGCGATGATCGTTGTTTTCCCTCTCTTGCAGAGGTTACCGTTAACTGCTCAGAGAGCAGTAGGAACTGGGCCCGAATTCCGGCTGAGCACAACTATTCAACTTCGTCAATGCGTGCACTCAGTGGCCACAAGCAGCTTGCGTCGGATTATTTCTTTTAATCTAGATTCTTATGTCATTCCAGGAAGCAGTACAACTCTCACCAGACATAATCTACCATGTTGTCATTTCACTACCATAGTCGTACCAGGAAGATCATTCGTCTACAGGCAATGTCTTTCTCGAGAGGTCCAACACCTTAGGAGAACATCTTGTGCACGCACGATGCAATGGCTTAATTACTTCTCCTACGACGTGATGTCGACGATAGAAGTATTTATAGTGAGGGATACGAATGGATGGTTGCCCAGATACATAAAGAAAATAAAAGTAATCCACTGAGTTACAGATCCATTGTATTGATATCGACATGGGGCAGGACTTTTGAACAAATAATTTTTCTAGCATTATGAAATATCTAGAAATATAACACGTATTAACACCAAACTGGCAAGGATTTTTAAATCTTTACTCTTGTGACACTTTGGCGATACTATATTTGCATGAACTACTGAGTACTCTCAAACTAATTCCACATTTATAGAGTGCCGAAACGATTTTTGGTATCTTCAGCCATAATCAGCTTTCCTAAGGAGTATAGTCACAGTTGCGCGACTGGGATCGTGATGTCCTGTCTGCAAGGTTATATTTTGCAGTAACTGACGAGGAGTCATCTAGAGAAAAGGACGTGCCGACTGTAATTCTTCCAGCAAAGTGGACTTCGCCCGTTTCGAATATATATACTAAATACTTAATGTGCAATCAGAATATTGTTCTTAGATTTGAGGCTCTTAATGCAGCCGACTACTAAAGTCAGAAAGGCAAAGTCAATTGCGAAATGATTTGGAATTTGTATCTACACGGCGCAAATTGTGACAATTGACCTTGAACATCAATATGCATCTGGCTCTGAACATGGATACTAAAAGAGTTTGGCCAGCATTCTAGATATCGATAAGCAAAGCAAATTTCAAGTTTATAAATATAACAAAATTCCTGGGTGTGCAATTAAAAAAAAGTCAACTGTGAATAACACATGTTTTGGCGAAGGTGAAATAAACGGTCTGTTATTGACACATAGTATCAGGAGATTTAAACTTCTCCTAAGGAGACTTTCAACCCTACAATTGTTCCATCTCTTCTGCAGTATTGCTGAGCAATGTCCTATTATTACCTGACGGGATAGAGGAAGGACGCCGAAAAAACTGAAAGAATATATCAAACTCGCACATACACTATTTGGAAATTGTATTTATTTTTATTATTTCGAGCTTCGTATAAGCGTGGAACAGCCGAGACACTGAAGTGAATCTATGAAACCATTACGAAACACTTCACTGTGAATAACCGAATAATCTTGTAAATGAAGGGCCCAGGTGATTTCTGTTGTGTACCACTTATTGTTTCAAACAGATTAAGAATACTTTATAAGTGCACAAAACATGAATGATATACTACATGTATACATTTGTGTTGTTGCCACCAGAACTGTTCAATTTTCCAACATGCTTACATTTCTAAGATGAACACATATTTCATTACGTCTAGATCTAATGCAGAGCGCTGAAAAAAGAAAATAGTTTCCTGTGTCGTATGATTGCTATCTACATGAAACATTATATGGCAGCTACGTTTATCAAGATTCCATTCTTTAACTTCGTTAAATTTCGGTCCTTCTTTCTCTTCTCTAATAACCTGTATTCTAATGTTTTTGTTGTGGACTGACTGCCATAAGGAGGAATATTCTCTACTGCTTCTTTGGTACCCATTGTGAATAGTCGAACGACTGTACTCTACAGGGGTTTTGAATGTGGAACCCCCGCAACACAGCTACGTTAGTTGGGTTGCATTCTGCAGTGATCCACTTTTTTTGCTGTCAAGGGTACGTTGCCTTTCTTATTCGTATATGAAGAGGTTGCCCAGGATAGAGTAGCATGGAGAGCTGCATAAAACAAGTCTCCGGACTGTACACTGCAACAACAACAACGGGTACAAATACAATAATACGAGGCTTTTTTTTTTTTTTTTTTTTTTTTTTTTTTTTTTTTTTTTTTTTTTTACAGCCTCATTTTCAGGAGTACTAGGAATCTAATCAATCTAAACGACTATGGCAACAAGTGTTTCATGTGGGGTACTTAGTATTTAGTAAATACCTGAAAATATTCTCATTGCTAGTAGTAGTCTCATTGATCCATAGATCATTTTTACAAACACATGGAATCTTAGAATCTAGTATACAAGGTTGAAAGAAGTCGTCAGCCTTGTCAAAGAAGTAGAAATCATCCCGTCATTTTCCAGCGTAATTTTTGGAAAGCACAGAAAATCGTTTCACGAACATGTTAACAAAATAGTACCTGTACGCATCGTGATATATTGGCTACGGCCACAAAGAGAAGTAATCATTTATGTAGATTTAAATCGGTATAGTCAGCCGACAGTTTGGATAGCTTGATTGTGAGAACAGTGTCTATGACTACATGAAAGGCTAATGCTTGTTATTAGTGTTGGTACAGTTCCGCACTGAACCTGTTATTAGGAACTCTATTGGTAATTTGGTTTGCTGCTCCGCTTTGAGAGCCGAAGTGAAGATGAGCGTTCGGCACTATCTTAATCTAAGTGGCTCTGCAGTCTGCAGTTAAACAGCAGCCGTGGCGCGGCGCAGCCGGCAAGCCAGTAACGTCTTTACTTCAACACCACCTCCTCGTCTTATAAAGTTTATGGATCTGAGGCAATCATAAAGAACAGAGCATTAAATCTGAGAGAACTGCGCAGTACCGTGAATATCGTCGCCTTACATTCTCAACTAAAAAGAAAGGGCGATTAACTTCCTTATTGCAAATCTAATATAGTGTAATTCTGTGCATTCATATATTTGAGATACAATGTAAGATGTGATTTATAGTTTTATCAAACAGAAGTCCAAGAGAGAAATTCTGCTCAGAGGAACAAATGTTGATTATGTAATTACTTGAATGGTATCATTTCATATTATCGTTCGTACGTTGAAGTTCTACTACCTTACTAGCTTTTCTACCTTCACGTTCAAAGTACTTTTTTGTATCTGTGATGATGTAAACTATGTGCTTGTTAATTATTAACATTTCTGTAGTGTAAACCGTTGTAAGGCCCAATCTCCTATTATGTATTACTAAATTAATATCGGTATTAATGTAATGTTACACAGTAATTTTTAAAACACATATCTCTATGACGAGACTCACAATTAAGGTATTATTTTCATACAAGTGGATGTGAGAATGGAGCTGCGACTGTGAGTTAACTCATAAATGAAGAAATAGAATACACCTTCTAAACAGTAAAAGATATGCAGCCGGCTGACATCTTGAACAACTGCCAAAGTTAAGGAGAAAGCGTTGTACAAGGATGTTTAAACCTCTGGTGGGCGAGGCCAAACGGGACACACTTGAACACACACATACATACACACACACACACACACACACACACACACGAAAAAAAAAAAAAAAAAGACTACGAACATCGGAAGTTGTGATTAGTCAATAATTATGAACGGTTGATTATATAGCATTAACTCTGTTCATCTATTGCTTGATTTTTTGTCCTCCTGCTCACTTTTTTTCTCTATGTTTTCATTGCTTTTCTTCGCTAGTCCTGTGTGTGTATGTGTGTGTGTGTGTGTGTATAAAATAAATTTCGTGTTTTTCGGATTACAGAAGACATGTTAGCCTCGAAAACGCGGTGAGTAACATCGTCACCACTGGGGCACTGCATTTATGGTTATTTTATATCTTCAAACAAGTAATTCTCTTACAGACACACACATACATACATACATACATACATATATATATATAGGGTGTCACACCTACCTTGCTCACACTAAATATCTATGGAACAACAGCAGCTATTGTAGAACGACTTTCACCGGTATCATGAATGTACATATTTTGAAATATTCTAAAACGAAATCATATAAGTTTTATAATACAAACTTACGTTTTTTTTTTTTCAAATGGACACCCTATATTATTCCTTCATCAATCTATAGCATGACAAATCACATAATGCCGTTGACTGCATCGCAATACGGCAATTACATTCCGATATACTACGAAGCGGACACTTGAAATACGCGAAATGCGCGGCTAGCGCACGTCCTGTGGCTCAGGCGATAATCCCACGCTGCTCAGGACGTACGCTAGCCGCGCGTTTCGCGTATTTTAAGCATCAACTTCGCTTCGCAGTATCTCGAAATGTAACTGACGTATTGCGATGCAATCAACGCCATTGTTTATGTGATTTGTCATGCTATAGATTGCTGAAGAAATAATGTAGGGTGTCCATTTAAAAAAACAAACATTTTGGTTCAAAACCACATACGCTCTCGTTTTAGAATATTTCAAAATATGTACATTCATAACGATGCCCCAGCCATACATTGATACCGGTGAAAGTCGTTTTATAATAGCAGTTGTTGTTCCACAGATATTTTGGGCGAGCAAGATAGCTGGGACACCCTGTATGTATATATATACCGGAAACGGCTCTAACGATTTCGAAGAAATTTTGTACTTACACTTTTTTTTTTTTTTTTTTTTTTTTTGTTTTTTTTTTTTTTTTTTTTTTTTTTTTTTTTAATTCGCCTACATATTTGTATTTTTCGTGAAAACGGTATTTTCCAAAATTATATGTTGAAAAAATCTATTTCACGTGTTTCGGATCACAGAAGATATGTTAGCCTCGTAAACGCGGTGAGTAGCACTAACTACCACTATGTAACAGAAGAAAAACGTTCCGGAGCACCGGTGGGTCACTCAGTATTAGAACTAATACAAAAAGACAACCGTTTACAAAATTTGACATTTTTCAAACACTTTTGCCTTACGTTTCAGTGTTACCCTATTTTTTACCTTCCCGCCACCCTTCTCAACTCTTACCCTCAAAGTGTTGCTGTGTAGATAATTACATACGTCTGTTGAAATCGTTGCACTGGTTAGGAGGGGAAGTAGAACACACACGGAACATACATACATATATGTATTCAGTGCTTTTCAAGGTTATGTCAATTTATATTAATCAATGTACGAGACGCTGAATCCCAAGCGCAAGCAACAGTGCAGGAAGTTGAGATAATACGTGCCGGTCAGAGTTTAGGTTGCTCCGGGTGACCCGCAGCCAATAAATGGAGAGATAGGGGAGGCGAGGCGTGGCTGGGATAGCGGGCGCCCCGCTGCTGACCCGCATATTAATTGCACGGGCTGGGCTCTGACCTTTCGCCCAGTGCTCCCCGGCCATCCCTGAAAGCGCCAGCGTGACAATAGCGCTGTTGCGCTGGGAGGTCTATGTCACAGGCGCGCGCTACACCAACGTAGATATCCTGTGCTGCTGTGCTCAAAGCGTATGTTTTTAAAACGTTACAACAGAGAAAAAAATGAAAGTATTGGCTATTCACAAAGTTAAAGTAACCATTTGCTTTAGCTTTTTACAAAATTGCGCAGGTCGCCAAGCTCTTCTAAAATTCAGTTCACGTTTTCCATGCAAAATATTTGCACATAAAAATTTCATTCATTGTGGCGCACGTGTCAAGTACCATCGTAGCTTCAGAAGAGGTTGTTTTTTTTCGCTGTGGAACGTGACATGCTTGCTTAATTTTCACTCATTGCTCTTCTCATTCGCTGGGCCGGCCGTGGTGGCCGAGGGGACTGCGGCGCGCCAATCCCGGTCTGCACGGCCACTACGGTCGGGGGTTCGAATCCTCCCCTAGAGCATGGATATTTGTGCCGTCCTTAGTATTAGCTAGTTCATAAGTAGTTCGTGAGTTTAGGGACTGATGACCCCGTAGTTAAGTCCCATCAGCTCTACAAACATTTGAATATTTTTGTCATTCGCTGGTGTTATCTTTCGACATTTAAATAAAAAGAGGATTTTTGTATACAGGGTTCGTAAAATTATTTTTACAGTCCCACAATAGCTGCCAACCTTCCCGCTGTTGCGCTGGGAGGTCTATGTCACAGGCGCGCTACACCAACGTAGATAGCCTTGCAGTAAACTGTGCTGCTGTGCTCAAAGCGTATGTTTTTTAAAACGTTACAACAGAGAAAAAAATAAAATGAAAGTATTGGCTATTCACAAAGTTAAAGTAACCATTTGCTTTAGCTTTTTACAAAATTGCGCAGGTCGCCAAGCTCTTCTAAAATTCAGTTCACGTTTTCCATGCAAAATATTTGCACATAAAAATTTCATTCATTGTGGCGCACGTGTCAAGTACCATCGTAGCTTCAGAAGTTTTTTTTTTTTTTTTTTCGCTGTGGAACGTGATAAGCTTGCTTAATTTTCACTCATCGCTCTTCTCATTCGCTGTTTTTATCTTTCGACATTTGTATCCGGCCTTAAATAAAAAGAGGATTGTTTTTTAACAGGGTTCGTAAAATTAGTTTTACATTCCCACTGAAACGAATTTGTACACAGTTTAATTTAGAATAGCTGCAGAGAAAAATTAATTTTTGTAGTTCGACAAAATTAAAGATGACATTTATCAATATTTTTTCGCAATAGCGAATTTCACTTCATGTCACTGTATAAGGTATAGATGTTTTACCAAATGGTGACATATGAAAATTTGTGCCTGGCCGGGACTCGAACGCGGGTTTCCAGCGTTTCGCGAGCGGTCGCCTTAACCACTAGGCTACCCGAACACGACTCCAGGACCGACCCAAAAACTTCCATATGCCACACTGACTGCACATATGAGCCAACTGCATTCATCTCTTAGCACTCGCAGCTTAATCTGTATTCCCGGACCAGGGAGAATGAAAACAACGAGGCATTAACCTCCGCTGTTATCGTCATTGCCTCGCTTAGGCATTTGTTAAATTACTCTATGGTGACGATTTACAGTGTCGATATATTTATCAATATTTTTTACTATAGCAAATTTCACTTTGCGTCACTGTATAAGGTACAGATGTTCTACCCAATGGTGACACATAAGTGCAGTTTGCGACGGTCCTGGAGTAGTGTTCCGGTAGCCTAGTGATTAAGGCGAGCCGGCCGCGGTGGCCGAGGGGATTAAGGCGCTCCAGTCACGGTCTTCATGGCCACTACGGTCGGGGGTTCGAATCCCCCCTCGGGCATGGATATTTGTGCCGTCCTACTTCGTAAGTAGTTCATAAGTAGTTTGTAAGTTTAGGGACTGATGACCCCGTAGTTAAGTCCCATAAGCTATACAAACATTTGAACATTTTTTTTTTTATTAAGGCGACCGCTCGCGAAAAGCGGGAAACCCGGGTTCGAGTCCCGGCCTGGCACAAATTTTCATATGTAACCATTTGGTTGAACATCTATACCTTATACAGTGACGCAAAGTGAAATTCGCTATTGCGAAAAAATATTGATAAATGTATCATCACTGTAAATCGTCACCATACAGTAATTTAAAAAATGACATTGTTTTATACGGCGTCTGCTCACTTTCGCCGCACAACCAGTGCAACGACACTTCCCGCAACTGCAGCCCAACATTCTGTACGACAGTTCACGATGTCACGCCGCTGATGCTGTCCACGACCTCTAGTACAGCTGCCAGTGCGAGATTCTGGAGTACTCAGCCGACGTGAGTCCCTGTGATTACCACCTCTTTGTCCAACTGGAAAAACCACTGCGAAGGATATGGCGGCCCAACAGCAAAGATGACATCCTGAGATAGGGCAGAATATTACTGGAAGTATATTTTAAAAAAGTCCAGACAAGTAAAGGAAAAACTTGCAGATAACGCAGCTCTGCTAATGAAATCGGACAATGAGAGTAGAATAATAGTAATAAAACAGGAGGAAAGCAATAATGAAAATCTTTAATTTATAAAACACAATAATATAATACAGTTACCAATGACCCCAAACAAAAATACAAAACATACAGAACATTCCACATCTGTTCAATAAACAGAAAGTGAAATAGGCAAAATAAAAATATCCTAAGACACCCTCAACGAACAGCCTATTTAACAGTCTACAAGGAAAATTTAGTGATACATCCTGTCGTTAATTTCAGATATGCACATACGTATCACCTGATCACAGAAATATTCACATACTTACAGAAACATTATGTATACACAAAACAGAAGTACAGACAGTACTGAAGAGCTAATACAAAGAGTCAAACATGCCAACACACCCACGGTAATCACACTTACATCATTGTACATTGTCCATTGTACTGTTATTTGTGATATCGTAAATGAAACGAAACTTTAGTAAAAAGTTCTTTGTTAATCAAGAAACGTTATCTGTACTTTTTATTAATGAATAGTCAGTCGATGAAAGCTCTGATATTAGTTGAATGTATAGAAAAGTATATGCATAATACGTGCAAAGTAAAGTAAAATAAAAGTGTTTGTCTCTATCCTAAAGGACATGCGTTTAATTAATTTAATCAGTAATTAATTATGTGAGGTCACTAAATCTTTAACACAAACATCCCACAATCGAAAACATCATCATAATCATTAAAGAGCAGTTAGAGCAGCAGCATGATATTACCAAACACCATATATAAACATTCTGAAACTATATATGAGTGCATGTTTTCGCGACGATATCCATTAATGAAGCCTTCTCGGGTTACAAGCCGCGTCATGTGGTTTACTGCCCACGGGCTTTCGACAGAGAATTCCTCTGCCATTGTCAAGTGGATGACTGTCAATTCGCGGCCGTTGCCGTGCTTATGTAGCCGCGCCGCCGACAGTGACGTCACTGGTGCCCAGTGTCTTGACCATATAAGGCAATGTTTTGGTCGCGCGTACGCCGCGCCCGCTTCAACTCCGCAAATACGGGATCCCAATCCGTACTGAGCTGCAAGCCGCCGTCTTTATTGAGGGTGTTTTCAGAAATTTTTATCTCTACTGCCTCGTTTATTACGCTGTCCGAGAAGCTGTTGGTGCGTTTAATAATAGATGTCTCGTCGAAAGCAATTCGGTGTCCGTTTCCCAAAGCATGTACCACTACAGCAGATTTTTCGGGATAGCGTAATCGAAAACACCGCTCGTGTTCTATGCTTTGCGGTTCAGTAGTGCGAACAGTCTGGCCGACATAAAACTGCCCACGGTCACAAAGAATTTTATAAATGCCTGGTGTTCTGAGACCTACATCAAAGAACTAATCAATGAACAAAGTCAGACTTCACTTCGTAATCAGTTCTGCTCACAACAAGAAGGCCTTCCCATGGGTTCAACCATCAGAAGACTCTTATCAAATATCTTTCTCAGTCACATAGAAAACAAAACATTTGAAGCCACAGTAAAACCCAAAAGTACAGAATAGTATATTGCTAGCATTATGTAATTGATATTATATTCCTTTTGTACAACACACTAAGTCGCATCCAATAACTATGTAATGTCATAAAGAGATTCCATTCAAAAATAAATTTACCACAGAAAGAGAAAATAACAACATACATTTACTGGACCTTTCAATATATTTATAACACCGAACATGAAGTCTACACCAAGAATACAGCCCTTCATAAAAACTTGAATCATCTGATTTCACACAACGTAGCTGGTTTCCAGCTAGTATCCGGCCTTAAATAAAAAGAGGATTTTTTTCTTGTAACAGGGTTCGTAAAATTATTTTTACATTACACAGAAACAAAAACTCTGTTCCTGTGGCACAGAATGATTAAGTTTTCACGCAGTGAAGACAATTAACTACTATTGAGACAAATTACTGTGGAAAATGGACATGACACAAACGTTACAGACAAACTAAATTACAAAATTAAAACAAAAATGAAGAGGTCCCTCAGACCCGTCAGAATCGATGTCGGAGATGTTCGCTCATACCCTTGTTAGATAAAACGTGGAATCCGGTACTTAATTGGTTCAGGGGATGGGCTCTCTGTCAAGATGGCTGCAAGGTACAATGATTAAATATTAGAACAAGCAAAATTTATGCAGCTGCACGGCAGAAACTATATGAATCAGTTATTACATATCTCGGTATTGAATGCTTATTCAAATCAAAATTGCAAAATTACGCTAAGTGGTAACAAAGAAAAGAAAAACATCATCATCCTGTACACAAATAATTTTTATTTTTGTTAAAATTATTATGAAATTAATTCATTCTCTTGATCCCCCTTTTATGATTCTGCAGTATTTCAATTGCTAACAAATAAAATCTTCCATTTTTGTTCTTATATATTGCTCGATCGCTCATTACTTATTGCTAATAGTTAATTACACAACAAGCCGCATTCAAAAAGATGGTACTCCCTAACATAAGGTTATTGAGCATCCCCGTTATACACTCTTAATATTGGCTCAATTTATTTCTGTCACTGGCGTAATACAAAAACATTTTGCTAGCTACAGGCGGTAATAAACATATAGGACAGAGGTTAATGGATGAAACACAAATTACAACTAGTTAACAAATCTGTCTTTCAAAATGACGCTACAAAGTCCCCAGTCAAATTTTTACACCAACTAATTTCACGCACCACTTACTTCGCTGCGGAATCTGAGGCCACGGAAAAGTTGTAATGGCCCCAAACTTGGAGTTGTGGCTTTAAAACGAAGCGTTATGGGGGTGGCGGTAAGTGCTGGTTGTGGTGCAGCTGATCGACCTCATGTACCACAAATCGCGGTAACTCATAAAGGCTTGCCTGTAGCTTTTACGCTTGTACAGTACCCTGTAAATCCATGTCATAATGAGCAGTAATGCATAGGGCTGAGATTTAGGTTTGCGGGACGGATAAAGGTATCAGATGTAGGTACTGTCCGTCGGTGAGCAATGTGAACAACGGAACAACACACTCGTCTACTCGTATAAGTCCCATACAGGTAGGTCACAACGCTGTACAGACTAATACAGAAAAGGACTATACAACACTGTTGTTGTTGTTGTGCTCTTCAGTCCGCAGACTGGTTTGATGCAGCTCTCCACGCTACCATGTCCTGTGCAAGTCTCTTCATCTGAGAATACGTTCGACAACCTACATCCCTTTGAATCTGCTTACTATATTCGTCCCTCGATCTCCCTCTACGATTTTTACCCCACACGCTTCCTTCTAATGCTAAGTTGACAATTTCTTGATGTCTCAAAATGTGTCCCACCAATCTATCCCTTCTCTTAGTCAGAATATGCCAGAAACTCCTTTTCTCCCCGATTCGGTTAAGCACCTCCTCATTAGTTACGTGATCTACCCATCTAATTTTCATCATTCGTCTGTAGAACCACATTTCAAAAGCTTCTATCATATTTTTACCTGAACTCCTTATCGTCCACGTTCCACTCCCATACAATGCTACACTCCAGACAAATGCTTTCAGAAAGGACTTTCTAACATTTAAATTAATATTGGATGTTAACAAGTTTCGCTTCTTTAGATTTTTGTTCTGCGCGACTTCCGCTGGTTTTTCTGCGCACATCTCATTTGTAGACAATTTATTTCCAAATTCGCTGTAGCATTGCAGGTGTAACTTGCTCAGCGGCGGTGTGGCAGTATTAATTCTTGCTCCTAGCTCAAATAGAGAGACCGGCAAAGTACGTAACCTACAGAAATGATATTATTCATGATTCCCCACAGGAAAAAATCAAGGAATGATTAGTATGGGGAACGTGGGCAGAAAATAAGAGGGCCGCGGTGGAGTAGCCGAGCGGTCTAAAGCACCTCGCTGCGGAGCGCGCGGTTGCTCGCCGTGGAGGTTCGAGTCCTCCCTGGGGCATGGGTGTGTGTGTGTTTGTCCGTAGGTTAGTTTACCTAGGTTTAAGTAGTTTGTAAGCTACGGACTGATGACCACGCAGTTTGGTCGGCGGCCGCGGTGGCCGAGGGGACTGAGGCGCTTCAGTCACGGTCTGTACGGTCACTACGCCCGGGGTTCGAATCCCCCCCTCGGGCATGCATATTTGTGCCGTCCTTAGTTGTAGGTAGTTCATAAGTATCTTGTAAGTTTAGGGACTGATGACCCCGTAGTTAAGTCCCTTAAGCTTAACAAACATTTGAACTTTTTTTTTCATTTTTGTCCGATAGATTTACAGACATTTGAACATAAGAGGGGAAGGTCTTAACGTCCCGTCGACACTGTGGTCATTAGTGGGTTACCACTGCGCCAATACCTCAGTTGGGATCATGAGGGCCATGCACCCTCTTCCTACAAAACATTAATGCCACTCATAAACTGTAGCCTCCTAGCAGTATTTTAGTGCTCTTGGTATGGAAATTACTCTTAACTGTTGTCGCCGCACATCTAGGAAGCTCGTATCTAGTGAAGACAGCCATCTGTAACGAAACTCCGCTAGCTCTCATTATGGTGCGATTCGGCACTAGCGCACTACGCGAGTCAAAATTTGCAAACTGACACTACAATGAGCTCTGCAGTTTCTTTGAATAAATTAATATGAATTTTCAAAGTTGTAAAATCATTTTTGAATGGAGGTGTATTTTTTATTGAAGAACTTACACAGTATATAAAAGTATGTATCGAGCGGACCTAAATAATTGCTACCTTCCTTTACACATACAGCTGGAGGGTAATTCAGAATTACTATTTCACAGTTGGTCTAACAATGGGATGTTCAATTTGAGATGCCAATCACAGAGGATAGATAGTTAGCAACTCACTGTAAAGACAACCGCTGAGCAGCAGACACGCACGAGATTAGACAATCACATTTAAACAACTTAAATTTTCGGTCTCAGCCTTTATATGAAAAATAGATATTGACAGAGACAGTGACTTTGTCTATTGAGAAGCGGGTTATTTTTGCTAAATTTATATTTTATTGATCAAGCGAATGTACGAAGGTTGTAACATAAAAACTGACAACTATTTATTCACAACTGATTGAAAAGTGTTACATGTTTGCACCTGATAGTGTCTTTCAAAATAGCCACCAGCGTTGTGGAAAACCCATTGCCAGCGATGTGGAAGGCGTAGTATAAAGTTAACAGAGCCTGTTCTGTTAATGGTGCGAAAGGAGCGGTCTACTGCCTGTCGGATCTCCGGAACAATTCTGAAGCGAATGACACGAAGTGGTTCCTTCATCTTCGGAACCAAATCAAAGTTACAAGGACTTCAGTCCGAGGAATATGGTAGATGGTACAGACCTTCCCAGCCCAATCTACCGAACAGAGCAGCCACTGCGCTGTATGCGCCCGCGCATTGTCGTTCAAAATGATGGGTCGGTGGCACAGAAAGTGTTGCCGCTTCTTTCGCAAAGCTGGTCGCAGGTGAAGTTCCAAAAATAAACAGTAATAATACGCGATCTACCCACTTAATCATCTTCTGTAGCGCCACATGTCAAAGCTTCTATCTTCTTCTTGTCTGAACAAGGCCACACCCCAACAAATCCCTCCAGAAAAGACTTGTCTAACACTTAAATTAATATTCAAACAATGGAAATTCCAGGAAGGATTCAATAATTTTTGGGAAGAAGTGGTCTACCTCTGAGCGACTCATCGAGACGTCTCTGTTGTGAGTTGAAACCTATCTGTTTCAAAATATTCTTAAATTAATTTTCATTGTTAACAAATTGCTTTTTCAGAAACTCTTTTTCTTCCATTGATATTATGTATTTTTATAGCGACAATGGTACGTTGTTTTATTGTCAAAGCAACAAAACTCATCTACCACCTTTATCGTCTCCTTACCTAATCTAATTCCTACAGCATCGCCTGATTTTTAGACTACATTCATTACCCTTGTTTTGTTCTTGTACCTTCCTTTCAAGACATTATTCATTCCGTTCAATTGCTCTTCCAGAACCTTTGCTGACAGAATTACAATGCCATCGACAAACGACAATGTATTTATTTTTTCGCCATGAACTTATTCTCTCTCCGAATTTGGCTTTGATTTCCTTCATAGCTTGCTGAAATACAGATTGAATTATGTTTGAAGGGCTTTAGTAGAGTGACCTAGCGTTCCAAGGCCCCTAGGTGTGGAGCGCACCGCTGATCGCCGTCGGAGGTTCGAGTCCTCCCTCTGGCATGGGTGTATTTGTTGTCCTTAACATAAGTTAATTTAAGTAGTTTGTATGCCTATGGACTTAATGAACAGAGTATTTAAGACCCACAGATTCACAAACGTTTGAAGTTTTTTGAACATGTGAAGACCATGGAGGAAAATTTAAATTTTGCGTCTAATCGCCTGTCTGCAGCTCAGCAATCGTTTTCATAGTGATTTGCTATCTGTCCTCTGTTATTGACAGTTGTGAGTAACGTAGGAAAGTAATATTTGGTTATAAGCACATGTCCGGAACTGCACTCTCTGGAGGATAAACATCAATAGACACGCAGCTACCTGCGTGAACTAAAAGGTATGATCGAATTGGCGACCACGAGAATCGTTGCACCTAGTGTTACTGAGAACGGTATTTAAATGCATGCGATCTACTAGTCCTGGAGTGCGCTGAATGACCTCCGCTTCCTCCATTATACAGGCAAGAAGACTGTTCTATTACCCTACGTAAACAATACCTTTCACGAAGGCCCAGATGAAAGACTCCACAGGTTTTAAATCAGGTTCACCACGACCCATCTCAAAATGTTTGGTGAAGGTGGTGAAGAATGTTTCGCGAAAAGTTAGCTAGCTCTCCATCCTCCTGGACCGAAATCATTAAACGTATACGCGCATCCTCCAAATGCAGTAGTCTTGTAAGAAAACCAGCTATGACTCTTCAGACGGGGCGATAGAAAACGCTGGCCAATCAGACGACCATGAACAATGCGATCCAACACATTATTACCGAAATGATGTTCAAATCAAAGATATTAAATTTAAGTAGAGGCGCTGAAAAATATTTGTGGTGTGATCGGGATTCGAAGCGGGACCTCCTGCTTACTAGGCAGACACATCAACCATAAGGCTGTGGTAGCTCAGTGGTTAAGGCATCTGTCTAATAATCAGTTTGTCTCGGGTTCGAATCCCAGCCACAGCACAAATTTTAATTCAACGCCTCAAACAGACGACTGTTACAAGCTGTTACATACTTTATTAAAAATGCATTTCAACCATCGCGTGTTTTATTAACTGCTACGTCCTTGTCTGAGCTAATTTCACCTATTTTGAATCTTCTATAAGCTGTTCAAAGTAAACTGAACGAAGGGATAGAAATAAAATAGCCAATATAATTTATTAAAGTTATTTATTAACTAATCACTAGATCAACTTATAGTATATTCATTCACAGAAATCGCCTTATCTACAATTTGCTTATTTACTTATGTTTGCAAGGTTTACTCTGGTGGCACTCAGAACTACAGAGTACTTTGTTTTTCTTACAGTAGAATTTGTTTGTTGTACAGTCTTTAATGCAACTGCATTTCACGAAGCCTTGCCCTGATACAACAGAATGTTTTGTGTCTGCAGTACTTAAAGATATTCCAGTATCCTGGTCAACATCTTCCACATCTAAAAACTTCTTATTGTTGACAAAGAAATCACTTCTAAAAAAATATAAAAATATATTAAAATAAATTTAAAAAATTAAAAAGTCGAAACAAATATTTTTAATGTTTTATTACAGAAAATTATGGAAATTTTTTGTCTTCGTACTGTTCAGCATTGCTGTCATCTTCGATTGCTTTCTTTAGGTCATCTTCATCTTGAATATTATTTATGATTTCTTGAGGCAAGGAGGAAGTGGAAAGTCCTACTCTAATTTCGATTCCGAACATTGCTTTGTAAGGTGATCGTTTTATACTAGTGTGGTATGCTCGATTTTTCATGAATTGAACATACATTAATCGTTCCCACAACTTATCATATTTTCCATGTCTCGGTCGTCACGTTCAACAGAACCCTGACTTTGGCTGTGTCTTGGTATTCCATGCACATTTCTCAGTCTTGACCAAAGTTTGGGGAGTTCACTTATAACATTCTAGACAAATTCATCAAATTGAAAATGAACGGCGCCCCTACAGTTAGGAATATGTCATTCAAGTGATCAGGCACTTCTTCAACCCTCTTTGATGTTAACGCACTAAGCAGAACAAATTTTGTTATATGGTCTTGGTAAACCAGAATATATTTAAAATTTCCGCCTGCTTGCGTTTGGAAATCAATCAAATCGACTTGGCGTCTGCTATTCATTTCCGATTGAAGAACTGGCTTTGAAACTGGCCCTTCTTTTTTGTCTTCTTTTGTTGTCAAACATCACACATCGATAAATAGAGGTCTATCATATCCTTTGTGATATTGCCATATTTTTTTTGTCTCGGCTAACATCCTAGACCCACAGTTACATGAGCTACGTCAATCACTTCATAAAGTTCATCAGCTGGAAGAAAGTATTTTATACTAGCTGCTCCCCGCGGTGTTACCCGCGGTTCAATATTCAGACATTAAAGTGCCAAGAAAGGGCATAAATAACTACATGACTGTTTGCGACATTGTTAGCACGGAATATATAATTGTCTTGGATCGGATGGAGAGCCAAAAATCTATTGCAATACGTCCCTCTAAACGACGTTTCGAGACTTCTTGTTCTCCGAGTATTCGTAGAGATTTCTAGCTCTCGATACACTGGAGCAGTCTACGTAGAGCTGTCCGTGCGAGAAACATGGGGTGGCCACATGAATACCTGCCACTTTTAATATTTGTCCTTGACTCTTGTTTATAGTAATGGAGATATCACAATTGAATACACATTATACGTCCTGAGAAATATTTTCATGAGTGTTATACTGCCTGCCATCTGTTGAGTGCATTTGCTACTACTTTCGTTACAGTTTATTATTTATACGTGGCAGTTCGCGCTTTGTACACAAAATAGAGCTTGGTATCTAGATCCCATTCAACACAAAACGTCAATGTTTTTTCTTGCCATGGTACTTAGAGCATATTTTATTTAAAGTCTTCGATTTATATACATACTTCCTTCATTTGTTACAACAAATGAAAATGAATGCGGCATAAACGCCAACATTCTTACAACCGTTACGTATTTCTATGGATATATTTCAAATAAATAACTTGTAATAAACGTTTTGAAAAGTAGCCTATGTCCTTATCCAAGACATAAGAAATCTCTATATGAAATTTCATCTAAATCAATGCTACAGTTTTAGCGTGATGCGGTAACAAACATACAAACTTTCGCAAATGTTCAAATGTTCAAATCAAAAAATGTTGAAATGTTTGTTAAGCTTATGGGACTTAACTACGGGGTCATCAGTCCCTAAACTTACAAACTACTTATTAACTACCTTATACTAAAGACGGCACAAATATCCATGCCCGAGGGGGGATTCGAACCCCCGACCGTAGTGACCGTGCAGACCGTGACTGAAGCGCCTCAGTCACCTCGGCCACCGCGGCCGGCTTTCGCATTTATAATATGTATATGATTCCTTTCATACCGTGCAATGAGTTTCTTCACATCACCTATTTTCAAAACAGCAAATCGATTTAGTCGTCTTTTTTGTAGTGATGTTCTTTCTTCCAACTTTTCCGCGTCTTCTACTTGTTTAACAAAATTCGCATATTCAATGCATATAATGAGAAGACATTTTCTTTTCACTCTGCAAAATTTCTTCCGAAAACTTTTTTCCCCACAGCTTTTGATTGGCTTCTCTACCTCACGGAGTCTCATCCATGTTAAAAGCCTCACAATAATTATTCAAAAATTATAATAAACCCTTTTAAAGGCAAACAGCAAATTAACACGCGCATTCGTCGATGCAAAATACCGTTCAAATCAACCAACAGGGCGAGCGAAGAGTGATTGAAAGACACGCGGGGGTGAGCCAGAGATGATTCGGGGATTCCCCGTTCGTCCAGGCAGCGACATGCGTTCCGACTAGGCAAAATCACTTCAGACTAGGACATACCAGTTTATATCCTAAAACATGTAAATTCTGACTAGGATAAACCGATTCCACCTACGCTAAACTAGTTTCTCCTATCGTTATCAGGATATATTGCTTTGTTCTATCGCGTGTAGGGAGATCTAGTTTGGCCTAGATGAAACTAAATGCAAACACCAATCATCATTGCCGATTTCCACCAATGGCATGAAATAATATAACCACCAATAAAGGCAAACCAACGCCCCCCTTCCTTTCCCTCATCCGCAGCTATATAAATCCCAAGATTTCGTATATTCAGCAGTCAGACACAGACCCTGATAAAGGCCGCCTCCAACAGCTGCCGAAACGTCGGTGGAATTTATAAAATGACGACGCGGTTTCATACCCAGAAGAATTTTATTGATAGACGAAACTAGTTACTCCTAAAATCGGATTTGGTCGGGTCCGGTAATATATATATATATATATATAGAGAGAGAGAGAGAGAGAGAGAGAGAGAGAGAGAGAGAGAGAGAGAGAGAGAGAGAGAGAGGAGAGGGAGAGGGAGAGAGAGAGAGAGAGAGAGAGATGGGGGGAGGGAGAGAAGGGGGCGGGAGACGGAGGAGAACAAAATATGCAGATTTCGTGTGGCAATGTGTAGTCGGTAACGACATATTACAAAAATGTCCAAATATTTGTAAATCTATGGACCAAACTGCGTGGTCATCAGTCCGTAGCTTACAAACTACTTAAACTAAGGTAAACTAACCTAAGGACAACACACACACCCATGCCCAAGGGAGGGCTCGAACCCCCGACGGCGAGCAACCGCGTGTTCCGCAGTGAGGCGCTTTAGACCGCTCGGATACATCTACATACATACTCCGCAATTCACCGTAAGGTGCGTGGCGGAGGGTACACTGTACCAATACTAGGCATTTCCTTTCCTATTTCACTCCCAAATAGAACGAGGAAAAAAAGAATGCCTCCATACGAGTCCTAATTTCTCTTTTCTTGTCTTTGTGATCACTACACGAAATGTAAGTAGGCAGCAGGAAGGTGGTTCTACACTCAGCTTCAAACTCCAGCCCTCTAAATTTCCTCAACAGAATTACTCGTAAAGATCGTCATCTTTCTTCCAGCGATCCCCATTTGAGTTCTCGGAGCATTTCCGTGACACTCGCGCATTGGTCGAAACTACCAGTAACAATCCTAGCTGCTCGCCTCTGAACTGCTTCTATGTCTTCCATTAAACTGATCTGCTGCGGGTCCCAAACACTTGATCAATACTCAAGACGTGGTCGTACAAGCGGTCTCCTTTACAGGTGAAGTACATCTTCCCAAAATTGTCCCAATAAACCGAAGTCGGCTGTCCGCCTTACTCACAAGTGTCCTTACATGCTCGTTCCATTTCATATCGCTCTGCAATGTTACGCCTAGATATTTGAACGACGCGACTGCATCAAGAAGCTCACTACTAATGCTATATTCGAACATTGCTTTTTCTACTCATGCGCATCACCTTACATTTTTCTACATTGAGAACTAGCTGCCATTCTTCGCACCAACTAGCAATTAATAAATTTGTTGTCTTTAGTTCTTTTCAGTTTCCTTTCTTACATACCTCTGAACACGCTAGCGCTGTAAAATAACTGCCCACTAATTCGTACGAAATCTGCTTATTTCGGTCCCCTCTACCTGCCGTTTCATTTTTTCGTTATATTTTAGATCCATCGTGTATATATATTAGAATTAGGCTTTGTTTCAAAATTTTAAACTTATCGATCAAGAAATGTCAGAGACTATCTGTTTTGCTCGGACGAAAAGAAGCAAAACAGCAGAGTATACGAACGCAACAAAAGCATCTCCAATAATTGGCAACAGCATAAATATCATTAGGTAGACAAATGTCCGACATACTCAAAATTCCAACTGTTAATATAATAAAAACGTACGTATTATAATAACATTTGCTCTAAAGCAAAGTATCAAACACCTTAGAAATGTTTCTACAATAGTACATTCAACAACTACAGACAATAACTGCATATTACGTAAAAATAGAAACAAATGCAACTGTCTACAAATATAAATAGAAAATAAACTTATCCGCGAAACTGAATGTTACCGGTATGCAGCATTTATCTACTCATTCTCAGCACAATTATGTTTTTCTCGATTTCAAAAAAGGCGTTTGACGCGGTGCCACACTGGAGACTGCTAGCGAAGATACGAGCATATGGAATACGTTCACAAATTTGTGACTGGATGGAGGACTTTCTAAGTAATAGAACGCAGTACTTTCTTCTCGACGGCGAGTGTTCATCAGAGATGAGTGTATCGTCAGGCGTGCCCCAGGGGAGTGTGATAGGACCCCCAATATTTTCTATTTATATAAATGATCTGATGGACAGACTAACTTGTAATTTGCGGCTGTTTGCTGATGATGCTGTGTTGTATGGGCGGGTGTGTTCTTTAATTGATTGTAATAGCATACAGGACGACTTAGACAAAATTTCTAGTTGGTACGAAGAATGGCAGGTAGCTCTCAATGTTGAAAAATGTAAGGTGATGCGCATGAGTAGGAAAAACAATCCCATAATGTTCGAATACAGCATTAGTAGTGAGCTTCTTGATGCAGTCGCGTCGTTCAAATATCTAGGCGTAACATTGCAGAGTGATATGAAATAGAACGAACATGTAAGGACAGTTGTAAGGTGGACAGCCGACCTCGGTTTATTGGGAGAATTTTGGGAAGATGTACTTCATCTGCAAAGGAGACCGCGTATAAAACGCTTGTACGATCACGTCTTGAGTATTGCTCAAGTGTTTGGGACCCGCAGTAGGTCAGTTTAAAGGAAGACATAGAGGCAGTTCAGAGGCGAGCAGCTAGCTTTGTTACTGGTAGGTTCGACTAATGCGCGAGTGTCACGAAAATGCTCCAGGAACACAAATGGGGATCGCGGTGGGTAGCGGAGCATGTATGTAGATGTTGATAATGTGATATATGTTTCAGGCTCCACAATAAAAATGCTTTGATTGGTTGGGTGAAGTATATTAAATACAATGGACGTCGTTATTAGTTTATATTTGAAACACGTCAACTGAATGTGTGGTCGTGTTCCATTTTTGAGTTATCCATTAACCTAAAATGTTTCTGCGCCATTGATATTGTCTATTAGTATGTTAATTATCTTTATTCTGTTTATTAATGATCAATGCCCCATGTTTAAATATGTTTCTACCCGTGTGATTGAACTGTGTGTTCATTTGAATGTGGACAGTTATTTTTAATATTGACTGACGGCCGCGCAATGGATTACAGTCGCCGCCTCGCGCTTGAGGGTCTTAATTAAGAACGCATGGCTTCGTTTGTCGTCTGCTCTGTCGTCTGCTGGGTGGCCAAAGACAAGCTTATTTGGCAAGATGGCGAAGTGGCCGTGTTCTTAGTGTGGTGCCAACCTAATCTTGGACGAAAGAAGTGAGAAGAGACCTCTCTGGGAGCCGTTGAAGAGGCTGTTATCTTTTTCAGGTAGAGATGGTTGGTAGACACTATGCTCTGAACGCGCCCTGTATGGGTTTTTAGCGCGCTCTACATCCGGTGTGTGGTGGGGTAGGTTTTGGCGTGGCCTTAGGGCTTCACTCTTGCTGCGACCGCAGAAGTAAGTACTTCATCGAATCATGCTGAGGGGAAGGCATGCTGTTAGAACTTTGCTTTCTTTGTGATCAGGCAGTTTTGGTTTTTTGGTGATAGTTTTCTTGAGTAATTCTTTCGTTACGCGAAGCGAAGTGTTTCTTAATTTACAAAACTGGAATAATTCAGTGTAAATTTAGTATTTGCATTTTTCATTCCGGTGATGATTTTGTGTTCGGTTTTTCTCAGGATCGAATACTCTTGTGTGGCCTTCAGACTTTGTGTAAACTTAGTATGTTTAAATATTCTTGTTGTTTTTTAACTAACGTTTTCGCGTTGCGTCTGTATCCACGAGTATGTGAATATTTCTCAGATTTTCTTGGCCGGCTGGGGTGGCCGAGGAGATTGAGGCGCTCCAGTCACGTTCTGCACGGGCACTACGTTCGGGGGTTCTAATCCTCCCTTGGGCATGGATATTTGTGCCGTCCTTAGTATAAGGTATTTGATAAGTAGTTTGTAAGTTTAGGGACTAATAACCCCATAGTTAAGTCCCATAAGCTTAACAAACATTTAAACGTTTAATTTTTTAGATTTTCTGGTTCGAGTCCGCCTTTCCTGTCTTGTATGACTGATTCCACCACATGCTTTCATAACGGCCATTACTTTGGCCTTCAGCCATGCTTTTATTAATACTAGCTTCCTTGTATATGAATTTTCGCATGTGCTTTACTTGTTTATTCTAAATTAATTTATTTTTAAATTCTATGTAATTCCTCATGGTCGCACACCTTGTGGTTCTTAAGAATAGTATGCCACTGCCTCCCTGAACATGAGTTGGTTTAGAGCATAGTAATTTTAAATTTGTGCTTCAAGACATCCGCCATCTCATCAAAAACGCCGCTGACTCTTCATGTCGCTGTTATGAACTGTTTCTACATGAGTAATGTACCGCAAGCATTATGCACATGTCTAGCTTTGAATGAATGAATGTACTTTCACTGCCCATTGTGTGTTTGGAATTTTACTCCCACGTTACCTCCATATTCATAAAGGACAGAAACAATTTTATTACAGGCAGTAACTTTATGATTTAATTCACTTTTGTACTAGGTGTATGCTTTATTGTGCTTAATTTTGTCTCCCCATATTTATTTACTTGTTCATTTTATTAAATAGATGATGATTTAAAGTATCAAACCTCTGCTTTATAATTTCATGCTCCCTGTCCCATGTTTAATCATCTATTCATTTATTTTTAACATTAATTTTGGGTTTGTTAAAACATTGGCTGCTCCCTTAAGGAGTGAGCAGTTAGATAAATTTCCATTGCGCAAGTACTGTGGCCACTCATAAAGTAATTTAGACAGCAGTGAGCGTTTTGACTTACATTTGCAGATCTCAACTGCCCGAGATCTTGCTTAAATAATTTAACAGGCTACTTTCATGTTCTTTGTCAAAAGCTTTAACAAAATCATGCCATGAGATTTGAATAAAACTACATTTTTTGTGAATTCTTCAATCTTGGAAGACATCCTCGGCTTCAGAAGTTCTTCTAACATGCTACCGTAAAATTCTGTACGTTATTTGGTTGTATCTCGAATACATCGTCCAGCCAGTGGTCGCGCCAGACTACAGCCGTAGACTACTGCCCTTTAACGACTGCCCAGCTGGCACGCTCTCAACAACAAGCCACCGTAAGACCCATTGATGAGTCCGTAGATGCTTAACTGCCCGTTGTCGTACCTCACAGGGGTTTATTTGTGCTCGTATTGATCGAGATGCAGCAACGGTGACCTCAAACTTTCTAACTCTTGCACAAATTGGGAGTATTTCAGTGAAGTGCTCCGCATTTACTGTGAAATACTTTTTATTCAAAACACGACTGGTTTCGCATCTACTGAAGGCGCATCCACAGGTCACTGAAATTCTATTTAAAACTCATATCGCAACAGCAACTGCCTAAGAGATTCTCCCCATCTTTCACGTCACTGCCTCGGTTTTGCCGATCAAACACCTCCCTGCTTGCAGCACGGTTCTGTGTCATACCCTTCATTTAAATCTACATATACATGGGATACATCGAACCACTGTTAAACTATTTATCTCCCATTCCATTCTCGAACAGCGTGCGGGAAGAAAGAACACCTGAATCTCTCCGTTCGAGCTCTGATTTCTCGTATTTTATTCTGATGATCATTTTAACTACGGCCTATCTTGTGGAACCTTAACTTTTCTCGGCGTAATGAATTTTCAAACAAGTTACGGGTATGCTGTCGGGTGACGTCGTCGACAACCGCCGATATTTCGACAGGCCGATACGCTGCCATTCTTAAGGCGCAACTGCACTCAAGGATACAATGTGCAAGCGAATTTATTACCCCTGTTTCCAAAGGTTAAACAAGGAAGATAACACAGTACAAGTCACTACAGAGTCAACATAACTAAAGATGACCAAACATCAAAAATATCGATAGTGACTATTAATCAACATGTGAGGCACCATTAATTCTGTTCCTGTTTTTTGACGAGAGACAGTGTCGGATTCCAAGCAGAATTTAAACAAAACCCATCATCTCTGTTTATAAAGTCGCTTGCAGCTTCCTTAATAACACTATCCCAATAGGTGGGAGTGCATGCCAGAATCTCCATGACCGGTGCCAAGACAGTGTTCTACAACAGCAGATTTGTTTGGCTGTTGTAAGCGTGTGTAACTTTTGTTCTCAATTCACCGGTCTTCAATAGTCCTGATTGTCTGACCAATATATGACATGCGACTGCAAGGAATACGATAGACACCAGCCTTACGCAAACCAAGATCACCCTTTACGGATGGTCGAAATACACATATCACCTCATATTGACTTTGTAGTGACTTGTACTGTGTGTGTGTGTGTGTGTGTGTGTTATCTTCCTTATTTACACTTTGCAAATCGAGATATTAAATTCGCTTGCACATTGCTTGTGCCTTGAGAATGGCAGGGTTTGCTCCTGTCGAAATATAGGCGGTGGTCGACGACGTCACCCGGCAGCATACCCGTAAGTTGTTTAAAAACGGACTATCTTCTTTAGCGCTTTCTGTGTTTATAACTTGACGCGAATTTTGGAGACAACCTGTAAGCCAGTTATCGTCTCGAAATGGGCTTAAATAGAAATTCTATCCCCTGAGTATGCGTCTTCAGTTGACATTAAATCTTAAAAAGTGTTTTACGTGCATCACTGATCAATTATTCAAAATCTGAGAATTTGGCTGCAGTTGCCCGCAATCCAGAATAGCAAAAATTAATTTTTTCTCCTGTGAACTGCAATGTATTTCAGCATCGCTCTAAATCACGTCATTGGAGCACAGTTTTATAAATCAAGTTGCAATTTTATATTTTATCCTCTAACATGCATCATTGTACTAGGCGCAAGTAAATTTCCCTTTAAAAGAAAATAGAGAAACAGGTAACATATTAAGAACTGTATTTGCAACAGGTACAGCGACGTTGGAGCTATTGTTCAATATAGTCACCAAAAGAACTGAGACACTTATCATGGGATCAACTTATGTACTCCTGTATCATAGAAGTCTATCGCATGTGAACGGAACCAGCATGCAGCAGTCTTCTTAGGCCATTACTGTCAAACAATGCGGAATCTTATGTATGCCATTCAAAAGTAAAGGCTTGGAATCCTTACTGCAGGTGTTATCCTGCTGTATGACAATGCTCATGCCCATACGTCTCCGCTGGAAGCTGTTCGATACATCCATGATCTTAGTCCCATCAAGTTTCATCTTTTCTTGCAACTCAAGATATTTTGCTGAAATACTTGACTATGAATGGGACAATGACAAATGGTTTAATTTATATTTAAGTGAAAGAATACAGAAAGTTGAAATAAGTAGTTCACATCATGCGCAAAAATCACTTAATTCATCAAACTGGGCAACTATCAAGAACAGGGTCCCACAGGGACTGGGATTCAGCAGGAGGAAAAGGATGAGAAGGAAAAATAGTAGGTGAATATGGATTGGGCAAAATGAATGAAAGAGGAAGCTGCCTGGTAGAATTTTGCACGGAACATTATTTAATCATAACAAACACCTGGTTTAAGAATCACGAAAGAAGGTTGTATACGTGGAAGAGACCAGTAGATACCGGAAGGTATCAGATAGGTTTTATAATGGTAAGACATAGATTTCGGAACCAGGTTTCAAACTGTAAGACATACCCAGGGGCAGATGTAGACTCTGACCATATCTTGTTGGTCATGAAGTGTAGGCTGAAACTGAAAAAAACTGCAAAAAGATAGGGAAATAATGAGATGGGACCTGGATAAATTGAAGGAACCCGAAGTTCTTGACAATTTCAGAAGGAGCTTTAGGCAACAATTGACAGAAAGAGGGAGAAATAAAAAAGTAGAAAAAAAGAAAATGGAGGCCACGGTGGAATAGCCGAGCGGTCTAAAGCGTCTCGCTGTGGAGCGCGTGGTTGCTCGCCGTGGAGGCTCGAGTCCTCCGTGGGGCATGGGTGTGCGTGTTTGTCCTTAGGTTAGTTTACCTAGGTTTAAGTAGTTTGTAAGCTACGGACTGATGACCACGCAGTTTGGTCCGATAGATTTACAAACATTTAATTTGAAAAAAAATGGGTAGCATTGAGAAATGAAATAGTGAAAGCAGCAGAGAACCAAATAGGCAGAAAGGCAAGACCTACAAAAATCCTTAGATATCACAGGAAATACTAAATGTAATTGATGAAATGAGAAAATATAAAAATGCAGTAAATGAAACAGGCAAAATGGAGTACAAACGACTAAGAAATGAGATTAAGTGCAAAATATCTAAGCAGGAGTGGCTAGAAGGTAATGCAAGTCTGTAGAAGAATGAATAAATAAGTGGAAAATAGATACCGCTTACAGGAAAATAAAAGAAACATTTAGAGACAATAAAAGCGGATGTTTGACTATAAAGAACTCCGATGGAATACTAGTCCTCAGTAAAGAAGCTGGAAGGTGGAAAGAGTATATAGAGGGGCTCTACAAAGGAAATGAACTTAGGGACAATATTGTAGGAAGGGAAGACGATGTAGATGAAGATTAAATAGGATATACTATACTGAGAGAAGAATTTGACTGAGCACTGTAAGATCTAAGTCGAAACAACGCCCCTGGAGTAGACAACATACCCTCAGAATCACTGAAGTCTCTGGGAGAGCCAGCCATGACAAAACTATTTCACCTGGTGCCTAAGATGTACGAGACAGGGGGAATATCCTCAGACTTTAAGAAAAATGTAGCAATCCCTATTACAAAGAAAGCAGGTGCAGACAGGTGTGAAAATTACAGAACCATCAGTTTAATTCATGGATGCAAAATTTTAACACGAATTATTTACAGAAGGATGGAAAAGCCGATCTTGGGGAAGACCAGTTTGGAAACAGGAGAAATGTAGGAACACGGGAGGCAATCCTCTCTTTACGGCTTATCTTAGAAGATAGTTTTTGTAGATTTGGAGAAAGCTTTTGACAATGTTGACTGGAATACACTGTTACAAATTCGGAAATCAGCAGGAGTAAAATATAGGGAACGGAAGGTTATTTACAACTTGTACAAAAACCAGACAGTAGTTATCAGAGTTGAAGGGCATGAAAGGGATGCAGAGGTTGGGAGGAGTGTAAGACAGGGTTGTAGCCTTTCTCGTTTGTTGTTACATTTGCACATTGAGCAAACTATAAAGGAAAGCAAGGAGAAATTTGGAGAAGGGATTAAAAATTCACTCGTTTTGCTGTTGGCATTGTAATTCTGGCAGAGACAGCAAGAAAATCAGGGGCGGTAGAGGAATAAACTCTTTTTTATTTTTTGTTTTTCCCTTTTTTTATTGATTACTAAGCCGAAATTCATAATTGCTTTCCTGTCGCTTTTCCTTTTCATGAAAACAAACTGCACTGGACATTCATCCCGTCGATCATTTTTCAGTAGTTATGCGACAATTCATGGATAGAATTTTGGGTGGTAACGATACGGTTCATGACTTTTGACACCAGTAAAATAATTATCTAGATCCTACAGGTCTCATATATTTCAGCAGCTCCAACAATATTAGTACAGCACTGACTCCGCCTGGCTTGTTTGAGCACACATAATACATTGTTACTGCAAACTCTATCAGAATGTTTTCGTATAATCTACCTCCACTTGTATCACTTTTCGACACATTTCTTCTCGATCGTAGGGGCCTTCAATGTAGGCTATCCCGGCGTCTACCTCCCCTTTGATCTAAAATTAACAGGCTTCTCCCGTAATCTTTGTATTTTAATTACTTTTTTTAGCTACAAGTAATATTTTTTCATGCGATCTCTCTTTTTCGCACCATCACCTCTCTCTAAATTTCATTACAGACACTTCTCATGCATTCTGATGTAGCACCTTAAAACTTGTGGTCGCTTGAACATTGTAGTTTGTGCAAAGGTGCTACATCGAAAATATCATTGCCGTAATAATACCGATGCAAGTTGTCTCCGCTTGTCACGGTAACGATGCAAATACGTCTGTAACAGTGAGAGCACCGTATTGATTTATCGATGCCTGTCTGGAATTGGGAGTGGTCCGATCCCATTTATATCACTTGGAAGGTCTGTAAAACACACGAATCTCGCTTTCCAAATGACGTTTATATCTTTCAAGGCTCCATAAACTTTATGCGCAATAAAGACGAAATCTATACCAGAGGCGAAGCGAAAGACTATTCCGATAGAAAACATGGCATAAAGGCAGATAACCGTAAACTATCGAGCATAGGGTGTCATATATCAGTAAAATCGACAGCAAAATAAAGAAAATGTATCACTTAATTTTACTTTATTTGACGGTAAGTACTATGTGAAAAATTGTAGACCTAATAAATACAATAACAAAACGCTTTTCTACTTTCCATATTTTGCTATAAGTTATATAAGTTGTTACACGATTTTCCTCAACCATAAAATGTCAAATTTAAAACATTAATGCAGTAGTATGGTATAAATTGAAACAGACAACTTTACAATCAGGAAAGAGTACGAGAGAAAGTGAAGGACACATAAAGTTGGTCGGTTTTGGTTCTTCGTCTCACGGAGAGTCGGAACCGACTAAACGAAGAGAGAGAGACGTTGTGAAAGAACGGCAACTAAATCTCTACAACAGAAATAATGATATCACAGCTGTATAAAACGCATTATTAATTCATTAAAAAATCTAAAAACTAATGTAGAGTTAGCTCTATATTAATTACAGGATGAATTGAATCAAAAAATAAAAACATCAGAATAATTTTATGACTTTGTATGCGTCAGGAGCCTCAGTCATATAATTTTTTTTTTAAGAACTGACCACCATTTTACTGATTTTTTTTCACAACCTGGTTTTGGCCTTAGGCCATTTTCAAGTGCTATGATAAAAGTTGACAACTGTTATCACAGCACTTGGCAACGGCCTAAGGTCGAAATCAGGTTGTGACAATAAAAAAAAAAGAAAAAAAAACTTTGTAAAATGGCGTTCAGTCCTTTAAAAAAATCAGAATAAATGTTGATTTCAAATAGTCTAATGCAACGATAATGACTACGATAAGATTTCGCTAAAATCTAACAGCATAAACGAGTTTAACGTTTCATTACAGACTCATTGAGTGTGCAACAAAATGAGTGTGCTATATTTATTAATAATTTAATTACGCTTTCGGATTCTTTGTTTCCATCAAATTTAGTGTTGCAACAACATCTTTGGTTGTAATGTTATTCAGAACTAATGAACCGGTCGTGCAAAAACACAAGTTTTGTGAAATATATACAATATTCAGGATAATACCTGATTACATTCAAATAATTATTTTTTCTTACTGACGCACTTGTGAATAAAGAAAAGAGTGCCACGCGGACGTTCTTCACTTATTAAAACGCTTTGCAAATCTCAAGATAAGCTTTATGTCATTGTCAGAAAGAAAGAAAGAAATATTAGTTTGTTCCACCCACAGACATAGTACACTAATTAGATTCACAGTAGCGTTTGCAGTATCGTTGGTGCCGCCATATTAACATTCTAAAACGCGTGTAATCAATGACATTTGTACCGATAAAACTGTCATAAGAGATCATAATAAACTCACAATAGAAGTTCTATTCTAAGTAGAGTGTACTAGTTCTCGTTGATGACAAATGTCTTTCTTTATCTGAATGTAGTTACGAAAACTACAGTCTGCTTTAAGTGTGTGCAGAATATTTTCTTGGTGTTCCTCTCATAACACGACGTTACAATTTATGTGTTAAATTCAATTAGTACGCAAATATTAGCTCCATTTGTTGAAACTACCTTGAAATGTTTACAATGCCATTTAACTTCAGAAAGACGTGTAAGTACCATACAAAAACTTCTTGACTTTGTGATGGTAAGTTGATGGCGTTAGACCGTAGTAATACCTCTGACTTTGTCTGACTATTTAATATAAGTCTGTGGTTTCACCCTTACAAATGAGATATCTACTTTTTTTTTGGGGGGGGGGGGGGGGGGGGGACTAACCATCCAGTGTCATCAGTCTCTAAACTTATAAACTACTTATGAACTATCTAATACTAAGGACGGCACAAATATCCATGGCCGAGGGGGGATTCGAACCCCCGACCGTAGTGGCCGTGCAGACCGTGACTGGCGCGACACAGACGGCTCGGCCAACGCGGCCGGCAGATATCTACAGTGTATTCACATGGGCAGAAGAGAGTTTTTATACCCAAGACGAAGTTTCTTTAAAGTCATAAGGTTAGTCCGCAAGTTCCTTGTAAAATACCATAGTCATTGAGTAACAGGTATAGGCAAATAACATTTAATAGTAACACCTATTTTGTACACGCGATTGATAGCCATCGTAAAAACGTTATGAAAAGATGTTACGGCTTTTAGAGACCTGGGAATCTCCATTGGGGTTCGGCCGCCTTACTTACAAACCTTATTTATTTGTCACCACTTCGGCAACTTGCGTGTCGGTGATGATGAGAGTAGAAAAAATTACACTTGCTTGGAATACGTGTCAAAGCTCAGTGTACCCATTTTTATTTTACCTTTTTTATAGGTAAGAATGGTTACACAACGTACCAATTAGGTTTTGTACTGATTTTAGCGTACTGCCGAATCTCTGTACATTAAATTACCTTGTTACAGAGTCCGGCATACTTGTATAAAACATTATGTCTTCCGAGCATCTTACAATAAATATTTTGTGGTAAGCATGAAAGCAAGAAAAAGCTTTGAAAATGTTTGAAATTATGATGGAGTTTTATGAAATTCGCCAAGTGATCTCTTGATGGAATATTGGTTTAATGTGGGTAATTATACGAAGTAACTATTTTTTTTCGCTCATTTCAATGCTTATAAAGTCATTTTTGTTAATCATGTGTCGTTCAGTGCTATAATTTTAAAGGTACATTCAATGAAAATATACGGTTACTGTATGAGAATACTATTCGAACAGAATTAGTGTTAAAGGAGTAGTAACTTAAAATTTTGTGTCTGATGCCGAAATTGTGCTGATGAACAGCGAATATATACTAAGCGATAAACGGGTCCCATTCATCCTTTTGCAGACGGTGTGAATGAGAAAAACTTACGTAAAGCTAAAGGATATTTTGTGTAAGTTTTGTTAGAAGTAGCTAAGTACTCTCCTTCTCAAATAAAGGTCACAGTTCGTTGTGAGAAATGGAAAAATCATCAAGTGAGACCGAGTGAGATATCTGACGTTTTCCAAGGAAGTGTGATGGGTCATTTGCTATTCCTAATGTATGTAAATAATCTAGGAGGTAACCTGAGCAGTGGCATTTGACTACTTGCAGATGAGACTGACATATATCGTCTACTAAAGTCACCAGAAGATCAATGCCAATTGCCAAATTATATAAGCAGGATGCACTGAACGAACTCAATAAAATATCACTATGGTGTAAAAATTGGCAATTGACTCTAAATAATGAGAAGTGTGAAGTCGTCCACATGAGTACGAAAAGAAATTCGTTGAACTTTGTTTACAAAGTAAATCAATCAAAAGTGAAGGCCTTAAACTCCACAAAATACCTAGAAAATACTATTCAAATGTTCAAGTGTTTGCGGAGCTCGTGGGACTTCAGACTTGGACTGGGAAGAACACGTAGATAATGCTATGGGAAAGGCGAACCAGAGACTGCGTTTTATTGGCAGAACCCTTAAAAGATGCAACAGAAGTACTAAAGAAATTGAATACATTATGTTTGTCCGTTCTTTTTTGGAGTATTGCTGCCCAGTGTGGGATCCTTATCAGGTGGGTTTGACGGAGGACATCGAAAGAGTCCAAAGAAGGGCAGCTCGTTTCGTACTGTCACGATACAGGGGAGACAGCGTTACCGAAATAATACAGGATCTGGGATGGAAATCTTTACAACAACGACACTTATCGCTGCGGCGAGGGCTACTAACGAAACTCCAATCGCCAACATTCTCCTCCGAATGCGAAACTATATTGTTGACTCCCACTTACATAGGTAGAAAAGATCATCAGGATAAAATACAAGAAATCAGAGACCGAACGGAGAGATTCGGGTGTTCTTTCTTCCCGCGCGCTATTCGAGAATGGAATGGGAGATAAATAGTATAAAGGTGGTTCTATGAACCCTCTGCCAGGCACTTAAATGTGATTTGCAGAGTATGGCATGTACATGTAGATGTACACTGAAGAGCCAAAGAAACTGATATAGACATGCATATGTAAACAAAGAGATATGTAAACACTCAGAGACGGCGATGCGGTTGGTACTGCCTATATAACACAACAGGCGTCTGTCATAAGCGATAGATCGGTTACTGCTGTTACAAATGTACTGTTTGTACATGGTGTTATATCTTCGCATGAGAGATGGGACTGAGCGTCTTCGAGGAAGCGATGAGGTGGGAATTTTCCCATACGACCATTTCAAGAGTGTGAAAATGTTCAAATGTTTGTAAACCTATTGGATCAAACTCCTATGGTCATTAGTCCATAGACTTACGAACTACTTTAACTTAACTCTAAGGACAACACACACACACACACACACACACACACATACACACACACACACACACACACACACACACACACACACACACACACACCATTACCAGAGGGAGGACTCGAACCTCCGGCGGGAACGGCCGCTCAGTCTGTAGCATGATGCCTTAGACCGCGCGGCCAATCCGCGCGGCTCTTGAGTGTACCGTGAATATAGGAAATCCTGCAAGAATGGAAGGACTGAAGAGAATCGTTCAATGTGAGAATGTGCAACCCTTCCGCAAACTGCTGCGGATCTTAATGCTAAGACATCAACAAGTGTCAAGCGAAGGCCCACTCGTGTAGCTTTGCTAACTGCATGACACAAAGCTTTAAGACTCACACGTGTCCGTCAACACCGACATTGGACTGTTGCTGACTGTTGCTGACAGTGTGTCATCATAACCAATGGAGGACAATACAAAACCTGAAGAATTCAATATCATCAAACAAATAGCTGCAGCAAATGGTTATGATGACACACTGGTTGACAACCTTGCACAGAAAAGCAAAACCAAAAAGAAACCGATCCCCACACAGAAAACAAAAAATAAACCCACAGCATGTATCCCCTTCATTGGCAAACTATCCTATAAAATAGCAAATATTTTCACACCACACAACATCAACATAGCCTTCAAAACACACAATAAATTACAACATCACTGAGACAAAATGTAAACATACTAACAGATAAACACACACACTCAGGGACCTACAAAATAGTATGCAACACCTGTAATGCCCTGTATGTAGGCCAAACAGGAAGAGAATTCAAAGCAAGATACAATGAACACATAAATGCCTACCACACCAATAACTTTAAAAATCAGCAGTAGCTACCCATATAAAGAACACATGACATCCATTCCAGAATATTAAGAGTGATCTTCAAATACTGCATAAAATGGACAAGGGGCATATAATGGATCTCTTTGAAGAACTAGAAATCTTCATCCATGAGAAAATACATGGTGAGCTTCTGCTAAATGATAAACTGGAAAGCAAGAATACCAATTTATTCAAAAATTTCTCCAGTGCTGAATGTATTTTTCATTAAAATATAAAATTAATAAAAGTAAAATTAATAATGTAACTCTGATTGAATAATTCTTTAAAATGTAGCAACTTCTGTTTCAACACGCTATCTACATATGCACTTTTTATGGCATATTCACTGTAAATACTGATGTAAGTAGTTTATCTTAGCTTTAAAGGATCTTTGTACAGTGTAATCATCTAATACAAAATGTCGACATTTGGTGTATATGTAACTGTGTTCTTGTGTTGTGTGTGCCAGACAACAAGATTATCAACATGACTGTAAGTAAATACAACACTAGAATAATTCAGAAACTATGATGATGAAACATAACACTGAACAGGTTAAAATGTCCAACCATAACCTCACTGGCACCCACAACACAAAACATAATAAAACAATAATGAACCTGTAACTGTTAAAATGCACCCGATTATGGCAGCTTGTTGCCAAAACGCGTCATTCTAATAAAAATATTAGTAAAAAGTGACTGCTGCAGCATTAATTATTCCAGAAAAGTTTGTAATACAGTCGCAGACCTCAGAACAATCCACATAACATGGATAAATTTATATATATGAATGCAATTCATTTGAAACACATCGTCCAAGTAGCAATCGCGTAATATCAGTCAGAAATGGACTTCGAAAATGTGGCCACCATGCACTAAGGCCTATGGGGTGTATCCTATTAAAATCACTACCGCGTTTAGCCCCCAGAAACTGCGCGAAGGAACATCAAGATTGGAGTCGTAAGGAATGGCGCCGGATTCTATTCACAGAAGAGTCAAGATTTTGTGTTCCGCCGGACAATCGTTCCCTCATCTGGAGAGAACGTGGAACTCGGAACAATCCCGCTTATCATCACCACATCATTGTGGTGGACGAATGGTGTGGGCAAGAGTCAGTATTTGAAGACGTACAGACCTATCTGTCTTTCAGAATGATGCTTTGAGTGCTCAGAGGTATAGAGACGCGATCATTCGACCTTTCGTTGTGTCCTATGCTAGTGCCATAGGAAATAGTTTCCTTCTGGTGGACACTCGTACCCACAGCACAGGTGGACAACATGGTTGAAGCTGAGGGAATTGAACGAATGGATTGGCCGGCTTGTTCATCGGACTTAAAACGGATTCGGCATGTCTGGGGTGTACTTGAAAGACGCATTTCAGCCAGACCAGCACCTCCCACAACGGTTACAGAGCTGGATACTGCAGTCGTGGACAAATGCCGAAATAACCCTCAAGAGCTGATTGACAGCCTCATATTGCCCGTGTTACGAAGGTGATCACACACCATATCAGAGGGCAATGGTAATGAATTTTCATTACTGTGGTACCCCATGGTGCTTCGCTCTAAGTTAACTCCACCTTAACCCCAAGTAAAGTGCTGAGACAGGAAAATATCCTAGTATATCACACATAAATTTCAATTGTAAACAATATATGAATAAAATACGTCACCATTTGTATCTCACCTCATACCCTACTTGTTTTAACGAGTGTATAAAAATAAATGTTTTGTCTATCTTTCCTCTGTGTGTTCCTAAATCATTCCTTCGTTTATAATGAAACTAAGCTACGTGTTTCTCGGTGCGTCTATCACGACCGTCGTTTAACGATTATCGTAGAACGATTAATCGTTGAACGCTAATCGTTAAGATGGCATTTTGCTCGGAATGTCTGCGACTCGACTTCTCAGCAGTTTTTTTCCATTCGCAGTCACATCTTTGTAGCGAAGGCTGGTAAAATGAATTTACAGTTAAAGAAGTGTGAAAGAGTGTTGCTTAAATGCCTTTTGATTGAGAAAATGGAAGAGGACGAAATACTTTGGCAAATGTATGGGACGAAAAGAGCCAAAATACAACGTATGTTTGAGCTCAGAAATTAAGTACTGTATAGGACATAGATCATCACTCATCTGCGTAAGGGCCACAAAACGTTCTTCGAATTTTTCCGTCTTTCTGTTGACCTGTTTGACTTCGTTCTAGGATTAATCAAAGACGAATCAAATAACAGAAATCTGTATCCAGTAACACCAGAAGAAAACGTTGCTATTACCCTGAGGTAAGTATTAATGTTATTTACACTCTGAATATTGTCTAGCATTGCTAAAATTTACACATTGCACAGGTATGAATCCCTACTTACTTCGCTCCTCCTACATTTATTCAATCACTCAGCTTGTTGTAAGATTTCGTGTTTGATTTTCGTGAAGAAAATGAAGTCCACCTTCCTTAATAGGCTTTCCTGGTGATAGCAGGTGAAAAGCAGTGTTAATTCATAACAAAAGACAGTGCGAAGTATAAAATAAATGGGATAAAATTGAATGCTGATTATTTAGTTCAGTAGGGAATACGACTGTACGTAGCACTCTTTGATTCACGACGGAGTACAATGGGCCACGACAGGTGCGCCTGCGTGAAAAAAAAAAAAAAAATACATCTGCCGGTTACATCACAAACCAAATACCTATATAAACAATATAGACTGGCCACAGCGCCGTCATAGTTGAAGCCAATTGGAAAGGTTGCCGCCATCTTTGAGAGCGTCAGTGTCACGCTAAGTATTACTGGGCGTCTGCTAACGTTGAATCATAGGTTTTATATTAATCATTGCCAGTCTTGATTTTTCCTTAATTTCTGGGCGACGCATTTCGGAAAGTAATTCCCACTACGAATAGCATTTCTCGTTTACTACTGCATCCTGAGTGTAATGTTTACAATCGTCGAACTGCTGCAATATTTGATGTTACTGTAATGTTCATGATCTGCTACAACATATACACAGTGGCGGCTCGTACAAAATTTTACCACTGTGCTACAATATTACAAAAATAAACAGGAAACAAAATATACTAAAATAAAAGCGTGACTGACAATGGAAATAACGGAGCTTAGCAATATCCCCACCACGTCATCTGCGTTCTACACAAGTGACCAATGAAACTGCTTGGCTGAAAAGCGCAGTTTCACTCGCATGTTGGCTACAGATTACTAATATTGTTTGTGATTGAAGTTTTATTTACAGAAATTAAAAATCTGGACTCAGAGGTATTTGAATACCAGCCTCACACAAGTAGGTTTGAGAGACAACGCGCAAGACGCCTGAGCCAGCGCGCTATTTGACTCTGTATGCCTCAATATTCGTCATATACTATTCTTCCGCAACCGTTACAAGCAGTGCGAAGAGAAATATTGCTCTGGTGCTGCTGTTGGTCTCAGCCAACACCACCTAGAGACAAGGCCTTACAACAGGGCGTGCCTACGTCACACTTAGAGGCCCCGGCCGCCACCTCACTGGCAAGCCGCTGGGGCACGCCCACCGCCGCGCAGCGGCCGGCCAGTCAGATGGCGGCCGGGGCCTCTAAGTGTGACGTAGGCACGCCCTGTTGTAAGGCCTTGTCTTCTAGGTGGTGTTGTCTCAGCACACATGAGTCGCTAGGCCTGACGTCACGTCTGCGCATGCGCACTAGCGAACAGACGACTGCACCGCCTCTCTGCGCAAGTAACAGCGCGGCTAAATCCCACTTCAGCACACAGAGCTGGTTTCCAGCTATCGCGGCGAGAGCGCTCCAAAATGCATTTTCATCTCATTACTAGCTTTGTAATTCGTATTGGAAGTGAATTGCCATAATTTTATTGTGATATCTGGATCGCATTCCAAGAGAAAGGATGTAATTTTACAGCGTTTTCTCGCTTGCTTTCGAAGAGAAATGGCATAATTTTAGAAATATATTTACAGTGTGCTGCAGCACATTAGCACATTATCACCGGCCGCCACTGCATATACAACGCATTGATAGATGCCACAGTGACGGATGATTCGCCACTTCCTCGACAAGTATTTCGTCACCTGCGTCAGAAAACGAAGGAGCCACCATGCACATGGTCCTTCACTTAGCAAAAATCGCAACCGACTGTCGACTGCAGTCACCCTTATACCGTACGACTATTTGCGGCGTACTATCGTTAACGACTGCGTCGGCAGCCGCTCGGAGTAAAACAGCCCCATTAGAAACGCAGAGTAAGAGTGCTCTACCATTATCGTTGCACGATCATCGTCGTTGAACGATAATCGCTACAGTCGCATCGAGGAAAGTTGTAGTTATACCAGGAGGAGACCATAGTTGATGCGAAAAACAGATATTTTTCTCCATTCTACGCATTATGTCACTATCGAGAAACTCCGTTCAGTTCGCGCGCTCTCCTATGTTTTGGCAAATTGTTAGATTTCAATTTTGTGTTCCACTGAGGTTGTTCGTTCTGTTTTACATTGATAACAGCTAATTGTGATGTTGCTGTGCGTGAAATCTATAGTAAGAAGACTGAAACTAGTTCATAAGTTTTCAATCCTGAATCGTGTAATCGGTGGATTCAACTTTGTGGAAGTAATGACAGTGACGACATTAAAAATGCTATATCTATAGCATAGATTTTAAAAACTACGATTATTTACGCGATCTCCAAGATGAATTACTGAAACTTCAGCCATAGACTATCTTACAAGCCAGCTTCAGTTCCTACAGTGCATCATTTTAGAGCCACTTCTGTTGCTGCATCGGCGTCTATCCAGCAAAGAAATGACAGATCATGAAAAATGTAAACCTGCATTTAACAAGCTAGCTTCCCTGTTACGAAAGAAAATAAATTGGATCAGAGCACCGATACAGAGACCATATCAACAATGAAATGAAGAGGCGTGAAAAAAAAATCTGCGTTTAATAACTGAAAACAATACTCGTGGTCGAGAAACTTATTACTGGCTCATGCATTAAGGAAACGACTAAAGAGGACCAATTTTGCAAATAGTCTTTACAAACAGACAAATATCTCATAAAAACAAAGAAAAGTACGAAATTGGAGACAGGAAGATACAAGCAAAGCCTTTGTTCATAAAATCTGCATGGACGAATAAGATGTAACATTTCCAGTACTATTGAGGATTGTACAATATTTAACACGGACTAAAGGATGAGTTATATAGATGAAACGTTTGAATTGAGAGGTATGTAGGTCAAGACGACCAGTAATCTGTGTTTTATTTTTGTGATTACTAGAAAAACAGAGTACGGGATTCAACGCCGTTTTAAGTAGTAATATTGAGTTCTTTTACAGATATACTTTCATCGAACTAATAACTCACTATATTATCTTACATTTTTTGAAAGGAAGATTAGCCTCGCGCTTTGACAGTGACGTCAATCAGGGGTGTTCGATCTCTGCCGAACAGATTGACACAACCTTCTATGCAGGAACCTTGCAGTTATTCACTATCGCTATTACTAAAGTGTAGAATTAGTGTATAAATTAAAGATCCTTACGACAAAATATAAACAAACAGCGTTATGTGAAACTGACGTAACACACCGAGTTTGATGTTCCCTCCGCTGATATTTTCCTAACTCGGTTTCATGACTATTTAAGTGAAAAGAACTAGCCGTGAAGAGGAAGCGAGAGTAAAATAGTCGCCGAAGGCAACAGAACAAGGGCTCCCTGATTTCAAAATAAAGTATCCCGAAAACAAAGATCGATAGAGGAATGAAGTAAACGGTATGTTTATTGTGAAAGCTGTAAGACGTTTATACAACAGTTTGAAATAATATTTTTAAAAGCTGCTAACAGATGGCGCTGTACAGTTCATATCAGCATACATAAGTCAAATAATCGTATGAAAACACTCTTTGCAAACAATCTCATCACAATGTTTTCAAAATGTTCACCATTGGCACTACAGAGGTGGCGCAGACGAAGAATGAAATTCGCCATCACAGTTCGTAGTGTCTCAACCGAAATGGATTCACATGCCATAGAGATCGCCGATTCAAGCTCGTCCAGCGTGGCAGGATGCTTCGGGTAGACCATGTCTTTCACTGTGCCCCACAAAAAAAGTCACAGGGAGTCAAATCCGGCGAATATGGAGGCCAATGCCTCCACCAGTAAATTTGGAATATTCCAAAGCAATGACTCGATTCCCGAAGTATTCCCCAAGAAAGCGAAACACTTGTTTGGTCCGATGTGGTCGGGCTCCAACTTGTATAAACCATTCAGTACCTGGTCGATCCTCTAACGCTTGCTGTGTGGCGACAAATTGTTCCAAAATGGTAACGTAACGTGCACCAGTGACCGTTTCTCGAATGAAAAAAGGCCAATAATGCTTCTGCTGCATACTGCAGCCCACACAGTAACTTTAGGAGAATACAGAGGTTTCGCTTCACACCAAATGGCTCTTCGGAACCCCAAAATCGCCAGTTCTGCTTATTGACGTATTCATTCAGGTGGAAGTGTGCTTCATCTGTAAACCAGATGCAGCCAACATCAAATCCTTCGCTGTCGATCACTGTGAGCATCTGATTAGCAAAGGCAACCCTTTGTTGCACAGCTCGTACGGGTATGGCCTCGTGCGTTTGAATTTTGAATGGAAACATGTGTAGGTTCTTTCTCAGTATTTTCTGCGTACTGGAACGCTTCAAACCAGTCTCCGATGCAATTCTACGGATTGATGACATTGGATTTCGCTGAATAATTCCAGAAACTGTGGCGATATTTTCAGGTGTAACTGCGGTTTGCTTGCGGTCAACATGCCCCGCTAGATCATCAGTCACGCTGCATGTTCGTTGAAATTTTGCGAAGAGCGTACGAATGGTTTTCGCATTAGGTCCTTTTGGAACATTAAATCGTGCTTGAAAACTTGGCCTTGCCGTAGTACTCTCTTCTAACCTGTGGTACTCTAGCACCAGAAAAACGCGTTGTTCAATGGAGTACATGGTTTTATTCTCTTCCTTCGGTACGCTAACCTCCTTTCACGTTTTAATAGTGGAACTGATCCCTCTGGGCTTCGGATCACTATTTATACTAGATATTACGTATGGCGATTACAGCACCATCTGTTAGCAGCTTTTGTAACTATTATTTCAAACTGCTGTAGAAACTTCTTACAGCTTTCACAATAAACATACCGTTTACTGCATTCCTCTATCGATCTTTGTTTTCGAGATATTTAATTTTGAAATCAGGGAGTCCTTTTCTGGACACCCTGTAATTACAAACTCACGATTGTCTGCTTTAAACAAAACGTTCGGCAGTATGCAATGCGAATTCAGAGACAAAACGGTGTTGGATGTTTTGAAGTATGAATGAGAAGAAAACGAAACATTTGAGAACCGTGGAACAATTCAAATCAAAGAGTGGAAAGGGAAACAAAGAAGCAGCGGTACGGAAACAGCGCCGTCCGGGACAAAAGGTGTAGCGCAAACTCCCGCGCGACAGAGTAAAGTATTTCATATAGTCTCTCGACGAGAATGACTCATTTTTTAATTCTTTTTTTTTTCATTTTAAAAAGAAAGACACCTGCAATAAAATCGCAACAAAGCAACAAGATGGCTCCCGACGTTATTATAAGTTACTCCTAATATTGTGTCCTGGGAGAAACGTCAGTCATTAAATTTTCAAAAAGGTGTGACATAGGTCTGTTGTAGAATTTTGAATCCGTTATTGTGGTCGCATATTATAACATCTCTAGAGACCTTACACTTTCTGTGGGAATTGTTTATTTCTCAAACAACCGTCGTGTAAAGCGTAGCTTACTCTCTTGATCCACGAGACCCAGAATGCAACAGATGACAACGTACAGGTTAGCGCCATTTTCCTTGACTTTCGGAAGGAGTCCGCGTTCGATACAGTTCCGCACTGCTGCCTAGCACAAAGCGAGGGTACAGATTATCAGACTAGCTGTGTAACTTGATGTGAAGGATTTCTATAAAACAGAACACAGTATGTCATACTTCATATACAGACTCCTTCATGAGTCACATTCGAAACAAAGAGTACCATTACTTTTAACATTCATCCATTTATGCAACTTCCAAGCACAGGGTTATTCTAAATGATAGGCCCATTTTTAAACTTCATATTTGTTCAAGTAAAAATCCAAAATGAACAAGCTTTACAGCAATAAAAAGAGGAAGTTCAAAACGTTTTCATAATGTTTGATGTCAATTTAAGGATCAAGGGATCTTCTTAGTAGCTTCAGAATATAGATTTTCCCTTATAAAATTTGTTAGTAATAACCCAACCCAATTCAAAATAATAGCATAGCTACAACAAAAGAAGAAAGGATGATCTACACTATTCAAGATAAAATCAAGGGGATGAATTATGCTGTCATAAAAGTCTTCGTTCAAATTTAGTAGTTTGTAATTATTAATTAGTTTTTAATAATTAGAAATGTGATAAATGTTCAGTGTGGTCATCGATGGCTGTACGACATACACCCTCGCGAAAGCACATCTGCTGATATTGAGAACAAGTCAGCAGTGATACGGTTCCGCAGATCGTTAGACTGGTTTCTAGAGGCGGAACGTAACAGCTTTCTTCACATACAGTCGCACGCTGTGAGATTAGGAGATATCGGTGGCAAGAAGTGTTGAAATTAGAATATTCATATTTTTAGGTGTGTGAATTGACGAGGAATTGGAATTGGAAGCAACACACTGATGATATACAGAAACGTTTTGAGTTTAGCAGTTTATACTATTAGAGATTACCTGACATCGCAGGATGGAGGCTGACTGAATACATATCTTAAAAACTAAAACACCAGGATCGCTATATGATTATTTAATTAACTGACAACCGGTTTCAATGGGCTGTTCTACCATCATGTGGTCGTATAAAATTCTACAATGTAATCATGTTATTTAAAAAATGGAGGTTAAATAGAACCTGCAACATTGAAGTTAGTCAAAGTAAAAAATACACACGTTATATTATGAACTGCTTGTAAGAAACTGACTGTTGGGAGATCTGTTGTCAACAGACCACGCTATAGAATTTTATACAACCAATGAATCCGGTCGTCAGTGAATTAAATAATCATATAGCGGGCCGTTTTACTTTTGAAGATATTTATACTATTAGGATTATTGCAAATGTTGGTGACAATCTTCTCAGTAAAGTAGCTTACTTTGCCTATTTTATTCTCTGCTCTCATATGGCATCATATTTTGGGGTAATTCAGCATTGAGCAAAAACGTATTCATTGCACAAAAGCATGCAATTAGAATAATTTCTGGAGATCACCCAAAATCATCTTACAGACACTTATTTAAGGATCTAGGGATCTTCACAGTATACATATTCTCTTATGAAATTTGTTATTAATAACGCAACCCAATTCAACAATAATAGCAGTGTACATAGATACAACACTAGGAGACTGAATGATCTACACTATTAAAGGTTAAATCTAACAGAAGGGGGGTGAATAATGCTGCCACAAAAGTCTTCGTTCACTTGCGAGGTAAAATCGAATGTCTGGCAGATAGCCAACCAGCATTTAATAACAAATTGAAAGAATTTCTGAATGAGAACTCCTTCTACTCAGTAAATGAATTATTACATAGAAATCAGTAATCTTACAAAATAATCTCATATATAACGAGCATAACGAGCATCAAAACGGATACAGGTATTAGTGAACACAGAGCTGTCGTAGCGAGATTGAATATCGAAAGTCCCAAAGTTACCAAAATTAAACGAAAAGTATATTTGTTCAGGAAAGCAGATAGAAATAAAATACATTGCTTCTTGAAAGATAGCTTCCACTCGTTTCTAACACTAAACGTAGGTGTAGACCAGATGTGGCTCAAATTCAAAGACGTGGTATCGACAGCAATTGACAGTTTTATACCAAATAAAATAATAAAAGAAGGAGGTGATCCCCCTTGGTACAAAAAGCAGGTCAGGACACTTATGCAAAAGCAACGGAAAAGGCATGCTAAATTTTAACGAACACAAAATCCCCAGGACTGGCGATCCTACACAGAAGCTCGAAATTTAGCTAGAACTTCAATGCGAGATGCCTACAATACTTATCACAACGAAACTCTTTCTCGAAATTTGACTGAAAACCCGAAGAGATTTTGGTCATATGTTAAATATATAGTAGGGGCAAAACACAAAAAATACCCTCACTACGCGATAGTAACGGCGATCCTACCTATGACAGCGCTGCTAAAGCAGAGTTACTAAACATAGCTTTTAGAAACTCATTCACCTAAGAAGACGAAACCAATATTCCAGATTTCGAATTAAGAACAGAGACTGTAATGAGTAACGTAAAAGTACATATCATCGGAGTAGTGCAGCAACTAAAATCACTTAAGAAGAACAAGTCTTCTGGTCCGGATTGTATACCCATTAGATTTCTATCTGATTATGCTGAAACGATAGCTCCTTATTTAACAGCCACATACAACCGCTCTCTCAAAGAAGGATCTGTACCAAAAGATTGGAAAGTTGCACAGGTCACACCTATATTCAAGAAAGGCAGTAGGAGTAACTCACTAAACTAGAGGCATATTTCATTTACGTCATTTGGCAGCAGGGTTTTGGAAAATATATTGTATTCAAATATTATGAATTATCTCGAAAAGAACGATCTATTGACCTAAGGTCAACACGGATCTAGAAAATATCGTTCATGCGAAAAACAACTAGCTCGAAATTCACACTAAGTGATGGCGTTATCGACAAAGGTTCGCAAATCGATTCCGTATTTCTTGATTTCGAGAAGGCTTTTGACATCGTACCTCACAAACGGCTTTTAATCCAATTGCGTGGTTATGGTATATCGCCCCAAATTTGCGATTGGATAGTAATCGATGGTAAGGCATCGACTAAAACAGAGGTGATATCGGACGTTCCACAGGGTAGTATCATTTGTCCTCTGCTGTTGCTTATTTACAGAAACGATTCAGGGGAAAATCTAAGTAGCTCTCTTAGATTGTTTGCAGATGACGCCGTCATTTACCGTCTAGTAAAATCATCTGAAGATCAAAACCAACTGCAGAACGATCTGAATAAGATATTACTATAGTGTAAAAATTGGCAATTGACGCTAAATAATGAGAAGTGTGAAGTCGTCCACATGAGTACGAAAAGAAATCCGTTAAACTTTGTTTATAAGTTAAATCAATCAAAAGTGGTAAGAACATGTAGATAATGTCGTGGGAAAGGCGAACCAGAGACTGCGTTTTATTGGCAGAAACCTTAAAAGATGCAACAGAACTACTAAAACTACATTCACTACGTTTGTCCGTACTTTTTTGGAGTATTGCTGCCCAGTGTGGGATTCTTATCAGGTGGGTTTGACGGAGGACATCGAAAGAGTCGTGATACAGGGGAGACAGTGTTGCGCAAGTGATACAGGATCTGGGACGGGAATCATTACAACACGACGCTTATCGCTGCGGCGTGGGTTACTTACGTAACTCCAATCGCCAACATTCTCCTCAGAATGCGAAAATATATTGTTGACTCCCATTTAAATAGGTAGAAATGATCATCAGAATAACATACGAGAAATCAGAGTTCGAACGGAGAGGTTCGGGTGTTCTTTCTTCCCGCGCGCTATTCGAGAATGGAATGGGAGATAAATAGTATGACGGTGGTTCGATGAACCCTCTGCCATGCACTTTAATGTGATTTGCAGAGTATCCCATGTAGATGTAGAATGCTTGTATGTCTTTTTGTTCGTCTTTTATGCATGGCCATTGCGATAAAACTTCGTCAATTCATTGTTTGCACTCGCGCAAAGCATGCCTATGCTAAAAGTAACTTTGTATGATGCCTAGCGGAGGTTGCTTTACTATTAGTGAATTCGGTTCTTAGGCCATCACTCTGAAATGGCTGGTTGGATATGAATGTAATTTGGAACAGAGGTAGCTTTATTCTGATTAATACACGGGCTACCTATCGTAAGCCACCACATGGTGCGTGCGGAGGATACCTTACAATGGGTTAATACGTTCTCTTCACGCTGAAACAGCTGGACGAATTTGAATTAAATTTGAAATTCAAATAGTTTATGCCCTGAATTAGCGCATGAGGTACTTTTAGGTAGCCCCGTTCGGTGAATAGCGGAGGGTACCTTGCAATAAACTTAGATACCACTTCAGTGATCACCATGAACCTTAAAAGAGTTATGTAATTTTTCATAGATGGAGAAGGCAATGGACGTAGGAGCAGGAGTTCCATAGAGAGAAGAGGATATGATTGTCAACGAAAGGGGAAAGTGGAGATGGGCAGAGAGAGAGAGGGAGGAGTAGATGAATAGAGAGAGGGCAGTTGAGGAGATGAACAAAGAGGGGCAGAGAGAGGCGGGGGGGGGGGGATGAATGACAGAGATGGACAGAGAGAGAATGAAAGAGGAGGTAGAGAGAGAGAGAGAGAGAGAGAGAGAGAGAGAGAGAGAGAGAGAGAGAGAGAGAGAGAGAGAGAGAGAGAGAGAGAGAATGGAAGGACAGACAGACTAACTTGAAATTTGAATAAATAATAATTAATTACCTAGCGACCCCAGGTTTTCAGCTAGTAGTAATAATAATTTCGTGTGTCTCGATGGCCTGGTGCAAGTCTTTCGATTGGACGCCACTTCAGTGTCTTGCGCGTCCCTAACCTACCACAGTTATCCAATCTGGCAAAGGGGACCTACAGCTTAACGTGGAATCCGAATCACGTGTCGTTTCTGGTGACTCCTCAGTTCGTTGCGAGGTGAACGATGGGTTAAAGCGCTGTCTGAAAAAATCCGAGGTCCGACCCGCGACCCTTCGGTTTCCAGTCTAGCGCTTTGCCCCAAGACTTTTCAGCTACTAAAAAAATAAGAAATAAAAAACTGTATGTCATGTGATGTTATCCTTTACTTAACTGATAAGTTCCACATCATTACGAAACCTCGTATTCATGACCTAAGGTAAAAGGTAAAGCAGTCAACAATCCGAAGATTGGTTTGAAACCGCAGTGCTTTACTAGGCATGGTCCTGCTTGGAGGTGGTATTCCATTGCCTTCCTCCGACCTTCGAACTGACTTACCCAGCCAGCTATAGGGGGACCTACAGTTTAACGTGGGTTCCGAACCACGGTGCTACTCGGTATTTTTCACATGAGCAATACAGCCAGAGATGAAAGAAGTGGAAAGTAACAGATAAAAATCCTAGGACCTGGCGGGGATCGAACCCGCGACCTTTGGATTTGTAATGGAAGCGGTATTACTCCAATGTAGCCGGTATGGTCACAAGCCGAGGAGATACTCTGCGGGCGATGGGTGGTTCGTCTGCTGCCATAGCTTATTAGCGCTTAATTTCTCATATTCACAGAATATATGACATCAACTGCGAATGAGCAAAGCTGAAAATGTGTACCCAGCCGGGATTCGAACCCGCGTCTTCTGCTTTCTAGGCAGTTGCGCTGACCCCTACACCACTGGGGACACAGTGATCACCGCACCTGCAAGGACTAGGGCCTACCTATGTACGCCTTCCGCCAGACACAAATTCCCAGCTTCACCCTGCCCACAGTACACAAACTCTTAGTTATGAAAAGTAAGGGCCCCAAACTTGCCCACCCCTCCCCACTAACGAAAGGATCATTGTCTGTCACGGGTATATTATATATATACAAGTGGGGGTTCGAATCCCGGCTGGGTACACATTTTCAGCTTTGCCCATTCGCAGTTGATGTCTATATTCTGTGAATATGAAACAATAACAATTGCAGATCAGGAACAGACGAGAGGAAAAAATCCTAATAGGAAAAATATATGTAAAAAAATAGATGAAGTCTACTTACCAGGCGAAGGAACTCAGGCAGTGATAGTAACAAATAAACACACACACAAACACATATACAAACGCTAGCTTTCGCAGCCTAGCTGCTTCGTCAGGCAGAAGGGAAGGAGAGGGAAAAGGAAATGATGAGGGTTTTAAGGGAGTGGGTAAGGAGTCATTCCAATCCCGGGACAGGAAAGACTTACCTTGGGGGAAAAAAAGGAGGGTAAACAAATGCACACACACCCACACATTCACAAGTACACCTAGGCAGACATACTGTAGAAAACTTCTTTGCTTTCTACAGTATGTCTGTCTAGGTGTACTTGTGTCTGTGTGAATGTGTGGGTATGTGTGCATTTGTTTACCCTCCTTTTTTTCCCCCAAGGTAAGTCTTTCCTGTCCCGGGATTGGAATGACTCCTTACCCACTCCCTTAAAACCCTCATCATTTTCTTTTCCCTCTCCTTCCCTTCTGCCTGACGAAGCAGCTAGGCTGCGAAAGCTAGCGTTTGCATATGTGGTTGTGTATGTATTTGTTACTATCACTGCCTGAGCTCCTTCGCCTGGTAAGTAGACTTCATCTATTATTTCTCAGCGCTATGCTGATACGTTCGTCGTACGTCCCACACTGATCCCTACGCTTATTTGACGCAGTTTTGTTTGTCTGTTAACACGGAAAACTCTGCGAAAACACCGCTGCTCTTGCTCATTAAGTGCAGACCGTGGGCCACTACATTAATCGTCGTCAGAGGTGTCGCCTGAAATTCGGTATTCTTGGTGCACTCTTGATACTGTGAATCTCGAAATACTGAATTTCACAACGATTTCCGAAATGGACTCTCCCATGCGTCTCTCTACAACAACCAGTCTGCTTTCAAAGCCTGTTATCACATTCGCTGCCATCGGCGCACCAGCGCGCCCGGCACATGCTGTGGCCGCGAGAGACTCAGCTGCTGCTAGTCTGGGCAGCACGGTTTAGTCGGGCACAGCCAATCGCAGTGGTTTATTGCGAAGGCACTCTGAGAACGTATTGTTTTCAATTTTTACGGGTGTGGTTCGTGTTTTCTTCCTGCAGTTTTTCTCTGCTGTGCGACTGAAAATGGAAAACAATCGTGACACGGCGGGTCCTTCAGGGCCGAAGAAACGTAAAATACGGGACACAATAAACGTACAAAAACTAACGGATGCGGAATTATTACGAATATTAGAAGAAAGCGATTCGGAAACGGAATTGGCCATTGGGAGGACGGGTGGCGATCCACTGGAGAGTCTGACTGAGCCGATTTAGTTTTAGATGAGACTGTAGAAATGGCTGTGACTCTAAACGACAGGGAAAGGGCAGGAGGACTGGTAACGTAGCTGATACAGTTGTTGCATGGGAAAGCAAGCCAGTTGGAATGGTAAACTGCCCGATTACAAAAAATTAGGGTCGACTAATTCAACCAACAGGAAACACACCCTTAGATTATTTGAATTTCTGACGCACGAATTTCTATTAAAAGTTGTAGAAGGAAAAAATCGAAACGAAATTAAGTTACTCCTTTCTGTGGGAACCAAAGCGCCGCCGCGGATTAGCCGTGCGCATTGGGGCGCCGTGCTGCGGTGCGCGCGGCCGTTCGCCGTCGGAGGTTCGAGTCTCCCCTCGGACATGGGTGTTTGTGTTGTCCTTAGGTTAGTTTACCTTAGTTTGTTTGTAAGCTACGGACTATTAACCAGCAGTTGAGTCCGATAGATTTACAAAGATTTGAACATTTTTTTGGAACTAAAGAACAATCGAATAAATTGTCGGAAAGATGTGACGGTTGGCGAATTCTTGGTGTTCTTGGAAGTTTTCCTGTAAATGTGAAATGTAAAGTTGAGGAAGTTCCAGGACTATTGGAAAAAGGACCCTTTATCTCACGTGAAAGGAATTGCCGATAGTATTTCACGAAATCTAATACTACGTCTATTGCATTTTTCTGAAAATCCAAAACAAGGCGAACCGAAACCATCCGACAGGTTGTATAAAATACGACCAGTTATCAAATTTTCAGTGAAAGGATGTGCCAGGTGTACTACCGTGGACGGGAACCGTCACTGGACGAATCAATGATTCTTTGCCGTGGAATATTAATTTTTCCGCCAATACATCAAAAATAAAAAATAAAAATATAGCATAGAGATATAAATTTTGACAACTCCCACTAGAATGATCCTATAATTCGTGGTATACACTGGCAAGCTGGACGATTTAGGAGGTAGAGGCCATGCGCAAAAAATTGTTCTTCATTTCCTGGATGAAAAGTTGAATGCTGGTCATCATGTGTAGATGGACAATTACTGTACTATCTTCGCATTGGCTAAGTTGCTCCTGAATAAGAAGACTCACTGTACGGATTTATGAGGGCGAATAGGAAGGATACACCCAAGGAAATACAGAAGGCAAATTTATGAAAAGGTCAAGCCGTTGCCAGATTTGCGGAAGCAGTTATGATTAAGTGGTGGATAAGAGTGCGATTTGCTACATTTCTAATGGATTTACAAATGAAATCGTTGATTTTGAAAACAAAAGAAATGAGAAGAAATCTAAGCCCTTGGCCGTAGTAAACTACAATAAATTTATGTTGGGAGTTGATCGGCACGGTCAGATGTTATAATATTACCTCTCGGAACGAAAAACCATACGCTGGTAAAAGAAACGTTTTATCCATGTTATAGAAGCACACCTGCCCTACACAATAAATACTCCGGCACAAAAATGCCCCTCCAAGAATTCAGACTATTATAAGAACACTATTGCCACAAAAGCAGGTAGAACGGCCAGTCAGAAATCCCCAACTTGTTGTGGTGAAACGAGAATCAACTGGAAAATCAAAAACACCGAGAAAAAAGTGTAGATCATGCGACAGCCGAGGACAACCAACAGACACGATTTACGAGTGCCCAGATTGCCCAAATAAAGCAGGGTATTGTTTGAATTATTGTGTTATTCACCACCTCTAAAGGCAGATAGCACTTTCGTTGTTCTTTCAGTTATGTGTAGGTACTATCCTTGAAGGTTGTATTATTTTATTTGTTTGAGTGTAATTGGTAAATTTCTTGATTGTATCTTTTCTTAGATTTGACAACATTGTATTTCAGAAGTTTCTTCGAGAAGTTGTGTTTGTTTCTGAATGTTGTTTCTACTATTGTTTGTTCAATAAATATGTCGTTTGTCAGTAGCGTGTTTCGTTTCATTTTTGAATATAAAATAAAAATGTAGTAAACTGTCACAATTTATTTTTTACTTATAAAATAAGTACTTTTATCAATAAATTTTGAGATTATATTAAAAAAATAATTGGTTAAGTGGCAATGCAAGGCTAATTACAGCGATATCGAACGTGTTCATTCCTCGTGTGCAGCTATAAGCATGTCGGACACCTTTCCACATTAATCGCGGGATTTAACACGGCATCTCGCCGATGAAACGTCCCTTTATACCTCGTGCATGCGAGACTGCTGCCATCTGCATCTGCGCATATCGCTATCCATTGTAAGCTCCTGTTATGATCTCATTGTTCACGCTCCGACGAAGGCAGAGCTACCCTGAAACGTAGCATGATATCCAGCGGACATGTTCCGCGAATCACCAGTAAACAATGGAGATGAAATGTGCGAGAGACACCGATGAGCCTTTGAAGTACGTTAGCCGAATTCCTCACAGTGCTCTGTAGCTGTCCAGTCTAGGGCGATGCGGGCAGAAGCGGCAAGTGAAGTCACCAATAGTTTAGTACTGCCCGTATGTACGTCATTCCACCTGCGGAAGTTCTCTCTTGGTTTTGTGGCTGTTAATGTTCTGATAATAGTAAACTAAAACTAGACTCGATCAAAACGTACATTCAAACGTAGTGAAATTATAAATTTAACGTTTTTTAGATAAATATTACGAATAATTTTCAGTCACATAAACTAAGGTACAATTACACTTCATACACCTCTGCACTGGAGATATTTCTTGCCAGTTTCTTTGAAATACTGTGATTACGTGTTTCTCTTAGAAGCTGATGCTGAGGCAAATCAAAATTTTGAGGTACATCATCTAGCTTTAGTTTTGTTCTAACAACAGTGGTCATAACGTCAAAGCATAGAGATGAAAAATGTTTACTATGTAGCTTAATACACTCCTTTCACTTAAGGATTTTTTTTCTTTGAAAGCAATTGTCGAATTACATTTTACATGTAATTAGACCAGGTAGCTGCAATTATTCTTTATTTGCTTGTAAATTAATATTTTGTACAACAGTCCTGATTGTTTCTACTGTTTCGGCATATTGCCATTATCAAATATAATATAATATAATATTAGAACTGTAAATTACGTTGTTGCTTACGTCTAGGTGTGATTGACGCACACGGCATCTAGTGACCTGTCAACTTTCTGTTATGAACTGTATGTAGCTCATCTACATTTAAGTAATAACTTAACACCACTCATTTTGATTACCTATTGAAATCTGCAGATCACTATGCCTTGAACACGTGTAAACAAATACATGAAACTCACAAGAGAACATTTGATTAGGTAATGGATATCAAATATCGTAGAGAACAACCGAAACCAGTAATTACATAACCTTTCGAGTTCTGTACATGTGTAAAAAAAATCTAACAAATTTGGAATTTACGAAATAAGAAATTGACTTATTCAGTAAAGGGTTAAAGCACAACCTAGAACCACGGTTACAACGTGAATAAAATAACTAATAGCTACAACAAAAGTTGCCATTAATATGGCCAACCTATCTGTAAGAGAACAGAATGAACTAACAGTAAAATTTGTGAATGTTAAAGAAATAGAATTACAACATAAGAAGAACCATAATAAAGGGACAGAATACCAAATCCTCAATAACGTAAAAGAAAAATTAAACACACAAAATGAAATAGCAGTACAATCTGATAAAGGAATTAGTAAAGCTATTATTAATCAAACTGTCTATATCAATAAAGTAATGAATTTTTCCCAAGAAAATAATATCACTGAAATACCAAACAACCCTGGAAACAAGTTTGTTGCCTACACCAAAAAAAGGTCATTAACAATTTCGAAGTAATTTTCAGAAACCAAGAAAAGAAAATCTACAGTGTCACCAATACATGCATCCCCACATTACATGACCAATCCAAGATAAATAAACTAGGAATCCCTATCCACCCTGTTATTAATTGCATAGACAGTAACAATCCATATAAATTGTTATCTAACCTACAAACATATAATAAAAAATATGGACTGCAAAATCTAACTTATATACATTTATTAAAAAATACGAACTGCAAAATTAATCTCTTTTATACACACCAGTTATGGAGACAATGAATATTATAAAAATAATAACGTTCTACAAAATAGAAAGACATCTATTGCAGCTACCAATGAATTTATAGATCTCCTAAAAGTCACGCTCTGTCAAAATTATTTGAATTTAATCAGAAATATTATACACAAACAGATGGGGTTGCAATGGGCAACTATACAGCAGAAAAAATTGCCAACATATTCATAAATACCTTACATGAAACATTTTTCAGCTCCAATAACTAACTGAAAAAATATGTATTACTGTAGATACGTTGACAACAACCTGTTATAAGTAAATCGTAAATCAGTTTAATAACATACATTCAAAAAAATTTACCATTGAAACCGAAACCAACAACTCCTTAATTTTTTTAATCTGAAAATAAATAACATCATGCATAATGAAATATATAGAGAAAACAACCACACAGGCAGTATCATTAAAAAATTCTTGCCATCCAAATTCACATAAACAATCATTTTTCAAATCTGTCATTAACTGACGTATAAACATGCCCCTAGAACAACAAGCAATACAAGAATTAATCACAACGCTACAATTCATAGCTCAAAAAAACAATTTCCATCCAAATGTAATACGAAGAATATCCAAACAAAACCTAAATAAGTATATACCAGTGGACACAGAACATCCAAATAAGCCAAAAGCAGTAAATGTACCAACAAATTATCTACGCCACGTAACAGGCAAATTGAACGAATTTTTCGGTAAAACAAATGTAAAACTAACATTCCGCACGAAAAATAATTTAAAAAACTTAATTCGGTCAGAAGAACCCAAAACTGGAGAATTTTCGAAACCAGGCATCTACAACATTTCTTACGATAATTGTACAAAATTTTACATTGTACAAACCAGAAGGAACATCGCCACCAGATTCAAAAAACAAACGATAGCATGTGGTAAAAATCAGTCGACATTCTACTTACATCTTGAAACCGACAACCTTAAAGCAGAAAAAATCGAAAACATAGTAAAAGTTACAAAAAAATATCTAAATGACGTGTTAGACCATTCTGGAAGAATTAGAAATATATAGACATACACAAAATTTTCCGAAAGACATTCTAAACGAATAATTTGAACCTCAACACAAAACCTACTTACAAAATTTTATTCACATTTTCTCCAACGAAAATAACAGATAACACCTACAAAACTATTTCGCCACTTCTACCATCCCTGACTACCAAAAATAAAAAAATAACACTTAGCATTTGCATCTGTGCACCTACCTACCAAAATTTAAGTTATGAATATCTATTAAACATATCCTCCTAAGTCGTGAGGGGTGAAATTTGACACCAAATGTTGCATGATTCGTGGGGCTACCACGACGAGCGCCACTGGTGCACGACGTTTGCAGTTGTGCCGGTAAATGTCAGTAGCATGGTTGATAGTTGACTCTGCAGCGTTCTTCCGTCCACAGTAATCATCTGAAAATGTCGGCGCGCGGAATACGGAACACGCGTTTCTTGGCTCCAGGTAAATGATAAATTTACTAATTTAAATATTTAGTTATTTTTAAAAGTAAATATGTTTTCTATCAATTAAACTATGAAGAATATTTTGCCATAAGAACAAATTTGAACGGTTTTGTGTTTAGACGGTAGATAGATGTGAAATGGGTGGTGACAATTCTAGGACATTGGGTCTCAATAACTACTGACACTAAATTTGCTCGTGGGTGTTATATGTTGACTTAATTAATAATTTTGCTTTTGGGTACTTTTTATGTAGTATTTAAAGATTGATTTAAAGAGGTAGAAGAAGGTAGGAAATGAGAAACTAATATTTCATGCTCTGAATGTATGATGCCTGACTTCAAAACGGAATCATTAGGCTCAATATCACACAGATTAAAACAGTTTTCTCAATGTGTAATGTTCACTATATTTATATTTTTGAACACATTAATAAAATGTATATCTTCAATTAGTGTAGGCCTACTCATTGAATCCCGATGTCCGAAATTTCACCCCACCTTTTGTATCAAAATTATGCAACGAGGAATTTTTTCTTTATTTTTTCATTGTTATTTGTGAACATCATAATACACTAAATGCCTTTTCAGTGATTTTGTTAACAAAAAAATTCCCAGGAATTAGGAGGATATATACCATACCTGACTTTCAAAGTTATAAAACTAGAGATCAATGATGTACCCCAACCACATCATATGTTAGTGTGCCTCAACTGTCAAAATAAATAATCATGAAAATTTGCAACGTATTTAAATAGCTCATCTGAATCATAATAAAAAAATAGAAAGTTGACAGTAGGTCTCTGGATGCAATATGTCCGTCAATCTCACCTAGATGTGACTAATAATGTAAATTACAGTTCTAATATCATTCTACTTCATTAAGAAGTAAATGATAAATATTATTATAAACACCTACAGGGCACTTAATAATGGCAATACCCCTAAAAAAGAAGGATTGTTGTGCAAAATACATAATACCATTTCGTGGCATTCGCTCCCACAGACATACATCACTAGACTGGCAAACTTGCATCTGTGACTGAAGTTTGATGCCGCCATCGCGTCAAAAAGTTTCCGTACGGTACTACTATGATCTTCTGACGCGATATGACGTTGTAAGCTTTACTAGTTGGTTTGAACATGGTTTGCATTTGAGCTAATACTTCCGCATTTTCGAATCGTGTTATGAGAAGAACATATTATGTAAGGTTAAATATTGACATTAACATCTAGGCAAAGACTTTCTACTATTTTGTTGTGTTGCCAACATAATCGCCAGAGGTCGGCGGTATGATAGGTAAAATTTTACCGTTATGTACAGTTAAAGCAGAAGTAGTTATCTGAAAAACACTAACAAGAATAAAGCTATGTGTTATCCACGACAAATAACTCATTTATAACGGTCATACTATTAAAAGAAAAATCGAAATTGATCGAAACTGGAAACCGATTAATAAAAACAGGAAACGCGACTCATTAGTGTATATGTCAAAGCAGACTAGAGATTTCGTAAGAACTCTCGAAATAATAAGGGTACACTTTTATAAAGACCATACTACTGAAAGAATATCCGAAGTTGAATGAAATTGGTAACAGATTAATAATAACAGAATAATTGAAGACTATTTTGATGGACAGTAACAGGTGGAAACATGTAGCGCTTTTGTATCGGCTGTGAATAAATAGTTGTCACTGTTTAATTTCCAACCCTCGTAGATGATGAACTGCGATCTAAAACTCCAACTATTATTATGGTGGAACAAAAAAATCCTGGAAGGGTAAGGTTTCTTAATCAAATCAGATCGAAAATAAAATAAGTGATGGCATTGCATTAATGCTGTAGAGAAATGTTTGACACCTATTTAAAATAACGTAGATCCTTTATGTGAAAGTATGTTACTTTAGTTTGTTTAGTGCGATATACGTAACTACTGCGTTTTTATTACCACTTTTATTCAAAAGTGGCAATTTTTAGTAATTATTATGTTTCACATAATAAATCTTTAATTGCTATGCTGATGATTTCACGTAAGAATATGTGTAACGACTAACGAATTATTAAAGATATTGTGTGTCTCACTTTATTGAATAATTCAAAAACGTTTGTTTATAGCTGTGTACAAAAATTGTCGCGTAACTGATACGTAAACACATTATTTGATTCTTGGGTTCAATAACGTTCAAGAAAACCTCAGTGTAGAGAACACTCCGTGGAGTCTTATCGAAAACAAGAACAGCTACCTTCAAAACATAAATATGGGCAACAGGAGAAACAGGAGAAAGAAACAGGAGAAATATCTCTTTGAAACATTTTCTCTCAGCGCCTGCCATTTGCACGAATATTGTATTTTCGAGACGGAAACAAATACGACGATGGATGGCCGGATGGCAATGTGCGAAAGTCGGGCGTTAAAAGGTCAACACAGCGCGGAAGGGAACGCCGGGAGGTTGTGCACGCCTTATTTTAATATCTTCAAGTTCTCCTTTTGCATTCTGTCTGCCGCCTGTTTCCCGCGGTGAATACAAAAGCACGTGTGTTCCGGTATCAGACGCTATAAGCCACTCGCTCATTGATGAGTTTTTGGTCCTAAACTTTCCTATATATATATATATATATATATATATATATATATATATATATATATATATATATATATATATATATATGCTGAACCGATTTGGCTAATTTTAGTCTTGAAATATTCGTGTAAGTCCAGTGACGGTATAAACGGTGATAAAATATGGGAATGTTGTCGGGAAAACAGGCAAATCGCGAAAAACTGAAACAGCTTTTTCCAGGGAGCTATCAATACAATTCGTCCAAGTGCGATAAAATTTTGTACATTTAATGTTGAAAACAAGAGGAAGATTTGCATCAAATATAAATTTCGAAAAGTCACCCGGAAAGTAGGAAAATTTAGGAAAACCGAAAGCGATTTTTTCTATGAATAAAAGTCAATTGCCACATGGTTGTAAGAGCATCGCTTGAGTACGGCTTGACAGTAAAGGGTTTGTATGAAATAAAGTTTTTGGAAAATCTACTGGAAAACTGGAAAATTTGAGGTAAACTGAAAGTGCGTAGTTCAATGTGTTTTTGATTTAATTCAGCACTATAACTGCCTATTCGCACGACGGAGAGTTGTATTTTTTTTATGGTCTTGGAAAAGTTTTCAGTAAAAAACATAAAAATTAAAAAATAGCATTGGGACAGTTAAAAAAGAAAGTCGCAAAATTCGAACTAAGTTCCTTTTTCAATGTGTTTCTAAATGTACTCAACACAATAAGTTACCGATTCAACCGTTCAACCGATTGCGATAAAATTTTGATCAATTTGACGTTCAACGAAAGTTGAAAGTTCTTATGAACTAAAAAATTTGGGAAAGTTACCCGGAAAATTTGAAAATTCGCGAGAAACTGAAAGAGCTTTTTTCAATAGGATATCAATATCATTAGTCTGATTGCGATAAAATTTTGCATATTTGACGTTCACAGCAAGAGTAACGTTCTTATGAAATAAACATTTGGAAAAGTTTCCCCGGCAAATTGGAAAATTTAGAAAAAATAAATAGAGATTTTCCTATGAAATATCAATGTCATTCACCTGATTGCGATAAAATTTTGCATCTTCGACGTTCAAAGCGAGAGGAAGGTTAGAGTGGAGTAAAAGTTTGGAATAGTTGGCGAGAAAATAGGAAAATTTGTGGAAAACTGAAAGAGCTCTTTTCTTTAGGATATCAATATCATTCCTACGAGTTCGATAAACTTTCGCACATTTGACGTTCAAAGCAAGAGTACATACATAATAGCAACTGCGAAGCATTGCCGGGTCGACTAGTTAATTATAAATTGTTAATGAAAATTATATGACATCGGAGTAATATTCTACAATATTTATCATTTTACAAACCGGTTGTCAGCTGCTACAGCATCATCAGATACAAATAGAAATATGTGTGGCTTTGAAATTTTGTAGGGTCTGAAACTTGAAGATAGAGCATTCCAAAATATCTTAGTTGGTTTCCAAAGACGACAATTGTCAATCTCAGGTTTGGGACTAAAATGAGCAGAATTGTTTTAGTGTACCATAAATGTTATGTATAATTACTGGACTTAGATTAAACATGAGATACATTAAATAATGAGCTTTATCACAAATTACAATAACTGTACTGAGAATAAAGAAATTGAACATCTAACATTGGCAACATGTTTCAAGGAAGTGGCTCAACCAACCAATATATATATATATATATATATATATATATATATATATATATATATATATATATCCTCTATGCGTTCCCAATGCAAATATCCGATTGCGATGGAACTGTCCTGAGTAGTTTTCAGTTCTCAAGCGAAGGTTGCTGCCATGCCCCTCTCCCACGGAAAATATATGACGTAATTAGCAATGCACTGCCAACGCGCAAAGTAACTATAATTATTCTTCCACTATTTTAGAATGGGTGCACTTACGAATTGCAACAAACTTTACATATAATTTCAAATTTTCATATTTTGGTCGTTGACGGGCCCCAAAAAATGATGAAAGGAGAAAAATTCGTCACTAAATGTGTCGGAAAATTTATCTTATTATACAACAGGCAGTTCATAACATAAGCACTGGATTCATCCGAAAAAATGACGTTTTGCCATTCGTGCACCCACGTTCGTCGTTTCGTACACCATCGCAGGCGCTCCTGTCTGTGATGCAGCGGCAAGGGTAACCGCAGCCATGGAATCCGAGCCGATAGTACATGCTGCTGCAAACGTCGTCGAACTGTTCTTGCAGATGGTTGTTGTCTTGCAAGCGTCCCCATGTGTTGACTCAGGGATCAAGACGTGGTTGCACGATCCGTTACAGCCATGCGGATAAGATGCCTGTCATCTCGACTGCTAGTGATACCAGGCCGTTGGGATCCAGCACGGCGTTCCGTATTGCCCTCAGAAACCCACCTATTCCATATGCTGCTAACAATCATTGGATCGCGACCAACGCGAGCACCAATGTCGCGATACGATAAACCGCAATCGCGATAGGCTACAATCCGACCTTTATCAAAGTCGGAAACGTGATGGTACGCATTTCTCCTCCTTACATGAGGCGTCACAACAACGTTTCACGAGGCAACGCCGGTCAACTGCTGTTTGCGTATGAAAAATCGGTTGGAAACTTTCCTTATGTCAGCACGTTGTAGTGGTCGCCAGCGGCGCCAACCTTGTGTGAATGCTCTGAAAAGCTAATCATTTACATATCACAGCATCTTCTTCCTGTCGGTTAAATTTCGCATCTGTAGCACTTCATCTTCGTGGTGTAGCAACTTCAATAGCCAGGAGTACATAAAAAAAAAAAAAAAAAAAAAAAAAAAAAAAAAAAAAAAAGGACACACAATTAAGTACATGAATGTACTGTAAATGTCGAAATATTTTATTCCGTTTATTCCATGATGTTCGATCAGGACCTAGGAAGGTGAAAATGTATCTGTTAGCCGCGATGGAGTATCCGAGCGGTCTAAGGCTCTTCGCTGCGGAGCGCGCGGTTGCTCGCCGTCGGAGGTTCGAGTCCTCCCTGGGACATGATTGTGTGTGTGTTGTCCTTAGGTTAGTTTACCTTCGTATAAGTAGTTTGTAAGCTACGGACTGATGACCACGCAGTTTGGTCCGATAGATCTACAAACATTGGAACATTTTTATGTATCTGTTAAACAATGCAATTTCTTATTATGGCGTCACAACGACATAAGTACACATTTTAAACAGCATTTTATGCTTACAAAAATACTCGTGTATCTGTGGGTGGTATGCATCAAGTAAATTAACAAACACCCTTAAAGTTGTTCATTAAGCTAAATAAATACGAGACAGCGCATACATTATGATGCTAAGAAGCGCACATTTCTATGCAAATATTAAGCCTCCGGCCTGTGATACGAGAGTGTGTGTATGTGCCCCAGCCGCGCTCTTGTGAAACGCAGGATACGTATCTGGTATTTGGCCAGATGTAAGGGAATCCGTACAGCGTGGGCAGAAGACAAGCAAATGAGCGCCAGAGAGCACACGTCTGGAGGCGAGGCGAGGCGAGGCGAAGGGCCAGAGTGCAGCTCATTTGCGCCGAGTCGGCTTCCCTACGCACTACAGCGATGTAATCTTGAATTCAATTCGGCGCCGCGAAGATCCGACGAGATTGAATGGGAGGAGGCAACGGCTGAGTGGGTTCTGTCTCAGCCGGGGGGCAGAAAGAAGCAAGCGCGCAGTCGCCGCAAGAGGAATTCAAAGAAACGCACGCTTCTCTCCCGCAAATAATTCCTACTTCAGTTCATGAAGCACCTATTAAAACGGAATCTGAAAATACATATGTTTAATGTGTTTATTTCCATCAACAGTTTCAATATAATTGTTTAATTACATGTTTCGATCACTTGGATCATCTTCAGAACTAAAACAGACAGAAGTAAAATAAAAATGTACAATTCTATAAAACTTACTAAGGGTTTACATTTACACATTTATGTGTAAATTAACTATTGTTCAATTAACCCTTATTAAGTTTATCAAATTGTACATTTTTATTTTACTTCTTTTTTAGATCTGAAGATGATCAAAGTGATCGACACAAGGAATTAAACAATTATATTGCAACTGTTGACGGAAATAAACACATTTGAAATAACTAAGTGCAATTGCGGACACTCTCCAGTCGATCATATAGACTACCAAAAAAAAAAAAAAAAAAAAAATAAATAAATAAATAAATAAAATAAAAAAAATAAAAAAAAAATTCTAATGCTTTGCTTTTATCCGCGGTGTAACAATCAAACTGAAAGCCTGCATGTCGGATGCACGCATTACTGTAACAGGATCTTTTATTTTCCAAGGAGACACCATTACCTAGTTGGCTGAACCTATCAATCTGATACCAAAAGTCAGTTTTTTCAACTCGAGCAATTGAATAACACACCAGATTCTTTTTTATCAACAATTCGAAATACAAGAAATGTATTCGCAAATGCGAAAATGGATTAGCATCAGGCGTGCAATGTAATGGTGACATGACAAAATTTGGGCCGGACCGGGACTCGAACCCATGTTTCTCTTTTTTCGCAAGTGGTCGATTTAGCCATTAACCTATCCGTTTACTCCATACCGACCAACTCAAATTACTTACTGCCGATTAGTACTATTATCTAAGGACTCGCACAGGAAGAGAAGCTTACAACAGTACAGTATTTGACTGATTTCTGCAAATCGTCTCAAATGGATAATTGTGTCATCTTACGCGAATAACATGCTTTCTTTGTCGTGAACTGCGGTACTTTTTAGAAAAAAACGGGGGAAACGAAATTTAAATAATTTGAACGCTAAAATGCTACATTTGTTACATGTGATGCCCGTGACGTCACCCTAGAGGATGCTACTCATGCCGTTATGAAATTCACTAGCAGTGATATATTGTTTGGATACTCACGTTTCTGACAATGCTCTACAAATCTTGCCTCATATCGCGCTGTACAAATACATCTATCAAACTAAAAAAAAATTGTTTTTGAATGTTTCAAGTAATGAAGAATTCATAAAACGTAGCAGAAACTCGCTCTCTGAGGACAGAATAGAGAAGCGGTCACTTCGGTTTTTTTATTTATTTTTTTTTATTTTTTTACGATCATTTTAAAGTAAGCAACATTACATACGATAACTATTATCTTATTAGTTCACTGTCAAGTATGATGCTTTGCTGCTGAAAAGGTGTATAGTATTATATGTACAGTTTAGTAAGCTGAGGTTTACATTATCGAAACAGCTGTTCACCATGTGAGACGCCAACGATTCCTATTTGAAGTCATTTTCTAATGTAGATGGTTCAAGTACAAATTTAAAGTTATTAGTCAGTTTTAATATCTAAATCAGTGATGCAGTATATCAGTATATAGTCAGTAAATTAACGATTAGTGTTTCAAAAACGCCTTTTGGAAGAATTTTTTATGGATTTTTCCATCGCTTCTTGTTAGAACAAGTCCGAATTTCGGGTTAAAAAATCTATTTTTGTTCCACTGCTTTCTATTCTCTTCGAACTAGTTATTGGCTCTGTAAGAGACTATACAGCCCACAACAGAACAAACAAGAATGCTGAGAGATTAGCGGACCTCTATAGAAGACACAAGATGAGAATAATGACCCACCAATTACAAAGCTAAGGCAAGCAAGAAAACAACGTCAGCCCTCGAAAAAAGAATGGGGGAAGAACGGATAGACCATATAGCAACCCGTGACAAGAATCACAGACAGATAATGAACACGAGAGTAAGGAAAAATAGCAAGATGGAATCAGATCACTACTTTGTCTAAATAAAATGCAGATGGATACCCAACAGAGCAAGGAAACGCGGGACCAAAAATATAGAATCGACTTAGATCTACTAAAAAACACAGAGCAGAATAAGTAAAGAGAATGGTAGTTCATAGTGATTGGAAGGCAGTGAGAGATATGATGGAAGAAGAGGCGGTGCGACAGGCTATTAACAACCAGAAAAGGAATCATGAGTGGTGGACAGATGAATGTGAGAATGCAGTTCAGACCAGGAGGAAAGCATGGATCAAACGGCACCCTGAGAAAAATCGTTAGCAAGATGATCAGAAATGCCAAGAGAAGTAGATGGAATGAGAAACTTGAAGAGGCAAACACAGCCTTCAAGAAACACAAATCACGAGTCTTTATCAGAGAAATTAAGAACAGAAGGGCTTCGAGGCAAGAGAACCCTTCGTAATAGAACAAGATGGCACAATAAAAATTAGCGAGAAAGAGGTGTGCGAGGAAATGGCTCGATATTTTAGGCGATTTGCTAAATGCAGAAGCACCTACAATAAAGTGGATACACTTACGCTCTAGGAACGAAAGTCAGGATAGTCTAGACAATGCACCCACCAGAGAAGTAACAGAGACAATTAAAAACCTCAGGAATAGCATGGCATCAGGTAATGATGGTTTCTGTGCTGAAGAGATCAAGTGGGGTGAGCCTGAAATAGAAAGAAGTATTTTCAATATAATAACGGCTAACAGGAGAAATAATAAAATACCCATACACCAGGAAGAAGCCATTATAATACCACTAAACAAGAAAGGGGACAAGAAAGTACTGGATGATGTAACGATTAATATAGCAGGATAGTACAAAATTATAAGCAATATATAATGAGACAAAATTTATTCGCTATTTTATATTTATATTTTTATTTACTTTCTCATGGAGAGATATTTTCCTTATTTTCTATTTCATAAAAATATAACGCAAATAATTTCATTGGCAATACATTTTTAGATTCGTTGCCATAGATTATAGATTTCATTAATTAAGCACCTCATTATCATTGATCATCTCTGATTAAAAAACTGAATGTCTGTGGCAGCACTCTTGTCTTTCTTTAAGTTAGTTAGTGGTTAAGTAGATCTGATGCTGTTTGGTAACAAAGATGTGACAGTGTAGCTGATGATTAATTAAATTTTAAAGTGGAAGTTTCGTCTTTTCATTTGTAAAGTAGTACATTTCAGTGTTATTTTTATTTTAACTATATCAAGGGCTTAATGTAATAAGTGCCACCGACCTTGAGAAAAGGTACTGGTAATGTCAAGTCTAGCCGGAGTAATTAACAATATCCTTGGAGAAAATTTTTTGCACGTCAAAAAGAAGCTTTAACCAAAAGAAGCTATGACGAACATCGTGCTTTCTTTGACCGCAAATTATTATTATTTTTCTCTAATTATTAATTCATTTTAATTGTTACACTATAATAACTACAGGGGCGTCTCTCTCTTAAACATAGGGTGCAAGATTTTGTCGAGAATCTTGTTTGCTGAACAGAGTTGAAGACAATAAGAGAGTACCAGCGTGGCTTTAGAGAAGGGAGGAACTGTGCAGAACAGATATTTGGAATAAAAAGGATAATCATATAGACAAATAAGGAAAGAAAGACAATAGTGGCATTGGTGAAGTTCTAAAATGCCTATGACTCAGTTGGCAGAAGTGCTCTGTTTGATGTGTTAGAGGACTGGATGCTACAACACATGCAATAATAAAGTAAACGTTAAGCGACACTACTGCCAGGATACGGCATCGCAGTACACTGCCAGAGAGTTTCGAAATAAAAACAGGAGTCCGACAAAGGTATGGACGGTAACCAATATTATTTAACCTGGTTTTGGACGAAGTATTGAGACAACTAAATAGTAAAATAAAATTCATAGGTGTACAAATAGGGTGCAAGGTCAAACAATGCAAAAGTGAACTGCCTGCCATTCTCAGATGACATGGCACTGTTAAATCAGACAGAAGAAGAGGCAAAGACAGCACTAAAAATATACCTGATGTACCTGTAATTGAAAACGTCGGACTGAAGATTACATATAACAAGACCAAGACTTTGAATACTGGGAGTCGTTGAGAAACTCCACAGTTTTCTTTATTTGGGGGAGAAGATAACTGGTGGAATACAGAGCAACAGTAGCGCAATAGACAGGGCACAGCTTTTGCAGAAGCTTAGGTATTCCCGAAAACTGTCACGGAATGCCAAATTGCGACATTACACAGCAACCGCAAGGAATTTTGAACTGTATCCATGAGAAACGATCACACTCGACAAGAGATCGTGCATACAGTTGGAGAAGTAGGAACGAGGTATCGAAAAATTTTGAGAGGCATATGGGGTAACAAAAAACATAGGGATTTCTGGATACACAGAACACGACAGAAACTGTATGAAAATATTGAACCTATAAAGAGCGATGTACGGAAGAGGAGGTTACGATTTGTTGGGCACATCGTGAGAATAGACGATGAGAGTTCGACTAAAAAGAAATGTATTGCAGTATGTCATACGGGAAACAACTGTATGAAGGAAGTCAGAGATGGCTGGAAGACTGTATGAATAAATGAAAGGAATCGGCAGGCAGTAGTACAAAACAGGAAGAAGTAGAAAAGGTTAGTGGACGGTCACCAAAATCAAAGTTGTCCTAACAGAAAAAGAAAAAAAATAGAATAAGGGAGAGATTGAAGAGGTGTTGGGAAGAAAGAAGACGTGCAAAACAAGCCACACATGGTCATTAAGAGTCCTAACGAACCAGCAGAAGAAGAAGTTTTCGTCTTATTAGGCCATCAACAGGAAAGAACTGATGTGACCTAATAAGCCGAAAATTAATTCGAAGAGAACACAAATTAGTAGAGCAACAATTTTTAATAAAATTTGAAATGATTCCATTTCGTCAATAATTTGATTTTATTCCACTGAATGACATTCTTCCGAGCCAACTAAAAGATGAAACAGAAGGAGAAGGTTGGAACTGATCGCAGAACCAAAAATTAGTAACCCATAACACGAACTGTTACGTTACTTTAAGCTAAGCTTTACGCTAAGGTTTACCAATCTGTAAAAGAGCCCAACAATTTCTACCAAGACAACCAGCTGAAACCCAATCGACCTAAAACACATATATGGACTGTCCAACCGATAAACAGATAGGTTATAACAAAGTTTCACGTGACACGGGACAAACACGCAGCCAAATCCTTGGAGCTGAGCGAGATGGCGCAGTGGTAACACACTGGACTCGCATTCGGGAGGAAGGTGGTTCAAATCCTCCTCCACCTATCTTGATTAAGGTTTTCCGTGATTTCCCTAAATCACTCCAGGCAAAATTCCGGGATGGTTCCCTTCAAAGAGAACGGACAATTTCCTTCTCCATTGTTGACAAAAATTATTCGAGTGTGTTCTCCGTCTCTCATGACCATGACGTCGACGGGATGAAAGTGTAATTTTCCGTCGTTTTCTTTTTTCAAATGATTAGGAGTGATTTCTTTATTATTAACCTCCGTATTGATCGCAATGGTTTATAGTATTGGCTATCGGTTTCTACCTATTAAGCCGGCCGCGGTGGCCGAGGAGACTGAGGCGCTCCAGTCACGGTCTGCACGGCCACTACGGTCGGGGGTTCGAATCCCCCCTCGGGCATGGATATTTGTGCCGTCCTTAGTTGTAAGTAGTTCATAAGTAGTTTGTAAGTTTAGGGACTGATGACCCCGTAGTTAAGTCCCATAGACTCTACAAACATTTGAACATTTTTTTTTTTGAAGAATAAAAGTCGGTGACAACAGTTAAGAGTAATTTCCATACCAAGAGCACTAAAAATAATGATAGGCATCTTTAGGCATAAAATAATGATCCAAGCTTAAGTTACAGTATATACGTACATTGTGTTAATACAGAATAGCACAAACATAACAGAAACAGTAGCGTAGCTTAAAGTAGCGTAACGGTTCGTGTTATGGGTTCCAAATTTGTGGTTCTGTGTTCAATTACAACCTTCTCCTTCTTTTTCATCTTTTAGTAGCACCTTTGGTGGCCGTGGAACTGATACTCGTCGATGCAGAAGACACTGTTACACAAGATTCGATTGTCCTTAACTGATTTGAAAACTGCACCCCCCCCCCTCCAAATTACGCCAAATTAGACAAACCTCTGTAAAGAAGCCATGGATTACCCTATGAATAATGTCTCCTGCAAAACTACATCTCTCAGTCAGAAATACGTAGTTCAGATGTAATTGCATTAGATTATTACAAAACATTTAGAATAATGTTGAAGTTCGTAACACGGGCATCGAAGCAAATGTAATATCAGAACATTATAGTCACATCAGATAACAAACAATAACAATATGCGGTATATATTGAGGGAAGAGACCGGTAGAACCAAGGATCAAGACGGGCACATCACATTAAGAGTATATACAAGAGTAACAGATGTGCACAGTGTTGGTATTTCATAACTATTACTGAAAAGTTGAGTTTAATCATTTGAGAATGGGTTTAGAAAGCCTGCGACTTCGAGATCAATGGTTTTCTTTATAAATAACATTTATGCTACCAGTCACGATTTTATTTTATTTAGCACGACCTTTTCGGAAAATAATTACCATTTTCAAGTGCATTTATTTAGGAATATTAGTATTTAACGCCCCGTCGGCAGCGTAGTCATTAGAGGCGGAGCGTACGCTCGGATTGGTTGGGTAAGAATGGGGAAGGAAATCGGACGTGCCCTTTGAAAGGAACCATCCCAGTGTTTGCCTGGAATGATTTAGGGAAATCACGGAAAACGTAAATCTGGATTTTAACCATCATCCTCCCGAATGTGAGTCCAGTGAAGTTCAAATGTTCAAATGTTTGTTAAGCTTATGGGACTTAACTACGGGGTCATCAGTCCCTAAACTTACAAACTACTTATGAACTACTTACTAACTAGGACGGCACAAATATCCATGCCCGAGGGGGGATTCGAACCCCCGACCGTAGTGGCTCCAGTGAAGTGCATTATTTATTTATTTATTTATTGTGCCTCTTAGTTCAGGTGTTTCTAATGTGTGAGGCTGTGTATTATGATGTTGTCTTTACTGCAATGGTTAAATGCGCAAATTTTAGTTATTTGTCGCTCTTTAATAACTTTTGAAAAATTTCTACTTACAGTTTCTTGATGCTTGATTTGCGCAATATCAAATATCCTACATATCAAACATTACAACAAACATTTTGTGCACGATACATAAATGTTTAAAAACACACGTACTTATACAAACAGTTACAAAGATGTTCTTACATGGAGTTAACAAAGATAAGGCAATGCAGTTTTCGTACAGTATGCTACATTTTGAAACAAGATCTTTTTCTTAAAAATTTGGCTATAATTTGGTTCAGGATTTTTGAAATGGAGCTTATTTCTATCTGTTAGCATTTTGTATAAGAATATTGTCCAAACATCGGAAGAAATTAATAGATTCACTTTCCAGTTTTTCGTTCCTCGTAGTTCTTGTGATGTTAATACACTATCAGCACTTCAAACAAATCCATTTTATGTCCATAGTTTACTCGGTGGAATACTTTGACGTTTTGCTCGATGTTAGAAAATGAGTTGCCTTTATTGTGTAGGCCTATGTGTGTAGTTATTACTGATGTTGTGTGTCTGGTTTGTGCTTTTATGTTTTCTGTGTACCTAATGTTGACATCTCGGCCTGTTTGTCCTAGGTAGAACATGGAGCATTCATGGTGTTTTATTTTTTATATTCCAGAATTATAATATCGCTCACGATTACACTGAAGTTGTGAATTAGTTTCTGTTGCAGTCTGTTGGTTGTAGAAAAGCCTATTTTTACTTTATAGTTTTTAGAAATGTTTGCAATATTCTGTGATACATTGCCAACGTATGCTGGATATATATTTGTTTTTGTCTTTTATTTCTTAGGTGTGATTTGTGTCTGGGTTTTTCTTCATTTTGTTTAGTATTGGATAAGGTGTAATCATTGGCTATTACACGTAGTTTCATTATATTTCCTGTTCCTTGTTTTCCTGCGTCCGAGATATTTTGGCTGCCCTGTGTAGCATTGATCTGTTTGTGAACATTTGGGTGACATGAGGTTGCATGGACTGTGGAGTGTGTCGTTGTAGTTTTTCTGTAAATTTTAAACGTGCATGTCTTGTCGTGTCTTGTGATATTTAGGTCCAGTAAATTAATGATTTTTTCCTTTTTCATGTTCTACTGTAAATGTAATTTTCTGGTCAAGATATGGAAGACATTTACGATGTCAGGTTATATCCCTGGGATTTCCTTTCACTAACAGTAGTGTGTCTCCTACATATCTCCTCTAAAATTTAATCTTCTCTAAGCAGAGTTCTTTGCTTGTAAATAACTTTTGCTGTAAATGATACAGGTAGATAGCAGTGGTGCAAGATGTACAGTACATGATCGCATTGATAGGTCATCTGGCTGCTTATAGATGTTGCTATAGAATGTAACATAATTGTAACTAAGTGTTAGCGGAAGGAGTTCAATGTTTCGACAACATACTTCCAGAAATTTCTAACAAATAGAAATAAGCTACTTTGCAAATGGCCATTACAAAATTGTAGCCAAGATTATTACAAAAAAGATCTTGTTTCAAAATGTATCATTCTGCACGAAAAATGTTTTTATACCCTTATATAGTCTGTGCAAAATATGTTCGTTTTAATGCTTGATATGTGTGAGATTCTACGCAAATCAACCATCAAGAAATTGTAAGATTTCGCCATTTACTATATATAAAGAGCGACCAATAACATCATAATGCACAACCTCACACATTAGAAACACCTCAACTAAGACGGGGTAGCACAATAAATAAATATATAATGCACTTCACTGGAGTCACATTCAGGAGGATAGTGGTTAAAACCCACCTCCGGCCATGCAGATTTAGGTTTTCCGTTATTTCCCTAAATCACTTCAAGCAAAGATGTTTCCTTTCAGAGGCCACGCCCCATTTCTTGTTGCAGTCTCGTAAAGGTCTATAAATGTTAATATTGACTATAACGCGTGATAATTATGGGACTTAAAGTTTTCAACAATTTCATATGTTTCAATTTAGTAGGACCCCGTCCAAACCCTCAATATTCTCGCGGTAGTCCCTTTATGTTATTTAAATACTTTTTATACCGCTGATATAGTTATTCTCTAGTCATAATTTCGCTGCAGATTTTACTCGTCATCAAATATTCTCTGTTGTTCTTTAAAGTATATAATGTTAATTTCATTTAGTTTTATTTGAATCGTACACGCATTCGTATATTCCATCAACAACAAAAAGTTACTGATACATTTAATTGTGTATTATAATGCGGTCCTTATATCAAAAGTATCATGAACGTAAAGTCTCGGATAACTTACGACGTCATTGTTCAAAGCCGATGGGTAGTATCGGACACCCGACTTTATCCGAAGTGCTTTTTATAAACAAACCCATTAATCTCAGAGTCGCAGGCTTTCCTGTGACTCCAACCTGTGCGAATGCCGAGAAGAATAAACCATCTCTTCATCTGCAAGCTGTGTCAAATTACATCCTCTCTACTAGTTGGCTATGAAGCTTGTGAAATCAATAAATATTGATAATACAGTATCTAAAATGTATGTTATTATAAAGCTGCTAACGCTTCCGGTAAAAATTTTCTCACGACAGAGGCAGCGTAGTATCACAGTCTAACATATATAGTCACGCCACTCCCACACATGTTTGTTATGCGCTGCGATAGCAGCGCTCCAAGCGGTCAGCAAGCTATGTTTCTGAATACGATAGTTGATGAGTGCGAATAGTATCGTTTAAATTGACTTTTTACATTAGGGAATGTATAAATAGGTAATAATTTAAAAATAGCTCCCTATTTGTCTTTCTTAGGTTTCGTAAAATGCCTTACAAGGTACGAAACGGTACTTTACAGGACAGTTGATTTACAATTATCCTGTAACATACGGGCTTTAAATAAATAATTTCATTTTCTATTAAAAATAAGAATGCCTAGGAAACACCAGGAAGCATGCCCTTTAGCAGAGAGACGTCAATTTCTACACAGGAACGTTAAGTATTCTTCATTGCAATTACAGTAAAATCGGTGAGGGTGGAACATAGAAAATGTATATAGAATGCAATAAATTCTGTATTTAACGTACCAAATCAAAAATCACAGCTGTAGCTGAAGGAAAAGCGTCACAGACGTTGCAATATAACTATTAAAAAAAACTGTTTTCCAACAAAGAAGAACCCAATTCCACAATTGTTGCTACATCTGAACCACAAACGGCAAGAATCATCAAACCATTGGTTTTTTAAAGCTAAAGTAATTACACTTAGAAGAATATGCACGTATAAGAAAGACGAGTGACGTGTAAAAATGTGAGAATCATTAGACTCCATACCGAACTGATACACGTCAAAAACTGGCGGTCATAGTAAGAACAGACCATAATAGAAATTTATTATACCATTGTTTTTATATGCAACTTACTTTCAGCAGAGTAAACTGCAAATATACACATATTCGTAAGTATTTGTTCATGACGGAGTTGTTCTTTATACCATAGAATCATTTAAATTAGGCTGTTTTTATATTACCTTCCGTATTACGTTTGTCTCTCGATATTTTAATAATGCTTATAACGCAAAAATTATAGTGAGCATTTTGTTAATTACGTACAAATGCGATTATAAACAAACATCACTATTTCGGCGGCTTGCCCACCGCTAGGAGCGCTAGTGTCGTTGAATCTGTCAGTTGGTATGTTGTTTGAAAACCTAATGGTATATAATGAGAGTGAACAATTTATTACGTTGATCGTTAAATAAATAATTAGTGTTATTACTAGTTGACGGACTATTGAATCTACCCTTGTCCGGTCAGTTAATTAATTATGCTCGTAAAACAATAGCAGGGAAAACACTGTAAGCAGTTACTTTTATGAAATATCTGGGAGTAGACATAAGGGAGAATCATATTACAATCGTGGGTAAGGCAGACTCCAGACTGAGATTCATTGGGAGAATGTTCAGATAGTCAACAAAGGAAGTAGGTTACAAAACCCTCGTTCGGACAGCGCTTGAGTATTGCTCTTCACTGTGGGATCCGTACCAGTTACGATATACATGACATAGAGAGAACCCAACGGACGCTTAATTATGGGCTCACTTAGTAAGCGCAAAAGCGTCACTGTGATGATTAGGAAACTTAAATGACAGACATTGCAAGAGAGACCACGGTACGGGCTTCTGTCAAAGTTCCGAAAGCGTACTTTTCATGAAGAGTCAACAAATATATTGCTTCCTCCTATGTATATCTCGTGAAAAGACCACAATGATAAGATCAGGGCCCACACGGAGGCACACAAGCAATCATTTTTGCCGCGAATCATACGTTACTGGAATAGAAGGAAGTGACAAATGGTACGCAAAGTACCCCCGCCATTTTCGGGATATGGATGTTGATGTAGATATTGTTGTCAAAATTATCGCATTAAGCCGACGTTGCTGTAAGTAAAATTTAACCATGCGTTCAGTACCGGACTGAAATTACCTTTTTATTGTCATTGTCATATGATGTATGCTATTTGATGCGATGAAAACAACTGTAATACTCACGTTTCTCTACGAGTCCCGTCCGTGCAACGGAAAAAGTCATGTATGGATCATCCATTGGCGTATTTGATGAAAATAAAGTCCCATTCAAGTCGTAATCGTATGTCAACATTGCCTAGGAACATAACAACACGCGCGGATTTGTGGTCAGCAACCACATGAATAACACTTTTGACCGTTTGAAGGGTGAAAAACTGTCCTCATATTTGCCGCTGAAGCTAGAGCTCTTTGCCATCTACATTGCCGCAGCCCCCGTAACGCATTCTGACGAGTGGGCGCATATGTGGTATACAGGGTGAATCACCTAACACTTGCACCGCAAATATTGCGAAAACGGAAAGTGCGATTGATGTGTGGTTGCCGGCCGCGGTGGCCGAGGTGACTGAGGCGCTCCAGTCACGGTCAGCACGGCCACTACGGTCGTGGGTTCGAATCCCCCCTCGGGCATGGATATTTGTGCCGTCCTAGTTCGTAAGTAGTTCATAAGTAGTTTGTAAGTTTAGGGACTGATGACCCCGTAGTTAAGTCCCATAAGCTTAACAAACATTTGAACATTTTTTGATGTGTGGTTTTCACAGAATGGATTGGTAGTCGGGGGCTCGTATTTTTAGCCAAATAACTGATTGTAATATTACTAAGAAAGTTTATTTTTATGCAAACATACAATGTTTCAAATAGAACAGTGATTGTTTCTATCATGCACTGGAATTTTTGACACCAGCTGTGTACAAAGAATTTTGAATGACATATTGATCACGTTTAGTTTGGCAGCTACAACCACTCAAAGTTTCGGGGGCGGAGCTGCGATAGCGTAACTGACTGGCCGAGTGGATAGCCCCTGGGGCGCGTCCCACTGTCTCATGACCAAATGTTTAAATGTTTGTACATCTATCGAACCAAACTGCGTGGTCATCAGTCCGTAGCTTACAAACTACTTAAACTAAGATAAACTAACCTAAGAACAACACACACCCATTCCCGAGGGAAGACTCGAACCTCCGACGGCGAGCAACCGCGCGCTCCGCAGCGAGGCGCCTTAGACCGCTCGGCTACTCCACCGCGACTTGTCTCACGACCACCATCCAGTCAGTTACGCTGTCGTAGCCTCCGCCCCCAAAACTTTGAATGGTTGTAGCTGCCAAACTAAACGTGATCAATATGTCATTCAAAATTCTTTGTACACAGCTGGTGTCAAAAATTCCAGTGCATGATAGAAACAACCAATGTTCCATTTGAAAAATTGTATGTTTGCATAAAAAATACACTTTATTGGCTAACAATACGAGTCGTTGAGTAGCACTCCATTCTGTGAAAACCACACATTAATCGCTCTTTCCGTTTCCGCAAATTTTGGCGGTGCAAGTGTTAGGTGATTCACCCTGTATATTAAACATATATCTTTGTTCGTAGTCTTGAGGGGGAACATCGGAGGTTGTGTTATTTCATGTATGAAGTCTTTTCAGGAGGCAGACTACCGCTGCAAAATCAAAGCCACTCCATTTGTTTACCTGTCTTGATTTTTGGATCAAGTGAATCTCTCCTTCTCTATCATTATGTCCAATATATACCATTTCTGTCCTTTATTTTTAGTGCGGCTTAGTATTTCTCTAAAGAGGTTTAAAATCATTTATCTGTAATCTTCAAGTAACTCTGCTTTACGTGTCTGTCTCGCAACATTACCTTCGTTGACTGATTTTACAGGCATTTCCTTTGAAGTACTAAACCCGGAAAAAAATTTTCGTCGACATTGTCGTTTCAATTTCGCTCCTTTTCGTATTCTTAGAAATGTCTCATTTCTTCCTTCATCATTCATTTCTACTTGAGCATTTTTTCAATAATAGCTTCCAGAATTACCTGTCCCTCCGCCACTTTGACTAGGTAAAAAATTGCGTAAATCAAAATAGTTGTAGACGAAGATGACCTCTCGAATACGTTCTAATTTGAATTACGCAGTAGAAATATAGATTTAAATGTCATTGCGGCTACAGAAACAAGAGGTGTGATCAGTAGGCAGCGTCAAATAAATTTACAAAATGTCCTCTTTTTCAATACTGTACTTAAAAAAATTACTTTTAGAAGAATAAATGTGGGGAAAACTTACAGATAAAGTCTTAGTACGCAAACTGTGTTACTACCTCAAAAATCTCAGTACAATCTATTAAGCGTATTTGGTAAGAAGCAGACTGGTGTCGCTGTACATCCCATGAATGCAAATAAAAAATAACAATAAAAGTAGCGCAGATACTAAGAGGGTTACATCTATGACTTGCAACTATGGCATAGCCAATTTAACACATCTGTCTTCTTGAGTAGCTCCCGTAGAAGATTTAATCAAAGTAGTACACGATAGTTTTTGTCTATCAAGTAAAAACTACGATACCCTGTGACTATGGCACCTTTTTAGCTGAGATATTCAGTGATTATGGCTGCCCTCTACAGTTACTAGATTATACCCTACAGGACTGAACAAATTGTTACGTCAGGGAAGAAAGTGAACTGAAATGTCATTCAGAAAGAAGATGCGTCGAGATTTGTACTTATTGCACATCCTTATGATTTTTGTCAATACCTCGCCCCAGAGGACTAGTGCGAACGTTTGGACTTTTACAGTTGTTTAAAAAATAACAGTGGCTGACATGAAGTATTCTTCAAGCACTTTTTTATTTTCCATTTTCTTTAAGGAATACAAAAATATTTGTCCGTTTAGTTTACCTTTACAAACAACTGTCAGTGACTGAAAACAGCGTTTGCTAAAAACTATTCTGAAACTTCCTGGCAGTTTCATATCATCGCACACTCCGCTGCATATTGAAAGTTTCATTCTAAAAACTATTCTACTCTTTCCAACATTGGTCCGTGCGACTTGTTTATGGTGATCACAGATGCAACGATCTATAACTGTCTTCTTGTCAACTGATCACAAATGCTCGGATCAAGCGGTGTTAAGTTTACCCGTCGTTTTAAGACAGTGTTATACTATTCAACAGCTATGCATTAAATGTGTCTTTGATGCGTGGCTCTATTGACTAAGCCCTATGTGTCGTTCTCATTTCTTATCAATAATACTAGTGCTTTTCTTTAGTATACGTTAGGTGCCAGTAATCCTGACGGATCCAATTATAAAGGATACAACTGGTTTCAGTGCCGGCGTCGGACTGTACGGAGTTACAACTGTAATAAATCTTTTCATTTTTCTGCACAATGTACTTCAGAATTTGTTAATTTATTTTAGTGCCATATTCATTTTTCCACCCAATATTAATACAGTCCCTCATTTCTTCCTATTAACAGCATCGGTTAGAAATACTTTCTATGGAATTCGCATTATTCTCTGAAGTATTTCTTTAGAATCCTGATGGTGCCCACTGAAACTTATTGTTGGATCTAAATTTGTCCATCACCTTGTTGCATTGTTGATCATCTTTGCATATATTTCTCGATTTTCAACTTTTGACCATGTTGGTGATTGTTCCATTTTCTCTTCAACAGCTTTCGTTCTTTTTCCGTGCCTGACAACTAGTAAAACTTGTTTGAAGTTTTCGCTGAAAATCCAACTTTTTTTTACTCCGATGCGTTTGTTGACACGATTCATATCTTTCTGGAGTCGCTCCACGGCCCCAACGGCGTGTTTCGATACGATGGGAATTGTAATTGACCGCTGCTTAAGAATAGTTTAACTAGAAAAATGAATATTAAATACTAAGAATAAAATGCGAAATATATAGGCTGGAATGTAGTGTCAGCTTCGTCCTGGTATATCACTAAATGCCTCAATAACCTTAACCGTATTTTCTACAGCAAACGCACTGGGCTGTAGTATATATAGATAAATCACGATTCAAGACGACAACGCAAATATGTATGTTGTTTCGGAAAAAGATATTCATTTAGAAAAGTCAAGTTGTTAGTCTCGTAAAATATAAATATGGAGCTGCACTTTCATTATGCCCTTTTTCTTCCTTTATATTAAAACTTTCCACAACTAATACGCTTTAGCGCAGAATAGATATGCAATGTGAGAAGTCGCTTTAAAAAATTTTTCTAATGATACCTCTTTTATCCCTGTACGATTCGTTAAACAGATGTTGATTTGAGAAATAATACATATCATTTCAACACATCTTATTTTATATCCAGCACAGATTTAAATTTTATTCTCCTTCACAAAATTTCACTAAGTGGACTAGTCAACAAGTACGAGATATGATCTTAGTCTTATTCATTGCTTGGACTAGTGTGGTATTCCCAGTACTGTACCAAAGATGGAATTATACACTCGCGGTGTCGGCATGACACGTATTTTTCCACAGATCGCACCTGAGAAAAATTAATCAAACAGAAAATAATTTATCATATTTAGTGAACTAAAACTCAGCGTAGTAAATGGTTAGCTACATTCATGTAGACTTGTACTGCATAGTTGTATGGAAGCCCCTCTACCATATACAAAGCACGCTGGCCTTGCACAAACGTGACACGCATCTGCTGATTTTTCTGTACTCGGGTTTAATATCACCTCACTCCTGACAACTGCTGTATCTAATAACACTACATTCGATAACACTAAGTTTTATCTTGAATTATTTATGAAAGCCAAGAGATCAAATACAATATGCACCAACTCGATTATATTGCACTTCATACAATAGATAAATTTGCTCATTATCCACGGGCGTAAAATAGGAAAGTAGCCAATCACTTACTCTGTGCCTTCGAGTCAGTCTTTGTTATTAAATTCGACTTTTATTAGTGTAGGCTACACTAAGTAAATAAAGATGAACTGGGTAATATTTACAGGCAAACGTAAATGCTTGTAGCTACTGAATTAATGTAGTTCCCGCCGTTATGAATGTATAATAACACCGTGGAAGAACAACTCTATAAGTAATAAGAAACTATCTTGGTCCTAAATATGATACCCAGTAATTTAAACAGCTCCTGCTAGTTTCTGTAACAGCATACCAGCAACGCTATGGGTCGTGCAAAGTGTAGGTTTTGAAACTAAGTCCCAATTAGTACTCTTACATAAATTTACCGACAAAATTAATTTTTCCCAACAAAAAATTATTGAATAAATTATGTAAAAGACTAAATATTAGTATTTTCAGTTATTAACTAGTGATTAAAAAACAAACCATATGACAAAAATTCGATAATTTGTTGTTAAAAATAAATTGGCAAAAGTAACGCTTACACAAAAAAAATTCATAGGCGAAACGTTTTTGCTCTTTCAAATAAATTCTTTTGAAATACAAGGTGATGGCTTTGTTCTAGTTATTTCAACTGTGTATTAAATAACATAGTCAGTATGAAAAAATAAAAAGTAGCCAGAATGAACAATAAACATAGAAAAAAGAAACGATGTATTGAAGCAAACTGCTAGTCATTTGCAAACGATATTTTTCTACTCTCTGAAAGTGTATCAGATGCAAAATATAAGTTAATCTCTTGGAATAGATAACCAGTAGATCAGTTTTAAGAATCTCAGCAGTGAAAACCTAATTTATCATCGATACAAAGAAAATTTTTTACAGATAGATATTAGTCTCATAGAAAGGCTCATATGTCTCGGAGACATATTTAATAAATGATTTAGGAAAAGTCTACCATAAAAACTGGAAAGGGTATATTCAATATGAGAAAAAAAGAATAAAACTGTTTGTCAACAAGTGGAAAGAATTATGCATTAAAAGGCTGTACTGAAATGAGGATGAGATGCAAAACAAAATGTATAGTACTACATTATAAATGACACAAACTAGGAAAGGACAGAAAAATCAGGGCAATGACGAAATACGGCAATGAAGGGGAAAATAATAGCATAAACGATAGTTAAAATGAGAATATTATTCCTGGATTTTAATACGGGATGAATAACACGAGGCTTACAACACAGGTATTCAAGTACCACCGGTAACTGACATAAGACACGTTGGGGGTCCGAGAAGTTGAAAAGAGGGATTAGAAATAAGCCAAAATAGAGCAAATGAAGAAACAGAAAGAGATATTTTGACAAGGAAACTATTAAATTTAGAAGGATTCTATGGCAGAATCAAGACGTGGTCATCTGTTAAGAAAAAAGAACAAAACAGTCGCGAAGAACAGATGAAAGGTGGTTGGAGAAAAAGACAACACTTAGACTGATTTGTAATATAATCGTGATTCCTATCGGCCCAGAACGAATAACAAATTAATAATTTTTCTGCTAAGATCGCATTGTATTTTGTAACTGCTTTTATTTCTACATAACCGGTTTCAACAGACAAGGTGCCATCTTCAGATCTTGTGGAATCTAAAGGTGTCAGCTTTTCAGTTTAAACCAGATATGGAGAGATAAAAAGAAGTAAAAAATACAACGAGATGCTGGCTGAAAAATATTATTAATACTACAAATAACAATCGTGCCTTTAATGTGCGCTACTTAAATAAAATCTTGGCATCGATTAGACGACTTTATTTTAAAAAATGGAAGAAATATTTGCAGCTATCAAGACTGGCTGATAATTCCTAAGAAACAGTTTGAATAGTTCACCAATATATGAATTAGAATGTAGCTGCAAATAGAAGTAACTACAAGGAATTTTAATATCAGAATGAGAAACATATACGGGTACTGAAGAGTGATGTACCTGCTAAAATATAACTACAGAAAACCTCGTTATAGCGGAATAAAAGCAGACGATGCCAGATAGAGAATATTTTAGCACTAGGTAAAATAAAACACTCAATGTAACATATGTCCAAGTTTTATTCGTTAGAAAGATACTGTTAGTTACAGAGATTTGGTTTCATATTGCTTGTTGGCACTCCCGTTTCTACATACTTGTTTACTTTTTGGAGTTCAAATTGTTAATGTGTGCTTGAGTTGTAATTGATTGTTTTAGCTATGATTGTGATTTGTTAAACAATTCTATTGTATCGTTTAACCGTGTCGCTTCATCTTACGTAGTCGCGTTTTACAGGCTACATTCAAAACTATCTTCCAGCACTATTAATGACCTAACATTTTGTCAGGTCGCTGAAGCGATGTTTCTAGATGCAATCCATCCAGCATTTACTAACCTATGACCCTTTGTACCACAATCAGCAAGGGAGATAATGCTATTACCGACTGCACTGATGAATATGAATGTGCTACCATTCGGAATACTATGCGCGAAACATTGGCGGGCATCCGCTAATACAGTCTAACACGCCCGGTGAACATCAGTAGTAAACATTCATTTTAATTGAGAGAGTAATAAGTGGGCTATACACAAGAGATAACGAAGAGTCTAGTTGAACAGCTGAAAATATACTTTCTCTGTGCCAAGCGGGGGGCTACAGTACAATAAAAATGAAATTAAAATTGTGAACACGTAGTATTTATGTTCCACAATATTGTTTACTTCTTAGTTCGACCTGAATGAATGTCATTCTTACGATATTAGATCTGAAGTTTTTTATAAAGAAATTAAGGGCAGAAAAATGACATTATTAGAACTGCTGCCTGTTAATAAACAACAATCAAAGAAACCTGACCTAGTTTTCGATGGCCAAACATGATTTTATTATTCGCCCTTACTGAAGAAACGGCAGCTGCTTAATATTTTTCTCAACATGAGTTAATAATTTTGTAGTAATTGTTTCATACCCAATTTCGTTATACTCATTTCTCCCCTCCACCACCATATCCACAATTTCATCCATACGACAAAGAAGTCGGTCCCTTTACCCGACTGAATAACATTTTTTAAATAAATTCCTTGTCTGAAAATCTGTACATCTAATGTAATATAAGACTGATATATTCAAATGCTTCTTAGGGATATACTTTATGTTATCTTTTTAGCTTATAAATCCAACAATAATAACGTTTAATTTCAAAGAAATATAAAACATAATTATTTATTCGGATGTCATTTTCGATTCACATTATGTTTGCGTTTTTGGCATTAATAGTGATAAAATACAGATATCTTTTAAAACCATATCTTTATAATATTCTACACACAAGGTTGTTGTGTGGGCTATCAGTATAGTATTAAGTTACCTTACGATGACCTAGAAAGCCGAGAGCCGGTTCTTTCATTTAAGGAACTAATCATTTTTGTGGAACATTAATGATACGCATTCAAGTTCTTAACGAGTATATGTTCCTCCAGGTACCGACGAAATTTCTACACAAAACACGTTTCATGTTTATCCTCTATGTGTTCGTAAACCATTCATCCGTTTTCGATGACACTTTGATGAGTAGTTTTCCGTTCGTCCTCGAAGGTCCCTAGCCTAAAAATAAAAGAATACTTCACATGCTTCTGGCGATCGGGCGTCAAACACAATAAGTTGCCAACGTGTGAAAATACCCAGATTTATGCAAGCTCTGTTTCAGAATGAGAGCAGTTAGCGGATAGCAACAAGCTATACATATAATTTCAAACATTTGAGAAATATTTTATGTCTGGCTACCCCCACGAAATAGCGAAAGGAAAAAACTTCATTGGTTTCTACATTTTCGCTGTACATTCCGTAAAACTGCCAGACCAAGCGTAACGTTGTAATACAATGCTTCATTACTACTAACTTCATTCGCATCATACTTTTCATACAGTAATTGCATACATCACTAAATTACCCGTAAAATGTTTATTACTATAGTATACATGGCTTTGCAGACAGGCTGTCATAAACAATGAGATGCGTGAAGCCTGCATGAAGTTTTGTTTAATTATTTCTTTAGTATTTCTTTGCATTCGCAAACATATTTTTAAAAAGTATTTAAAATCTCTCTAATGGTAAGTTGTATCAAAATTTAAATCAGTCGGTCAAGAACTTTTGGTGTTTGCAATTATGAACATTGACAGGCTCTGTACCTTTACACTCAGTAGCAGATCTGGAAAAGTTCTTGACAGATTGATACGAAGTTTTGTCACAACGTTGCATTCTAATGCCAACATTCCATTGCAAGCCGAATGCAGGTAGTATTTCAAAACGGTAGTCACGGTTGCATGTTTTTAGATTACATATGAGACGTTTCGTCCTTGTGGGGCAACCTCAGATCATATAAATGAGATGTGATGAACCACCATCAGTCATTCTCCACTGTGAATATATTTCTGGGACACCTCTGTTTCCCGGCCGAATTTTATGTATATATCGGTCTCTGTGCGCAACGCACCATGCCGTGTTCGAGACGTGGATGGCTCCACGTAACGCGTTGCTACAATCTAATTTAATGAACGCGACGTGCCTGGAAAACAATTAATCGAATATGCACAGGTCAAGGCATCTATACTGAAAACTTCAACCGATGGGGAAGGGCTGCATATCGTTATTGTGACTGTAGAAATGAACATCAGATGAGATTGTAATAAAAATTTCTTTAAATGATTCTAAACTTGAAGACCTCGGAAGTAAATAATAATTACCCTCAACTGTTGTATTTTCAATGTAATTAGTGCAAACATATATATGCAACAGAATGTTTCATTTTCTTCAAGTGGTACATGAAACTGAAGAGAGATGGCAAATATGAATATTAAAACATGTAATAGAAGCTATTTTTCAAACATAGACGTCGTCATATCTCAGCAATTTATAATTGAGGGTTATCATTATTTACCCCCGAGGTCTTCAATTGCTTGTAGGTTGCTTGAATAATCACTTAGATATTGTTAGTAGATTATTTTTTGTAAATAAAAACATATTTATTGTAAATATTTTTTTTACAATAAATAATCTGCTAACAATATCTAAGTGATTATTCAAGCAACCTGAAAGCAATTTTAGAATCGTTTAAATAAATTTTGATCATGATGATTCCATATCTCTACCAAGACTTTCAGTCTAAAATAAACATTGTAACAAGCTGTAGGAAAAGAGCCTACCATGGAAAAACTGGAACATTTCTTCAATGTGAGAAAGGCAGTCCTTGACTGGATCGATAAATTAGATATTAATATATAATTTTAAATTATATTATAAAATTAATATATATATTGGTAAAATTTTGTAAAAATTATGCAATCCACAATTGTTTGTTGTTGTTGATATGAAATTCGTTGCACTGAATAAATAAATAATTTTCCCCTTGACGACAGGATTATTTCCTGATTCTTGTCCATTTTAATGCTCTTTTCGCGGTGGCATTGACTGACTGTGGATCGCTATTCAATTTGAAGTTGCCCCACAAAGGCGAAACGCCTGATACACAACATAATAAAATAGTAAAAGAAATTGAAACCGTTACTGCCTTATATTTAAATAAATTCAACAATTCATTTACATTATAAATCAGTGGAATCTAAAGGCCGTAAATTTAACTAATCATCTTTGAATTACAATAACGAACTGATGTAATTGGAAATAACACACAGAAAATATCGTGGAGAAGGCGAACCAAAGCCTGCGTTTAATTGGCAGAACTCTTAGAAGATGCAACAGTTCTGTTTAATAAATTGCCTACACTAGTCCGTCCTATTTTGGAGTACTGTTGTGCAGAGTGCGATCGTCTTGAGGTGAGACTCACAGAAGAAATAAAAAGTTTATAAAAGAGTAGTTCGTTTAGCGTTGTCAATATAGAGGGGAGGGAGTGTCACGGAAATGATGCACGAATGCTTTGGTGAGGCGAGTATCAACAGCCGTAAAATATTTCATAAAATGCATTTTTAAAAACCATCAGCTGTTTATTCAAAACCTTTTACATCTACCAGTTTCGGTCATAGACCATCTTCATGGATAAAAAGGTGTTAAAACAGAATGGTAAAATGCATCAAATAAAATACATCTAGCTGAGACAAACAGGAATCACTATAACTAAAAGTGTTAAAATTACAGTGGTCATCTTCGATAACACCTATCAGTCAAACATGACATAAAGTATAAGAACAGACTATAGGTTTTATCGAAGATGACCACTGTAATTTTAACACTTTTAGTTATACTGATTCCTGTTTCTCTCAGCTAGATGTATTTTATTTGATGCATTTTACCATTCTGTTTTAACACCTTTTTATACCCATGAAGATGGTCTATGATCGAAACTGGTAGATGTATAAGGTTTTGAATAAACAGCTGATGGTTTTTAAAAAATGCATTTTATGAAATGACGCACGAGTTGCGGTGGAAATCGTTAAAAGAAAGGAGTTATTCGTTGTGGCGCCAGATTTCCCGACAGAGTGCGAAAATATTTTATTAGCATACACATATATGTTGGGAGACGACGTCATTCCTTTTTCTCGCGCACCATTAGGGAATAGGGCAGTAGAGAAAGAAAACTGTTCGGTAAGCCCTCTGCCAAGTACTTAAAGGTGATTTGCCAGGATAAATATGTAGCTGCAGCTGCTGCTGGACTAGGTGTCAGAATGGAACGGAGCCAATTTTAGTATTTTTGTCTTTTTTTTTTTTTTAATTATGGGACAGTAGAGAAAGAAAACGGTTCGGCAAGCCCTCTGCCAAGTACTTAAAGGTGATTTGCCAGGATAAATATGTAGCTACAGCTGCTGCTGGACTAGGTCTCAGAATGGAATGGAGCCAATTTAGAATTGTTTGTCTTTTTTTATTATTGTTTTAACAGCGGGAAGTGGTTTGCTGGCAGGAGGTGTAGCGGGCAGGACAGCGAGCGAGCTGCAGTGGGTGGCCCCAGCGCGTACGCACCTGCAGGAGCGGTGTGGAGAGGCGGCTGCGGTGGCGCGGTCTGCGCCGGTCGGCGGCGGGTGTCGGACTGCCGGCCGGCGCGGCCGCAGCAGCCCTGGTCCAGCGCGCACGCGCCGCCCGCCGCCCGCCGCCCCCGCCGCTGCTGCTGTGCTGCCGCCGCCGCTGCCGCCGCCCACGCGCCGCAGCGCCCGGGAACCTGCCGCGTATACGTCTGACCATTCACAACACACTCCGCGGCACCCGAGGCACCGCCCGCAGGCCCAGGCTGCTGGCTCGCTTTAGGGATGGAGGGTAGCGCCGAAACGTGCCGGTTGAACGGACACTGTACCCCACAAGCGGCTTCTTATGAAATTGCGTGCTTATAGAATATCTCCCCAATTGTGCGATTGGATTCACGATTTCCTATCAGAAAGAACACAGTTCGTGGTAATTGACGGTAAGTCATCGAGTAAAACTGAAGTGATATCTGGCGTTCCACAGGGAACCGTTATAGGTCCCCTACTCTTCCTCATTTTTATAAACGATTTAGGAGACAATCTGAATAGCTCCTTTTGTGTCCCAGCCTCGTCGCCACTTTTGTGTCCCAGCTTCGTCGCCGCTTTTGTATCTCGTTTCCGTCGGAGGTGTCGGTGGCCGAGTAGGAAGACCGACACAGGAATATAGGTTGCACGCTTGTGCAGGTACGAAGGTGAGCAGCCAGTGGGACAGCAGAAACTAGAAACACTAGAGTAAATTAGATCGAGATATATATTTCACAGAATTGATACAATACTTAACTTTTACATAATTCAGTACTGCAGAATGCTGATACATAGTTGAGCTAGAGGCCTGCCTAGTGCCTGTCCGATAGGCAAGTCTTTACTGGTGCCTATCTGATTCCGAAGTGTTAGCTGGTTCCTATCTCAGTCCCAAGTGAACGATGTCGTTCAGAGGTGGCCACGAGCGGAGTTCCAGCAGAGGGCGCTCGTGGCTGTCGTCGTAAGAACGCCGCGCCGTGCGTGCATGGCGGCGCGCGGCGAAAGTAGGTGGCGTGCACTTTGGACTTGTGCGACACCACAGCTCCCTTAGATTGTTCGCGGATGATGCTGTCGTTTATTGATTAGTGAAGTCAACAGAGGATCTAAAGCAACTGCAAAGCGATTTAGACAAAATTTCTGCATGGTGCGAAAATTGGCAATTGACACTAAACAAAGAGAAGTGTGAAGTAATACACATGACCACTAAAAGAAATCCGCTGAACTTCAATTACGCGATAAATCAGTCAAACCTTAAGGTCGTAGATTCTACCAAATACCTAGGAGTTACAATTACGAACAACTATGACTGGAGAGAACACATAGAAAATATTGTGGGGAAGGCGAACCATAGGTTACGTTTCATCGGCAGAACGCTTCGAAGATGCACCAGCTCCACCAAAGAGACTGCCTAAATCAAACTTGTGCGTCCTCTCCTGGAGTACTGTTGCCCCTTGTGGGACCCTCACCAGGTTGGATTGACGGAAGACATTGAGAAGGTTCAGAGAAGGGCAGCTCGTTTTGTTTTATCACGTTACGGTGGGGGAAAGCGTCACGGAAATGTTGCACGAATTGGGGTGGAAATCATTAAAAGAAAGACGTTATTCATTGCGGCGTGATCTGTTTGCGAAGTTTAAATCACCGACTTTTAGTTCTGAATGTGAAAATATTTTGCTAGCACCCACCTACTTAGGGAGACATGACCATCCCAATAAAATAAGAGAAATCAGATCGAAAACGGAACGATTTAAGTGTTCTTTCTTCCCGCGCGCTATTAGAGAATGGAACGGTAGAGAAAAGTTATGAAAGTGGTTAATAAACTCTCTGCCAGGCACTTGAATGTGATTTGCAGAGTATCTATGTAGATGTAGATGTAGACATAAGTCTTCAGCTTTTGACACCGCACATCACAAGCGGCTTTTAATCAAATTGCATGGTTATGGTTATGGAGAGGGCATTAAAGTGCAGGGAGAAGAAATAAAAACATTGCGGTTTGCCGTTGACATAGTAATTTTGTCAGAGACTGCAAAGGATCTGGAAGAGCAGTTGAATGGAATGGACAGTGTCTTGAAAGGAAGGTATAAGATGTACATTAATAAGAGTAGAACGAAGGAAATGGAATGCAATGTAAGAAAATCAGGCAATGCTGAAGGGATTAGATTAGATAAGGAGACAATAAAAGTAGTGGATGAATTTTCTTATTTGGGTAGCAAGATAATTTCTGATGGCCGAAGTAAAGAAGATATAAAATGCAGAATGGCTTTGGGAAGAAAAGCGTTTCTAAAGAAGCGAAACTTGTTAACATCCAATATTAATTTAAATCTTAGGAAGTTCTTTCTGAAAGCATTTGTCTGGAGTGTAGCATTGTATGGGATTAAACGTCGACGATAAGGAGCTCAGATACAAAGATGATAGAAGCTTTTGAAATGTGATGCTACAGACGAATGATGAAAAATAGATGGGTAGATCACGTAACTAATGAGGAGGTGCTTAACCGAATCTGGGAGAAAAGGAGTTTCTGGCATATCCTGGCTAAGAGAAGGAATAGATTGGTTGGTCGCATTCTGAGTCATCAAGGAATTGTCAACTTAGCATTAGAAAAAAGCGTGTGAGGTAAAAATCGGAGACCGAGGGACGATTACAGTAAGCAGATTCAAAGGGATGTAGGTTGCCGAACGTATACTCAGATGAAGAGACTTGCACAGGACAGGGTAGCGTGGAGAGATGCATCAAACCAGTCTGCTGACTGAAGACCACAACAACAACAACAACAACAACATGGTACATCAACCCAAATTTGCGACTGGATACGGAATTTCCTGTCAGAGAGGACTTAGTTTGTAATCGATGGTAAGACATCGACTAAAACAGAGGTGATATCGGGCCTTCCAATAGGGTAGTGTTATTGGTCTTCTGCTGTTCCTTATTTACATAAACGATTTAGCGGAAAATATGAGTAGCTCCTTCAGATTGTATGCAGATGACGCTGTCATTTACCATCTAGTAAAATAATCTGAAGATGAAAAGCAACTACAGGATGATCTAAATAAGACATCACTATGGTGTAAAAATTGGCAGATGACTCTGAATAGTGAGAAGTGTGAAGTCATCACCATGCGTACGAAAAGAAATCCGTTAAACTTTGCTTACAAGGTAAATCCATCAAACGTGAATGCCGAAACTCCGTTAAATACCTATGAATTACCATTACTTCAGACTTAAACTGGAAAGAACACGTAGGTAATATCGTGGGAAAGGCGAACCAGATACTGCGTTTTATTGGCAGAACTCTTAAAAGATGCAACAGAACTACTAAAGAGACTGCATACACTACGCTTGTCCGCCCTTTTTCGGAGTATTGCTCCACAGTGTTGCATCCTTATCAGGTGGGTTTGACAGATTACACCGAATGAGTCTAAAGAAGGGCAGCTCGTTTTGTATTGTCATGATACAGGGAAGACAGCGTCACGGAAATGATACAGGATCTGGGATTGGAAACATCACAACAACGGCGTTTATCGCTGCGGCGTGTGCTACTTACGAAACTCCTATCACCAACATTCTCCTCCGAATGCGAAAATATTTTGTTGACTCTCACTTATATAGGTAGAGATGATCATCAGAATAAAACACGAGAAATCAGAGCTCAAACGGAGAGATTCCGGTGTTCTTTCTTCCCGTGCGCTATTCGTGAATAGGATGGGAGGTAAATAGTATAAAGGAGGCACTTAAATGTGATTTGCACAGTATCCAATGTACATGTATATGTAGACATTAAAGCGATCTCAGGTGTGTCTCAGGGAAGTATCACAGTACCCTTGCTTTTCACAGTATTTATAATTGACCTCGTAGATAATAAAAGTCCAGCTCCAGTTGCATTATTTTGAAAGACGACCGTCTGTCTTCTTTCATTATATTTTTTGTATATTTCTGTAAAGTTATAATTTATTTAACGTCGCTAGATTATCATTTTGTTAAAATTTGAACCCCACTCTTTCAAGGCTTGAGGAATAGCATTTTTATTTCGTGTGTTAAAATATTAGTTAATATTGCTAGGTTTTTCTTATTTTGTTATGTTAATAATTTATTATTATATTCATTAATGTGGCATAAGTACGGCTTCTCCACTACGCCACTGTCCCTGTGAGATTGTGCAGTTGTTTTACTTTTAAGTGGGGGCGAGAATTTATGGCTGTCGGAATGTGGGCAGGAGTAGCCCGCTTTACGTCGTTCTTTCTGGCTCAGAGTCGATAGCTGCTCATGCTACAACAGAGGTTTCCACGCACTTTGGTTACAGTCCAGTCGACGAGCCTTCTCTAGAGCGAGTCTCTCTGTCCCCACCACCGCTGATCTTGGATTTTCTGGCATCCGGTGGCTTCCCGCGTCTGTTGACCGCTCCGTCTGGTCATTCTGTGCTGGCCTTCTGGTGAGGTAAGGTTGGTTCTGCTCTTGTGTTTGGAGATGGTAGCGTTTCATTGTCTAGCGCGTTTAACACAGATTCGTGAACTTAGAATCATTTTTTTTTTAAATATTTTCTCCGATCGTGTGCAGAAATGTGTTCTCGTTTTTCAATTCAGTGATTTCCAATAGATAAACGTGGTGTGTGTGATGCTAGTTGCTTTTTGATAACGGCTTGGTATATTAAAACCTTTTGTGATCATGTATGAACTCTGTGTAAATACTTTCTTGCTTTGTGGGGCCCAATTTCTAATAGGTGGTATGTTCATTTTTGTACAGTGCATGTAAAAATCTTCTCATCGTTTCCTTCCGAGAGTGTTATGTGTTCCACGTGGTTGGTTCATAGAACAAAGCCTTGAGCTTCCACTCTTGTTTGTTCCATGCCCATCAGGCAAGTAACTATGCGGGTTTCCATCTGATTTACACTAATATTTCGCGATCTTCTCTTCCTGCCTATTTTAATTTTGCTGTTTCTTCTCCGATTTGTAGTATGTACTCTGTCGTTGTCAGTAATTCTCTCTGAGCCATATACAACCTACGTCAATAGCTTCCTTATGTAATTCTAAACATTTGTACGGGTTGCATGCTGTAATTCTTAATTTTATTTTTCCGACTTTGTAATTATTTCACTTTTGTGGTTTTTCTGAGACAGACCTCATCCGTCTCTGTAATTGCCCCCTATCGCGTGTAGCTGTATTTCATTCGCTTCCTTATATAATTCTAAGAATTTCTATGGGTTTCATGCTGTAGTTGATTTTCTTTATTTTTCGGAAACTGAATTTATTCAATTTTATCGGTTTTCGGAACCACTTGGGTCCGAGTTCCGACTTCCGGGATTTGCGGCTAGTCGCCTGAATTCTATTCTATTCTATTCTATTCTATTTCTAACAAACTGCAACTTAAGAATCCACCGTGATTTTGTATAATGAATCCGATTTTCAACCAATTCACCTTCAGTGGAGTGCGTTCATGTAGCCGTGTGTCGCCGTTAGCGTGTTTTTCTCGCGGTCCAATTCAGATGTAATTTAACTGGCTATACACATGCACCATCTTTAACAGGCACGACGGACCAGAGCCAGCTTCAAAGTGTTTTTGTAATCTGTGTTTTGTGCTACCTCCGACTTGCTGAATTTCGCCTACGATAGCGGAGCCTGCTTCCGCCTCGTCTCAGCACGCTAATTCTGGTGAGTTTCGCTGTGGCATTGCGTGTGTGTGAGCGAATGAGTGTTGTTTGTGAATCCTTCCCCCAAGTAATTTTTCTTATGTCTAAATTCCGTTGCGCTATAAATGTTTTTTTAGCCACCTTTCTAAGATAACTTTAATTTTGGTGGCTTGCTTATTAATGTCTGCGAGTAATAACGTGTGAGCTGCTATGTATATTGACCACTGTAGTATTAACTTCCTGTTATTGAAGTAATTGCCGGCTGCGGTGGCCGAACAGACTAAGGCGCTCCAGTCACGGTCTGCACGGCCACTACGGTCGGGGGTTCGAATCCCCCCTCGGGCATGGGTATTTGTGCCGTCCTAGTTCGTAAGTAGTTCATAAGTAGTTTGTAAGTTTAGGGACTGATGACACCGTAGTTAAGTCCCATAGACTATACAAACATTTTTGAAGTAATTTGAAACGAGTCAGTTGTCAGTTTGGGTCAGAGAACAAGGCTTTATGGCAGGGAGTAACCAGTAGTTCACACGGACCTCATTTGCTAATTTTAGTGATAAAACAAGACTCTTGTTTCGTACAGTGGTCACTCTTAATTTAAGTCCACACGACCGGTTTAAAGTGTGACACAACCCGCATATAATGTGTAGCAATTATGTTTAAAAGAAAATTTACATGGTACAAGGCAGAATGTTACATGCGTAAAAGTAATGCACAGAAGCAGAAGAGAAGGTAATGCCATAGAGGGAACAACACCAAGTAATGAAAATATTTTTTTCCTTTATTGTCATTTGAAGTCACCAGTAATAGCGACAGGCTGACAGAGCATCAGCGCCGCTCTTTAGCCTACAGACTTGTAACACTGTACATGATGAGTAAGTAAAATACAATGGAGATAAAAACGGTGAAATTTAAAAAAGAAATGGAGGAATTTTGAAGATAACAAAAGTCATAGGGGATAAAAAAACCATGCCCACGGTGGCGTTAAAAGCACAATGATGAAGACAAACACTGGTTACGAAGAAAATACGGAGACACGGGATAAAAGACACTGGCGACGCATGTATTATAGGCGGCTGGCGCACCGAGTTAAAATTAATGGAGGCACTTCACAGCACTGATGAGATTTCACAAGTGTTAAAAAAACGTTGTATTGTTGGCCCGACAGGGGGGAGGGGGTGGAAGGAGGGAAGGAAAAAGGGGTTGGAAGAGCCAGGGAAGGGAGGGGAAGGAAGCGGAGAGAATGAAGGTGCGCAAGGACTCTGTGGATGAGGAAGGAAGGGGAGACCAAGCGGAGGAAGGGGTGGGGAGAGGGTGGCAGAGGGGGGCGTTGAATCTACATCTACATGGGATACTCTGAAAATTACATTTAAGTGCCTGGCAGAGGGTTCATCGAAACTACTTTATACTATTCATCTCCCATTGCACTGTCTAATAGCGCGCGGGAAGAAAGAACACCTGAATCTCTCCGTCCGAGCTCTGATTTCTCGTATTTTATTCTGATGATCTTTTTTACCTATGTAGGTCGGAGTCAACAATATATTTTCGCATTCGGAGGAGAATGTTGGCGATTGGACATTCGTAAGTTGCCCACGCCGCAGCGATAAGTGCCGTTGTTGTAACGATTCCCATCCCATGTCCTGTATCATTTCCGTGACGCTGTCTCCTCTGTATCGTGACAATACAAAAAGAGCTGCCCTTCTTTGAACTCTTTCGATGTCCTCCGACAAACCCACCTGATAAGGATCCCAAACTGGGCAGCAATACTCCAAAAAAGGTCGGACAAGCGTAGTGTATGCAGTCTCTTTAGTAGTTCTGTTGCATCTTTTAAGGGTTCTGCCAATAAAACGCAGTCCCTGGTTCGTCTTTACCACGACATTATCTTCCCAGTTTAAGTCTGAAGTAATAGTAATTCCTAGATATTTTGTGGAGTTTGCGCCCTTCACGTTTGATTGATTTATCTTGTAAACAAAGTTTAACGGATTTCTTTTCGTACTCATGTGAACGATTTTACACTTTGCGTTATTTAGAGTCAATTGCCAATTTTTACACCATAGTGATATTTTATTTAGATCGTTCTGCAGCTGGTTTTGATCTTCAGGTGATTTCAGATGATTTTATTTGACGGTAAATGACTGCGTTATCTGCAAACAACCTAAGAGAGCTACTTAGATTTTCCCCTAAATCGTTTATGTAAATAAGGAACAGCAGAGGACCAATGACACCACCCTGTGGAACGCCCGATATCACCTGTGTTTTAGTCGATGCCTTACCATCTATTACAACAAACTGTGTCCTCTCTAACAGGAAATCCCCTATCCAGACGGGAGGGGAGTGGGAAGGATTAGGGTTGGTACGAGGGGTAGATAACCGGACGGAGGGCGTCACCCGGGATGGAGAGGTGGTGGAAGTGGCCCTGGGAGATAAAAATAATAGAATGTTGAGAAAATTCAAAACTTTTGGCGCCCAATGGCTACTTGTGAAAAATGAGCGTTTCATACTTAAAATTTCGATACTATAATACATTTTTATCTCCATGTTCCGATAAATTACTTTGAAAATACTCCACAACTTCGTACCTGTACTTTAAACATCTACTTTCTTTGTAAAAAGTACAATGTAAGCAATCATAGACGCCTCCACATTGCATTGGAGCCCGAACTAGCTTTTACTGTTTGAAATTTCGTTCGCTAGAGGCCGCCTCTCAATTATTATTATTATTATTATTATTATTATTAGGGGAAGGTCGGGTAAGTTGACGAGGAGTCTAAGACGACGAATTCTGAATTTCTCCGATAAATCTACAGATTGTCTAACGTGCACTATGCGCGCTCTGCAGTCGTCTCTCTTGAAATAGAACTGCCCGGTCATTTTGTTTTGTTGAAAATAGGGGCTAGGATGTAGTAGATGCTGTTTTTGTAACAATTTTTCCTGCCGTTTAAATCTGTTTCATTCAAGTTATACTTTTTTGTAATGAATATCAGTTGATTCTATTTAAAGCTTATGGATTTAATGATGTTTTAATAAAGGTTTAATGAATTTATTGTGTAAGACTGTGTGCATATATAAATCTGAATCCAAAATGTCGACTGCGGTTAAGATGACGAATTATGCATTTCATAAAGATGCAGGGTGACAGAAATGGAGCAAGCAATTATTGAAAGAATCAATGCAGCGTGTAAGGAATGGTAATCTTGTTAAAGGCGCCGCTACGAAGTTCAACTTCCCTGAAGCTACTTTAGGTCACTATGTAAAAAAACCTTGTTGATGAAGTAGGCTGTGCTCAGCGTACAGGCATAAATTACAGGGATGCAAAGGAGCAATATTTGTGTCTCTTTTGGTAAATAGATAAGCATCAATAAAAGTCTTGTTTTCTAAATAAAATATTCATTTCGTCATTTTACCCTACCTGTAGGGCAAGTCGACGAATAGTACTGTCCCTAACAAAAACAGGTCTAGCTAGAAAATCTTCAGCCTTAGGAAACGTTTAAGAGCTTCATTACAGTGGAGATATATTAATCAATCGTTTTTCCATAATGAAAATATCTGATTAGAACATATGAGCCAGAAAAATATAATAAACGTTAATGTCGCCATCTTACCCGAATCAAATCAAAATGTTTGTTAAGCTTATGGGACTTAACTACGGGGTCATCAGTCCCTAAACTTACAAACTACTTACGAACTACCTTATACTAAGGACGGCACAAATATCCATGCTCGAGGGGGGATTCGAACCCCCGACCGTAGTGGCCGTGCAGACCGTGACTGGTGCGCCTCAGTCCCCGCGGCCACCGCGGCCGGCCATCTTACCCGAATTTCCACTATTATTATTATTATTTATTTAATCGTATGGTAATTTTATACAATATACAATTATACATAACGAGATAAAATCAAACTTCAAAGTCCGTTCTTGTCAACAATTCAGTTAATCTGGATATGAGAGCGAACAAATCGTCAGAAATGCCACGATACGAATGAAGAGGACAGCGTCCCATCGTCTGTTCTTCCAGGTTACCCTCACACATCTGTGAACTGATCCAGCCCCACCTGTGCTTGAAGTAATTGCAGCAACCACGTCCAGTCCTCAACCTGTTGAAGCGATACCAGAATTTCCACGGTAGGTCAAAAGCATTTGTCTTCTTTGGGGATCAATATGGTGGGCACTTGTTCCCAATGTTTTCGTTTATCACTCATGCCTCCAGCTTTCATCTAGGTCATCCATCATCAATGAGTTGCCCCGCAGTGACACTTATAGGTCTTCTTGATTGTAGTCGCTTATGTGATGGATGACAGAAGTCTCAATTATCGGTCTGGACGCCTAGTTCAATGCAATCACCTTACTTTTTTATGCCCTAAGAATTATTCTTACTTTTTTGTACAATATAAGCAACTTTAATATAAAACTGAATGAAATATAACTGGCTTTAAGCAAAATTATTAAAAGTCTTGTATCATATTTTAAATTTGACGATATGCCCACTTTTTAGATAGCCTCATTGGACGCCACATGTACCATTTTTTTTATCTAAACTGTCATTTATAATACAGGGTAAATCACCTAACACTTGCACGAAAAGTGCGATTGATGTGCGGTTTTCTCAGAATGGATTCGTAGTCGTTGCTCGTAAGTCAGACGTTTTCTTCTTCGAGGTTGAAGACACGAAAATATTTCTTCTATTACTTGAAAAACTGGTAGGACGACAAAAAAGCACTCGTATTCTCAGTAGCTACAATAGAAAATAAAGGAAAGAAAAAGGAAGTGATAGGGCGATGGAGCCTAGTCTTTTAGCACTTACCGAATAATCAAGCACGAAAGAGTTGCATGATGAGGATGACATTCGTCCAAATGTCTGCTCTTTCTAACGAGTGAGCGCGGTGCAGTACGTTAATATTTTTCTATTTACCTTCCATTACGTTCTTAATTTCAGTATTATAAAGCAAAAAGTTATGAAAATGGAAAAGAATTTGCTTTCAGTCACGAAAAATCCTCTCCTTATAGCTGTAGATATAACTATTAGTCGTATAGTTTCTGCTACCCACTACATCGGAACAGCAAGTTTAGAAAAAAGTGATGAAAATTTACAGAGTTGAGTCTAATTGACACATGAAGTCAGACCCTCTCATCGCAATGCACTTTTTCTGTAACGCTTTCTTCATCATCGTATGGGGAGATATATCACTGTATAAGGTGCGGGTCAGAACGCGGCAACGAACTTAGCAGTAACTAGGTCACAGCACAGCTAGCACAATACGGACGACGCCGCGAGAAGCAAGAAGAAACAGACATATGTTCTAAAGATATTTATTCTAAATTTCAGTCAATAAATATTTTGTAATAGGAACTCTATCAGTGTTAGATGTCAAAGGATCCTGCACCAATACCTTTATTGACAATCAGACCGGGACAAGTAAACAACAAAAAGGCGACGAGGTCACAACATTGTATGGTTGTAGACAGTGAATGAACACATAATAATTTGATAAGAAACCCATGTATGAGGTTGTCATCCATTGACGCTAGGAGCTATCCTTTACTTTTTGACACTGAGACAAATCGCTACTACTGCAAGTTCTTCGCTCTTCATATTTTAGGACGTAATATGGACCAAAGCAAGAACAAAATGTCTAGTTAACACGAGCTCTAAATTGCGTACCTGAGACTTTGGAGCAACGTCTTCATATTCGGTTCTCTACTGTTTACACTTCTCTTCTACTGGACAAGTGCTCGTAACTCTTAAGGTATTCGCTGTAAACTCCATGTTTACGAGACTTTTATTCTTGTTTTGGTCATGTTGGCTCCTCCCAAAATATGGAAAGCAAGGAGCTTTGATTAGAGGAGGTTTGTTTTTCTTTTGACGGAGATGAAGTACACATAGTGTCGCTGGATGAAATTTATAGACGTGAGGTCCTTAACAGAACATGTACTCTCTCTCTCTTCTGTACGAGTCCTGGGCCAAGGCGGAGTAGCCCAGCGCATTGAGGCGCTATGCTCTGATGCGCGAGGCCGTTCCCTGTCAAGGGTTCGAATCCCTCCTCAGGCGTGGATGTTTGTGTTGTCTTTAGTATAAGTTAGTTTCTAACGAGTTTGTAATTTTAGGGACTGATGACCCCGCAGTTAAGTCCCATAAGCTTAACAAACATTTGAACATTTGAACGAGTCCTGAGAATATACAAAGCTCATGTCCTTCCGAATGTTCTCTGTTGTTTGGTTTAAAAATAATTAGATCAAGAACATTCGACATTTTCGGTAAAATCCTTTCCAAATTTGTATATTAGGCCTACATATATACTTTTACGTCTTTTTATATAACGGTCGAACGTATTTTTTTTCTAAAGATGTGATGTAGAACTACCATAAAAAGAAATGATTTTAACATTAACAAATTTTTTTATGAGGGGGCGTCAATTTTGCTTCTCGCAAGAGGCGGATTTCTGCATGCGCTAGCATTGCTTCCACTAGTCGTTAATGACAACGTACAAAAAGAAAATCGTGTATCGTGTTGGCCTCTTTGGAAGCATTTTGCCTATCATTTGAGTTAACGGTCGCAGAACAGAACATGTAATATACAGCAAGGTAACGCCCAAAGACATGGTACGTCAACTGTGCACTGCGGTCGCGTCTCAGTGTTAACTTGTATGCAGTGGTGCCAGTTTGCAACAATAGGTATTATACTGTATGATGTTCATGTTACGAGTATTTTTCAACCCCTTGCACAATGTGTGCGTCCACGTGGTCATCAAGGCGAGATGTTTTTATGCATCAACTAAAAACAGGATGACATAAATTGAAATTTACAATGTTGTCTAGCCACCCATGCATGTAAAGCGCAATAAAATTGTGTTAGAGGAGTACTTGATACCTAACAATAATCTGACTAGTAGAGTCTGACAAATCCTCAAAATCAACTCCGCATGTACCACAGGGTTGTCTTTGCAGAATATGACAAATCCTCAAAATCAACTCGGCATGTACCACAGGATGGTTACACAATTTCCCAAAAAGCTGGCAATAACACCTGCGGTGCGTTATCTATCCGCATACACCACAAAATCCAGTAATACTCCTCATGACATACATGAAAGTCACCTCTAGAGCCGCGCGCGCCTCGCCTGCCGCACATCTGCCGCCAAAGTAACGCAGCACGCCTACCTCCGCAGGCGCGCTACCCTAACAGCTACTCTAAGCACAGTTTACACTGCGAAGATATATACTAACATAATTTAAATTCACTGCAACAAACTGCAAATGCACAGCAGGGGAGTCGTAACTCCCTCCCCCCCCCCCCCCAATTGATGGTGCTTCCCATATTTTCTCCACTTATTGCTAGTGAATCAGTTACTGGGATAACTTGGGATGGGTCACTGCCCGTGACCCAACAGGTTTCCTTTTTGCTGTGAGTGCATATTAAAAGAAACTGTACATCACGGACTCTTTTAATTAAAAAAAAACTCCTTTATTTCAATGACGTTAATAATACAAAACATCTCCAACAACTCTAATCTTACCACAATTCAACATTCCTTTAATCCAAATTCCGACGCCTTCTTGTTCATTTACTCTATGATGATTACGTGTTCTAACAAGAAATGGCATGTTACACGAATAATACGATTTACCAATACCCCTGTTAAACACTTCAAACACTTGAAATGTACGATAAGCAATCATGTCTCTGTTATTAAAACACTCAAGTCCACCTTGCGCCTTTAAAGTATCACCATTACCACGAACTATTGCAGCAGTAATCTAACCATTACCATGACTCAGAGTAGTACCAGCTCTACTAACAGTAAACTGGAAAACACCACCACGAAACACACAAGGCCCTTGCAGAAACACTTGAGCTCTTACATTATTAGTCGTATTCTTGACGCCTATATTATCAATAGCCTTAAACACAGGAAGACGAGAACGCCTCATTCTCGGCCTATGATCCATACTGAACGCCTATCCGATCCAGAATGACCAAGAGAGCGCACCTAATGCCCCTTTTAAACCTACCTGACAGCTACTCTAAGCACAGTTTACATATCGATGATATATACTAACATAATTTACATTCTCTGTTGTGTGCTTCTCACGGTATGACTGCAAAAACCTACCTGACAGCTACTCTAAGCACAGTTTACATATCGATGATATATACTAACATAATTTACATTCTCTGTTGTGTGCTTCTCACGGTATGACTGCAAAAACCTACCTGACAGCTACTCTAAGCACAGTTTACATATCGATGATATATACTAACATAATTTACATTCTCTGTTGTGTGCTTCTCACGGTATGACTGCAAAAACCTACCTGACAGCTACTCTAAGCACAGTTTACATATCGATGATATATACTAACATAATTTACATTCTCTGTTGTGTGCTTCTCACGGTATGACTGCAAAAACCTACCTGACAGCTACTCTAAGCACAGTTTACATATCGATGATATATACTAACATAATTTACATTCTCTGTTGTGTGCTTCTCACGGTATGACTGCAAAAACCTACCTGACAGCTACTCTAAGCACAGTTTACATATCGATGATATATACTAACATAATTTACATTCTCTGTTGTGTGCTTCTCACGGTATGACTGCAAAAACCTACCTGACAGCTACTCTAAGCACAGTTTACATATCGATGATATATACTAACATAATTTACATTCTCTGTTGTGTGCTTCTCACGGTATGACTGCAAAAACCTACCTGACAGCTACTCTAAGCACAGTTTACATATCGATGATATATACTAACATAATTTACATTCTCTGTTGTGTGCTTCTCACGGTATGACTGCAAAAACAATTGAATAACCTTAAGCTTGCCACTGTTCGACGAAATAAATAGATCTGTATAATCAATCACAGATGACCTACAACACTCAGCAAATCTCCACATTTGATAATAAAAATGTAGCCTACAGGGTGATTCATCAGTCAAAGCAAACCCATCTTCTTTAGTTATATACTTTAATCATGTTTTACTCGACCTTAAGGGTTGCAAATCAATTGCATGATCTTTGCCGTAAGTCCTAACAAACTGTGCACTTATTTTGTCAATACGTTTTAATAACAGAGACGTGATTGCTTATCGTACATTTCAAGTGTTTGAAGTGTTTAAAATGGCTATTGGTAAATCGTATTATTCGTGTAACATGCCATTTGTTGTTAGAACTCATAATCATCGTAGAGTTAACGAACAAGAAGGCGCAGGAATTTGGATTAAAGGAATGTTGAATTGTAGTAAGATTAGAGTTGTTGGAGATGTATTATTATCGTCATTGAAATAAAGAAGTTTTTTTAATTAAAATAGGCTCTTTATGTACAGTTTATTTTAATAAGGACACACATCAAAAAAGAAACGTATTGGGTCACGGGCAGTGACCCATCCTAAGTCATCCCAGTAACTGATTCACTGACAATAAATGGATAAAATATGGGGGGCACCATCAATGGGGGGAGTTGCGACTCCCCTGCTGTGCATATTATAGTCTGTTGCAGTGAATTTGAATTATGTTAGTATATATCTTCTATATGTAAGCTGTGCTTAGAGTAGCAGTAACGGTAGCGCGGCTGCGGAGGTAGGCATGCTGCGTGACCTCAAACGAAATTCAAGCTCCTACCAGAAACCGTATGAGACACAACATATGGACTAGTCGTCAAGAAAACAAGTAGTACAGAAACCACAAAACCTTTTTTGAAGAATGATACTCTACTTAAACCATTTAAATTTTGTCAATAGTTGGAAGTAAACGTTCATGGGTAAATGTAAAATATAAAAATCTTTAAACAATTCTGAAAACCTTTGTAACAGTGAGCTTCTTGATGCTGTCGCGTCATTCAAATATCTAGGCGTAACATTCCAGAGCGATATGAAATGGAACTAACATGTAAGGACAGTTGTGAATAAGACGGACAGCCGACTTCGGTTTATTGGGAGAATTTTGGGAAGATGTACTTCATCTGTAAAGGAGACCGCGTATAAAACGTTTCTACGACCACGTCTTGAGTATTGCTCAAGTGGTTGGGACCCGCAGCAGATCAGTTTAAAGGAAGACGTAGAAGCAGTTCAGAGGCGAGCAGCTAGATTTGTTACCGGTAGGTTCGACCAATGCGCGAGTGTCACGGAAATGCTCCGGCAACTCAATTGGGGATCGCTGGAGGAAAGACGACGTTCTTTTCGTGAATTTCTCTTGAGGAAATTTAGAGGGCCGGAATTTGAAGCTGAGTGTAGAACCATCTTTCTGCTGCCTACTTACTTTTCACGTAGTGATCACAAAGACAACAGAGATTAGGGCTCGTACGGACGCATACAGGCATTCTTTTTTTCCTCGTTCTATTTGGGAGTGTAATAGGAAAGGAAATGCCTAGTGTACAGTGTACCCTCTGTCGCGCACCTTACGGTGACTTGCAGAGTATGTATGTAGATGTAGATGTATATAGTTTTAATCTTATTAAAAAAATAATTTTACATTGATTGTGACCATTTCGGTATCTGAACTACCGTCTTTAGATCACATATATCATTGTAAATGTAACTGTCAGTGTACAACACGTTCCATCATTCAAACCACCAGTATTTTTAAAAATCTTCAAGAAAAATATTTTAAATGTATATCAGACATAGCGTCGATTACTAAATGCATTTTGCTTGAAGGTTTTGAATTAATAATAGTCTGGTCGATGCAATGTGTTGTGTACTGTAGGTTGTTGCATTAACAATAAGTGATCTGAAAGTAGTTGTTAAAATGTCGAAACTATTCATAACTGTGTACAAGAAATTGTTATAGCCGTGGCGGATTGGCCGTGCGCAATGAGGCTCTGTGCTGCGGTGCGCGCGGCCGTTCGCCATCGGGGGTTCGAGTCCCCCCTCTGGCATGGGTGTTTGTGTTGTCCTTAGGTTAGGTTATCTTAGTTTAAGTAGTTTGTAACTAAGGACTAATAAACCAGCAGTTGAATCCGACATTTACAAATATTTCAACATTTTTGTTAAATATAATTGAGGCAGTATGCAGTAACTTTTCTAAAAAAAATTATAGAAAGTTTTACGATTTTTATATTTCATATATATATATATATACTGATTTTCCTACTTTATATCTTTTTTGTGCTTTTGTACTAAAACTAAAACAATGTTGGGATCCAACGATAATCCTCTCTGAGGGTGACTGCACTTCAATCCAATACATTTGTAACACAGACTTTATGGTTGTGATGTCATTGCTGATTAATTGTTAATCATCCAGGTAGGATGAAAAAGGATGAACAAAACTTTTTTAACGTAAGTCCCCACAAATGGTTCTTGCTTAGCTTGTTAATAGGTACTGGGTTTGAATTCACTCCTGAAGCTAAGTCGCCAATTCATTTAAAATTGAAATATGTGCTCAACTGATTGTTCATTAATACCATACATTCCATATTTAATGTGACTTTGTGCTAGATAACAAGGGCAACAGGTATAGTTCGATCTTCAATATACACATCCGAATATCATCATAAACACAGTTAGATTAGTAGTGACTGGTTTTTAAGCTTCTGTACAGCCCTTGCATCTGTTAACTGTGGTCTTTCCAAAGCAACATTTCATTTATCAGTTCATGCAAAATAGCTCGACAAGAGAAGAAGGAATTAAAAAGTGTTAAGAAAACCATGGATCATCAAGTATGTTGGGAATTTAGATACGTATGGAATGAAGACAGCTTCCTCCGAATCATTACGCAGCAGATGGACAGGACGATTGTACCTGTATGTTTGTGAACTATGCCTTAGTATTGCATGAATGTGTGTGTCTGTGTCTGTGTGTGTGTGTGTGTGTGTGTGTGTGTGTGTGTGTGTGTGGTCTTACTGTCAAAGAGTGTGGTTGAAAGGTAAGTTACGTGCGTTTGATTGCCTTTTGTATGTGACCGTCCCAACGTCTGATGTGAGCTGCAAGCTCAGATTGTTGAATTCCAACCTGGAGTTCCAATTCTGATATACTTTTGACTAAGGATTATTAAATTATTTATGTGATGGAGCTAGAGGTCCTAGGCATATAGTATCATTTTTAAATGTCACTTATTGTAATAAATTTGAGTTTGTTACCATTAGGTTGCCTCATCTCTAACAGCGTGTTTCCTGATACGTGTAGTATAGTGGCACAATTGACATCTGGATACAAAGAGCACTGTTCTAAAGCGTTCTTTTGTGTGTAGTATATTGGCACACCTGACATCTGGATACAAAGGGCACTGTCCTAAAGCCTTTCTTTGTGTGTAGTATAGTACAATTCACATCTGGTTTCAAAATCACTCTTCTAAAGCGTTCTTTTGTGGTAACCATTTTGTACAGTTAAACAACTGTACCGTAAAGAGGTCATGAAATATGTAAAACGTTATGTAGGCAGCATGCAAATTAGGCGGATCACAGTTCAAAACGTTAGAATACTTCTGTTCTTGACAGTACCTCACCTCAGTCTAACATGTTCAGTCGAGGCTCTCACTGCTGTAAAAGTTGTTCCAAACTGGCAGTTACAACGACACTAGCGCCCCTAACGGTGGGCATTCTTCCGAAGGAGAGATCTTTGTTTATAATTATTATTCTATGTAGTTGACGAAATAGTATAATTTTGTGTTGCAAGCATTAGTGAAATATCAAGAGACGTGTATAATACGGAAATTAATCTAAAAACAGCCGTAATTCATTGAGTCAGTGAAATAAAGAACTTCTTCGGCTTGAACAAATACTTATTCCGCTGAAAGTAAATAGAATATAAACATAACAGAAACATTCATTTCTATTGTGGTCTGTTCTTGCTATGGCAGACAGTTTTTTCACTTGTATCATTTCGGTATGGAGTCTAATGAGTAGCACATTTTTAAACTCCATTCGTCTTTCTTAAACTCATATATTTTTTGATTGTAATTTAGCTTGAAAAGCCAATGTTTTGAAGATTATAGCCGTTTATGGTTCAGCTGTAACAACTATTGTGGAATTGGGTTCTTCTTTGTTGGAAAACAGTTTGATTGCTTTTTCCGTTTTTACCACGTTTGTGACGTTTATATTTCAGCTACAGATCTGGGGGCTGATTTGGTACGTTAAATACTGATTGAATTCTATATAAGTTTCCTATGTTCCATCCTCACCAATTTTACGGGAATTTTGGTGAAGAAATGTTCAAATGTTTGTAAAGTCTATGGGACTTAACTACGGGGTCATCAGTCCCTAAACTTACAAACTACTTATGAACTACTTACAAACTAGGACGGCACAAATATCCATGCCAAGGGGGGATTCGAACCCCCGACCGTAGTGGCCGTGCAGACCGTGACTGGAGCGCCTTAGTCTCCTCGGCCACCGCGGCCAGCTTTGGTGAAGAAGCCTGAACGTTTCTGAGTAGAAAAGCGACTTCTTTCTGCCAAAGTGTAGGTCTTCTGGCATTTCCTAGCCATTTTTTATTCTTAACAGAAAATGAAATTATTCAGTAGAAGCCTGCACATTACAAGATAATTGTAAATAAACTGTCCTATAACCGTTTCGTACCTTGTCAGGGATGTTAGGAAACTTAAGACAGCCAAACGTGGAGCTATTTTCAAGTTATTGCCTATTTTTATGGCATTGGATACGTTACCTAACGTAAAAAGTTTGTTAAAATCAATGTAGACGACACTATTCGCACTCATCCAATATCGCCTTGAGAAATAGAGCTTGCTGGCCGCTTGGATCGCTGCTGTCACAGTGTATAACAGAAATCTGCGGCAGTGTCGAGACTGTAGGGCCTATATGTTAAACTGTGACCTCACCGTATAGTGAATGGGTAAATATAGATGTGTACCCTGTGTAAATGTGGAAAGGGGTTAACATGGAACTTGCGGGTCAACTGTTGGAAAAAGTAGAGACTGCACGAAACTACTGCAGGTGATGTGAAGGAGACATTTTTCAAGAAGATATGTCAGCCAACTTTAGGAACTGTCTCTCCCAGAAAGATAAGAAGTTCGCTGAAGCTTTATCCTGAGTGCAGAGAAGATATTTACATTTCAGTGAGTTCCGCCGCAGTAAAAAAGAAGAGATAAGGAACACGAGACTGGAGGAGGAAATCGAAAACGAGCTTGCGCAGTGTAATGGGCAGTAATTAACAACTGCATTAATTAACAACCGCAGCAAAGCTCTCGCATATCGTAATTATTCGCGCCCACTTCGGCTGTTTTCGAAAAATAAAAAACCAACCTTGAAATACTCCACTACTGCTCGTAATTACGGCGAAAACTGTCGTTTAGAATTCAAATATCTAGTTTCAGGGGAACATTGTGGTACCATCCCTGAGTCTTTCAGTAGCGATGCCTCTCAATCGAGATTTTAGGTGCTAAGTGACGCGGATGCAGAACGACGTCCGTTCCACAGAGGAAGGAAGCGAAGAGTAGTGAACTGCCAGCATGCATATGGTGGCAATGATGTACGTTGTTCTGTTATTAGAGCATACCAGAGAAAATGCATGCCATCAATCAGATTTTTTGACTCTCCGCAAAATGATAACCATCGGCAAGGAAAAATTGACAAACGGAAGCAGGAGAATTTCACAATTCTCGAGAATGAATAGGAAACAAGTGAATCTTAAGTGTGCTCTAAGGGGCGCTGCTCACGAAAATGACCAAAGTTTTGAAATAAATCGTTTTGTTCAATAGAAAAGAGAGTTTATGCCGTTTGCAAAAAATGTACAGTTAATTGGTTTTTATTTTTGCCGTACGTTCTTAAATTTAGTGTGAACAGAATGTTGCGCAGTTTGAAATACGTCAATATACGTGATGTATCCTTTGTTGCCTTCGTTTTTCCGTCGTTAGTTATGTACAGGAGTCTGGCAAATACAATCAAAATCGTGAGATGTATGATCTCTCTTAGAATCCAAATGAAAACTTCAAGATTTGGATATGGGAAATAATACCTAAAGTTGCAGTTCTGTTAGGCTGACTTCACTGAACTATACACAGTAATCCACCCTATGTCCTATTTTTTGTTCATAGCGAATCTTCCTCCAGTTATTCCTTGCTGCTGTTGATTTTTGTGAGAGCAGAAATCCTTATATTCTTTCCATTTGACTACACACTTTCCTGCTATATCTAGATTGTGTCTTTACATTTTCCTTTTCAGATTTTCTAGCTTCCCTACCATGTTCAAACTTTTACATTACACCCCTCGACTGGTACAATGATATCCCTTATTCAGTCTGTTTCTCGTAGTCACTTCCACCTTGGTAGTTTCCAACCGATTTGCCGAATGCGGCACTAATACAGAATCCTTCGCTAATGGAGTGCTTATCATGACTTTTTTTTTCAATTACAGGCCAAGAAAGAAAGGAAGCAATTAAGGAAGTTAGATCAGGGTTTAAGGTCCCGTCGACAGTGTGGTCATTAGGGACAGAGCAGCCGCTCGGATAGTTTTTGTCAGGGTTGGGCAAGGAAACGGCTGTGCCTTTGGGGAAAAAAATCATCCCAGAACTCGCCCGGAGTGATTTAAGGAAATCGCGGAAAACCTAAATCAGAATGGCCGGAGCTGAATTTGAACCGAGCTTCCTTCCGAAAATAAGTCAATTACAGACCAGGTGTCATGCGGATCTACATCATGCCTGTAATGTAGTGATCTGCATTGCCTTGTGCATCCCCATGCCGTTGATCATTTTGATTTTTTCGCCTTTTTGGGACATTTTCCGAGCACAGGGACAAAAGAGTGCTCTGAAGCTTTGTGTGCTTCTCGGCCCTGATACTTATTCGCGCTCCAGGGCGTGGTAACAAGGAAGCAAGTTCCTGGAGGAAAGCGGCCGGGCATAGAATTTAGATTCACATACACTTCATATATTTATTAACAATTACTTGATACTTGAGTAACATATATTTGTATAATAAAATTTGAAATTTAAAAAATCATGGACAATATCAAGTTTAGTAGGAGACCAGTCTCTGCATAGCTGAGAAACCCAAGACTGAAATTAAAACAATAAACATATAACGACAGTTAAAACACAAGTCTCAATATGGCCATCAAGCAAAGGTTTGACATCAACTCACCAGGAAAAGCTCACATGAAATTCCACTTAAAGTGTAGTTTAAAAAAAAAATAATAATAATAATTCGAGCCGTAGCTCCTTCTCACTAACCACTTCAAATTACCAAAGATAACGGGAATTGGCCCCTTTCCACAGTTGATATCCAATGATTTAATGACCGGAACAAACCGCTTACTATTACCAATCCCCGTCGGGGGTTCGAATCCCCCCTTGGGCATGGATGTTTGTGCTGTCTTTAGTATAAGTTTGTAGTTTGTAAGTCTAGGGACTGATGACCCCGCAGTTAAGTCCCATACGCATAGCAAATATTTAAAAATTGAACTATTACCAAAATTCTAACCACTCTGTAACATTTAGAAAAGTGCGTTCTGGTCTCCTGACTGGAAATTATAACAACTTTGACAAGACGTTAACAAGCTCTAAGTTCAATGTTAGTAGGAACTTCAACCCAGCATCAAGGTAATTTGACTCAGAGTATTCATAGGGCACTAGTCTGGCAACTAGCCCTTTAACAATTTACTGATACATCAAGTAATAGATCGTCGGCGCCTCCAACAACAACAAATCAGAACAAAATAATTTGATACAGGCCGAGCACTCGCCCTTGATAACGGAAACAAATAATAACTAACAGTAACATTTAAGTTAAAAAAGTGTTATTGACTTACAAAATTTCCAGATTTAGGGCAGTGAGGAAAACTGCATGAAAATCACATTGTATTGTTTAACAGGCTCGTACTGTACTTAGTATCTAAGCAAAAGATAGTACATCATATAAATGGGAGATAGACCTTTCAGCCCCTTATTATTTAAACAATTCACGTTAGTTATTCAGTGTAACATATCTCATTTTTGGACATTTGCCCACAAGTCATTTAAAGGAATTATATACTGTTAAAACTGCCATTAAGTATGTAAATTACCTAACCATTCTCGTATTTAGCCGGCGTGTTTTAAAAAGGCATTCCTTCCACGGCTGCGGAGGCAGGAAAATTAAACCAATAGAATGCTCATAGTCACCTTGTAAGAACAGTATATTGCCACTCACTATGTATATCATCCAAAATGCAGTACACTTAAGGGACTACAGCTCACTGCACAACAAAATTACTCAATCCTAAAACAGTAAAAAACTATATAAACATACAAATTAGGCCAGAATACACTAATTAAATACATAGTCTCTTGATTATAGTCGAAGTTCAGTGCAAATGGTTGTCTATTATTGAGCTCCATATGGAGCTGCAAAATCAAATGTTGAAATGAAACTTTTCACTCTGCAGCCGAGTGTGCGCTGATATGAAACTTCCTGGCAGATTAAAATTGTGTGCCGGAACCGGTACTCGAAGCTGGGACCTTTGCCTTTCGCGGGCAAGCGCACTAACCACTGTGCTAGCCCGACACGTCTCACGATGCCGCCTCACAAATTCCGGCAGTACCTTGCCTCCTACTTTCCAAAATTCGCAGAAGCTCTCCTGCGAAACATGCAAGACTAGCACTCCTGGAAGAAAGGATACGGTGGAGACATGGCTGCCAGGAAGTTTCATATCAGCGCACACTCCGTTGTAGAGTGAAAACTTTCATTCACGAAACATCCCTAGGCTGTGGCTAAGCCATGTCTCCACCGTATCCTTTCTTCCAGGAGTGCTAGTCTTGCATGTTTCGCAGGAGAGATTCTGTGAAGTTTTGAAAGTAGGAGGCGATGTACTGTGAGTGTGAGGCGGCATCGTGAGTCGTGTCGGGATAGCTCAGTCAGTAGAGCGCTTGCCCGCGAAAGGCAAAGGTCCCAGGTTCGAGTACCGGTTCCGGCACACAATTTTAATCTCCAAGTAAGTTTCAAATGTTCAAATGTTTGTAATGCTTATGGGACTTAACTGCGGGGTCACCAGTCCCTAAACTTACAAACTACTTATGAACTAATACTAAAGACAGCACAAACAACTATGCCCGAGGGGGTATTCGAACCCCCGACGGGGAGTGGCCTCGCGCATCGTAGCACATCGCCTGAATGCTTCTGGAGCTGCGAATATTGTCTGATACTATGACCTGTCTCAGTGAGATGAGGTGCGTTAGACCACTCGAACCTCCGGGGAAACAATGTGACCACATTAGAACACTGACTGGGAACACTGACTGGGACTATCTTATATTAAATATCGAATTTAGCAACAACTGAACCTCTGAGAGCACCACCGGAGCAATTAGCGGACAGAAGTACAGCTCTCACCGGGTTCTCTTTTCCGAGCGGCTACTGACAGCTACGGTCGCTGCCTCAGCCCCAGCAGCCGCTGCCGGCGCCTCCACCCTCTGCCGGCCGCACCGCCGAACTCCGCCACCACGCCTCGTCCAACAGATCTCCTTGGCCAGTCGTCGTTTTTCCTTTTTACCGCAACAGCCCTTCTCTCCAAGAGTCTACAGATAACGCCTGAAGTCGAGACATCGCCACAGTTGTATGAATAATAACAAGCATCAGGCAAGGGGAACACCAAGTATGGTACCAACGGAATTTCGTCGTAGGTATGTTGTGAGGGAATTCCTCCAGACCATCAAGCTAAAAGGATTTGTTCAAATGGGCCTTCATTTCTAATAAATCCAATTCGCAGCAAATTTTCACGCGTAACGTGTCTACTTATACATGGTGGTATAATCGGAAAGATGCGAGGCTGCCATGCAGGCGACCTGGGATCAAGCCCGACATGGGTCAATTACTTTTTATACCTGTCCGATGATTGTGCAAAATTATGTATTTTTATGACCATTCTTACATAAAAGTTTGCAGTAAATTGTCAGGATAAAAACATGTAACATTCGCTCAATATGTTATGTATTGCGCGACGATTATTTTATTCGTTTTCTTTTTTCGATACACACTTCTAAGGCGACTGGAGCATATTTCGAAGTCAGTAAACAGTCTATAATATTTGGGCGACATTTAATACCTATGTTTACAGTTCCTGACCGTGCTGTTTTTATCTCCTCCTACGACGTCTGTACCCACATGATGCGTCCAAGTGGACTATTATGCTACGGCCAGTCGGTTAGTGATTCGTAGCGTGTCGTTCATGCGTGCGACAAGTAGTGCAACGTGGAGAACAAATGAGCTATGATAGAAGCAGGCTCATCACACGTAACCCCTTTAGAAATGCACAATAAAAGAAGAGAAATGAATAAAAGTGAAAAATAAATGACCCGAAGGGGAAGATTTTTATTATTTTTTTTATATTTTTGTTATTTTTTTAATCGTTTGACTTTTTATTATTTTTGTTTTCTTCCTTTATATCTTTTTCGTTGCTTAATTTTTTTAAATATAAAAAGTAGCAATTACAATTTTTTTAAAATTGTTCTGCCGCTAGGTATCGGACCCGTGTCTCATGAATGGGAGCCTAGCAACTTACCGATTACACAACCCTGTCTCGCTGAGCGGTAACCGCCATGTATAAGTAGACACGTTACGCGTGGTAATTCTGGTATCCCGGAACGACATGTTTGAGAGCCCGCCAGACCACATGGACTATGACAGCAGCCGTTAGGCGGCGCGCACAACCTACTAGCGCTGCCATCGCCAATAGAGCGCTGCACGCCGTGGCGCGCCTACCGCGCCGCACTATATAGGGTAGGAGCCACAGCTCGCTCCTCTCCTTCGCCTGACTCCTCTCCGTCCAACTCAACTCCCGTCGCTCCGCAATTTTTGTATCCGTCGACATCCAAAAAGCCTACGACCGAGTATGGCATTCCGGTCTCCTCTTCAAGATCCAGCTCTACGCCCTTCCCATTAATTACGTCCGCCTCATCGCTTCCTTCCTTACCCGCCGGCTCTCTTATGTCACTGTCTGCAACTCCGACTCCCGTATTTTCTACCCCTCCGCCGGGGTGCCCCAAGGCTCAGTCCTCTCTCCCCTCCTCTATCTCCTCTACTCTGCCGACATGCCTCAACCGAAAACCTCCCGTTTATCTCCTCCAATATGCTGACGACACCGCCTTCCTGGCCCTCGCCCCCTCCCTTGCCCGTTCCCAGGTTTTGCTCCAGTCCCACCTCACCGAGTTCGCCTCCTGGTGTAACCGGTGGCTCCTCTCCGTCAATCCCGACAAATCCCAGGCAATAGTCATAGGTCGTACTACCCGCTCCTTCCGCCTCCACGATTTCTATCTTACCCTTCACAACCGACCCATCCGTCACACCCCCACCCTCAAGTACCTTGGCCTTACCCTTGACCGCCAACTGTGCTGGACTCCATACCTCAAATCCCTCCGTGAGAAAGCTCTGTCCCGCCTAAACCTCCTAAAACTCCTTACTGGCCGGACGTGGGGCCTCCACCCTTCCACTGTCCTTCACACCTACAAATCAATCATGCGCCCCGTCCTTTGTTCCTTCCACCCCGCCTGGATATCAGCCCCTCCTACTTTCTACAAATCCCTCCAGATCCTAGAACGCCACGCCCTCCGCCTCGCATACCGTATTAGACTCCCTTCCCCCACGCGGATCCTCTATGACCTCATCCCCTTCCCTCCTCTCCTACAACACCTTGAACATCTCCGGCTCATTTACACATCCCGCAAAATAGAGTCCCAAAACCCTCTGGTCTACCCGATTCTTACAAATCCCGGGCCTCTGCCACGCCTCCGCCAAACCGTTCCTCCCGGCCTTCACCTCCACACGCTCCGTATCCTCTCCCAGGGCAATTTCCGCACCCTTCCTCTACCGGATACCGAACTTCGTCCCGATATCTACCCCTCCTACCAACTATGATCCCTTCCCCGTAGCATCAGCGTCCCTCCCCTCTCTCCCGTCCCTTTCCCTTCCCGCCCGCTTGGCTACCCCTCTCCCAGGCCCATAGTCTCGTCACTCCTTCCCTCCTTACGCTCTCTTCCCTCCCCTTCTCCCCCTCCCCCGCACTTCCCCCGTCCCTGCCCCCCCTCCCCCCTCCATCCTCCTCCCCACCCCCCGCGGGGGCGTCTTGACTTTTTATCTACGTGTTCAGTGCAAGTGCCTCCAGTGTCGTGTGTTTTACTCAGTGCCTCCATAATCGCCGTCCCCATGTTTTATTCTGTACGCCGTCCGCTGTCTTCATGTGTGAACTTCGTGTCTCCGCAATGTACTTTTAAACTTGTCACCGTGGCCGATCGTTTTTACTGACTATGTGTGTGTTTTATCACTATCCGTCTGTTGTTTTGTTCTCTGCCGTATGTTTTGTCCCGTTTGTACATGTCCGTTTTAGTCTGTCGAAAACTCTGTATGTCAATGTTTTTAATTTCCGCAAATTTTGTTCATCTTTTTATATTTTATCACCTCTTTGTCAACATTTTTGTATGTCACATGGCTGAAGAGCAGCCACCGCAGCTGCTGCCAGCCTGCCAGCTGTTTCTACAGCTGGCTTTAAAAAAACAATTAAAAAAAAAAAAAAAAAAAAAAAAAAAAAAAAAAAAAAAAAAAAAAGCTCGCTCCTCAGTCTTGTGTTGACTGCGCTCCGTTTAATTTCGCTATTCATTGGTTATCTGGCTTCGTACTCTGCTCTGTCACGGTTCCGATTTGGCTTTCGTTTGGATCTTTGTTTTTTCGATTAGTTGTTGTTATTGTCGTCTCTGTGGTTTCGTGGAGTGTTTCTCGTTAGCGGCGACGCTTGATCGGTCGGTCGTCGCTAGTCGCTCCCGACCCAGTCAGGTCTTCGGTCACAATAGTAATTTGCTGCGAATTTGATCTCGATTTTCTTAGAAATCAAGGCCCATTGGAATAAATTCTTTTAGGTTGATGGTCTGAAGGAATTCCCTTACAACATTCCTGTGACCCATCAAAACCCGCTGTAAGAGCAGAACGCCCAAAATCATCAACGGAAGAGCTTCTTAATTCCTGCACAAAAACATACAAAATTACCTACAGAGACAAATATTTTTAAAATCTCTTAAGTTTTATTGTCCTTGCTTAACTCATTTTTTTTCTTTCTCTTAGATTCGAATTATCTTAGAAGATAGATTAAGGACAGGCAAACCTACATTTTAAGCTTTTGTAGATTTGGAGAAAGCTTTTGACAAGGTTGACTGGAATACACTCTTTCAAATTCTGAAGTCAGCAGGGGAGAAACACAGGGAAAGGAGAGTTATTTACAACTTGTACAAAAGCCAGACTGCAGTTATTAGACTCGAAGGGCATGAAAGGAAAGCATTTGTTGGGGAGTAAGACAGGGTTTTAGCCTTTCTCCGATGTTATTCAATTTGTACATCGAGCAGGCGGTGTAGGAAAAAAAGGAAAAATTTTAAATAGGGATTAAAGTGCAGGGTGAAGAAATAAAAACATTGCGTTTTTCTGATGACATTGTAATTCTGTCAGAGACAGCTTGGTAGGACACAGACATCGAGGAATTGTAAATTTAGTATTCGAGGGAAGTGTGTGGGATAAAAATCGCAGAGAGAGACCAAGAGTCGCATATAATAAGCAAATTCAAATGGATGTGGGTTGCCGTTCTTATGAGGAGTTGAAAAGGTTTGCTCGGGATAGAGTAGGGTGGAGAGCTGCATCAAACCAGTCTTCGGACTAAAGACCATAACAACAACAGCTTCGAATTGAGCAATTAGGATCACAAAACAGCTTCAGTTCCTCGTCCTTTATTATTATTATTATTAATTCCTATTCTTTTAGTACTCCTTCATCTTTTCTTTGTGTTTTTTTTCTTCTGCTGTCCATGTTACTGCTGTATTCTTATTTTTTTCTGCCTTGAAAGTCTTTTAAATTTAGTATTTTACTCTTAAAAGTGTTCCTGTCTGCTATTTTTGAATCTTTGATATTGTTTCTTTCTAGATCTTTTCTTATTTCTGTGATCCACGCTATTGTTGATTTCTTTTTCCAGCAAATAAAGTAAAATTTTTTACTCAGCCTGTTCTCATTCATTCAGAAGAGATGCGCAAAGAAGATTAATCTTCGATTTACCATTACTTTTGATATTTTCTCTATGTTTTCATATATCTCCTTGTTGCTTCCCATTTTTCAACCAGCTGCAGTTTTGTATAGCATCCATTATTTTCCTAATAATCCCTCTTTGAAGAATCTCCATTCAAATGAATAATATAAGAAGTCGCTCTGACAGTCAACAGTGCATTAATGATGTATTTTATTACGTATATCTTGGTGTATTCTATTGTGTATTTATATATTGATTTTTATTTCACTCACCATTTGCACTAACAACAACGATGTCAAATACTTCTTTAAAGAGATAAATCTTCTAAGATACGAGATAGAAGATTGTACCTCAATGTGCCGAAACCGGTCGTCAAATGAATAAAACAAAATTACGAGCCGCGGTGGAATAGCCGAGCGGTCGAAAGCGTCTCGCTGCGGAGCGCGCGGTTGCTCGCTGTGGAGGTTCGAGTCCTCCCTGGGGCATGGGTGTGTGTGTTGTCCTTAGGTTAGTTTACCTAGGTTTAAGTAGTTTGTAAGCTACGGACTGATGACCACGCAGTTTGGTCCGATAGATTTACAAACATTTGAACAACAAAATTACGATCTTGGCACAATATTAATTTGAATACAAAAAAAGAACGTCAATCCCAAACATGAGCAAGTTAACTTGGTTAATTCGGCCCGGAGCTAAATAAATTTCGCCCCTACTTCAGGGTTAGATGAGATAGCAGTGCCGTCACATAGGGGCTTTGTTTTATAGTCAGTTTTCGGATATATGCGAAAGATCAGACAACGTTCTTCTACTTCTTCTTCCTTCTTATATGGGCTGCCCAAGAAAAGTTGTATACCTGGAGAGACAATGTCCAGTTTTATCCTATAACGGCAGTGGCACTTGGGGGATAGTAGAGGCACTGATAATGGTTTCAACGTCGTCCATCAACAGGTGGGGTAGCGACACAGCTGCCAGAGCGTCAACTGTGTGTAGCCTTTAATAGGAAACTTATACAGACAGAAGGCTTAGTGCGATATCAACAGGTGAAGCAAACAAGCATCATGCCGCGGAGACGAGCTCGTGCTTCCTACTGCTATTGAGCAGTTGTGAAGGGATTCAAATTGCGGCCTTCCGAATGGCAGGGTGGTCTTTTCGGTGAATTACGCCGTGTGTGTAGAGGGAGCTGGATAAATAATTAGCATACATATTTTAGGAAGTTGAAAGTCAACATTGTGTAAAGAAATGATGGTTCACCTATCTTCTAAGATACGTTATAATTTGTGTGTTCCTAAATCCAAACTGATTTCCCGTCCGAGGTCGGATTCAACCTGGACGCAGATTCGCGCACTGCAAGACATAACGAAAATCACATTTTAGTTGTAGCCGCGTGCGACTGTGTCAGGCATGGTTGTAAAGTTCTATCAATGAATGAGTTGATAAAATAACTTGGCGTTAATGTATAGATATATCTTTCACAGTAAACTGTATTACGTACGTCTATTGAGACTGCATTTTATTTGCAGAACGCTTAAAAAATGCAACAGAACTACTAAAGAGACTACATACACTACGCTTGTCCGTCCTCATTTGGAGTGTTGCTGCCAGTGTGGGATCCTTATCAGGTGGGTTTGGCGGAGGACATCGAAAGATTCCAAAGAAGGACAGCTCGTTTTGTATTGTCACAATACAGGGGAGACAGCGTCACAGAAATAATACAGGATCTGGGATGGGAATCATTACTACAAAGGTGTTTATCATTGCGGCGTGGTCTACTTACGAAACTCCAATCACCAACATTCTCCTTCGAATGCGAAAATATATTGTTGACTCCCACCTACTTAGGTAGAAATGATCATCAGAATGAAATACGAAAAATCAGAGCTCGAACGGTGAGATTCGGATGTTCTTTCTTCCCGCGCGCTATTCGAGAATGGAATAGGAGATGAATAGTGTTAAGGTGGTTTGATGAACCCTCTGCCAGGCACAGAAATGTGATTTGCAGAGTATCCCATGTAGATGTAGATTGACGACTTGCGAGGAACGCGCAATGTTGTAAATCGTCAGGAGGAACACAGCATTGTACAGGGGAGGGATGTGTTACCCCGCAAAATTGTGACGGAGACACTTGTTAAAATCTGTGATTGCTCAAGCAATCCCCAGCCAATCCAGACGGAAACAGGTCATCGTCTCTCGTAAAATGCGACGCCAGTCGTTCGTAACAACAGACGCTTCGTCGATGAGTTGAAAGCCTACAATAGTAGACTGTTGACTGCGACGGACGACAAGGAGAGCGAGAGGTTATATTTATCAGCTAGTAAACATTTCATAAGTACACCTAACCCTGTCACGAGAGTGAATAAGAGGATACGTCAGCGGTTAAAGGGCTCATTGAGTGAACGTTGCGCTCACAAGTAGGACACATTCGGTCGTTACAAACCGCCCAATACGTCATAGCTTTAGCCGATTTTTGTTATATACTACGCTTTTAGAAGTGTATCCACTTGATATCTTGAATCGAAGATGCTCAGGAGAGTAGTCGTCGATCCAGTGATCTAATGTATGTATTCAGTGTATGCTTCACATAAAGCAGTACAGACAAGTAGCCACTAGTCACAACTAGGAGATGGAGTCCGAGCTTCGAGCTTACCATCATTCGGGGAACCGTGCGGAAGTAGCCGAGCGGTCTAGAGCGCCACGTTACGGTTCGCGCTGTCTCCCGCTTCGGAGTCTCGAATCCTCCCTCGGTCGTGGATATTTATGTTGTCTTTAGAATAAGTTAGTTCAAAAGTAGTTTGTAAGTTTATGGAGTGATGACCGAGCGAGGTGGCGCAGTGGTAACACACTGGACTCGTATTCGGAAGGATGGTGGTTCAAATCCACCTCCGGCCATCCAGATTTAGGTTTTCCGTGATTTCCCTAAATCACTCCAGGCAAATGCCGGGATGGTTCCTTTCAAAGGGCACGACCTATTTCCTTCCCCCATCCTTACTCAAAAATCCGATCGTGAGCTCCGTCTCTAATGACCACGCTCTCGACGGGACGTTAAACCCTAAGATTCCTTCCTCCTAGGGACTGATTACCCCGCAGTTAAGTCCCATAAGCTTTACAAGCATTTGAACATTTGATCATCCGAAGAGATGGAGAACCGCTGTCTACCGTCTTCACAACGCTGAATTTGGTTGCTGCCTGAGGGCAGTTCCGACTTCATTGGTTGGTTTCGTAAAGGCCAATGATCCTGCCGACGAGCTAGAACTCTGGTGTTAACCCTGCTAGAGGTATCAAGAGGTCAACTATCACCATGGGAACCAACTCCAATGGTTCCAAGCCTGGAGCCACAAGCAGTTGCATAGACTGGAGGAGGCATAGAGCACTTCTCCGAGCAGTCTTTACTTCAACACCAAGACGTCGCGGCGCGGGTACCTCCGTTCGAACGGAACAGTTGGCCTTCAGGAGACGTGGCGAGATTGCGAGCTAACGAGACCGACGGAGACGTCACCTGCTGATCTAGCTCCTGTCGAGCTAGAGCCTACACCACGGAATCTTGTACTCAGTTGAATAAACTCCGCCAGGTTTCACGCTCATCCTGACACAAAGCTGGGAACCTACCGCTCGGCCCCAGCATACTGTAACGTGGTAAATAACTTGTTGTTGATGTATAGACATATCTTTCATAGTATACTGTTTTGTGTGACGATAATTTTTTACGACGTATAACATGCGTCAATCGAGTGTAACGACTGGCGAAGAACGCGCATTGTTGTAAATCATCAGGAGGGACACGGCATTGTACAACAGTGACTGTTAAACGCATGAGATAAGTGATATGATGACTGATTCAAATATGTTCTGGGAGACTATGCTTAACGTTAATTACTGGATCTTGAGACGGAAAGTTACTAGTTCGGATTTTGGAATGGATCCCACGTCTACTGGAATCACTCTATGGAGCAGGAATATCAAGAGTGTAAGGGAGGTTGTGTAGGTGATAACTTGTTGTGTATTAGCATGTTTGTCGATCGTGAAGATGGCTACGTCATCGAGCTAATTGTGTGATGTCCGCAGTCGAGCTTTTTTCCGAACAGGTGGCTGTACGAGGCAGTACTCATGTTGGAGAGGTAGAAAGTGAAACTGATCTGTTGACAAACTTTTTCAGCTTCGGATCTTTCGTTAAAGCATTACCTGTTTGCTTTGGGGCTCTAACAAAATAGTTCAGAAGTTTGGTCTTATGGATATGGACATGTAATTCTCTAAGTTACAGAAATTTTTGGATGGATGTTAATATTCTCGTAGACATATTCGTTTGACTCAAACAAGAAGCTGTGATTATTAGTTTTAAAAAAAATCAAATGGAAAGAAGGGTTTGAAATCGATAGGACTCGCGTCTGTTGTGCTTTCTTTGACATATCCAAATGACCCTGTGCATGTAGATGGTTCGATCCATTTAAAGTGGACCTGTTGTGGAAAGTGTAATCAGTTCGTTAGTGTACTCGTCATACATTCACTCAGGTTGGGTGTTGATAGAAACATAAAGAACGTTACGTCCTCGCCACGCATTGTCTGCGCTAAAGGAAATGGTGTCGACGTTTCGGTTGTTTGCATGGCGTAAACAGTAGATGGAAATTTGAGGTTCCATCCAACTGAATGGCTTGAAATCGCTGACCGCGGTGGCCGAGGAGACTGAGGCGCTCCAGTCACGGTCTGCACGGCCGCTACGGTCGGGGGTTCGAATCCCCCCTCGGGCATGGATATTTGTGCCGTCCTAGTTCGTAAGTAGTTCATAAGTAGATTGTAAGTTTAGGGACTGATGACCCCGTAGTTAAGTCCCATAGACTATACAAACATTTGAACATTTGGCTCGAAATCGATGGGTTGCTGTATTCCTTACTCGTGTCGGATGGTGCTTGGAGGAAAAACGGTGTATTCCACGCAACTACAATTTTAACAGTTCCGGGAGTTTGGTTGCGGTGGGTGTAATTTACATCTTGCAGTTGTTTAGTATCTTCGATGTTTGGCGGTTGTGTAGGTTTTAGGGGGAAAACATTTACCTACGTTAATTATAGAAAACTTTCGAGCAGTATGGTGTTCGACTGGAACCCATATGTATCGTCAGGGTGTCACAGCGATCGTGATTACACCTTCAACACTATTTAATATTTTATGTGTGCAGAAAAGTTGATTGGAATTGCTTGAAATCGAAGTCAAGAAACTAGGTTACATGGCAATGACATCTGCTTTAAAAAGAATATCAGCTGCATTGATACAGAGGTTTACATAAGGCTTTGAACTATAAAACCAACGGAACAACGAGCATTTGTTTGCAGAAATTAACAAACTAATGTTCCACACGAAATAACTATTACATAGTGTCCTAAAGCTTGAAGTGAACATCGATAACTACCGTCAGTCCCCGTGTCCGACAGGTCTTAGGTGAGCAGCATGTCTTAATCGAAAGTTATGGGGAGAACGTTCGCTGTGTGGGCCCATGAACTTACACACCAAGACATCGACAGAGTGAATATTATTATTAAAAAGACTTTTTTAACGCGATCGCGTACACCGTCTACATAGTGCGTGAACTTCAACCTTACAGTCCGAGGGCTTACAGATCGATTGCATGTGTGACATTGTAATAGCGCGCGTACACTGCCGGCGTCAGCTGACTGAGGCCTGCTCTGCGTGTTCCGTGCGGCGTATTTAGTTTTCCCTCGGTAGTTTAACACACAGTTTTGTTGGTTGTATGCGCTAAATATTCGTAATTGTGGAACTGTTGGTGATAGTTTCTAAAATAATTCTGGTGACTGGTATTTGATGGACGCTATTTTGGTTCACAATCGAACACCTCCTCGGTATTAGGCTTGAGCGAGTGTGCGACGGGTTGATGTCTGTAAGATCGCTTGCAGATGCATTAGTTAAATGCTGAAACTTAAATATTCTTTTGTGCTTAAACATATAGCGATCCAAATTTATTATGAAGCTTGCTGGTGATATAATACCTTGGTAGTAGGAGACTAGAGTGGAGTTAATCAAATGCTGTTCATAGGTACTTGGGTGAGTGGCTTCAGTATTCACTTGTAAATTACATAGTGTAATTAGAGTATATACCTATGGCATTACAGATGAATTTCTTTACGTCCAAACTGTATATACATGCAGTAATACCTGTAACTGAGGTTCAATGTACCACGTTACCTAAACATAGTTGTAGTATATAAATGCTTTTTGGTTTCCCGCCAATTTCGTAGTGGGGGAGTTGTGAATGCTGACATATAGTGGTGAAAATTATAAATTCTTCCCGCCAAAAAGTATTTTGGGCTATAGCATTCAAATTTCACGGTATACGCCATCTTGGATTACACCATAGTGGAAGGGGAAGGCGGGGGGGGGGGATTGCGTTTCCCCGACAAAAGATGTTAGCTATTGCCAATCTGAATTAACTCAAGTACGAAAATTTTTAACATAGCACAGGTAGTCGAATTACAGCCAAGAAGAAGTTTGCCGTTCACCGGAAGTGCAAAATTTCAATTTCTCGCCCAGTCGCGGCTGCCGTGGGGTTGAGGAAGGATATAGCTAATCCATAGTCCGGGGTTCGAGTCCCAATGGAGATCTCTGCCATTAACGTCTCAGAACAAAACCGGAATTAATTCAATTATGTAATTTGCGCTCATGCCCACCAGCTATCAAGCGTGGAGGAAGGATATCGAACCCATAGTCCGGAGTTCAAGTCCCGCTACGGGTCTCCCTCTAGGCCTTTTGCGCTGACACTCCCACTAATCCGATTACGTAAGCCAATAACATCACTTCCTGGTCTGAGGACCCTAACAGGTACAGTAATCCGATTGAGTCGCTAATCTGATAATCCGATTCGCCACTTCCTGGCTTGAAAACACATAGATATACAGAAGGTTCGGCCCGGCCACTGTACCGCCGGAGGTGTAGGAATAAATTTAGGCTCGGCCCACCCAAATCACTCTACTCCTGTCCCATTCTAATTTTTTTATAGCTCTCGTTGCACATTTACTGCTTCAGCACGCTTTCTTTACTGTTCACTAGCGGTTTCGGTCGAGGACCACGATCTGGTGGCTGTATCAAATGAAAAAATTTATAAATCGCAATAAATACAAAAGTAATGTGCACTATATAACATAAATACCACTTGTTCTGTATAGGAAATTGTGCATCTAGCTTAATAATTACATTACATTAGATTAGTGCTCGTTCCATAGATGATGAATATGATATTTCATAGTGATGTGGAACGTTCTCTGCCGGCCGCGGTGGCTGAGGCGGACTGAGGCGCTTCAGTCACGGTCTGCACGGCCACTACGGTTGGGGGTTCGAATCCCCCCTCGGGCATGGATATTTGTACCGTCCTTAGTCTTAGTTAGTTCATAAGTAGTTTTTAAGTTTAGGGACTGATCACTCCGTAGTTAAGTCCCATAGACTATACAAACATTTGAATTTTTGAACGTTCTTTGGTGTGTACAAGAGAACTTGCCGGAGGTAAGTACGGTAACTGCTCGTGCGGTGGTATTTCGCGACGAGCCATGTTATTATGAAGGCTCAGGTTTGAAGAGCCAGTGCGGGAAGCGTAGCTCTTCCTTCGATGATGTTGATGATGATTGGCGTTTTAGGGCGCTCAACAGCGAGGTTATCAGCGCCCGTCTTCCTTCGAGACTCTTCCTCTGGCACCGTGGAGGTAGTCAGGTGTGGAGACCAGTTTGCCTGACACGAATAGGCGAAGGAGTTGAAGTAGCCCTACTGTCTCTTTCCCTTGTTCTCTTTCCTACAGCGAATTTTCCACTCGAAATCTAGTAAGGAAAGTTGAAACATTGTGTAACTGAGGGACCAAACGGCTGAGGTCATCGATCGTGCCCTAGACTTACAGACTACTTAAGCTATGCTGAGGACAACACACACCCCCTTGCCCGAGTGAGGACTTGATACTCCGGCGGCAGCTGCCGCAATCCTAGATATGTAAATTCATATCTAGTGGCCATCCCTGAGTAGCAGTTAGGAGGGGGCTACTCACCTTTTTTTCTATATCTACATCCATACCCCGCAAGTCACCCGATGATGTGTGGCGGAGGGTACCTTGAGTACCACTATCGGTTCTCCTATTCCAGTCACGTATTGTTCGCGGAAAGAAAGATTGTCGGTATGCCTCTGTGTGGGCTCTAATCTCTCTGATTTTATCTTCATGATCTCTTCACGATATATACGTAGGAAGGAGCAATATACTGCTAGACTCCTCGGTAAAGGTATGTTCTCGAAACTTCGACAAAAGCCCGTAGCGAGTGACAGAGCGTCTCTCCTGCAGAGTCTTCCACTGGAGTTTATCGATCATCTCCGAAACGCTTTCTCGTTTACCAAATGGTCCTTTAACGAAGCGCGCTGCTCTCCGTTGGATCTTTTCTACTTCCTCTATCAGCCCCACATGGTACGGATCCCACGCCGGTGAGCAGTATTCAAGCTGTGGGCGAACAAGTGTACTGTACCTACTTCCTTTTTTTTCGGACTGCATTTCCTTAGGATTCTTCCAATAAATCTAAGTCTGGCATCTGTTTTACCGACGACTGATTTTATACGGTCGTTACATTTTAAATCGCTCCTAATGTCTACTCCCAGATAATTTATGGAATTAACAGCTTCCAGTTTCTGACCTGCTATAGTGTAGCTAAATGATACAGGATCTTTCTGGCTATGTATTCGCAGCACATTACACTTGTCTACATTGAGATTCAATTGCCATTCCCTGTACCATGCGTCAATTCGATGCAGATCCTCGTGCACTTCAATAAAATTTTCCATTGTTATGACATCTCTATATACTACAGCATCATCCGCAAAAAGCCTCAGTGAACTTCCGATGTTAGCCGCAAGGTCAGTTATATATATATATCGTGAAAAGCAACGGACCCACGACACTCCCCAGTGACACACCTGACGTCACTCTTACTTCAGAAGACTTCTCTCCATTAAGAATGACATGCTGCATTCTGTTATCTAGGAACTCCTCAATCCAATCACACAACTGGTCTAATAGGCCACATGGTCTTACTTTGTTCATTAAACGTCTGTGGGGAACTGTATCAAACGCCTTGCGGAAATCAAGAAACACAGCATCTACCTGAGAACTCGTATCTATGGCCCTCTGAGTCTCGTGGACGAATAGCACGAGCTGGGTTTCTAGTTCCGCAGCTCAGGCGCCTTTTTCGAAACCCATGCTGATTCCTACAGAGCAGATTACTAGTCTCCAGAAACGTTATTATATTCGAACATAATACATGCTCCAAAATTCTACAACTGACCTAAGTTAGAGATATAGGCCTATAGTTCTGCACATCTTATAAACGTGGATGACCTGCACCATTTTCCAATCTTGCGGAACGCTACATTCATCTAGAAACCTTTCTTATTGGCTAAAGAGCAGTATTAGGGGCGTTTCCCTTCTGAAGACGCTGAAGAGAGCATAAAGTGACAAATTTTAAGGCGCATTCGGTTTTGAGTCTTCAATATCAGCACTCTTGCCTTTAGATTCCGGTGGACGTGTAGATGTTTGCTGACTGAGGTCAGACTCTGACTTCGCCTCTTACGCCGCCTTGTGCAAGATCATTTGGAGTGACTATTTTTCGTACCTGTCTTCGCAGTTCCATGAGGCCCACCTCACAACACCCATAATGTAACCCAGTATTTCCTCTTGTTTATCAGTGGTCTGTTTTTCTTTTAATTCCCATGTAAATATTTTTAAGCCAGTTGCGACGTAACTTCTCGACTGGGATTAGGTCACAAAAGCTTACAGTCCTATGCAGTGTTCTGTACGGTGCATTTAAACAATTACCTTATTATCACGTAGTTTTGGTATAACTTCTTGTAACTCAACATCTGAAATCGCAAATGTGCAGCAAATGTTCAAATGTTTGTAGAACTTATGGGACTTAACTACGGGGTCATCAGTCCCTAAGCTTACAAACTACTTATGAACTAGCTAAGACTAAGGACGGCACAAATATCCATGCCCGAGGGGGGATTCGAACCCCCGACCGTAGTGGCCGTGCAGACCGTGACTGGAGCGCCTCAATCCTTTGCGGCCGGCAAAAGTGCAGCAATCTCTGGATCACGTCGAATACGAGCAGCTAGACTCAAGTATTGTGTGCGCTAGTGGTATGAAAAATAAACAGCAACACCATGTAAGTATGAATCAGTATTTTAATCCAGCTCTTTAAATAAACTAACATATGTACGATAATCACATCCAACAATGATAAGTCAATATATTGATGGACATAGTGACTGCCTCGAAATATGATTTAATACTTCGCCTCCACCACGGCCTTTATACAATAATCAACAGTGCCCTGTGCTGTTATAGTTGCTAAAAATATGAAATAAGTAAAATTTACAATCGGTTTTTTCAGTCGTAAAAACATTTTATATTCTATAGAACGAGCGTAAATGTGTCTTCATTTTTTAATAACATTTAAGCCTTCGACAATGTTTTTAAGCACCAAAAATATACTTAAATATGAAAAATAATAATGAATATTAAGTTTATCGTAATAATTTGAAAAATCTTAATAGCAAACTGTTTCTAACATTTATGTAGCTATGATTCACTGGTATTTTCAATTCTGTAACGTTATTGATTAGGAAGAATAATGCATACTCTGAGTTTATCTACACAGTGGCTTTGGCATTTATGACCTAATTAATTATTATGTCAAAATTTAATCAGGGGACTGTAGACCTAGCAGTTTAGTTCCCCCAAAATCCTACCAATAACAACAAAATTTAATCTAAAATAATTGATTATTACTAAAAGTTTACACGCTCACTTATCTTTACATTACATAACTTAATATTGGTATTTGAACTAATATTCATGATGTCTTCTTGGCAGAGATGTGCTCTCAGATATTTTCAGATTTACATTAAACTATTACGTAATTTATGTTCCTAACAATTGACAGGCTTTTACACATTGCTTATTTACTTTTGATACTAGTTAGATAAATCAATGTGTACGCAGATACGTCTCTTGGGTCTTTGTTTATGTTTTCAACGGTGTCTCGAAAAATTAGTTTCAATTTAGTCTCTTTAGCTCAGAAAATGGGATGGTAACTGTGTTTAAATATATCTTTACGTCTTGTTTATACATAACAGTGCTCATTAGAAGAAATACATTTGGGTAATTTAAACTTACTCTGTCTCTTCCTAGCTTGGACATTTCTTGTTTAAACAACGGCGCGAGTGCTGTGTTTTTCATTATTCAGTGCGTAACTTTTCTTTATATTAGGCATCTTAACTTATAGATAGTGTACATATTTCCCGTAAAGGCTATAAAGTGAAATAACTGTATTCCATCATTGGCCGATGGAGATCCCATCTACAATTTTTCGACAGCATACTACAACCCTTTATTTGGCGCCACGTGGGAGGCTTACGTGCTGATGAAATGAGGATGACAACACACGTCATTCAGTCCCCTATAGGAAAACGAACCCTGGCCTCCTGCATGGTAGTCAGCGACGTCGTTTTTTTTTTTTTTTTTTATTTTATTTTTTATTTTTTATTTTTTATTTTTTTTTTATTATCTTATTTATATTTTCCATTATTTCTTCGGGTAGTTCGGTCTTGGCGGTTTTGGGATCGCGTTTGTTCCATGTTGATTATTCAGTTCATCGCTCAAAGATTTTTATTTCTGGGGACAGCTATCCCTCTGATCTAACGCGCTCAGCTAAGGCGCCTGAGCTGCGGAACTAGATACGGAGTCACTGGTACAACGCAAGACTTCACGGCCGGCTTCCTGCACAGTTTTAGAGGATTGTTTTTTCTTCCCGGGCGGGAAACAGAAAGAAGGAAGCAGTAGCCAATGAACAACTAATCTAATCGGGATGGTACACAGATCATCAGATAAACACTAATGAAAAGAATTTTCTCTTTAAAACTAAAAGGAAACGAACCAGCCAACATGACGCATTATGAAAACTTTAGTATCTCTGTGGCCGCCGTTTCCAGAAAGCTAAGAAGTAATGACTTCTTGTCTACGGACAATAGCAGAATTACAATGGTATCCATCTGTATAGTTCTCCCCCCAGATAACTCGTATTTGCAAAATCGTAAGTCAGACGTAGGGAAATGAGCTACTGCAGAGATTCTGACCTGCTTTCTAGTCAAGTCTCTGAAGTATGCCCTTCGCTAGATTTTGAATGTTTATGTGAACGTTATCACAGAATAGGGTAACGCCGTTTGCGGGCTTGTCTAGGTTTTACGAGGGCACCATCTTCTCTATAGCCCATATATTCTGTCGAGTTAGATTTTACCGTTTTAGTGACCTGGATAAAAGACATTTATCGTCATCGTTTAACAAAGTTCTAGAGCTTCCGAAATTTCAGTATTATACCGCCGTCAATGAACTAGAGACTCCTAATTTTGTAACTGTTACGAATACTTCCTTGAGGAAATAAACCACCGCTAACAGTTTTTAGGATCGTTCTATTTACCTACCTCTGTATACAACCACATTTCTGCTACAATAATGGCAGCAGAGGAGCTCACTTTCATTTCGTATAGGAACGATAGCACTTCATACATTGCACGGTGTCAGCAAGTGAAGAAGTGTGAACTCATTTATTATCTACAAATAGCATTATGAATCGATATGGCACAAACATGCGAAATCAAGTAAATTGTTAAAAAGACTTAGATTTGTTGAGAATCTGTCTTTATACAATTCGCATTGCAGCGATGCGATTCAGAATTACGATTCTTGAATCACAACAGACCGTGTTTTCGCAAAACGCTTTTCATGGTGTTATTAACAAACATTTCGTTAGTGAATGTTCGTCAAAGTAGTTACTAAGTTACGGATTTTTGTGCAGCTAAGACACAGTCCCAATTCTATACTTTTCTTTCCATTTGTTGGTAACAAATTTTGACCAGTTATTGGAAGTACACAGAACGCTAAGTAGCATGTCAAAACACGTGCGTTGAAAGAACGAAACTGAGCAATTTTAACTGCTGCTGCTATCAGTGAATTTATTTTCTGTTAAACCAAATAAAAATAATGCTACTTCATCCCATCACTGAATCGGGTATTAAACTGGTTGTTTGCATCATGTACAGCAATAAACATGTTGAATCGCTTAAATAGTTAGCTCAAATGTTGATCATTTTACTAGTTTTATTAAAAAATGATATTTTGATGGCACAGTATCTTATACTTTTGGATGGCCGGTTTCTATATATGGTACATATCAACTTTAGACCGTGTCTCTCGCCAAAAAAAAGTGCAATGAAGAATAATTATTTTTAATAAATTTATTTTCAAAAACATTTCTTTCATGCTATCTGCATTTTATTTTACGTCTACTACGTTTGATTATATATTTTCTTGTTTGGTCCATTTCATTATCAACGTATATGTTGCCATGCTGAGTTTATTCTTCTATTTTGCTCTCTCCTACATTTTAGTAATAAGTATTTTCATAAACCCCAGTAGGTATTTGCGGACAAGTGCCTGATTTGTTAATTCGCCGCAGTGGAGTGGCCGAGCGTTCTAAGGCGCCTTGCTCCGGAGCGCGCCGCTGCTCGCCGTCGGAGATTCGAGTCCTCCCTCAGGCATGTGTGTGTGTGTGTGTGTGTGTGTGTGTGTGTGTGTGTGTGTGTGTGTGTGTGTGTTTTGGCCTTAGCATAAGTTAGTTTAAGTAGTTTGTAAGCGTAGGGACTGATGACAAAAGTAGTTAAGTCACTTAGATTTACAAAGATTTCAACATTTGATTTGTTAATTTCATTGGGTACTGGTGTCACACTACGTTCATGTTCGTGGTAATTCCACACCACTTGCTTTTGAGATTCCATACCTGGTGCTGCCAAGCCGTTTTTATCTGATTCACTGAGTACCTTCCTTCGTATTTGACAAACATGTACATCGTACACCAGCTTCTCAATCGCGTATTCGTGAGTGGATGCTTCGTCATTTGGAAGAGGAAAGGAGTAACTACTGCAATCAGATCCGCTTTCATTACCGTCCTTGCAATGCCTATAACTTGCGTAATCTTCTTTGATTTTGCCATATAAAAGGGTTTTACCTCCCAGCCCGAAGGCTCATATAATGTCAACACAGGCATGGAACTCCAGTTTTTTTTTTTTTTTTTTTTTCTTTTTATGTGAAAATATGATGTGTATGGCTACTCAATTTCAGTCACTATGGCTTTAGAACAGTTAAATGTAACTTTGTTAATTAAAAGGAATTTCTAATTCATGTAATGATAAATAATGTACACTAAAGTATTCGTTGTAATTCTTCAAGCTTTCAGCTATATTGACGTATTCATAACTGCTTAATTACTGTCACTGTCAAAAAGACAGGTAGGCCATAAAGCCATCATATAAAAACACTGTGCGACGGATTTTTAGCCAGACCGATGGTTGCCACCCACACCGGATTTCCTCTCTCCACACCCGCGAGGCTCGAGCGGACTATTCGCTAGTTGCTGCCGCCTGGGACTTCCTGCCGGAACGTGTAAATGCGGGTGAGCGCGCTTTCCTGCGCTTATCTAATCCGCACCTCACAGCGGCCACGTCTTCTCCTCGCCGAGCACCATCACACTTACTGTTGCACAAGAACACCTCAAGCCAAGTATTGTACTAACCATTTACTTTTAAAACTTACCAAAATAATTTTCAGGTGACCTAAATAGGTAATTAACTGAGATTTATCACTTTTAACCCTTGTTCTGCGGAATTTCGACCGTGTAAACTTATTGAAAGGGCTATTTTCCCTTGAGTACAGCCTATAAATCTCATTTGAATACATGTTGCTAACCCTTCACTAAATTGAATGAAAATTTTAGGTTCTAGAGAAATTGTTTATTATTTTATTAACTTGTATCAAGTGAATGTTACTGCTAACACTTATTTGCTATTAATTTTTAATATGTCACAGCCGTGGTGGAGTAGCCGAGCGGTCTAAACGTCTCGCTGCGGAGCGCGCGGTTGCTCGCCGTGGAGGTTTGAATCCTCCCTGGGGCATGGGTGTGTGTGTTTGTCCTTAGGTTAGTTTGTAGGCTACGGACTGATGACCACGCAGTGTGGTCCGATAGATTTACAAACATTTGAACATTTCAATATGTCACACCACCGTGTAACCTACACACAGACCTACACATTTTACAGGTGGCTCTAACACGAATGAACCATTAAAATGGTCACTTACTAATTCGACAAAAATTTGTTGAAAATTGCACCACTTTTAGACAGTTATGTTCATAATCCTTTCCCCTCCCCAATCCCCCCCTCCTCATAGTAACTGTTCATGCCTAGAAGGGGGAAGGATGTACGAGGATGACACCTGCCCCTCGGGTGCATAGGGATCAGGAGGAGAAATTCCCACATTTTTCGTAAGTGTATCGTTCAATCTGTCTGGCCTGGCCGCTTACGATCTGTGACACGTGCCTGCAAACTTCCACACACATGTTCCAATCACATGCCTGTTTTATGGTTCTGCTGACAAGGGTACACCACTCCCGGAGAATCTGCAGAACCCAGCCACCAATAACGAGCCACTCTGGTGGTCACGTGGGGTATACCATACCCAGACCTGAACAACAGAGTGAAGAACGGAAGCTTTCTTGCGTCCTGGCCTCCGGCCTGACTAGACCTGTTCCCTTGACCTCCATCGATCATAACTTTGCCCTCGGATTCCAAGATGTATCTATAGGGACCGGCGTTGATCTGCTTCCGGGTCCCTTTTAACACCATGTAACAGTTTTCCCTAATAAACCCACTCTGAGTTCTCCATCATGCCTTTCTCATTTAAGCTTCATACCAACGCCTTGGCCTTGACGTTCCGGCACAGTTCTATTGGATTCAAACCGGTAGAGTGAGGCGAATCACCTGTATAATAGCATCACCGATCCTCTTCGATATCGGTCTCTTTCCGCAATATTTTGGTCCCTAAAACGTGTTCCACATTCGCTCCAGATGAAAACCCGTCGACAATTACTGTTCAGACAAAATCGGCACTCATCTGTGAAGACACATTGGCCCATTGTTCGGCCATCCACGTGGTATGTTGACGAATCCGCTAGAGACATCCCCTTCTGTGAAGACTTGTGAAGGGCATGCGATCAGCAGGTCTCTGAAATTAAAGGCCACTATTCCAGAGTCGTCTGTGCACGTTTCGAAAAAAAAATGTTTGTATAGCTTATGGGACTCAGCTACGGGGTCATCAATTCCTAAACTTACAAACTACTTATGAACTTGCTAACACTAAGGACGGCACAAATATCCAAGGGGGGATTCGAACCCCCGACCGTAGTGGCCGTGCAGTCCCCTCGGCCATCGCGACCGGCTGCACTTTTCGCCTCAATAGATTAGGTACTGAGACAATAAAAGTAGTTGTTATCTATTGGGTAGCGAAATAACATTTGATGGCCGAAGTAAAGAAGATATAAAATGCAGAATGGCTATGGGAAGAAAAAAGTTTCTGAAGAAGCGAAATTTGTTGACATCCAATATTAATTTAAATGTTAGGAAATCGCTTCTGAAAGCATTTGTCTCTGGTATAGGGGAGTGACGATAAGGAGTTTAGAGTAAAAGATGAAAGAATTATTTAAAATGACGAATGCTGATGATTAGATAGGCAGATCACGTATCCAATGAGGAGGTGTTCAATAGATTTTTGGAGAAGAGTTTCTGGGATATTCTAAGAGAAGGGACATAGTCTGAGACATCAAAGAATCATCAACTGAGCATTAGAAGGACGCGTGTGGGGTAAAAATCGTAGAGGAAGACCGTCGAATACAGTAAGCAGATTCAAAAGGACGTATCAGATGAAGAGACTTGCACAGGACAGGTTAGCGTGGAGAGCTGCATCAAACCAGTCTGCGGACTGAAGACCACAACAGCAACAACAACAACAGGAATACTTGCTGATTTCTTAATGACCTTTAAGGGTATAAGGACCTTAAAATATGAGGGCATTTCATAGGAACAAATAAGCCGTTTACTTGCTACAGAAAAATGGACCAGTGAACGATAATATTGTGTTTATACTAGGGGTGTTCAACCGAAAAGGTACTAAATGTCTTAGCATCCAACCTGGTTGAAATTTGAATATGCCACTTCGGGATAACCTAGTGCGACATCTACAGTCGCAAAGCATGCGTCCTCACAAAAATGTTCAAATGTTTGTAAGGCTTACGGGACTTAACTGCGGGGTTAAGAGTCTCTAAACTTACAAACTACTTATGAACTAACTTATAATAAAGACAACACAAACATCCATGCCCGAGGGAGGATTCAAATCTCCGACACGGGAGGCCGCGCGTTTCGCAAAATGGCGCTCTAGACCGCTCGGTTACTCCCGCGCTGTAGCCTCAGCAGGCGAACTAATGCTCACCTTTTTTTTTTTTTTTTTTTTTTTTCGAAATCCGAGGTCCGATACTTATCGAATTGCTCGTGCACGGAAAAACATTAACAGTGACGTGTGATACCGTAGCCAAAGCAAGTATATCGAAAGCAAACGACCTGGGCTGTTCACGGAAAGAGTGTTTCTGCTCCATGAAAACGAACGTCCAAATGCCCTGTGGCTTGCATCTGTCTAGTCCACTAAAAACAACATGTCAAAGGGTAGCGCTTCAACTCGCACTAAAGAGCACAGTAGAAACTGGTTGTTGTCACAAATGGACCATAAGGATACATACAACAAAAAATGCAGAACCTCACACATCAAAAACACCGCGTCGTTGTTGTTGGCCGGTGGGAAGGCGTGTCCACTGATCGGCCTGCGGCAGCGACATGCCCTAATATTGCCAGTAATGAGGCAGAGACCCCACCCGTGGTTGCGTGGGAGGTTGCTCCAGTGCGTGGCAGGCGCCGTAAGACATTCCGGGGGACCGATCATGGGGCATCCCCAGTTCGTCTTGCGAACAGGTTTGAGGCGGCTATCTATTCAGGACATGTTCCTCAGTCGGACGGGGACTCTCAACCTGAAGTCACCATGCAGTCTGCAAGATCCGCACAGAGGGTGGGTTTGCTCGTAGTTGAGAGCTCCAACGTTAGGTTGGTAACGGAGCCTCTTAGGGAGATGGCTGCCAATGAGGGGAAGAAGGCCAACGTGCACTCCGTGTGCGTATGGGGTGGAGTCATTCCAGATGTAGATAAGGTCCTTCCGGATGCCATGAATGGTACGAGTTGCAGCCAACTGCAGATGGCTCACGTCGGTACCAATGATGTGTGTCGCTTTGGATCTGAGGAGATCCTCTCAGGTTTTGAGCGGCTATCTGAAGTGTAAAGACTGCCAGTCTTGCTTAGAAGATGAAAGCAGAGCTCACCATCTGCACCATAGTTGACAGAACCGACTATAGACCTTTGGTGCAGATGTGAGTGGAGAGTCTGAATCACAGGCTCTGACCTCCGACCTTGTGGACTGCAGATTACTCGACTTGCGTCATCGAGTGATGGGGTTCCGGGTTCCGCTGAATAGGTCAGGCGTCCACTACACGCAGGAAGCGGCTACACGGGTAGCGGGAGCTGTGTGGCATGGACTGGGCGGTATTTTTAAGTTTAAAGGCCTCGGGAACACACAGAAAGGGTCTAAATCTCAAAGGGTACAGGTCAAAGATAGAACGAACACAGATCTAAAAACCATAGCCCTAACAGTTGTAAATTGTCGTAGCTACGTTAGGAAAGTACCAGAGGTACTAGCGCTAATTGAAAGTAGTGAATCTCAAATCATTATAGGTAGCGAATGCTGGCTAAAGTCCGAGATAAGTTCAGCTGAAATATTTTCTAAGGCGCAAATAGTGTTTAGAAAGGATAGATTGAATAAAACAGGTGGCGGCGTATTTATTGCTGTCACAAATGGTTTATCTTGTAGCGTAATTGAAGTTGATAGTTCCTGTGAATTCGTATGAGTAGAGGTTATGATTGACAAAAAGAAGAAATTAATAATTCGCTTTTCTACCGCCCCCGTGACAAAGATGATTCTGTTGCAGAAATGTTCAAAGAAAGCCTGAACCAAATTTCAAAAATGTTCGCCAAGCATACAATTGTAATTGCTGGCAACTGTAATTTACACTCGATATGTTAGCAAAAATACACGTTTAAAACCGGAGGCAACCATAAAACTTCGTCCTAAATCGTACTGAATGCATTTTCCGAAAATTATCTCGAGCAATTAGTTCATAAACCCACTAGAATAGTAAATGGTTGTGAAAATATACTTGACCTCTTAGCAACAAATAATCCGAAGCTAATATAGATCATCAAAACAGACACAGGGATTAATTAACACAGAATTGTTCTAGCAAAAATGAATATCGGATCCAAAATATACCAAAAATAAAAGGAAAATATATTTATTCAAAAAAAGCAGATGAAAATTCAATTGACGTTTTCCTGAGTGAGAATCTCCAGTCTTTCGAAACTAACAATGTTAGTGTAGATTGGATGCGACTTACGTCCAAATAAATAACATCGACAACTATTGACAGATTTATACCAAGCAAATTAACAAAAGAGGGCTCTTATCTGCCGTGGTACACAAAACAGGTTAAATCACTTGCAAAAGCAAAGAAAAAAGCATGCCAGATTTCACCGTCACAAAATCCTCTATAAAACTGGTTCCACTCCATACTGGTGATTGGTACAGCAACAGGTTACGAATTTATCTCGAAAGTCAGTCTCAGTTGCAAAATTATTTTTATTTCAATGACGCGTTTCTCCCTTTTGAGGCATCATCAGATAATGTAAACGATATATGGTGAGCCATCTGTCATCATTGTAAAATCAACCATCTAGGAAGGAAACATATCGTCACAGTCGTTTAGAAATTTGGGTGTTAGGCAAAACCAAACGCGTCATGTTGCGCACAGCACAGAGTAGTCAGATAGACGATAGGTTTCCTACCCTAGATGGTTTATTTTATAATGGCATAGCTCACCATATATCGTTTACATTATATGAAGATGCATCAAAAGTGCGACAAGAGTCACTGAAATAAACATATTTTGCAACTGAGACTGACTTTCGAGATAAATACAAAATGCTCAAGACTGGCAGGCTTTTACTGAAACTCGAAATTTAGCTCGAAATTCAATGCGACAATCTTATAATAAATTCCACAACGAAACCCTGTCACGTAATTTGGTAGAGAATTCTAGGAAATTCTGGTCGTATGTAAAATATACAATCAATACCTTCACTACGCAATGGTAACGGTGATGTTACTGATGACAGTTCTGCTAAAGCATAATTTCTTAACACAGCCTTCCGAAATTTCTTCACGAAAGAAGATAAAGCAAATACTCCAGATTTCGTATCAAGAACAGGTACCAGCTTGCATAATTTAGAAGTTGATACCTCTGGTGTATTAAAGCAACTGAAATCACTTAACGGAAGTGAGTCTCCCGGTCCCGATTGTATACCAATTAGTTTTCTTTCAGAGTATGCTGATGCAATAGCCCCATACCGAATTAACATTTACAACCTCTCGCTCAGCGAACGTTCCATGCCCTAAGACCGGAGAGTTGCGCATGTTACGATAATATTGAAGAAAGGAAATAGGAATGACCCGAAAAATTACAGGCCTATATCACTGATGTCGGTTTGCAGCATGATTTTAGAACATATACATTCCTCAAATATTAGGAACTAACTCGAAGAGAACGACATATTTATCCATAGTCAACACCAATTCAGAAAGCATCATTCTTGAGTCACAGAGCCGTATTTCTAGATTTCCGGAAGGCTTTCGACACTGTACCTTACAAGCGTCTTCTAATTAAACTGCGTTGTTATGGAATATTGTCACAGTTGTACTATTGGATTCGTGAGTTCCTATCAGAAAGTACACAGTACGTTGTATCTGACGGAAAGTCATCGAGTAGAACAGAAGTGATATCTGGCGTTCCTCAGGGAAGTGTTATAGGGCCCCTGCTGTTCCTTGATTTTACAAACGACTAAGAAGAGATTTTGAGTTGTTCCCTTAGACTGTTCGTGGATGTTCAAATGTTTGTAAATATATAGGACCAAACTGCGTGGTCATCAGTCCGTAGCTCACAAACTACTTAAACCTAGGTAAACTAACCTAAGGACACACACACACACCCATGCCCCAGGGAGGTCTCGAACCTCCACGGCAAGCAACCGCGTGCTCCGCAGCGAGACGCTTTAGACAGCTCGGCTACTCCACCGCGGCGTTCGTGGATGATGCTGTCACTTATCGGTTAGTAAAATCACAAGAAGCCCAAAAGCAACTGCAAAAGGATTTAGATAAGATACCTGAAAGGTACAAAAATTGTCAATTGAGCCTTAGTAATAAGTATGAAGTCATCCATATGACTGCTAAGAGAAAACCGTTAAACTTCATTTACACGATAAACCAGTCAAAACTACAGGCCGTAAATTCAACTAAATACCTAGAAGTAACAATTATAAACAACTTAAATTGGAAAGAACAAACAGAAAATATTGTGGGGAATGCGAAGCAAGGATTACGTTTTATTGGTAGAACACTTAGAAGATGCAACACTTCTAATAAAGAAACTGCCTAAGGCACGCTTGTGCATACTATTTTGGAATACTGTTGCGCATCGGGGGATCCCCACCATGTGGGACTGACAGACGATTTAGTGACAGTTCAGAGAAGGGCAGCTCGTTTTGTATTATCACAATATATGGGAGAGAATGTCACAATTCATTAAAACAAAGGTGTTATTCACTGCGACGAGATTGCTAAATTTCTTTCACCAACTTTCTCTTTCGAATGTGAATATATTTTGTTAGCACCCACCTATATACGAAGACATGATCATCAATATAAAATAAGAGAAATCAGATCGAAAACAGAAAGATTTAGGTGTTTCTCTTGTCCGCGAGTCATTAGAGAAATACCATAAAAGCTGTTTGATGAACCCTCTGCCATGCACTTCAGTGTGTCTTGCAGAGTATTTATGTAGATGTATACGAGATAGCAAAAAAGCCGCACGGAAAAGTGAGAACTACTTCGCGAAACAAGTCGTGCTAAATATATATATATATATATATATATATATATATATATATATATATATATATATATAAATGGATTGCTGTTCGTTAGTCTCACTAAAACTCGAGAACGGCTGAACCGATTTAGCTAATTTTAAGTCTCCAAAAATTCGTGTAAGTCCAGGGAAGGTTTAAACGGTGATAAAATATGGAAAAGTTGTCCGAAAAAAGAGGAAAATCGGGAAAAACTGACACAGCGTTTTCCAGTGAGCTTTCAATACCGTTCGTCCAATTGCGATAAAATTTTGTACATTTCATGTTGAAAGCAAGAGGAAGGTTGGCATCAAATAAAAATTTGGATAAGTCGCCCGGAAAGTAGGAAAATTTAGGAAAAATCGAAATCGATTTTTTTTTTTTGTTTTTTTTTTTTTTTTTAATAAAAGTCAATTGCCACATGGTTGTAAGAGAATCACTTGAATGCGGCATTCGCAAGACGGAGAGGGGTAATTCTGGTTTGGTTTTTTCATTATGGTCTTGGAAATGTTTTCAGTTAAGAGAAGAAAAAGAAGTAGGGACAGTTAAAAAGGAAAGTTGCAAAATTCGAACCAAGTTCCTTTTTCAATGTGTTTTTAAATGTACTCAACACTGTAAGTTGAGAAGTAAGTTCTCATGAACTAAAAATTAGGGAAAGCTACCCGAAAATTTTGAAAATTCGCGAGAAAGTGTTAGAGCTTTTCTCAATGGGATATCAATATCATTCGTCTGATTGCGATAAAATTTTGCATATTTGACATTCAAAGCAAGAGTAACGTTCTTATGAAATAAAAATATGGAAAAGTTTGCCGGAAAAATGGCAAATTAAGAAAAAAATAGAGATTTTTTTCTATGGAATATCAATACCATTCATCTGATTGCGATAAAATTTTGCACATTCGCCGTTCAAAGTGAAGTAAAAGTGTGGAATACTTGGCCAGAAGATATAAAAATTAGTGTAAAACTGAAAGAGCTCTTTTCTTTGGGATATCAATATCATTCGTAGGATTGCACATTTGACGTTAAAAGAAAGAGTACATGCGTACTTCTGTTCTTCTGCCGTTCTATCCACTTTTTTTACAAGAGGTACAATGCATTTTTAAAAGTTAATTATAACTTCTGAAAAATAGTTAATAAGTCAAATAGTAAATAGCTGTTCCAGAGAGTAATTATTGTTCGATATTTCGCTTCCTATACTTCAAATCAAAAAATATCTTGAATTACACACTTTCTAAAGTATCTTATCCGGTACTTCAGCGCTAAAGCTATCTCCACACCAGATTTCATCACAACAGATTCAGCGATTTATGTGATGATATATAGCCAAATTGGTTCAGCCGTTATCGAGTTTTAGCGAGACTAACGAACAGCAGTTCATTTTTATCTTTGACATATACGGGTTCAGATCGTGTAAAGCGAACTTTACTCTTTCAAAGTATATTTCTGAACGCACCCAACAACATTATTTTACATGTTTTAAATTTAAATTGCCCTCGCAATTTTTCCATATTTTATCACCGTTTAAGCCTTCCCTGAACTTCCACGAATGTGACATGAACATTATCCTGGTCATGTTCAAATGTTTGTCAAACTCAAGAGCTTTAACTGCGGGGTCATCAGTCCCTAAGCTTACAAACTACTTATGAACTACCTTACACTAAAGACGACACAAACATCCATGCCCGAGTGGGGATTCGAACCCCCGACGGGAAACGGTCTCGCGCATCAGAGGATAGCACCTCAATGCGAATGGGCACTCCGTAGCGGCATCGTGGGCATGTGCGCATGATTTACCCACTCTTTTCGCCCACTATCGAACCGATACTTGGGACTCTCTTATGATGCCTTTATAAAGCTACTGTACCTAAAATACATATAATTTAAATTAATATGGTTTATAGCTATTAAGAGGTAAGTGATAACTAGTTCACCGGGTCATCTTGTAAAACATAAAAATCGTGAATGGCAACAGAATTTTTACCTATAAACAGACCCACGAATGTACGTCAAGAAATATTTACATCTGTTATTGAGTAAAATGTGAAGAGTGGTGGCGTGAGTAATGCAAACCATATGAAGGTCACGGAGAATTTATATAAGATACTGTATAATTTTTAAACTGTAAATACTGTAATGGAATTACAAATTAAAAATAATAACAAAATAATTGGAAAAGCTGCACTCTTACTACAAAATGTATAAACTCTCACGCATTTGCAAAGGACCTGGACTGCAGTTGAATGGAATGGCCTGTCTGCAAAGGGGGCTATAAGATAAGCATTAAGAAGAGCAAAACGATGGTAATTGAATGCAGTCGAATTGAACCAGGCGCTGCGGAGGGCATTAATTAGGAAACGACACATAGTAGAGGAGATCGGTTATTTGGGCAATAAAATAAATTCTTATAACCGAAGTAGTGAAAACATGAAATGCAGATGGCAATGGGGCGTCAGTAATTACCGAAGAATAGAAATTTGTTAACATCGTATATTAATTTAAATGTTTGTAAATCTTTTCGGAAGGCTTTTGCATGGTGTGTAACACTGTACGGGTTTGAAACGTAGACAGGAAGATGATAAAAGCATTTGAAACGTGGGAATAAAGACGAATGCTGAAGATTAGATGGGTAGATTGCTTAACTGATGAGTAGATACAGATCAGAATTGTGGACAAAAGAAATTTCTGGTATATCTTGTCAAAAAGAAGATTGGTTGAACACATTCTAAGACATCAAAGAATCAACACTGGAGGGAAGTGCGTGGGATTAAAATCACAGAGGTGGACCGAGAGACGAATGCAGTAAGCAGGTTGAAAAGGACGTAGCTTGTCGTTCGTCCTCAGAGATGAATAGGCTCGTACAGGATAAAGAAGCGTGCAAAGCAGTAGCAAACATGTTTCGGACTGAAGAAAACAACAACACTCATTTATCTTCTAAGTTTTCTATTTTTGTGTATGTTTACATGTTGCTTTAATTAAGTAACGACATGCTTTATAGCTAGTCATTTTGTGTACTGTGGGTTTTTCTCTTTCTTTTGCGACGTGTTGTCTAGTTTTTGTAATATTATTGTTATTTTTCGGATTGTGTACTGTTTGTTGTCAACTTGCACTGTTTGTCAACAACACGACAAATGACTCCTAAAATCTACCTTACTTTTTACATTCATTCACTCAAAGAATAGAAAAAGTAGTGGAATTGCTTGCAGAATAATTGACAGATTTGAGCGAAAATCATTAAGGGTCCAAGTGAAGTGTAATTTCGAAGTAAGATTTAAAGTCATTTAATATAGCCTTTAATTTGAAAACAGCTTGAATCTGACACTACTTTTTCACAAATTTGAGATAAATATTTCATTTTTGTCTTACGACCAGTGTTTATATGTGAAAAAATATAATCATATGTACTTGTGCTAACTTGGCTCCTTCGTAAAGAAATGTGATATGCACAACTTCAGATACTGATTTATTCATTCATAACTGACTTTGTTATTTTCGTAATCGTACAACGTAAATATTTTCCCGTTAATTAATACTCTATCCCATAATTAACAGCAACAAGAGTTCGTACTGCGAATTAATTCTTTCTTGACAACGTTAGTAAAAAATTTGAATAAGTATTGAAATTTCGACTTGTACACTAAGATATATCTCAATCGTGGACTGGTGAGCGTCTTATTATCTTGCAAGAACTAATTACAGTTGCTTCGTGTGACCTAACAAGAAACGTTCTGCACGTCTCTGTACATTTATTTTGGTGGGGTTTTTTTTTGGCAGGGGGTGTGGTTGGGTGAATAACGTTTAGTCTGACTGCCAAAGTAATTCATTTAGAACATCTCTGCGTGGAAAACATTAAGATGTATTGACTGAAAACCGCTTATCGCTAATTGTCAATTTTAGGAAGCGACATTCAAAGAAAACGGTACAATAGTTCTACTGCTGCAGTAGTCTATCTCATGTAAGAATAATCAGTGTATGGCAACAGAACGTTATCTCACTGTAGAGAGACTGTACTGTGCAGATGTGGAATGAGAGGAGAGCTAGGAATCAGTGTGTTTTGGGAATAAGCAACATCCTTGAAGAGAGCTACTTTCTGTGTTGGAACTTGTGTAGAGACGACGTTCGGATGAAATTCTCCGTGCGTGGCAACCCTCGCTTTACATGAGTTATCTGTCGTGGAATCCCGACCGGCTTCTGCAGGCCATTACAGAGCCCCACGAGGATTTCCACGGCTTCTTCTCGTGTGTTGTTGCTCTCAACATTCATCACTGTCGCCTCACGCCGTCAAAACGTGATCTACGAGGAGGCTCATCGCGGATCTATTACACAGTTTCTCCGGAGAAGTCTTATCACATCAGTATCTGCCTGAAAGTGTGATATTACGCTCCCTTCGATTCAGAATAATTTCCATCTTTTGATAGATATCCAGTAATACAGTGTGCAACATACAGGATAGGCCTGTTCCACGTAAATCTACTCCTTCATATATTGTGAAAAATTCAATTTCCTTACGATCTATAAATGTCAGAATCTCACACAATGGAATGCACAATCCATAAAGGTCAGCAACTCCTATGCAAAATTAGGTTTTCTTTAATGGGGCATGCACGATTTTCCCAAAAAAATGAAAACTTGAGATACAAGAGTACTGTTCGAAAGCGCATGCATTTAGAAATATTAGATTTTAAAGGATGGCAGGTGTAGCGCAGTTTCTGCAGTAACATGCAGGGAATAGTTTTCATTATTGTGGTAAAAAAAGAAAAGAAAAAACCACATACTGTGCCATTTAAATAAAGGTAACTTTGTGTACAAAGTGATATTTGTTTCCTTCCTTTTTCTTGCCCATTGCGTGAGCACGTTGCAGGACAGCACATACAACCATTGCATATACAGTAGAAACCGAGGTGCTGTAATATAGAATGACCACACTTTGACGTAATTATGGTGTGTAATGTTGGTCAGTCTATGCAACTACAAATAAGATGCGACCCTGCTCACCAGATGCGTTTCGTTTTGGTGACAATTAAATATCTTCAATGGTTTAAATTTTAGTCTTGGTTTTCGCCTTACATCATGGAGTGCCGATTTGTTTTTGTTGCACCGTAGATTCATCTTTCTGCATCACTATTTTTCACTAATTTGCATTTCAAATTGTGGAGACTCAGTCACATTCAAAACAAATACGTCTGATCTGTGAAAAACATAATCATGGACAGTGCACCAGTGAAATGGAAATTAGTGCTAAAATTGTGATGCAGAAAGAAGAATCTGCAGTGCATCATGAAACAAATCGTAAGGCAAAAACCTAGACTAAAATTTACAGCCGGCCACGGTGGCCGAGCGGACTGAGGCGCTCCAGCCGCGGTCTGCACGGCCACTACGGTCGGGCGTTCGAATCCCTCCTCGGGCATGGATATTGGTACCGTCCTTAGTATTAGCTAGTTCATTAGTAGTTTGTAAGTTTAGGGACTGATGACACCGTAGCTAAGTCCCATAAAAAAAATTTTTTAAAAAAAGCACTGGTACCTCCTGGGGTTGTAGTGCTCAAACCCTACGATCAACTGCTTTGGCACTGTCGTACTCTGTCGTTGAATACTGTTGCCCAACTTTGATGAACGGTGTTCACACTAAGAAAATAGATGTGCAACTCAACCAGACAATGCGACTTATCACGGGTTGCATACATAGTACTCAAACTGCTTGGCTACCAGTTTTAAGTAACATCCAACCTTCAGCTCTACGTAGATCAGATGCTCTGCTGATGATCTGGAGGAAAATTCAGAAGAACCCCCAGCTACCCATACACAGCGATACATCAACAGCAGAACACCAGCGTTTGAAGTCAAGAAAACCATCTTGGAAAACTGCACATCATCTTGATGTCACCAACTTTGACATCAATGAAGAATGGAAAAGCTACTGGGAAGAATCGTCAGTAGTCGACGGTCATCTGGTTGGAAAACCTTCAATGCGAGTTCCAGGCTTCACACTCCCCAGACGCCAGTGGAGTATCATAAACCGCATCCGAACAGGACAAGGGCACTGCGATATCTACAGCAGAAATGGGGCTGGGCAACATCTCCCGAGTGTGACTGTGGAGCTGCCCTACCAATAATAAACAATACTGTAGGCGAATGCCCGAAACGATCCGTTGGAGGATCAATAAATGATATCCACCATGCATTACCTGAAGGGCTCAAATGGATCACCTGTTTGGACTTAGAATTCTAAGAACTTGTGTAATGTGTACATAATTTAATATGACACTATACATATATTGTCCTTGTCATACGTATCTTACAATGTATACAATTAAAATTATGTACTTGAACCAATCTCTGTATCATCATTCGATAAATAAAATAACCACTGAAGATGTTTTAATGTCATTAACACGAAACGCGTCTGGTGTGAAAAGTTGCATCTTATTTGTAGTTGCATAGACTGACAAACATTGTTGTTGTTGTCTTCAGTCCGGAGACTGGATTGATGCAGCTCTCCACAATACGCTATCCTGAGCAAGCCTCTTCATCTCTACATAAGAACGACAATCTTCATCTGTCTGAATCTGCTTACTGTATCCATCTCTTGGTCTTCCTCTGCGGGTTTTACACCACACACTTCCCTCAAACGCTAAATTCACAATTCCTTGATGTCTAAGAATGTGTCCTACCAATCTATCCCTTCTTTTAGTCAAGGTATGCCAGAAATTTCTTTTCTCCCCAATTCTGTTCAGTACCTCCTCATTAGTTACGCGATCCACCCACCTAATCTTTAGCATTCTTCTGTAGCACCATATTTCAAAAGCCTCAATCCTCTTCCTGTTCGCACTGTTTATCGTCCATGTCTCACACCCATACAAGGCAATATTCCATACAAATGCCTTCAGAAAGGACTTCCTTGGGCTTAAATCAATATTCGATGTTAACAAATTTCTCTTTTTCAAGAACGCTTTTCTACCCATTGCCATTCTGCATTTTATATCCTCTGTACTGCGACCAACATTTGTTATTTTACTGCCCAAGTAACAAAACTCATCTACCTCCTATAAGCTTCATTACCCAATCTAATTCCTTCAGCATCACCTGATTTTCTTACACTGCACTCCATTACCCTAGTTTTGCTCTTGTTAATGTTCATCTTATATGCACCTTTCAGCACACTGTCCATTCCGTTCAACTGCTCTTCCAGGTCCCTTGCTGTATCTGACAGAATTACTATGTCGTCGGCAAAACGCAATGTTTTTAATTCTTCCTCCTGAACTTTAATTCCTTCTCCAAATTTCTCCTTGCTTTCCTTTATAGCTTGCTCAATGCACAAATTGAATAACATTGGAGAAAGGCTACAACCATGTCTTACTCCCTTTGCAACCTCTGCATCCCTTTCATGCCCTTCAACTCTGACAACCGCTGTCTGGTTTTTGTACAAGTTGTAAATAACCTTATGCTCCCTATATTTTACTCCTGCTTGCTTCAGAACTTGAAAGAGTTTATTCCGATCAACATTGTCAAAAGCCTTCTCCAAATCTACAAAAGCTAGAAATGTAGGTTTGCCTTTCCTTAACCTATCTTCTAGGATAAGCCGTAAAGTGAGTATTGCCTCCCGCGTTCCTACATTTCTCCTGAACCCAAACTGATCTTCCCCGAGGTCGGCTTCTACCAGCTTTTCCATCCTTCTGTATATAATTCGTGTTAATATTTTGCAACCATGACTTATTAAACTGATGGTTCTGTAGTTTTCACACCTGTCTGCCCTGCTTTCTTTGGAATGGGGATTATAACATTTTTCTTAAAGTCTGAGGGTAGTTCACCTGTCTCATACATCTTACACACCAGGTGAAAAAATTTTATCATGGCTGGTTCTCCCAGATACTTCAGTAGCTCTGAGGGAATATCATCTACTCCTGGGGCCTTGTTTCGACTTAGGTCTTTCAGGGCTCTGTCAAATTCTTCTCTCAGTACAGTATCTCTTATTTCATTTTCATCTACATCCTCTTCCCTTCCTACAATATTGTCTCGAAGTTCATTTCCTTTGTAGAGCCCCTCTATATACACTTTCCTCCTTTCAGCTTTCCCTTCTTTGCTGAGAACTGGTTTTCCATCAGTGTCCTTGATATTCATAGAGCTGTTATCTCCAAATGTTTCTTTTATTTTCCTGTAGGCTGTATCTATTTTTCCCCTATTTATACATTCTTCTAAATCCTTGCATTTACCTTCTATCCACACCTGCTTAGCCATTTTGCACTCCTGTCAATCTCATTTCTTAGTCGTCTGTACTCCATTTTGCCTGTTTCATTTACTGCATTTTTATATTTTCTCCTTTCATCGATTAAATTTAGTATCTTCTGTGATATCCAAGGATTTTTTGTACGTCTTCCCTTCCTACCTATTTTGTCCTCTGGTACCTTCACTATTTCATCTCTCAATTTTACCCCTTCCTCCTCTACTGTTTTATTTTCCCCTGTTTCTGTCAATTGCCTAAAGCTCCCTCTGATATTCTTAAGAACTTCAGGTTCCTTCAATTTATCCAGGTCCTATCTCCTTATTTTCCTACCTTTTTGTAGTTTCTTCAGTTTCAGCCTACAGTTCATAACCAACAAGTTATGGTCAGAGTCTATATCTGCCCCTGGGTATGTCTTACACTTTAAAACATGGTTCCGAAATCTATGTCTTACCATTATAAAATCTATCTGGTATCTCCCGGTGTCTCCTGGTCTCTTCCACGTAGACAACCTTCTTTTGTGATTCTTAAACCAGGTGTTTGTTATAACTAAATTATGTTCTGTGCAAAATTCTACCAGGCGGCTTCCTCTTTCATTCCTTTTGCCTAGACCATATTCACCTACTATCTTCCCTTTCCTTCCTTGTCCTACTACCGAATTCCAGTCTCCCATAACAATTAGGTTTCCTCTCCCTTAATTGTCTTAATAATTTCCTTTAGCTCCTCATATATTTCTTCGATTTCCTCATCATCGGCTAAGCTAGTTGGCATATAAACCTGTACTACTGTTGTCGGTGTTGGCTTTGTATCTATCTTGACAATGATAATGCGATCACTGTGCTGGTCATAGTAACTTACCCGCATTCCTATTTCCTTATTCATTATCAATCCTACTCCTGTGATACCCCCAACTGATTTTGTATTTATAATCCTGTACTCACCTGACCAGAAACCCTGTTCATCCTGCCACCGAACTTCACTAATCCCCACCATATCTAACTTCAACCTATCCATTTCCCTTTTTAAATTTTCTAATTTTCCGACTCGATTAACGAATCTAACATTCAACGCTCCGGCCCGTAGAATGCCAGTATTGTCTTTCCTGATGATCACATCCTCCTGAGTAGTCCCCGCCCGGAGATCCGAATGGGGACTATTTTACCTCAGGAATATTTTACCCAAGAGTATGCCATCATCATATGTTCATACAGTAGAGCTGCATGTCCTCGGGAAAAATAACGGCTGTAGTTTCCTCTTGCTTTCAGCCGTTCGCAGTAACTGTGTGGCAAAGCCACATTAGCTGATGTTACAGGGCCAGCTCAGTCAATCATCCAGACTGTTGCCCCTGTAACTACTGAAAAGGCTGCTGCCCCTCTTGAGGAACCACACGTTTGTCTGGCCTCTCCACAGATACCCCTCCGCTGTGGTTGCACCTACGGTACGGCTATCTGTATCGTTGAGGCACGCAAGCCACTCCACCTCGGCAACGTCTGTGGTTCATGGGAGTGAGACAAACATTACCCATCATAATTAAAAAAGTAACTACGGACTTCATGACCATACAAACGAAGAATTTTGACGTAAGTTGAAACAGAGTTTATTCCAGTAAAAAAGTTATCTTCCATTACCACAAGCTGACATGCAATAAAATGCCAACAATCAGTTCCTCTGAACACAAAGACCATATCCAAACGTAACAGAACTGCACAATAAATTTATAGAAATCCCATCAAAGTTCCACAGTCCCATTCCCTTGGTCAAACTAACGTTGTTGTTCGTTGGTACTATTCAGAGCTGCGTATAACTTGCACGCGAGACAAAATCGGAAAAAAATTCAAAGAACCATAGACTACCTGCAATACTGGAGAACGTGACAGGATCGTAGTCCAAACCGCCATACAACATTGCGTTGCCGCTACCGCACTACAAAACCAAATGCTCTACACGTTGCTCATCTTCCTGGCTTCCAACGTTATAAATGCAACGTCCGCCTATTGAAAGAGCAATTTAATTTTTAAAACATATTTCAGAAAAGTTATAAGCTTCGTTGTATGTGCTCCATCAAGACAAGAGAAATAAAACGACTTTGTTACCTTACTTGATAAATGAAATTGATTAATTTAATGTTGTCAATTATTGTACAAATGGATCGAATAAAAGAAATATATGTGAATAACTTTGTCTATCCATTTCGGCATTCCTGCATAATTTTGTCTGATCTTTCTTCTCGAATATTCAGATTGCTGATACAATCACTGACAACAAAAATCTGAATATTGCTATACGATTAACGTGAATGAAGTATGAACTACAGCTACCTTAGGCCTTCTGTCCTTTGAAATAGTCACCTCCCGCAACTATGCACCGGTGAGCTCTACGATACATGTCCTGGAAACTTTGTACAAAGTCTTCATATGGAATGGTGTTCAAGAGCCTCATCACGTTTAGTTGGATGTCAGGAATATCGTCAAATATATTTCCTTTCAAAGCGTGTTTGAGTCGAGGGAATGGCTTGAAGTCTGGAGACAAAAACGGGGGTGGTGTAACTCTCCTATTATCGTTACTTAATTTGCGTAAGTGCAACTCAGTGGAACTCAGTACTGCATTCCTTTAACTGAGCACAAGCATGTAAAATACATGCGAGAAGTTCTTCTCTTGTGTCCAGTCTTCGCTCTCAAGCACCCCCCCCCCTCCCGCCCTCACAAACAATATTCCAATGAGGTTGGGTGACCTCGATCTCCAAGCAATGACTCCACAACTGTCCAACGGCCAGGTTACGTTGTATGGAGATGCTGCGTCTTTGGCTGTACGGAAATGTGTGGGAGCTCCGTCATGCTGAAAGTACAAACGAGCTTCAGTTGTCAAACGGATATCCTCCACGAAATTTGGTAACACAGTTTGAAGAAAATCAAAATACCTTGTCCCATTAAGACGATTATCTGTAATATATAGACCGGTCAGTTGCTCATCAATAATATCGCACCATACGTTGACCGATAAGCGTCATTGAAAATTCGTGTCCACAGTAGTGTGCATATTTGCATCTGCCTTAATGAGAGAGCTGCACATTGTTGATTCCGTTGCGGGTAATTATTGACTCATCAGTGAACAGAAAACGTGGAATTAATCAATCATTGGCAATGATCCATCGACGAATTCATATCGGGCCTCAGAATTTGTTTCATGCAGATGTTGTACACTCTACTGATGAAATGGATACGAACGTAACTCGTATACTGTGCGTATCAATCGTGTATGTGGAATTCAAAGTTAGGCAGGAGTTTTTTAAGAGCCAGTAGTTGTGCTGTGTTCCACTACTTAAAGAATGTTGTATGGGACGTTCAGAGACAACAGTAATGCTGGGAAGCGTACTACGCTCACACAATCCGTGAAACATCCTGCTGAACACCCTCCTACCTGGTACTCTGCGATTCGGAAATCGTTATTGGTGTTCTCGCACAGCAGCTCTGGAATTTCCATTGGACAAACCATAGAAAAACATCATGCCAGTATACTGTGCATGTATGAAGATCCGTGGTATTTCACTACACTAAGCTGCATACTTTCTTCACGTGACAACACTGTAGTACCGTGCACTATGACAAGCACTCTCTGACTGAGACTTGAGGCACAGATCTATACCATGCGCAAGTATACTGCGTACTGACACGATTAATAACCTACGCTACACTTTTTCAGTTCCTAGTTATTTTCATTGGTTTACCCGTAAAGGGCCAAGAAAAGGGCGTATGTTTATTAGAAGATTTTTGTTCAGAATCATCAGTATAATTACCCTTCAAAGTATGTCCCTTTCCCTTACTCACCCTGAATAATTTTTCACAGATGGAGAAGGCAATGGACTGAGGAGGAGGAGTTGAACAGAGAAGTGGAGGCGATTGGTAGAGAAAGGGGACGTGGAAATGAACAGAGAGCGGTGAGGTTAGGAGATATAGAGATAAAGGGGCGGAGGAGATAAGCAGAGAGAGAAGGAAAAAGGGGGACAGGGAAGGAGAGGTGTAATAAATAAGTATCCGGAGAACGTCAGGTTTTCAGCTAGTATTTAAATTTAAAAATTGCATACTCCCCGTTTTCTGCCAGTTAACCGCAACTCACCAGCAGAGAGACCTCTCGAGGGGAGGGGAAAGGATGTGCAAGTATCCCTGAGTGGGGATGAACTTCACTGACACGTCGTGTCACGTCGCACGCCATCACAAAAACTTGCCGGATGACACTATTCATGCGTATCGCATGAAACCAGGGCAGGACATATTCGCCTTTTGTTGTTCTACGATATGAGCACACAACATTGTACAGGGTAAGGTGGTACAATTGCGATGATTTCGGACAAATGGTATTGTTACTGGAAATACATTGAGAAGAGAAATAATTTTAATTAACTATGGCACTTGTTCTTGGATGTTTAATGAGTATGAAACACAAATATTAGACACTTCCAAATGTTTGTATAAATACAAATGAAGGTCACAAAATTGACAAAAATCGATGGAAAATGTACCACACTAGGTACAGTTGTGACCACTTCCTCGTACAATTTTGAACACGGGCATCTTCCACAAGTTGTTGTTGTGGTCTTCAGTCCGCCGACTTGTTTGATGCAGCTTTCCATGCTACCCTGTCCTGTGCAAGTCTCTTCATCTGAGAATAAGTTCGGCAAGCTACATCCTTTTGAATCTGCTTACAGTATTCGTCCCTCGGTCTCCCTGTACGATTTTTATCCCACACAGTTCCCCATAATGCTATGTTCGCAATTCCTTGATGTTTCAGAATGTGTCAAACCAATCTATCCCTTCTCTTAGTCAGAATATGCCAGAACTCCTTTTCTCCCCAATTCGCTTAAGCACGCCCTCATTAGTTACGTGATCTACCCACCTAATTTTCATCATTCGTCTGTAGCACCACATTTCTATCATCTTTTTCTCTGAACTCCTTATTGTCCACGTTTCACTTCCATACAATGCTACACTCCAGACAAATGTTTTCAGAAAGGACGTCCTGACATTTTGACTAATATTGTATGTCAACAAATTTCGCTTCTTCAGAAACGCTTTTCTTCCCATAGCCATTCTGCATTTATATCTTTTTTACTTCGTCTGTCAGAAGTTACCTTGCTACCCAAGTAACAAAACTCAACTACTACTTTTATTGTCTCATTACCTAATCTAACACCTTCAGCATCGCCCGATTATCTAACGCTGCATTCAATTATCCTTGTTCTTCTCTAGTTGATGTTCATATTATACCCTCTTTTCAAGACATTGTCCATTCCATTCAGTTGCTCTTCCAGATCCTTTGCGGTCTCTGACATAATTACTATGTCATCGGCATACCGAAAAAGTCTTTATTTCTTCTCCATGAACTTTAATTTCGTCTCCAAATTTTTCCTTGCATTCCTTCACTGCTTGCTCAGTGTACATATTGAACAACATTGGAGAAAGGCTACAACCATGTCTTACTCCCTTCCCAACCTTTGCGTCTCTTTCATGCCCTTCAACTCTAACAACCGTTGTCTGGTTTTTGCATAAGTTAAATATAACTCTTCGCTCCCTATATTTTACCCCTGCTACCTTCAGAATTTGAAAGAGTGTATTCCAGTCAACATTATCAAAAGCTTTCTCCAAATCTACAAACGCTAAAAACGTAGGTTTGCCTTTCCTTATCCTATCTTCTAAGATAAGTCTGAAACCCTCAACCACCTCTGGTTCCTTCAATTTGTCCAGGTTCCATCTCCTAACTTTTCTACTTTTCTGCAGTCTCTTAAGTTTCGATCTGCAGTTCATTACCAATAAACTATAGAGTCTATATCTGCCCCTAGATATGTCTTACAATTTAATACTTGGTTCCTAAATCTGTTCCTTACCATTATAAAGTCAATCTGGCACCTTCCAGTGCCTCCTGGTCTCTTCCACGTATACAGCCTTCTTTCATGATGATTAAACCAAGTTTTGGTGATCATTAAATTGTGCTCTGCACAGAATTCTACCAAGCGATCTCCTCTTTCATTCCTTTTTCCCATTCCATATTCACCTACTACATTTCCTTCTCTGTCTTTTCCTACTACCGAGTTCCAGTTCCCCATCACAATTAAGTATTCGTCTCCCTTAATTATCTCCTCAAACTTTGTTCGATATTTTCATCATCGGCAGAGGTAGTTGGCATATAAACTTAAACTACTGTGGTCGGTCTTGGTTTTTTGTCTATCTTTGCTATGATAATGCGTTCACTGTGCTGTTCATAGTAACTTACCCGCATTCCTGTTTTCTTATTCATGATTAGACCTACACCTCCGTTACCACCAACTGATTTTGTATTTATAACCCTGTACTCACCTGACCAGAAATCCTGTTTATCCTGCCACCGAACTTCACTAGATCTTTTTGTGTCCCAAATTCGTCGCCGCTTTTGTGTCCCAGCCTCGTCGTAGGTGTCGGTGGCCGAGTGGAATGAGACCGACACGCTGGTGCAGGTACGGAGGGGAGCAGCCAGAAACTATAAACACTCGAGTAAATTAGAAAGAGATATATATTGCACAGAATGTAACAATACTTAACTTTTACATAGTACTGCAGAATGGTGATACATAGTTGTTAGAGGCCTGCCTAGTGCCTGTACGATAGCAAAGTCTTCAATGGTGCCTATCTGATTACGAAGGTCCTAACTCGTTGCTATCTCCGTCCGAAGTGCTATGTCTTTCCGTGGTGGCCACGAGCGGGGTTCCAGCAGAGGGCGCTCGTGGCTGTCGTCGGAAGAACGCCGCGCCGTGCATGCATGGCGGCGCGCGGCGAAAGTAGGTGGCGCGCACTTTGTACTTGTGCGACACCACAGATCTCTACCATATCTAACTTTAACCTATCCATTTCTCTTATCAGATTTTCTAATTTTCCTACGCGATTAAGGGTTAGAACATTCCACGCCCCGATCCGTAGAATACCTGTCTTGTTTTTCTTGATGATGAGATCCTCCTGAGTAGTTCCCGCTCGGAGATCCGAATGGGGGACTATTTTACCTCCAGAATATTTTACCCAAGAAGGCGCTAGCATCATATATTCATACAATAGACCTGCATATCCTCGGGGAAAGTAACGACTGTAGTTTCCCCTTGCTTTCAGTCGTTCGCAGTAACTACATGGCAAAGCCATTCGTAGTACCAAACATTACATTTTTGGCAGCGAATCCAGTCACCCTTAACTAGAAAATTTATAAGAGCGCGTTAGACTAGGTAGCTTCACGTACCTCTTAACAGGAAAAAATTTATATCTCCGTAGCACAAAGTGGTGTATTCTTGGAAAAGACAGGAGGAGTTGCAGAACTGCTATTCCACAACGCCACACAAAGGCAAGTACGAGAGTGACAAACGGCGCGAAACCTTAAGTTGATCGGAATTGTATCTATATCGAATTTGTACCACCTTACCCAACTACGTTGTAAGGAAAAAAATCTGTAATCAACGTTATTTACAGACTTCGCAGTTGTGATGTTTTGCTTTCCACTTCATTTACCTACCTGTCCATTATGTATGTATGTTACTGACAGGAGCAATTTAAACATGAACGAAACTTTATTGGTTTCGTGAGACTGTTTTATAATAGCAGATGATCGGTAAGCAGAATTTGTTAACAATTCAAATTTCGCTGTTCAGTTATTACAACGGCTGGAGATTTTAACGCCTGACTCTTAAGGTAACATCATAGCTACAAAGGGTGTTCAAATGAGAAGGTACGAATTGACTCTGTGGGTATAATTGAAGTCTTTATTCAGAAGTAATCACCAGAGGCCTGGGCACAACTATCCCACTGTTTAACGAGCCTAAGGATTCGCTGTTCCCAGAATTCCTGTGGCTGTGACAAGAGCCAGTCCTCTACTGTGTGTTTGTCGTCCTAATTGAAGCGCTTCCCTTTGAGATGAATTGTTAGCGTACCAAACAGATGGAAGTCACAGGGTGATGTCCAGGCTGTAGGGAGGATGTTAGAGCTGCTCCAACTTGACTGGTATTCTTTGTGTCACCAAGGAGACGTTTGGACGTGCGTTATCATGAAGCAGAATCACTCCCTCCGTGAGTAGGCCAGACCGTTTGCTCTTGATGGACTTGCGTAGGCTACAGAGTGTCTCACAGTACACGTCACCGTTAATGGTTTTACAGTGCAGGAGGAATTCGATGAGTATCGGACCTCAGACGTCGAAAAAGATTGGCTATCTAATTCAAAATCGTGTCGCCAATTATACCGACTACTGTACCTATATTGAAATTGAAGATTTTAAAATTAAATCTGACTTGAATTACCATAAAAAATATGGAAACATGTTGGACATTATGATATCCCGAATCTGACGGCCTGTCTAAGCAATGAAGGTATTCAGTAAGCTCCGAATGGACGGTCACACAGAAGAATGAAATATTTAGCAAAAAAAAAAAAAAAAAAAAAAAAAAAAAAAAAAAAAAAAAAAAAAAGAAAGGCGCAGCCTTGAATTTTTTATGGGGACTAACGACGCATGCTTCGCGTCCCTAGATGTCGCACTTAGTTATCCCAAAGCGGCATTTAAATTTCAACCGGTTTGGTTGTCGAAAGGTTTCGTACCTTTTCATTTGAACACTACTCGCATATGGAGATACTCACGTCCTTCTACCAGTCTTAGCGGCTATATACTAGCCCGATTTTTGTGATCGTCTTTGGAAAAAAAATTTAGATTAGTAAATTCCGTTGGTATCATTTTATAATCCATACTTATTATAAAAATCTATGTATGTATGTGTGTGGGTGTGTCTGTGTGTGTGTATTCCTCCTAAAGTAATGAACCGTTTACAAACGAATTTGGTGAAATCGTTGTTGAGGTAAAGAACCACCTACCGCACATATTTCACGATATATGACGTCACAAACAATGATAACTACACGATCATACGACGCTTGAATAATGATAATTTATTTATCCGCTATTTTAGAATGACTCTTAGTGACTTGCAACAAACTTTATGCATAATTTCCATCCTTTACGAAACTTCATTTTGCTGTCAATACCAAGAAAATGATGAACGAAAAATAATTTATCGGTTAATACTTTTAATGTGTTCGGTGTTTGGCATGACGTTACAATTTTTTACTTTTTCAGTATTAATTTTATTCGCGAGATATTTTACAGAAAGCTTACACACTACTGAATGTACTGCCGAAACTATATCATAGAACAACACTAAGAGGTCGAAAACCACATGGTTCATGGAAAACAGCCCCATCACGCATGAGGTTTCAATTTATTTCGTCTTTACTACAAACTATATTCCCGAATGTTTTTTACAGACGATAGGCACATATATCACTGGAAGTATAGATATACAACGTCAAAACAATAAAACACATAAGATTCTAATTTATTATGCCTTTACTACCAACTCCATTCACAACACACTTCGCAGACATGCCCTAATACGAGGGTCGTCCACAAAGTAAGTTCCGTTTCTATTTCTATCCGAGGCAGCGCTACGATCGCAGTTCCGAGCATGCGCGGAAGTTACTCTGACTCAAGGAAAAGACATGTACAGACATAATAGCTGGTCGCCAGAGATGAGGACCTCCCTTTTTCAAACTTTTTTTTCCCCCTTCTGCTCACAGTGCAAGTGCGGAAGAGCTGGACTAGGCCTTCCCTGTTTCAAAATCACCAACTTCAGCTGCGAGAATGGTCTTTTCAGTAACTGTTTAGTTACACTGCCCATCTATTTTGAATAATTAGAACTGTCAAAGTACACTGCACACTGTGAAGTAAATAACACCAATACAGCTGTTGTGAAACGTAACAAACAAATAAACAAGCTCTTTGTTGCTTTAAACTGATGCGGAGTTCGCGTAGAGCGAGTCGTGTCCGTTCGGCACATTTCGGAAACACTCGTGTTTGTGTTGCGACGGGTGATTCCGAAGCCTTGGCGTGCTGTTCAGCGCACTACTCCACCCCATCCCACCCCTCCCTTCCCCTCACCGTAGCGAAGACTGCGGCAGTGAGCGTTCGAAGCTCTGTTCTCCCAGTGTTGGAATGAAGCGAACGAGACATATTCCACACTATGCGCTAATTCTTCATGACGAAAACTGGCTTCTATTGCAATTTTTGTTAATATTTGATTTTAAATTCCTCGTTTGCTTTAGATATGGGCTTCGGTGATAGCTTTGACAGCCCGCAATATACGCCATTGGTCAGACCAATGAAGGACGTGATCAAGTGCACGATGAATAACGAAGTTGACGCCCATCTGTGGTTACTGATGAACTGGCTCACACAGTTGAAGTGAAGTTTAAGCACAACCGTTAAGTTTACATTTAGTGCCCTTGCTATGGAAATTCAACAAATCTCACGATCACAAATTCATTAAATTGTTACTGAAAAATTAAAATTTCGCTCACGTTAGGCACCCAAAATTCTTATTGAACAACACAAAAAACAACGGGTGGGCTGTGCACTTCAGTTTTTGACACGCTACAATGAAGAAGGCGATGGTTTTCCTTCTAAGATTGTTACTGGGACTAAAACTTGGGTTTCGTAAGACACCCCTGAAACAACACGACAATCAGTGGAATGGAGGCACACTTCATCCAGAACGAAGGTTAAGCTTTTGACAGAAAAGGCATGTTTCTGATTGATTTCTTACCACGAGGCCAAATAATCACTGCACATGGTTACAGCGAGACCATTAACCCTTTCATTCCCATATTATTAAGTCAGCTTTGTAAAAAGTGGGTGTTTTAAAATTTTTGATCGAACTATTGTTGTCAAGCGCAACACAGACGTTTGTATCGAGGTATTTTATTACTAAGAACGTTATTTTGTTGACAGATAACACTGTCAGATCAATAATGCTAGCATAATCTTCGACACAGCATCAATGACAAGACAATTCACTGCTGGAATAAAATAACATGAACCACACTCACGCTCTCACCCACAGCCACATACGGACGGCAATGCAACACAACCTCCAAGACGGATAAATTAATGTCTCAGAATTGGCTACACGCCGTACCAAGCGGCAAAATGTCGTAACTATAAGCATGTTGTTCATCAACAGCCATGCGACTTTGACTGATACACAAAATACGGTATAATCACAGTCTAACATATACAGTCACGACACTTCCGCGGATTTTTGTTATACGCTGCGACAGCAGCGCTCCAAGCGGAGGGCAAGCTACTTTTATGAATACGATAGTGGATGAGTGCGAATAGTACCGTTTATATCGATTTTAACACATTTTTTACATTAGAGAATGTATGTAGGATCATAAAATAGATAATAACGTAAGACCTTTGTCTTTCTTAGGTTTCCTAAGATCACTGACAATGTTGGAAATGGTACATTGCGGCACAGTTTATTTACTGTTACAAGATACCCCACAGGGGTATACTGAATAATTTAATTTACTATTAAAAATAGAAAAATGGTTAGGAAACATCGAATACCCGCCCTTTGGCAGAAAGACGTGTTTTTTCTTCTGAAGAACGTTAACGTTTCTCCTCTCTAATTCCAGTGAAATCAGTGAGGGTGGATCGTAGGAAACTAATGTAGACTGCAATAACTACGGTATTTATCGTACCAAATCAGTCACCACAACTGTCGCTGAAAGAAAACATCAGAAACGTGACAAGAAAACTGAAAAAGCAATCAAACTGTATCCAACAAAGAAGAACCCAATTCCACAATTGTTGCTACAGCTGAACCACAAACGGCAAGAATGTTCAAGACATTGTCTTCTTAAGCAAAAGTAATCACACTCACGCTTATAATAAACACGAGTGAAACCTAAAAATGTGCGAATCATTTGACTCCATACCACAACGATACGTGTCAAAAAACTCTTTGTCATAGTAAGAACACATCAAAATAGAAATTTATGTTTCTATTATGTTTATATTCTACTTACTTTGAGCGGAATAAGCTGCAGATATACACATATTCATAAGTATTGGTTCATGACGAAGTTCTTCGTTATACCGCTGAATAGTGGTAAGTTCGACTATTTTTACATTAATTTCCGTATTATGTATGCCTCTTGATGTATTACTAATGCTTGTAACACAAAAATTATAGTAACTATTTCGTTAATTACGCACACAAATAATTACAAACAAACATCACTCTTTGGGCGGCTTGCCCACCGCTAGGAGCGGTAGTGTCGTTGCAACTGTCAGTTGGTAACAACTTTCACAGCAGTGAGTGTCGCGACTGTATATGTTAGACTGTGGTATAATTAGCTTTTAATATGGTGTTGTCCAGGAACAACACTGGGAATGAAAAGGTTAAGAAATTGCGCCGCCCAATACAGAACAAGAGACGAGGATTACTGCCAAAAGGTGTTGGGTATTTTTTTTTCACCATAATTCCCGACCTCACACGGCGAATGTGACCAAACAACTCTTACGGAAATTTCATTGTAACGTGTTTGATCATCCTCCGTACAGTCCGGATCTCGCTCATTGCGACTTTCATCTCGTCTTACACCTAAAATCTGACCACCTTGGTGGTCAACACTTCAGCGATGGTGACGGGCTGAAACTTTATGTTACCACATGGTTGAATACATAGTCGGCAATCTTCTATCAAGAAGGCATACAAAAACTTTCGTCACGCTATGATAAGTGCCTACAAAATTTCGGAGGCTATGTAAAAAAGTAGTTTAACAGTTGTAGATTTTTGTACAATGAATAATTTTTCTGTATTTGTACACGTTTGTCTTATATAACGAAACGGAACTTACTTTGTCGACATACCTCATATTCCGCTCTACTAACCTGGATAATAAAATCACTTTACGTCACATAGTTCAGGAGATATGGCGTCATAAGGATTGAGCTGCATGAAAAAGAAATGGTTAGAGAGTAGGGAAGAAGGTGAGGGACAAGTAGAGAAGGAGGAATTGGACTGTCATAAGAAAGAAATGGACACACACCCGCGATACGCCGGGAACTGACGCTAGTTTATATTAATAAAAATCCGTATCAACATAATAATAATTAGTAGTAGTGGTAGTAGCAGCAGCAGTACCCGGCGTGACCGATTCGTAGAAGTAACTGTTCTAATAGACGCAAATATTAAGAAGAAGTCAATCACCAAATAACATACACACATTTACCTTTTATGTAATGAAATAGTTGTATCAATCGTCATTTCTGACGTAGAACAACTGAAATTGTGACCTGAATGTCAACCTAGCTGATGAACTTACGAACTGTTCTTTTGCTGTGTGGTACCGTATCTGAACTCATAAATTAAAAGTGAACTATTCTACAACTATCTACACAGATACTCAGCATATCACATTTAAGTGTCTGGCAGAGGGTTCATTGACCACATTCATAACGTTTCTCTACCGTTCCATTCTCTAATAGTGCGCGGGAAGAAATAACACCTAAATAGTTCCGTATTCGATCTGATTTCTCTTATTTTATTGGGATGGTCATGTCTCCCTAAGCAGGTGGGTGTTAGAAAAATATTTTCACATTCAGAAGTAAAAGTCGGTGATTGAAACTTCGCAAACAGATCACGCCGCAATGAATAACGTCTTTCTTTTAATGATTTCCACCCCAATTCGTGCAACATATCCGTGAAGCTCCCCCCCCCCCCCCCCCCCGTGATCAAACAAAACGAGCTGCCCTTCTCTGAACCTTTTCAATATCTTCCGTCAGTCCCACCTGGTGAGGGTCCCACAATGGGCAACAGTAGTCCAGGAGAGGACGCACAAGTGTGATGTAGGCAGTCTCTTTGGTGGAGCTGGTGCATCTTCGAAGCTTTCTGCCACTGAAACGTAATCTTTGGTTGGCCTTCCCCAAAATATTTTCTGTGTGTTCTCTCCAGGCTAAGTTGTTCGTAATTGTAACTCCTAGGTATTTAGTAGAATTTACGAGCTTAAGTTTTGACTTATCGCGAAATTGAAGTTCAGTGAATTTCTTTTAGTGGTCATGAGTATTACTTCACACTTTTCTTTATTTAGTGTCAATTGCCAATTTTCGCAGCATGTAGAAATTTTGTCTAAATCGCTTTGCAGTTGCAGACACTGTGAATATACATTTTTGTAATTTTTCTCGTGTGTGCACGTAGTTGCACGTGTAAAGGCTATAGAAACTAGACACTTCTCAGAGCTATGTCACGGAATACTAAGGTTAGAAATAGTATGTAATTTTATCTACTTTGGAGGACAATATACCTCTGAGTAAATTATTACTTTTAAGAAAGAGCCATCGTAGATGTTCTTCACTTCGGTTTGTTCTGCTGAATTGGACGCTCGTTTGGAAATGTAGGTGTAATGTTTATTGTGAATTTCCGTATTAGCTGAATTGAGTTTGACTCAGTTAACATCATTTGTAGAACTGATATTATCCAAACCTGGTCATTTAAAATGATTTCCAGTCCATGGTGTACAGCAATCAGTGAGAATAAATATTCCTTCAGTAAAAAACCGTCTTGATTGCAAATTGTTTTATTCCTTATTTAATGACGCGTATCGCCCTTTAGCAGGGCATCTTCAGATTATCTGCTTGACAGAATTTACACAAAATTAGAAGGCGTAATTTACAGAACGGGGATAATGGGACATGGGCTTATTTTGTGTTTAGAAGACAGTATAAAGACCGCATTGTAAGCTTTGTTTACCATTTATACTGTGTAAATTCTGTCACGCAGATAATCTGAAGATGTTCTGCTACTTTTGACAGGTTATATCAATTTTGTGTGAGTGTTCTGGACCTATATGGTTCGCGGAATAATTCATCAGCTTAACCGAGAAATTGTTTGCTATTACCTTCTTTTCACGACCATTTTTAAGAACCTGCTACTTTTTCTCCTTAAAATACGAGGGTTAGTCAGTAAATAGGTCGCAAATAGGTAGACACGCCATACTGCGCGCCGTGTAGGGGCATTTCTCTACCACTGCGACACACACCCGTCTGGTGGGTTGCAGCAGTTTAAGGAAGCAAATAAAGTTACAGCTGAAGAGTCACTTACAGGATGCAAACGCTGCTACAAAAACTCAAAGCTCCGGGCTTTTAAAGCCTCCTCGAACGATGGAACGAATGTTTAAATTTACAGATGGCGTCAGTTGAAAAGTAAAGCAATTTTCAAGCTCGTAAACGTAGTACTGGCGTGTCTTGCTCAGTTTGCGACTTATTTACTGAGTCAACCTCTTTTAGTCCGAAGCCTTTCAAGTTAAAATTCTTTAAATATTCCATTTTCTTACAACTTTAGCGGTAGTAAGAGTCTAGAATCTTCTACCGGCATATCGATGCAGAACAGTAAGTTAGCTCTGGTTAGCCGATAAGAAGAAGAAGACATTCACAGGTGCCAAAAGATCTTTAAAATCAATCCATGGTTGCTCAATGTAATTCCTCATGATTTATCCTTCAAATGATTAACTTCATTTTTATTTTTTGCGATAATATGCTCAGGTCTCAAAACAATCTTTAGATTGTCCTTCCGATTCGTCACGCGACAATTTTAAACCGGAAAGCTATCATATTCAAAGTAAAACAACTTGATAATTATTTCCCCTTTCCCTTTTTTAAAGAAATTAAGTCTGTAACTTTAATGCAGAATCAGTTTAGAATAATTTTATTACGGTACGGGAGAGTAACATTGACTTTAGGAAGATAAAAAGCAAAAGCATTTTAATTTCAATTAAATTTCAAAGCATCAACAATTTGTTATTATATTACAGAAAGAAAACTTTACATCTGACTTGGTATTTGCTTACTTGCAGATCGTACTCTTACCATGTACAGTCTGTGTCAAAAGTGTTTCTGCCACAATTGAGAATCAAACAGCAAAATATTTTACAAAGAAAGACAAAAACGTTTCTGACCTCCTACTGAGCTGTGTGCTTAATACAACACAACAGCATCTGCCCAGCATCGCCTACAGATTATATAAGGAACATTCCTACCGTACATTGTTGCCAACCTTACCTTAAATATTACAATTACTTTCAAAAAAAATATTCAAATGTTTGTTAAGCTTATGGGACTTAACTGCGGGGTCATCAGTCCCTAAACTTACAAACTACTTATGAATTAACTTATACTAAAGACAGCACAAACATCCAAGCCCGGGGGGAGGGGGGAAAGGGGATTTGAACCCCGACGGGGAACGACCTCGCACATCGTAGCATTAGCGCCTCAATGAGCTCGGCCACGCCGTAGGGGCTCAGGTACTTTATCCCCATTTTATCAGTTTAACACAGTGTCATTTCTGTTTTCATTTTTAACACGTTTCAATATAATCACATCTTTAGTTTACCGGCCACGCTGTTCAGAATAAAGAAATGGTAATATTGAAAGCTGAGAAAACATTTAGAATACCAGCGTCAAATATTCAAAGTTTTGTTAGATAAAATGAGAAAGCAGTACAGCCTACGCGAAGTAACTACAACATAAAATAAGAATCTCGGAGAGATCATTGTTGACAGTACATTTAGAAACAGAAAGTGTTAATAACTGGATTGGCGGCTTTCCAAATGACCAAATACAGTTTTTTACATCAGTTATCTGAAAAAAAACTTATTCTCCCAGTAAATGTTTTCATTTTGGAAGAATATTCCAGCATCAACTCCGCCGAATCCTTCTACAGCCAGCACCTCAGGAACGAATGTTTTCCCCTCAGTTTTTTAATACTTAGTTATTATGCAAAATATTTCTACATCTAGATCTACATGGGAGACTCTGCAAATCACATTTAAGCGCCTGGAAGAGGAGTCATCGAACCACCTTTATACTATTTATCTCCCATTCCATTCTCGAATAGCGCGCGGGAAGAAAGAACACCGGAATATCTCCATACGAGCTCTGATTTCTCGTATTTTATTCTGGTGATCATTTCTACCTATGTAAGTGAGAGTCAACAATATATTTTCCCATTCGGAAGATAATGTTGGCGATTGTAGTTTCGTAAGTAGCCCACGCCGCAGCGATAAGCGCCGTTGTTGTAATGATTCCATCCCAGATCCCGTATCATTTCCGCAACGCTGTCTCCCCTGTATCGTGACAATACGAAACGAGCTGCCCTTCTTTGGACTCTTTCGATGTCCCCCCTCAAACCCACCTGATAAGGATACCACACTGCGTAGCAATACTCCAAAAAAGGACGAACAAGCGTAGTGTATGCAGTTTGTTTAGTAGTTCTGTTTCATCTTTTAAGGGTTCTGACAAATAAAACGCAGTCTCTGGTTCGCTTTTCCCACGACATTATCTACGTATTCTTTCCCGTATAAGTCTGAAGTAATAGTAATTCCCAGGTATTTTGTGGAGTTTACGGCCTTCACTTTTAATTATCTTGTAGACAAAGTTTAACGGATTTCTTTTCGTACTCATGTGGACGACTTCACACTTCTCATTATTTTAGTCAATTTCCAATTTTTACACCATATAATGACCATAGTGATATCTTATTCAGATCGTTCTGCAGTTAGTTTTGATCTTCAGATGATTTCACTAAATGGTAAATGACGGCGTCATCTGCAAACAACCTAAGGGAGCTACTTAGATTTTCCCCTAAATCGTTTATGTAAATAAGAAACAGCAAGGACTACCCTGTGGAACGCCCGATATCACCTCTGTTTTAGCCGATGCCTTACCATAGATTACTACAAACTGTCCTCTCTGACAGGAAATCCCCTATCCAGTCGCAAATTTGGGGCGATATACCACAACCACGCAGTTTGATTAAAAGCCGATTATGAGGTACGGTGTCAAAAGCCTTCTGAAAATAAAGAAATACGGAATCGATTTGCGAACCCTAGTCGATAGCACACATCACTTCGTGTGAGTAAATAGCTAGTTGTGTTTCTCATGAACGATATTTTCTAAATCCGTGTTGACCTTGGGAAATAGATCATTCTGTTCGAGAAAATTCATAATATTTTAATATAGTACATGTTCCAAAACCCTGCTGCAAATTGACGTCAATGAAATAGGCCTGTAGTTTAGTGGGTTTTATTATGTAAAATATTTATCTGTAATAATTCATGTACAGATAGAATAATGAGTTCCATTTCGAAAAATACCCTAGAATTTCATTCTATAAAGTAACGTACTCTACACAATTTATTATAAAAAAATTATGTCAACAGATAATTATATTCTTTGTCTTGACATCGCGCAGAAAGTTTTTCTTGGAGGTCGTGTATTTCAAAGATGGTAAACACTGCCATAGAGTATGTCTGGGACGCACTAGGGGGACAGCTTAAGTCACGTCAGCGCCACAGAATTCCACTTCGTTGTGAGGCTTGTCTTTCTGCTTGAGGTGGTCACATCCCTTATTGACACTCAGAACATGTTTGGGAATAGGTTAAGATGGAGAAAATTAAGGAAGCATTGTTGTCTATTGATATAATCGTCACAGTTCTTTCCGTTCTGCAGTCTCAGCATCGTTTCTTCTTCACTACCGCCGGTTATTATTCTGTTGTTTCTAAATAAACGCAACCTTGCAAAATTTTTGTTGTTGCTTTAAGTTTGGTCATCAGTGTAGTTCAGGAGATATGTTATAAATATTGAAACGTGTCAAAAAATACCTTAATTAAAATGGAGTACAAATTATTTTTCTCGATTGCATGACGACAAAAATTTAGTGCATTACCACATTTGTGAACCGGCGTTTGAAGCTGTCTTATACAGGGGAGTTCGATTGTTTAAGGAATCTGGGATTAATTTGTAAGGTATATTATACTTCAGACACCTTCCCTAAAAGTAAAATTAAAATCGTCTTTTTTATAATACATCATTCGTGTAATATAATCTTGCAAGCCACGCATTATTTCAATGTTTACAGTAAAAGAGGTTAAATTTGTTCTGCAACAACACTGATCTCTTGAGAATCCTCGGCACGATACAAAACATCGGCTGTCTGAATCGTCGTTCCGGCCACTTAGTGTTCCGCCACGGGCGATGTGTTTTCCTCCAGCTTAAGCCCGCCAGACAGACCACTAATGGAAAGTTACTTCCTCGCAGACGCCACCGTAATTCTGCATTGATCAATGGCCCAATGTGCGTGAGCGAAGGAAGCAGTTACGATACGCTATCACTGCACAATTTCTCACGGACGCACCCGTAACAACGTCTATACATTTCCACAACGACGCCATTTTTCTCTTCTCCTGCCACTAGTTGACTTTCGACATAAAATAAGGAATTAAATCCAATATTTAGGATCTTATTTTTCTTCTTTTTTCGTGCATTTTAGTTTACGGTCACAGAAAAAATTAAGCACAATAACTTTATGATCTTTATGAAAATTTAATGTCTTAACACTTTGAGCGCCAGTCATGTATGCGAATCGACTTATCCCCTTGCCAGCCCGTTTTCTCAGTCTCCTTTCCTCTGTGCCGACCATTTTTACAGTATTTTCTCCTTTTGGTACAGATTCAGACATAATCATAAATAGTTGCCAGGAAGTTTCAATCATAAATATATTTTCCTTGGTCAGGAATAAACGTTACTACGAGGCGTGTTTTTTTAAGTAGGTTCCGTTTTGTTGTAGACACTAGTAGTTCGCTCGCATACCGTAACGAGCGCGTGCGTCGTGTACCGCCTTGCCTCGGGAACAACTGTGCTCAGTGTTAGCTCTGTTCTGTGCTTTCAAAATGTTTAAGACTATCAACTCGCCCGCCGCGAGTGATATTCGCTCACTGATATGGTTTCTGTCACCAAGGAACCTGTCTGCTGCAGAAGTTCGTCGACAGATTTGCGAAGTAGACGGTGATACAGTTATGAGTGAAAGCAAAGTGCGTAAGTGGGTACGACAATTCAAAAATGGCCGTGACAACGTCTATGATCAGGACCGCTCGGGTTGCCCGTATTCGTATACTGACGATTTCGTGGCTCCAGTTGAAGCGAGGATTTTTGAGAACAGACGTTTCACCTCCACATCAAACAACACCTCAGTGGCAATCGTTACAATGATGACGACAAGGTGAAAACGGCAGTGAACTCTTCGTTATCGGAGCAAGCGGTAAGATTTTATGAAAAGGGTATTTTAAAATTGGTTGAAAGGTATAAGTGTTTGAACAAACTTGGCAACTAGGTCGAAAAATAGAGTAATGTACGTACTTTGGCGACACCAACAATGTAATGACATGAGGAAAGTTTCCAGCCGATTTCTCATACACAAAAAGCAGTTGACCGGCGTTGTCTGGTAAACGTTGTAGTGATGCCTCGTGTAAGGAGGAGCCACGCCACCGACTTTGATAAAGGTCGGATTGTAGCCTGTCGCGATTGCGGTTTATCGTATCGCGACATTGATGCTCGCGTTGGTCGCGATTCAATGACTGTTAGCAGAATATGGGATCGGTGGGTTCAGGAGGGCAATACGGAACGCCGTGCTGGATCCCAATGGCCTAGTATCACTAGCAGTCGAGATGACAGGCATCTTATCCGCATGGCTGTAACGCATCGTGCAGCCACGTCACGATACCTGAGTCAACAGATGAGGACGTTTGCACGACAACAACCATCTGCACGAACAGTTCGACGACGTTTGCAGCAGCATGGACTATCAGCTTGGAGACCTTGGCCGCGGTTACCCTTTGACGCTACATCACAGACAGGAATGCCTGCGATAATGTACGCAATGACGAACCTAAGTGCACGAACGGCAAAACGTCATTTTTTCGGGTGAATCCAGGTTCTGTTTACAGCATCATTATGGTCGCATTCGTGTTTGGCGACAGAGCGGTGAACGCAGATTGGAAGCGTGTATTCGTCATCGCCATACTGGTGTATCACCCGGCGTAATGGTATGGGGTGCCATTGGTTTCAGATGTGTTACGACCCGTGGCTCTACCCTTCATTCGATCCCTGCGAAACCCTACATTTCAGCAGGATAATGCACGACCGCATGTTGCAGGTCCTGTACGGGCCTTTCTGGATACGGAAAATATTCCACTGCTGCCCTGTCCAGCACATTCTCCATATCTCTCACCACTTGAAAATGTTTGGTTAATTGTGGCCGAGCAACTTGCTTGTCACAATACGCCAGTCACTACTCTTGGTTAACGATGGTATCGTGTTGAAGCTGCATGGGCATCTGTACCTGTACACGCCATCCAAGCTCTGTTTCACTCAATGCCCAGGCGTATCAAGGCCGTTATTACGGCAAGAGGTGGTTGTTCTGGGTACTGATTTCTCAGGATCTATGCACCTAAATTGCGTGAAAATGTAATTACTTGTCAGTTCCAGTATAATATATTTGTCCAATGAATACACGTTTATCATCTGAATTTCTTCATGGTGTAGAAATTTTAATGGCCAGAAGTGAATTTCCTATGAAGACTTATGTAGAAAATATATGTTAACTATATAAAAAATAACAGTAATTATATTACCTCATTCTTATTCAGCATAAGTTGGATCTTCATCAGTGTCATCGCTATGAAAAACATCACTCAGAGCATCTTTCGATTCATCGAGAATGTGGCGAATCTTAGCGCCGGTCAAAGGTCTGCTGCCTGACATGTTGCGTCTAACGTTCGATCAAATGTCTCACAAGCAACTGACGCACACTCTGGTTTCCCAAAGTGAATAGTTTTCTGGCGCTTCATACTGGCAGAGATGTGTGTTTGCCTCTCTTCTGACAACTGCCGTACGGATAAAAATGCGCGCGAAAGCTAGAATTCGTATCAGAACAACCGTCCATAAATATTACGGGCGCAGCAGTTCTAGCAAAGAGTCGGTGGACGTAATATTTCGGACGAACAAACGACAGTAAAGTAATATTACTGGCACGGCAATCATATTCGTGTCGCAGCTGACAAAATTTGATTTTATCCTGGAAGTGAACTTTCATGTTTTCTGTTTGACATATTTCCGAGGATCAAGTTTTCATAGCATTGCAGAAATCACACCCCTCCGAAAGCTGTAGTGCAGCGGTCGGAAAGATGCTCCTCGCGATTGTTTAATAAATAACGGTCTTATCATTAGGAATCATTATATAAACACACGAACACGAACATTGAAATACAGATTTTTAATATTAATTATACTAGGACGCCGATGGAAATCACATAATTCGAAAGGCGCTTTGCTACAGATAAGCACGAAACAAAAATCAAATGTGTATACAAAAAATTCAAATATCAATAATAATACATTTCCTTGAGACAACATTATCTCGTTATACCAAAGGTATTAAACATAAGGAGAGGCAGTGAATTAAAATTTGTGCTTTGTCTGCGACACAGTATTATCAGAGTGGTCTAAAGCGCCTACCTAGTAAGTAGGAGGTCCCGGGTTCGAATCCCGACCACAGCACAAATTTTAATTCAATGCCTCTCCTTATGTTTTAAAATTCAAATGTCTATAAATAAGAGACTTAACTGCTGCGGTTATTATTCCCTAGGGTTACAAACTACTTAAACTAACTTATCCTAAGAACAACACACACACACAATTCATATGTTCAAATTTTTGTAAATCTAAGGGACTTAACTACGTTGGTCGTCAGTTCCTAGTTAGTTACACTAATTTAAAGTAACTTATGCCAAGAACAACACAAACACCCATGCTCCAGGGAGGACTCGAACCCCCGACAGCGAACGACCGCGCGCACGCGACTGTGCGCCTTAGTGCGCACGGCTATTCTATCGCGGCGTCTCCCCCCCCCCCCCAACAGCCCCAAATGCCCGATGGAGAACTCGAACCTCAGACGGCGAGCAACCGCGCATTCCGTAGCAAGGCACCATAAATGTATTCATTTTAACTAGCTATACCCTTCACTGTGTGATATGAAATCAATGGAAAAGTAAATGAAATAATTTTTTGCAAACGTGGATGCAGAGGAGGGAAAAATACATAACTCAAAGCAATATTCTGCCTTGCGTTGCTGCGGCTATGCGGGATGAAAGGACAGTTACGAAAAAACAATGTTTTCTCAGAAAATAATTTATCGTAAGCCAATTGATTTACATTTTTTTTCTTTCAGCTTTTCACCTCTGCAGCATGCAAAGTGTAATTGCCCATTCAATCGTTGTGTCCCCTTCTCCCCATCCTCTCTTTCTGTCCATCTCCTCCCCCCTCCCCTCCCCCCCCTGGAGATACGGAGCGAGGTGGCGCATTCGGGAGGACGATGGTTCCAATCTACCTCCGGCAATCAGTATTTAGGTTTTCCCTGATAAACCTAAATAACTCCAGTAAAATGCCGGGATGGTTCCTTTGAAAGGACACGACCGATTTCCTCTCCTATCCTTAACCAAACACTCGGTCTCTAATGACCATCTATCTTCTACATCTACATCAATACTCTACTACTCATTTAAGTGCACGTCGGAGGATTGATCGAACCGCTATTAAGACATTTTGAAGTGTGGAAGCATTGCTTTGTCACTCGGGTCAGAGACTTTACTTTTATTATATGGAGTAGTAGGCAGTCAGTAGCGAAAGAAGGACACAGAGAGAAGGTGGGACTAAGTGGAAGTGGACAGACGTAGGTGCTGGTTTGGAGCTATAGACTGCGAGAGTATTGTTGTAAACCGTTAGGATTCTTAATAATTCAGATTTTTATTTTGGTTTTTTTTTGTGATTATCAAGTTGATGAGTTAACGATAATAATAATAATAATCATTACTTACAACTTTGTTTTAATTCACACAGCTTTATGTCCCCCTTTTTGTTTAAACTTAAATATCTTATACCCAATTTATTTTAGGCCGCAACTTTTAAACGGTAGGATAGATTCAAGTTTCAACTTTATTTATATTTCATCATTAACGTGCTGCAAGAAGCTGCTGTCTTCGGCTACTGTCTTCGGATAAGAGGTGAGTGATTTTTGATAGAAGAATCGTAAGCAACTAGTTTATCAGGTAGCTACCAATATTTCTTGCCAATCGTTGAAAGTACTCGACATAGCAAATTAATTACACTACTTGCTTATTGTTCAGTTTTGTTATGTCAATGATATTCAGTTGTAGAAGTCGTAACTAACTTGCTTATCAGGTAGCTACTGGTATTAGTTGTCTATTGTGTAACCGTCCTTTTCATACAGATATTAATTACATCACTTGCTGACAATAATTGGTTTGTTAATAAAATTAGGTCACAATTTCAGAAGGTGTCGGTAAACACAATAATTGTTGTAAAGCTCGCAACCGAATCCATACTTAGTCAGTTTTGGCATTTAATAAACTAAACTTTGAGCTGAACTGTAAATAATTAGTCAACTACACAATTATCGACTTAGACATTTCCACACTAGAATAGATAGTATATGTTTATCGACTTAGATGTTTCTACTCTATGATAGATTGTAGGCCACAAGTTCCTTTCATTGCTATCAGTTACTGTCATAGTTTGTCATTCTGCGAATAGATGTCATGCTCGGTATGTGTAGTAGTAATCTAAACTTTAATCTTTAATTAATCAATAGACACATAATTTTTAACCTTAATGTTTTTATTGTTTCATACTATTACGTTATTCCGCTACTATCCATCACTGTTCGAGATTGTCTATCACTCCACCCATGATCATTTAATTTTGGATATCAAATTTGTTTCAAACATTGGTCGGTGTTTAATTTAATTAATGAATAATTTGTCTGTCTGATTACGAATAAACTTGGCATTCATTGTTTATCAGGACTCGTGTTCTGGATAGTTAAGCGCATTAACAGAGCTATACTCTTTGCTATCAGTCGATGCCAGACTGATTAATTATAATATTGACTCTTACTTCATTTTCAGACATTCAGATAAGTTTTTACATTCACAGTGCTGTACTAATCTAGATAGGTACTATTGCATCAGTACACAAACTTCACACACGCTAGTTCCAGTCCCCGATCAAAACCATAAATATATTTATTTTATTTAAACATATAAGTTTCAATTTCTCTACCGTTCCATTCTCTTGTAAAGCGCGGGGAAAGAGCAACACCTGAATCGTACCGTTTTAGATATGATTTCACTTATTTTATTTACGACGATCATATCTCCGTTTTAGGGGGGTTGTAGTGATACTTTTGTGATTTTAAATGTTAGGTGTTCTGAAGATCTGGATTAAATACTGCTTATTGAATTGAATGGACTTTGAATATCTGCGAGAATCAAATTTTTTTTAAAGATGATGTCAGACCAGAGCAAGGAACATGTACATATTAAAATATTTCGGTAGTCATTGTTGAAGCTAAGACAACACCTGAAAGCATCACTACAAAAGAAAGTCGGCGAATAGTTACCTTTACTTGCAGAATGCGCAGTGAATCAGCTGTAGACATTTTGTGCTGGAATAGGAAATGAAATTAAACTATCCGCCGTCGATGCTTAGTGACGTCACGCTTCGCGTCCGATCAGTACAAGAGTTCAGAACAGAAAAACCAAGAGCGCTGCCGTTCCCTCTACAGACCGGACGAAAAAATTGATCATCGCAAAACAAAGATATCTATTAAAGTGAGGACGGAAACGCTAGCGACAAGAGTCGAAGATATGATTTTTGTAAAAATATTTAATATAATGTCACAGGGTGCTAGCAAAATATATTCGCATTCGGAAGAGAAAGTTGCAGACAGGAATTTCGCAAATAAATCTCGCAGCAACGAATAACGCCCTTCTTTTAATGATTTCCACCCCAACTCGTGCATTATTTCTGTGACACTCTCTCCCCTATATCGCAATAATATAAAAAACGAGCTGCCCTTCTCTGAACTTTCTCTATATCATATGCCGGTCCCACTTGGTGTGGTTCTTACACCGTTTGTTTGGAGTGTGCTGCTGTAACATGGACACCATGAGAAGAAGAAGAACATAAAATAACAGCGTTCGAAATGTGGTGCTACCACAGTCTAACATATACAGTCACCACACTCCTACAGATTATTGTTACACAATGCGACACCAGCTCTCCAAGAGGTCGGAAAGCTACATTTCTGAATACGACATTGGATGCGTACGAATAGAATCGTTTATATTAATTTTAACTTACTTTTTTTACGTTAGGGAAAGTATGTAGTGCCATAAAAATACGTAATAATAGCTCCACATTTGTCTTTCTTAGGTTTCTTATAATCCCTTACAAGGTACGAAACGGCACATTACAGGGCAGTTTATTTACAATTATCTTGTAACCTATAGGCTTTTACTGAATAATTTCATTTTCTATTAAAAATAAAAAATGTTTAGGAAACACCAGAAGATCTGCCCTTTGGCAGAAAGACGTCGTTCTTCTACTGAAGAACGGGCTGATTCCGTAGTCACGGGTGTGACAAATAGACACGTTGAGATCAGCAGTAAAATAATTTTAAAATATCCCATATCAAAAATTCCTCTTTCAGTATATATCATTTAAAAGGAAATTGATTGTATTATTCAATCTGAATATGATTTTTTTTTTTTTTTTTTTTTTTTTTTTTTTTTTTTTTTTTTTTTTTTTTTTTGGTAAAAGATTAAAACCTATATTATTAACCAGAATCCATGCGTCACGGGTGTGACAAAATTCAGAAGTACAACCTTACACTTTGACCTTTACAAGGATATATCTGTGAATTATATGATTGTATGTAAACCAATTAATAACTGTCTAATGCTGAAAACTCACTTGATTAGCCATGAAATTATCAGAAAGAACATTAAATTATTTTCATAATACCAGCATAATTTTTGCTGTCACGGGTGTGACATAATTTTGTCACGGGTGTGACATATACAAATATCTCTCAACATTTCAGAGAATTAAAGGTAATAATTGATTAAAACCATGTTTTTGGCAGTACAAAAAAAGCGCAGTGCTTAATTAAAGTGGTGTTTGTGTTAAATTAACAAAATCTTTAATATAAATTTTATAAACAACTCATTTTTCAATGAAATAACCTAAACTTCAGCATATTGCACAATATGGAGAATTTAAAGTAATGTAAGTTGAACCAGGATTGAATATTTAACAATATAAAGAAATATACACTGACATACAAATTTAAATAACTTTCTCAGAAAAATAATAATAAACTTTATTTTCTTTCATTTGAATTGCAGGAGGATTCAGGACTTTAACAACATTCTTTTGTAAAGAAACAACTGAAATGTCATTTTCATTATTACAAAAGTTTCTTTCCTTTCTCGCATGGCTTTAAAAACATGACCTTCATTTCATCGGCCACACTGTCTGATTGACAAATAACAACAAAATTCTGTCCATTTCCCCTCTCACTTTGAAGCTCTATGTTTAGAACGTTCCTGCTTTAATTTCCGTATCATATATGGTTGAATTTATTTTATTTCCTGATGTTGTTTGTATGTCTTCAGCATTAGACTCTTCAGAATCTGAGTAAACATCGGAAAATTTCAGCTGTTTTCTGGATTTAGTGATCTCCCGAAAGACTTGATATCTTGCCATTCCACTGCCAGATGTTTCTGCTGCTAAAATGTGATGACTGTCATAGTTTTTAAAGTAATGGTTAGAATGTACTTTAGGAATTGCAATGACATTCTCCCAAAACTTTGACTTTCTTTCCTTTGTCTTTTCCACATCACTGCTTGAAACAAAGAGAGCATGAACTTCATTCAATTTATCACAAGCGTAATCACAAAATTCCTTTGCATTATTCATCACCACTTGACGACTTTTGATTCCTCTCCATACAGTTCTCTTCACAGTCCCCCCTATACCATCAACAGCACCTTGCAGTGTGAAGCAGCAAAGAAGTTCCACTCAAATTCAACTCCCAAATATGACTTGGTATGGCAGAGATATGACAACGTAAATTTATTTTTAAACTGTGCAGTGCAGTTGTCAGAAAACATGTGAATTTTTTTCGAAATTTGCATTCTGCTGTTTCAAAATTGCTATTATTTTTTCAAGAAAGCACCAAACTGCAAATTTGTCATGTGAAAGGTAATCACTTGCAATTAAATAAGAAGCAACCGTTAAAGTATCCCATACACAGCATTTTACTCCTCATCTTTCTCATTATTTCCGTTGAAGAACTCATTATCTGGGAATGCAAGATAAATTGGACATTTATTTTTAATGTCAGTAGATCTGTATTTACTTTGTATCTCACCAGTTTAATATGTCACATGAACAGGAAGTGATGGTTGAAAATATTAAACACTGGCATTTCATTCAGCTGGCATGCTTTCAAAAATGTCTGCAATTTGTCACACCCGTGACAAATGTTATGTCACACCCGTGACGCCATTCCTGGAAAAAACACAGTTATTCCCAGAAATTAATAGGTTTGGGGTTTAATAAATTGCCTTAACCTTACTTTCCCAGAATATAAATAATTATGAAGTACTTGTTCAGGCAAGAATCAAACTTTATCTTCTTTTTTTGTCACGGGTGTGACAGTGATCCCTGTCAATTTCAAAAAGAGAAATAAAATCAAAAGAAAGCTTACCTGAAAAAATTAGTCAGTGTAGGATATCAAGGATGCCTATTGTTACATAACAAGTTACTCATTGTTGCAGCAACTGACTTACAGACAGCAAATCAGTACAGCCAATATAACTAAGTTTTATGGTCTTCATAGTGTTTGCTCATCTACAATCTTTGGGATGGCAATTCATAGTTAACTAGCTTGAATACAATAAAAATGAGTATCAAATAATTAAATTTCATATTTTATTAGTGCATTCACATGCCTAAACCTTTACTTTTGTGATTTTAAAAAAATCACAATTTGGCTCATTTCATGTGGAATGAGCCAACGATAACGTTTCTCATTACAGTTCCAGTAAAATCAGTGAGGGTGGAACGTAGGAAACGTATATAGAATGCGGTAACTACGGTATTTAACGTACCAAATCAGCCACCAAAGCTGTAGCAAATATCGTATATTTTGCTGTAGCTGAAGTAAAAAGTCACATACGTGGCAATAAAACGGAAAGAAACAATGAAACTGTTTTCCAACAAAGAAGATCCCAATTTCACAATTGTTGCTACAGGTGAACCACAAACGGCAAGAATAATAATAAATGTGCTTTTAAGCTAATGTAATTACACTCAAAAGAATATGCATGTATAAGAAAGACGAGTGAGGTGTAAAAATGTGCGAATTATTAGACTCCATATCGAATTGATACGCGTACGTAAAACGGCTTCTCATTGTAAGAACGGATCATAAGATAATACATAGGTCTCCTATGTTTATATTCTACTTACTTTCAACAGAATAAGCTGCAAATATAAACATATTCGTAAGTATTTATTCATGACGAAGATGTTCTTCATACCACTGAATCAGTTAAATTCGGATGCTTTACATTAATTTCCGTATTATGCATGTGTCTTGATGTTTCGCTAATGCTTGTAATGCAAAAGTATAGTAACTGTTTCGTTAATCATGTACAAATATACTTGTAATCAAACGTCAGTACCTCGGCGGCTTGCCCACCGCTAGGAGCGCTAGTGTCGTTCCAGCTGTCAGTGGGTAACAACTTTCACAGCAGTGAGTGTCGCGACTGGATATATTAGACTGTGGTGCTACCCTAGAATGCTCAACATTCCATGGGTAAGAAATATGTCAAATGAAGCGGTACTCCACAAAATTGAGGAAGAGAAACCTTTTCTCCTGACGGTCATCATATACAGAAGGAATACGTGGGTCGGCCATCTGCTGAGACGTGAATATATCATTGAAAGTATCATCGAAGGCATAGCAGAAGGGAAGAATACACGAGGCAGACCGAGCCTAGAGCACATCAACCAGATCCTTGTGGATACCAGCTGCACCACCTACACTGCTCTCAAGAGGAAGGCCGAGGAAAGAAACGCAGAGCGAGCTGCCGCTAACCAACCTGATTGTTGAAGACCTGAGAAGAATCATTAGTATTGGGAATCTTAATGCGTGACAAAGAAGGTAACATCAGAGGCACAAATATGAAAGTCTTTTAACATTCATAATGGTTAACTACACATCTATTTTGCACACCATCTAAGACAAAATGCGTTTCGAATTACACATTGACGAAAAAAATGGTAGACTGGAAATACGACGTCGACTTTGATCCGATGACGACAGATGCTATCTGGGGATATAGATGAACTGACAGTGGTTCCAATGCTTTCAAAGTCGTCTGACAACAGATGCCTGTAGTATAGTGACATAGCTGCCAGAACACCGTCTGTGTGAACTCTTCAATGGGGAATGTTTACAGCCCCAAGGCTCAGTGTAATACCAACTTGGAATCAAACAGGCGCAGTGCCACGAAGATGCATTCGTACTTACTACAGTCAACTGAGCGAGTGTGAAAGGGGGTCATGTTGTGGCCTTCTGAGTGTCGGGATGATCATTGTGGAGAAGTGCCACTCAAGTTGGACGTGATAGGAAACTATTTGTCAACTACAATGGTAACAAGTCTCAGTTTCGTGACAGGAAATAACTTGTAAACTAAAGTGTTCTGAAGACTCCCTTTCTGAATAATGTTAGAGGTGTTCCCCTAAGATCTGTGCTAGGGCAACCACTATTTATTATTTTCAAAATTACTTACCAACCTACATGCCACGCAACTTTGATACAACTTTTATCAGTTCTGGGAAGGACTTAAATAATTCGAAGGAGCAAAGGAAAGATTACATCAAGGTATCCAGTGTGTGGTTTGACTATTAGAAAGTTTTAAATATGTTTATGTTGGGTCCAAATTTACCAAACTCGTAACCATATACCTAGATTCAAAAACAACTAGGAGGAATCACATAGACTATATTACTCGAAAATTGTCATGTGTCACCTATATACTGATAAAATTATGTACATCTGTTTCTGATAATTTACTGATTAATAACAATTAGATGCGAGGAAATGGTTGCGTGCTTTGCGGCGTCACTTTACGGATTTCACAGCCGCCCTCGTAGGAAGTTCCAGTCCTTCCTCGTGTATAGGTGTGTCTGTGTTTTGTCTTAGCATAAATTACTTTAAGTTAGTTTAACTACTGTAGTTTGTAAATAGAGGGACCGATGGCCTCAGCTGTTTGGCCCCTTAGGTTTACAAACATATGAAATCTTATTACGTCTTATTTTATTACCATTTAAGTTACGATATTCTTCTTTACAAAGAACTACGCGGATGATGACAGTCCCATCTCCTTTTATATTCAGCCGCCTAATATACATAAAATGATACTTTAACAGTTACAACCTTAGTCAGTCTATTCATAAGTGTAATACGAGGCGAACCTTAAAGATAGACACACCTACAACTAAACTTTAAAAATACAAGATAGTATGATCATAATAAAACTTTTCAACATATTAACCTGTACAGATTCACACCACCTGCCTTTAAAAATAAAACCCAAAAATTGTTGAAAGAAAAAGTGTTTTACAGTTTTAAATAATTTGAACAATGTTCAGAAGATGAAATTATTAACTAAATAACTATTGTTCGTATTATTATTCTCTCTCTCTCTCTCTCCCTCCCTCCCTCTCTCTCTCTCTCTCTCTCTCTCTCTCTCTCTCTCTCTCTCTCTGTCTCTCTCTCTCTCTCTCTCTCTCTCTCTCTCTGAATAGGCCAAATAAGGACCACAATATTCAACTTTTTCGCTAGTAGTGTCTAGATATTTGCCCAGTACATACGCATTTTCTGTTTTCTCATCTCCGTCCTGAGTGAATCTTTCTTCTTATGGAGGGAACTGAACTTGAAATGTTCCTTCGATACTATATAATATATAGTTCATAAGGCATGAAGTCCTAAACAATTTGGTTCATGGAAAACCGCATGGTCACGCATGTGCTTTCGATGTATTACGTCTTTACCGCTAATACCATTCACGGCATATTTTGCAGATATTAGGTATAATACCACTGAATCTACCTTCGAATTTACATCATAGTTCAAAAAATGTTCAAATGTTTGTAAAGTCTATGGGACTTAACTACGGGGTCATCAGTCCCTATACTTACAAACTACTTATGAACTACTTACGAACTAGGACGGCACAAATATCCATGCCCCCAACCGTAGTGGCCGTGCAGACTGTGACTGAAGCGCCTTAGTCCCCTCGGCCACCGCGGCCGGCTACATCATAGTACGACACATATTTCATGAGATATGACGTCATAAACAATAACATTTCCGAATAACTGCTACATCATGCGCTATTTTACCGTACCTCCTCCTAAAATATTGGACCGATTTCAATTAAACTTCGTACACATATTGCTTACTATCAGACAAGAATCGCTGTAGGGTTAAAAACTATCTACCTAAGAGAAATAGTTCTGGAGACATGACGTCGTAAACAATGAGCAGAAAAACTTTCCCATCATGCGACGCCTTGATATACGAGACTTCATTCGACCATTATTTATTCATCGTAGAGAGTTTTCTAATATTACTCTCTATAAATCTGGAAAATTATTATAGATCACATAGTCAAGGACAAATGATACCATAACTATTGAAATGTATGGAAACGAAACTTACATGGACAGTTAGTAAGGTAGAAGCCGATGGAGAGAAAAGGAAAGCCGGCCGAGGTGGCCGAGGGGACTGAGGCGCTTCAGTCACGGTCTGCACGGCCACTACGGTCGGGGGTTCGAATCCCCCCTCGGGCATGGATATTTGTGCCGTCCTAGTTCGTAAGTAGTTCATAAGTAGTTTGTAAGTTTAGGGACTGATGACCCCGTAGTTAAGTCCCATAAGCTTTACAAACATTCGAACATTTTTGAGAAAAGGAAGAACGAGATGGACTAAGATAAGACAGAAATAAATGCATGTAGTTCATGAGATGTGACGAGTGTATTTGTCCAAGACAGCATGGCCCCTGCCCTGGCGTTATGGCTGGTTCTTTTTTTTTTTTTTTTTTTTTTTTTTTTTTTTTTTTTTTTTTGTGGTTTTAGGGCGCACAACTTCTACGGTCATTAGCGCCCAGACAAGAACAGAGATTCGCTATATCTCAAAAAAAAATTGGTAACTACCAGTTAGAAGAGTCTAAAAACGAAAGATAAAAGACAATTAAAAGGGTTAAATATCATTCGATAAGTTGGCCAAGTCGATAAAACGCAAAACTCGAGCAGCTGCTCGTGTGTCATCAGCTAAAATTTCCTCCAGAGTAGACGTAAAGTGAAGGGCTACACGGAGATGATGATAATTAACACAAGACAGTAAAACATGTCGCCCTGTCAGCTGTTCACCGCAGGAGCACAGCGGTGCAGGGTCGGCGGATAGCAAGTGACGGTGGCTGAAACGGCAGTGACCGATCCGCAACCGGGCCAGGATGACCTCCTCTCGCCGAGAGGTGCGTGAGGAGGTCCTCCAAGCGGTCGGGATCGGTTTTACAGTTCGCAATTTATTGTTGTACAGTGAAAGCCACGCACTGTGCCATGACGACACGATACTCCGGCGAAGAGCCTGTTGAATATCGTTCGATGGGACGCAAAAGGTAGCCATGCGAGGCAAAAGAGCTGCGGCCTTGGCTGCTATGTCGGCGGTCTCATTCCCGGGCACACCCACGTGGCCAGGGACCCACAGGAAAGAAACGTAACAGCTGTCGTCTGCTAGCAACTGGAGGGAGCGTTGGGTCCGATACACGAGAGGATGGTTCGAGAAAGGGTCCTTAAGACTCTGCAGGGCACTAAGGGAGTCCGAACATATGGCATAGAAAGGGTGGCGGTGGCGGCAGGTATACAAAACGGCCTGGTGGAGGGCGAAAAGCTCAGCCGTGAAGTTCGAGCACCGGTCAGGGAGCTTGTATTGGAAACGGTTGTCCCCGATGACGAAGGCAGATCCGACACCGGCAGTGCTCTTGGAACCATCAGTGTAAATAAATATGGCATTATCGAACCGCGAACAGACAAGCCTCGAGCGGTATACCAAATCCGGAGTGCTCTCCTTGGGGAACGAACTAAGTTCAAGGTGAGTATGAACCTGGGCCTGATTCCACGGTGGCAATGGGCTGTCGCTCTACCGAAAGGTGGAAAAAAAGGGTAAAATCAAGACGCTGTAGCAGGCGGAGAAACCGAACTCCAGGTGGAAGCAAGGCAATCGCAGACACCTGATATTGGCGATCGAGTGAGTCGTCAAAAAATAATCGGTAAGATGGATGGTTGGGCATCGACCGCAGGCGGCATGCGTACCGACACAAGAGTATGTCACGCCGAGTGGTCAAGGGTAATACAGCAGCCTCAGCATACAGACTTTCAACAGGGCTGGTATAAAATGCACCGGTCGCCAGACGTAATCCCCGATGGAGAATAGAGTTGAGACGGCGGAGAATCGACGGCCGTGCAGAAGAGTATACAAGGTTTCCATAGTCGAGCTTCGACTGAGCAATGGCCTGGTAAAGGTGAAGCAGGACGGTACGATCCGCTCCCCATGACGTGCCACTGAGGAGTTATGGCTTGTGACATAGGGGCCGACTTCAGAATATTATTGAAGAGGAGTTGGGGACTAAAATCATCATATAAAGTACTACACTTGACATAACTTCTTGTTTATATAATTGCACCTAGCGTTTCATAGGTGTTCTGAATGCTCTCAAGTAGCCTGTTTTATGTAAACGGTAATCAGTAACCGTGTGTTTAAACATTGGCGGAAGAGCCGGGAGATGCACCGACTTCAAAATATTGGAGTCAAAAGTACGTTGGCCCATCCCCTAAGTCGTCGCCCCTACTCTGTGTGCGATAAGCTTTTACAACTCTCGTTCACCTTTCGTGATTGTGGAGAGAATGCTGACAAGCGCTCGGTGCGTGCAGAATTTTTAATGGCCAGTGAAGACTTATGTAGAAAATATATGTGAACTATATAAAAAATTACAGCAATTATATTACCTGACTCTTATTCAGCACAATTATGCTGAATTGTAAGACCAGTTCATTTGTCATTCTTGAACTATATATTTATATTATTTTAATTTTCCGGCATTTAACGTCATTCGCTTTCTTGCTTCCCAATACAATTTTGTTAAGTCTAAATTACAATTGTACAATTCAAAAATGTTGAAATGTTTGTAGATCTATCGGACCAAACTGCGTGGTCATCAAATGTTCAAATGTTTGTTAAGCTTATGGGACTTAACTACGGGGTCATCAGTCCCTAAACTTACAAACTACTTATGAACTACTTACGAACTAGGACGGCACAAATATCCATGCCCGAGGGGGAATTCAAACCCCCGACCGTAGTGGCAGTGCTGACCGTGACTGGAGCGCCTCAGTCACCTCGGCCACCGCGGCCGGGTGCGTGGTCATCTGTCCGTAGCTTACAAACTACTTAAACCTAGGTAAACTAACCTAAGGACAAACACACACACCCATGCCCAAGGGAGGACTCGAACCTCCACGGCGAGCAACCGCGTGCTCCGCAGCGAGACGCTTTAGACCGCTCGGATACTCCACCGCGGCCATTGTACAATTCTGAACACTCTTTTAATATGACATTTTGTCACGCACTGAAACATATTGTAATAAAATCGGTAGAACATTACGTAAGAAATCAGCATACAATGCACCATTTAGATTGCAATCGATAAAATAGGGGCCAATTATCCTTCCTCCCATAATGCCGCACCATACATTAACCTGCCAAGGTATCTAATGTTCCACTTGTCGCAGCCATAGTGGATTTTCCGTTGCCCAATAGTGCATATTATACCGGTTTACGTTACCTCTGTTTGTGAATGATGCTTCGTCACTAAACAGAACGTGTGAAAAAAAAAAACTGTTATCGTTCCGTAATTTATTTTGTGGCCAGTGGCAAAGCTGTACACGACGTTCAAAGTCTTCGCCATGCAAATCCTGGTGCATAGAAATATGTTACGGGTGAAATTTATGTTGATGTAGAATTCTCAACACCAACGTTTGTGAGATACCCGATTCTCGCTCAATTTGTCTGCTACTGATGTGCTCGGAATGACATGGGATTTTATTAGAACAAACAAAAGCAATAATTAGCATAACAAATTACGACAAAGCAAAGACGATGTTCTTTACAGGAAATGCTCAATATGTTCACCATCCTTCCTCAACAATAGCTGTAGTCGAGGAATAATGTTGTGAACAGCACTGTAAAGCATGTCCGGAGTTATGGTGAGGCATTGGCGTCGGATGTTGTCTTTCAGCGTCCCTAGAGATGTCGGTCGATCACGGTACACTTGCGACTTCAGGTAACCCCAAAGCCAATAATCGTACGGACTTAATTCTGCGGACCTGGGAGGCCAAGCATGACGTAAGTGGCGGCTGAGCACACGATCATCACCAAACGACGCGCGCAAGAGATCTTTCACGCGTCTAGCAATATGGAGTGGAGCGCCATTCTGCCTAAAAATCGTACATTCCAGCAGGTGTTTATCAACCAGGCCGGGCATGATGCGATTCTGTAACATATCGGCGTACCTCTCACCCGTCACGGTGGCAGTCACCGACGTTTTGCTGTCCAGCGCCATCTGTCGGATATAGTAAGCGATAAACTTTTTTCCTTTGATCATTTTGCTATGGTTGTCAGTAAGGGAAAGTTTAATAAAAGTTTGAAATTATGTATAAAGTTTGTTTCAAGTCGCTAAGAACTCTGATTCTCGTATAGCGTATTTATAAAGTTTCGCCGCATTATGTGGCAGTTTCTTGCAAATCCTATTGTTTATGACGTCATATCTTCTGAATCATGTGTCTTACATGATTCCTAACCCTGAAGCAATTGTACCTCACGGCAAAAAATGTGTGTACCAAATTTGGTGGAAATCGGTCCAGTGGTTTAGGAGAAAATGAGCAGAATTGTCGTTAAATGCAGCAGTTTTCTGCGCATCATTGTTTATGACGTCATATCTCATGAACTATGTATCGTACGTGATTCGTACACTTACGGCGACTGTTCTCATGGATTGAAGCTTACGTGTTCAAAATTTCATAAAGATTGGAACAAAATTGTAGATTTGTATTGTGACAATACTGCTGGCCCTCTCATCTCAATGTTATCGTACGATACCGTCTGCGTCGGACCCGGAATCGTGTGGTGTAATAGTGATATATTTTGCGTGCGAAGTTACAAACGAAATAGCCAGTCTAGGAATCAGTGTAGGACAGTGTCTCGGTGATACTGTGATCAAAACAAGTGATAGATTTCATTAATTAAGAGATTTGTATAAGACGTTTCCAGACAGTTCTATAAACAATAATTTTGTTATCGTACATTATTTCAATAATTAGACAGACGAAGGGTACAAACTTTTGTAAAACATAAAGACATTAAAATAAATAGCATTGTATATATGTTAGGCTCATAAACAAGTTGTATTGACCAGCTAATTGTGTTAATTAATGTAATAGACGAAATTCGTATATTGTATTTCTTTGTGTATATTGATTGACGTGAGATTTTGAACCTATTTTCAGAATGGTCGAGATATGTGATAGTACAGTATATGTTAGGAACATGTATGATCTACTCGTTAACTAATTAACTGACATTTAACATTTTGGTTTGTTGTCAAACAAAAAGTAGCGTGATTAAGTCTTAAAACGATATGTGGCTGGTAAAATTATTGTATGTATAGTTTTCATTTTATATTGTGATTATTTTTGTGTACATGAAATGTTTTCTTTGTGTGTTTGTTCATTGTAAATTAGTATATTCAATTGTTATGAACAATGCATAATGTAAGGTCATTATTGCCGATGTTATGTATTTGCCTCACCGCCTTGCGTGGGGGAGTTCGAGTTTTGGCTTTTCTGAAGTGCAGTGGAAGCTATGTCAGTCTGTGTTTTGAAATGGAAGTACTACCGTTCTGATGCTTTGTATACGTTACTAAGTTGTATTGTTTTGGTGGAGAAGATGTTTGATTCAAATTAAAGAAGAAGTGAAAAATTGTACATAACGAGTATTTATTTCTACCACGACGCCCCAGGAGAATAATGTTGCAGCGAGCAGAACCCCCATACATTGTAATGTTGAAAAGCTGAGTATCGGTAGAATAAACTGTAATTACTTAGAATATAGTAAAACATTTCAGTATGCAACACTCACACATATAAGGACACTCTGCTTTATATATTAGATGAAAGCAGAAATGTCCTCTGTTTTGAAGACTGCCACCTGGTTGTGTTACCGGTGGCTACCGGTTGCACTGCAGATGTATTCCCGCCATGAGATGCACGCATGCATCGAGGCGGAGCTTCGGGCAGATCAAAGGACGTGTAGTGTGCGTCCGGCGTGTGTCTGCAAAGGGCCGCTGTCCGCAGTCGCGGATGGAAGCGAACAGACCATCGAGCATAAGTACCTGCCGTGGCAGCCGGCACAGCGTGAACACCCAGGTAATGTCCTAAACCCCAACGCTGCAACCTAGAGAGCCATGAGACCGCAGCATCTGTCTTCACCAGTCGTCTGACAAGGAAAGAGAGAGCTATACAATCAATACTTCTCATCACAATTTCAAATTAAATTCCCAGTAAACTGATAACAAATACAGGCTAATCTACACGGAATGCTCTGAAAATCACATTTAATTAATTAATAATACTAAAATAAGGCTTATTCTAGAAGATAGATTAAGAAAAGGCAAACCTATATTTCTAGCTTTTGTAGATTTGGAGAAGGCTTTTGACAATGTTGATTGGAATAAACTCTTTCAAGTTCTGAAGCAAGCAGGAGTAAAATATAGGGAACGTAAGGTTATTTACAACTTGTACAAAAACCAGACAGCGGTTATCAGAGTTGAAGGGCATGAAAGGGATGCAGTGGTTGGAAAGGGAGTAAGACAGGGTTGTAGTCTTTCTCCATTGTTATTCAATTTGTACATTGAGCAAGCTATAAAGGAAAGCAAGGAGAAATTTGGAGAAGGAATTAAAGTTCAGGGTGAAGAATTAAAAACATTGCGTTTTGCCGACGACATAGTAATTATATCAGATACAGCAAAGGACCTGGAAGAGAAATTGAACGGAATGGACAGTGTGCTGAAAGGTGCTTATAAGATGAACATTAACAAGAGCAAAACTAGGGTAATGGAGTGCAGTGTAAGGTGATGCTGAAGGAATTAGATTGGGAAACGAAGCAATAAAGGAGGTAGATGAGTTTTGTTATTTGGGCAGTAAAATAACAAATGATTGTCGCAGTACAGAGGATATAAAATGCAGAATGGCAATGGGTAGAAAAGCGTTCTTGAAAAAGAGAAATTTGTTAAAATCGAATATTGATTTAAGCCTAAGGAAGTCTTTCGTATGGAGTGTTGACTTGTATGGGAGTGAGACATGGACGATAAGCAGTGCGGATAGGAAGAGGATTGAGGCTTTTGAAATATGGTGCTACAGAAGAATGCTGAAGATTAGGTGGGTGGATCGCGTAACTAATGATGAGGTACTGAACAGAATTGGGGAGAAAAGAAATTTCTGGCATACCTTGACTAAAAGAAGGGATAGATTGGTAGGACACATTCTTAGACATCACGGAACTGTGAATTTAGCGTTGGAGGGAAGTGCATGGGGAAATAATCGCAGAGGAAGACCAAGAGATGGATACAGTAAGCAGATTCAGATAGATGTAGGTTGCCGTTCTTATGTGGAGATGAAGAGGCTTGCTCAGGATAGGGTATTGTGGAGAGCTGCATCAAACCAGTCTCCAGACTGAAGACTACAACAACAACAACAATACTAAAAACTTCATTGCGTCAGTAACACTATTCCCAGGTCCACAGACTATCAGTTTATTGTGTGTTCCTTAAAATTTTCACGGCGAATTTCTTGATTAAATTAATGTCGGGCGTACAGCCGGATTTCATTGCTTACTCCGCACGATATTTCGGCCAACAACGCTTGGCCGTCTTTAGGTGCTGCGTACCGAAGACTAGCGATAGCCGCGTCTGACCGTCACTTATATACCGTGGAGTTGTACATAATATTTTAGCTCAGACTTCAACTTTTTGGCACTCTGTAATACGTGAATCAGTCGAAATAAAACTGACAGAAGGACTTATTAATAGAGACAGTGGCTTTCAGATGAATAAAACTTGGGAACCAGTAATTTCAAGTGTTAAGAACGCAAAGATCACATCAGGTTCGTTTAAGCAGCTGCCAGAAAGCTACTTTCAAGCGCGAGCAAGTAGGCCTTACTGCGCATGCGCAGCTACGATGACGTATTTGGAGCTTGCACTGCTTGAACGCTTTTTGTTCCAATTCTGGTAGGATTCTCATGCGTAGCGGAGGAACAACTGAACTGCGACCTCGTTATTTTGTTGTTCCTATATAATGCCGAGCAATGGTTTATTTTTCGGTTTTATTAGTGTGACTTAATGAAACCATGACAAGGGTATTAAAACTTTTCACGTAATACATCATACGTACAAAGTAACGAAAATGTATGCAGTGATGCCGATTTGTTGGCAGTGTGTTCCAGTAATTTGCCAAGGAATGTCAGTCTATAAATTTAAAACGTAAAAAACAAATTGAAGCCTAGAGAATGTACCACAGATATATAAAACATTGTTTCATGGATAGAGGATGCCTAAAAGAAAACAGTTTTTCTTATTAAGCTGTCAATATAGGTATTTATTTTATTCTCAATTACTGATTAAATCGCCTGTGTATTAACCTTCAAGTAAACATTTAATAATACCTGTACCGGTACGTGCAGCATTAATGTTTCATGAAACAAACAGCACATCCGAGGATTTACACGTTCTACTCATTGCTTGATCTCTGCTAATAACGTGGAAAAAAAACCAGAAAACTGAAATATCATCATATTATTTTATTGGCCTTCAGCGACTTTGTGAACAAATTCACCTAACAGTTCCCAGTCACAGAAATCCATTTTGTTTTCATATGACAAGACACTTGAAGACAAACAAATGAAACTAATTATCACGAAACGTAAACACAGATCACGTGGGGCGCCCTCCCACTAAAACTCAGACAGTTCTGCGCATGCGCGAATCTGGAAGCACCAGAAATATTTTCCCGGGTAGAATCTGGTAGCTTTCTGTTACTGCTTAAACAGCAAACAGCTGCTCGGCAAGTAGCCAGAAGCGGGCGAAGGCGCTGCTTGAACTTAATTTGTGCTCTGCACACGCGCAAGTAGCTCGCTGGCAGCTGCTTAAACGAACCTATCGTATACAATACAAGGCTATCGCTAGTCTTCGATACGCAGCACTTGAAGACGGCCCAAGGGTTATTGGCCGAAATATCGTGCGGAGTAAGCAATGAAATCCGGCTGTACGCCCGACATTATTTTAATCAAGAAATTCGCCTGGAAAATTTTAAAGAACACATCAAGATCCTTTACGGGGAGGAGATGGTCCGACGTATCCATAGATTGGATAAACTGCGTAACAGAAGAGCAAGATTACTGACTTCGTTGGCTTTTTTGCTGAATTGCAGAAATAAGTGTGTTATTCCTAAGTTTACCAAAGTGGTGCATTTCATCAACACTGCAGCTGCGACACGAATAAAACAAAAGGCCAATTTGGCTTTGGTCCGAGAGAGAATCCGATTTACTCGTCGAGAGTTGGATGTTGTCTCCAGAGAACTATATGATCTTCACTTAAGCATTGTTCCCTCCTTGGCGAGCTGGTCCTGAGAATGGGTCGACGAAATTACGTGGGCAGGAGCTGACTGGACTCATAAAGTAGCCAACAACAGACAAATATAGAAACTTTCCAACTTTTCTACCAGTACGTCGCAAAAGACAACGATACGACGATTGGTGATTAATCTCACTGAGAAGACTTTGGACGACGAGACTACGTCAGTTTTGGAAAAAGGTTTGAACTTCGCACCAACACGAAATCTGTACCACTAACAGATTTAATGATTGGTGTTGAAGAAGCAGTTCGTCGACATCCTGTGGACGTAGCGGAGGAATCAAATGTCTGTAAATCTATAGGACCAAACTGCGTGGTCATCAGTCCGTAGCTTACAAACTACTTAAACCTAGGTAAACTAACCTACGGTCAAACACACACAAATCCATGTCCCAGGGAGGACTCGAACCTCCACGGCGAGCAAGCGCACGCTCCGCAGCGAGTTGCTTTAGACCGCTCGGCTACTCCACCGCGGCATTGCGGAGGAAATACGTCGGGAAACATGTAGAGTGCTTACTAAGGTTCAACCTCAAAAGAAGAATATTACATCAGGTCAGATGGCTGTTCTTCGTGCTTTACGTGAAGATCCTAAGATAGAAGTTTTACCAGCGGATAAGGGGAACACTACAGTTCTTTTACCACGGGAAATGTATTTGCATAAGATGGAACAGCTTTTGGAAGATCCAGCTTACAGAAATATATCAAAAGATCCTACCAGCCGAATAGAAAGGAGAACAACCAGTATATTAAATTCCCTTCATTACCGAAGGAAGTAATAAGGAGATTAAAACCACATATTCCACCTCGTTTATATGGATTCCCAAAGATCCATAAACAGGGAATCCCGTTACAGCCCATAGTGAACAACATTGGCACTGCAAACTACGATCTGGCAAAACATTTGGCGTCATTACTGCGACCATATGTAGGAAAATGTGAACACCATATTCGTAATTCGGTAGATTTTATCAGCCGTCTGAATGAATCGCGTTTTACAGATGCAGATTTACTTGTCAGTTTTGACGTTATTTCTCTGTTTCACGAGGGTACCATTGTTGGAGTCTTTGGAATTAATTGCAGAAAAATCTGATTCTGATATTTCAGTACTTTTTAAAAATGCCTTGTGCTCTACCTTCTTTTTATTCAATGGCGACTATTACGAACAGAGAGACGGTGTTGCCATGGGGAGCCCACGTTCACCTTTAGTAGCGAACATGTTCATGGAGTGTATGGTGGAAATTATTATGAAATGACTGACGGTACAGCCGTGGGTTCGCCACTGTCACCAGCCATTGCGAACTTCTTCATGGAGGATTTTGAAGAACGAGCGTTGAACAGTGCTCCCTTTCGTCCATCTTGCTTCTATAGGTATGTTGACGATACATTTTTAATATGGCCACACGGGAATGAGGCACTGCAGCAGTTCGTGGATCATTTGAATGGAATACACCCCAACATAAGATTTACAGTGGAAGAAGAGAAGGACGGGAAGCTACCCTTCTTAGACGTGTTGGTTGAACGAAAATCAGATGGACGACTTGGACACTCTGTGTACAGAAAGCAGACGCATACAGACTTGTATCTGAATGCCCGTAGCTTTCATCATCCCACTCAGAAGAAAGCTATGCTGAACAACTTGGTACACAGAGCAAGGATTATTTCAGACGAAAACCACCTCGACCCTGAGATCAACCACCTGAAGAAGGTCTTCAGAAAGAATGGATATTCCTCCCGTGATATTAGGTCCACACTGTCGAGGAAACCTAGACAGGATGCTAATTCAATAAATCAAGAGGACCAACACATCGCGCGGCTTCCATTCTGCGGTGCAACAAGTAGTAAAATCGGAAGAGTCCTAAATAGGCAGGGGATCCAACCTGTCTTTCGTCCTCCCAGGAAGATGAAAGAAATGATGCCACCCATCAAAGACAACCTCGGTGTGAGAGTGCCGGGAATATACAGCATTCCGTGCGAGTGTGGCAAAAATTACGTGGGGCAATCAATAAGAACTGTTTCTGAACGCTGCGTTGAACATCAGCGTAACCTGAAATACAGGCATTTAGAAAAATCTGCGGTGGTTGAGCACAGCCTGTTAAATAAACACCGGATTTTGTTTGAAGAAACGAGAGTACTGGCTCACGCTTCCAACTACTGGGATTCTGTCATCAGGGAGGCGATTGAAATCAGATTATGTGATAATAATATCAATAGAGACTCCGGATATACACTCAGCAATGCATGGAAGCGAGCACTGGAGAAGGAGAAGGAACAAAGGTTGGCTCCCAGAATCTTTAGTACTTCCCGCAGATTACCGCCTGCTGCGAGAGATGGCGCTGCTAGCTACGCAGAATAGAGTGCGCTAGAAAATTCTAGGTGGTTAGATGGCACCACCCAAGTATGCGCCATTACCGCTATGACGTAAGCTAGCCAATGAGAAGCCGTCTCCTGGTTATATAAGCGGAAGCCTCCAGTTCACGGCAGTCAGTTTTACCCCTGACGACGACTATGGAGAATACAGTCGAAAGCTTGAGCTCCTACCCATATTTGACGCGGCAAGAACACCGGGAGTATTTTACGCAAGAACTACGTCGCGAAAGACTTCGTACTCGTGTTCATGGAAGACTTTGAAGACAATGCTCTTGCTTCTGCCACCCTCAAGCCTTTGGTGTTCTGGAGGTACGTTGACGACACCTTTGCAATGTGGCCGCATGGGCCTGATAAACTCCAAGAATTTCTGCAACATTTAAGTTCTGTTAACAGTAGCATTCAGTTTACTATGGAAACTGAGAAAGATGGCCCTTCCTAGATGTGCTGGTTCGACGAAGGGAGGATGGCTCTCTGTCATTCGGTCTATAGGAAAGATACGCATACAGACATGTATCTTCAAGCAAATGGTGTACTGAGGACATTAATACATAGGGCACATATGATTTCTGATGCAGAGAACCTATCATCGGAGTTGGCACATGTACAACTTGTGTTCAAAGAAAATGGTTATTTTGTACATCAGATTCGGAAAGCAATGAGAAAGTAGAGGGTGTCTAGAAAAGGACTCTCTGATTTCAAAATTGAATATCGAAAACAAAGATCGATAGAGGACTGCAGTAAACGGTATGTTTATTGTGAAAGCTGTAAGAAGTTTATACAGCAGTTTGAAATAATAGTGACAAAAGCTGCTAACAGATGGCGCTGTAATCGCCATACGTAATGCCTAGTAAATATAGTGATCCGAAGCCCAGAGCGATCAGTTCCACTACCGGTATAGAAACGTGAAAGGAGGTTAGTGTACCAAAGGAAGAGATTAAAACCATGTACTCCATTGAACAATACGTTTTTCTGGTGCTAGAGTACCATAGGTTGGAAGAGAGTTCTACGGCAACAAGGCGAAGTTTTCAAGCACGATTTAATGTTCCAAAAGGACCTGATGCGAAAACCATTCGTGCGTTCTTCGCAAAATTTCAACGAACGGGCACGTAACTGATGATTTAGTGCGGCATGTTGGCCGCAAGCAAACCACAGTTACGCCTGAAAATATCGCCACAGTTTCGGGAATTAAGGTAGGTGCGCCAAATAAGGCCACCTTAAGGTTTGGCAATTTTTCACCGCCAAACTAGTCAGCCAATTAACCTGAAACTTCACATTTCTTAAGAATAGCCCTTGAGCTACTATGAAAAAAATTTTCTGATCATTCAGAGCAGTGGAAGTATGTTCTAAATTGAAATTTAAAAAACATAGCAAATGGCCTTATTGGAATACACGGGGTTCCCAATTACGCCACCCCATGTACCCCAACAAGGCCATATCTAGAAAAGGAGTAATTTGATACAGTGAAATGCTGAATATGGTCAAAAAATTATTTCATATTACAAGAAAATCAAAAAGAAAAATTCAGACAGAAACTAATTATTCTATTTCACAGTTGGGACAAAAATAATTCTCAACAGTGTCTCTCTTTTCGATTGCGGCACAAAGCTCATGAACGTATAGCCCACAGAGTAAGCAGCGAAATATATCTTCTACCAAGTCCTCAGTGCAGATAAAACAATATCAAAAAGAAGACGCATCGGGTTTTGAGGAGTAGGGAGCTGCCTGATAGGTTTTCTTCAAAGTTTCTGACATCGTGTTCCGTTGTTCCCGTGCTGATGCTTGAGGTTTTTCTTGTAATAAACTTCGGGTTACACTGTTCCCTACGCAATTCAAACTCTTTCTTCTCTGCGTGCGACTTTTCTTCATTTTAGGAGTTTATAAGATGTCAGTGAAGGATCTCCCAGCAGATGATGAAACATGAGGTGAGAGTTCTGTTTCAGGAGGCGTTTCACATTTATCTTGTGTCGATTTGTTCACTTTCACTCCATCAGATATATGGGTCTCACCAGGTTACATTGAAGGCATAGCTTGCGTCTGAGATTTGTCAGCCAGATCAGTAGCATTTTCAACGCCGTCTATGGAGTCATCATCCTCCATTACTCTTGTCATGAAATCTTCCACGTCAAAGGTCCGTGTAAGTTCCGGCATTTTTTTCTCAGTGATTTAACTGGGAGCTAAAAACTCGGGAGGGATGACATTCGGGTCAAATGGGTAGTTTCCTGTGTTTCGAAACCCAGCAGTTACGTTGCTTGTTGTCAAAGCTCTTGGCCACACTTTTGAGAAAAGTTTTCCGAATGATGTGTGTTATTTTTCTGTCCGAGTTATTTTCCCAGTATCTAAAGACTTCGTCATTCCAAAATGACCCAAAGGGTTTGAACACAGACCTGTCCATTGGCTGGAAGGCATGGGTTGTGTTGCTTGGAAGACAGTAAAGTTGGGATAAACAGGTGTGAGGGTCCAATAAGGCCACCCTGGCCCTAATAAGGCCAGCCTGGCGTTATTGACCTACACACAGTTTTTTTGCCCATCCCGTGCATATTTCTGCAATATCTAAGAAGCTAATCTCAAAATACCTCAAAGGTTTCAAATCTACAAAAAAATATGCTTCAAAAGAATCACCATTTTATAAAGCAACCACAAAAAATAATTACTCCATAGCTTATCAAAAACTTACCTCAGTAGCTTAACGAAAACCCCCAGAACCAAAGATACACTTCTGCAACTGAATAACGGAAAGCATGGCGCTCCTTGTTTTTCATTTGCTACAAGGACGGCGTTTCCGGACATGTAGGTGCTGTCATCCGACGGATTTGAATGGAAGTTTCTGAAATAAAGGGGGGTGGCCTTATTGGGGACCATGGCCTTATTTGGTCCACCTACCTTATTCAGCAAAATCCAATGTCATCCGTACGTAGAATTGCATCTGAGACTGGTTTGAAGCGTTCCAGCACGCAGAAAATACTGAGAAAGAGCCTACACATGTTTCCATTCAAAATTCAAACGCACCAGGCCATGCCCGTACGAGATGTGCAACAAAGGGTTGCCTTTGTTAATCAGATGCTCACAATGATTGATAGTGAAGGATTTGATGTTGGCTGCATCTGGTTTACAGATGAAGCACACTTACACCTGAATAGATACGTGAATAAGCAGAACTGGCGATTTTGCGGTTCCGAAAAGCCATATTGGTGTGAAGCGAAACCCCTGTATTCTCCTAAAGTTACTGTGTGGGCTGCAGTATGCAGTAGAGGCATTATTGGCACTTTTTTTTTTCATTCGAGAAACGGTCACTGGTGCACGTTACGTTGCTATTTTGCAACAGTTTGTCGCCACACAGCAAGCATTAGAGGATCGACCAGGCGCTGAATGGTTTATGCAAGATGGAGCCCGACCACATCAGACCAAAGAAGTGTTTCGCTTTCTTGAGGAATACTTCGGGAATCGACTCATTGCTTTGGAATATCCCAAATTTACTCGTGCAGGCATGGATTGGCCTCCATATCGCCGGATTTGACTCCCTGTGACTTTTTGTGGGGCACAGTGAAAGATATGGTCTACCCGAAGCATCCCGCCACGCTGGACGAGCTTGAATCGGCGATCTCTGTGGCATGTGGCCATTTCGGTTGAGACACTACGAAATGTGAAGGCGAATTTCATTCATCGTTTGCGCCACCTCTGTAGTGCCAATGGTGAACATTTTGAAAACATTGTGATGTGATTGTTTGCAAAGAGTGTTTTTATACGATTACTAGCTTATATGCCCGTGCTTCGCAACGGGTGTTAAAGAAGGTCCTGTGTATATCATGGTTCTTTGGGTTCCGGACGTAGGTCAGCAAAAATACAATCCTTGTTGGATCTCTCTGTCAATAAACTCAGTTCTCCTAGCCAAGATGTCAAATTTAAGTAGAAGTCATTGTTGAAATCGATGAATGTTCATAAAGTTTTTCATACTAAGAGTGAAATTAATTTAAATCCGTACTTCGGAACAATGTAAATTCAATGTTAGGTTGTGTTCATAAAGTTACACATTGCAACAGCAGCGCCGAAAGCGGCTGGCAAATTACATTTCTGAAAACGATATTGCATAATTGCGAATATTGATTTGTAACAGTTTTCACATATATCTTCTTGAATAGGAATTTGGAATGAATTGTAAGACTGTGTGAATCATGAGACTTTATACAAAAGAGTTTCGCGTGAAAGTGCTGGTCATAATGAGATGTGACAACAACGGATGTATCTGATTCGGTAAAATTTGACTTTCTATCCTGGCGGCCTCGTGTTTTTATGTTGGCAACATCAATAACACGATATAAAATCGTTGCAAAGATGAACGAACCACATAGAGTGTAGATAAATACTGCTGTTCCTGCTGTATGCTTGATTTCACGACAAAATATTTGCGTGTCACGCGATTGGCTTATGTCGATGTCACATGATTCCCGTTATTCAACGTCTGTTGCCAACATTATCACAGGAGGCCGCCGGGATATGAGTAGGACTACGTCGCATAGAAGACCCAGCTGTCAAACGATAACACCTTTCACAGCAGAGAGTCTCGCGGCTATATGTATCAGAGATCACTGATTAGCACAGAGCAGTGAGCTTACTGGCACAGGCAAATCAATATATATGGCCTAAGAGACAATCATTAATGTATGTCTGTGTTTCCACCACTCTTCCACGACAGTGATCAATGTTCCACGAGTATTTTTATCTTTGAGTCTATCTGGATATTTTTTTTTTTTTTTTTTTTTTTTTTTTTTATCTTTGTTTTGGATTGTTTCTTCGATCGCTCTCGAAAATCTTGAAAAATATACGTAAAACATTCACAGTACGACTATATTCTGTGTTGTGTGAAGTTAAAAAGTTTCTATCAAGCGGCTGGCGACAGATTAGTTGCTTGTAGATGCGACAGCTCTTCTGAGCAGTCGTTTCTGCTGCGTGCGGCGGCCGACATCGTTTACATCTAGTGTTCTGTGGAACTCTTATTAAGTGTTTTAGTGAATCTGCTGGTTATTTCGTCATCAAACCTATAGAAAAAAGTGTTAAAAGCAAGGTCTCTGGGAGGCTACTCCCAGAGGCTATATTTAAAATGGAGAATATTGACGAGATCCCAGCCGACACTGGCCAAGGTTCAGCTAAGGCACTGCAAATACGCCATAACAATGAACCAGCCATGCTGCATTCTACAACAGTGATACCGACAGACCAGCATGCCATTAAAATGTGCTCTCAAGATAACTGTTCTCAATGTCGTCTGATGGAGGTGGAACAGCATTCTTCACATTCAGTTGTCTCGCAGTGTGTAACCACCAACAGCCAGCGACAAAAGTCAAGACACAGATCACCATCATCCCAACAGGTAACAGCTCCTGATGCAAATGCACCAAAGAAGGCAAAGGCAAGTGAAAATCATAGTAGTAATATTGAAGAGGATGTAGATATGGTAAACATTGAAAATGTTGCATATAATGTTGATGTTGAAACCACGGACAGTAACTTGAATGTAAATTTAGTAGATAGGAATTGCAATGGGCAGTCTACTTCCCAACAGTGTGATACTCGAAAGGACTTGGGCAATTCAGTTAACATACCAGTAACTGCCACAGGAAGCAACATAATTCCTAGCAATAGGAAACATGCTAGTAAAGATAATACATACCAACCAACAGACATGGGTCCATATTTTGTATTTGTAGAGGGGGAAAATGGTAATGTTGGAAAGTTACATCCAATGGCCCTTGGAAGAATGTTATTTAAAGAAAGTAATAACTTAAGACATGAAATCGTTAATATCTCAGGAATTGGCAGAAACAGGTATAAAATTGAAACAAAAACTGGGCAATCTGCAAACAGGTTACGGTTGCTAGATACGTTTCGGCAGAAAAATATGGAAGCTTACATCCCTAGTTTTCTAACAACGAGGCGAGGAGTTATCCGTGATGTTGATATTGCTCTATCTAATCAAGAGATCCTTGCAGAAATAAAGTCTGAATTTTTAGTAACTGACGTTCGTAGGTTCACAAAGAAAGTAATAGAGAATGGTGTGATGAAAATACTCCCCACTCCAAAATGTGTTGTAACATTTAAATCCCAACAGCTTCCTCAGTATGTGTATTTGTGCGGTATGCGCTGTCCTGTAGCACCATACGTCCAATCAGTTCTGCAGTGTCACAATTGTCTCAGATATTTTCATTTAAGTTCGCAATGTCGCAGTAATGCCCGCTGTGCCAAATGCATGGGAGCCCATGAGACTTCGCAATGCTCACAAACTGGAGAGCCCAAGTGTCTGCACTGCAGAGGAAACCACACTGCCACTGATCACTGTTGCCCAGTTTATCAGCAGCACATGGAAACGAAGCGCAGAGAAGCCTACAGTGTTTCTTATACAACTGACGCCTGGTCTCTTCGACCATCATTTGCGCAGGTTACTGCAGATGTTCCTACAACACAAGTGCTCTCTACTGGTGACTGGCCCAAACTATATGAGAAACCAGTGGCAATGAACATGACAGAAAAAAGGCTACAGCAGGGACCTAAACATGCATTTATGTCGGTTCCAGCCCCCAAGTCTTACAAAAATAAACCATTCACTCGTAGTCCGTACAAGCAAGGTTATTCAGATATGCTGTACGAATTTCAGGGTCCACAGAATCCAATACAAAACAACCCGTATCCGCCCACTCCTCTGGCAGCATCTCATACTAATCGAGAAGATGCCATTAATAACTTCTGTGCTTCAATACTGCAGATCTTTCTTTCTCTCAAAAATGATACGGACATGGTAACAACTCAGGCTCTTATTCGTAATGCTGTTGAAGACTTCTTCAAAACTGATAATGGCCTTTAAAATACTACAGTGGAATGCACGGTCAGCAATATCGAACATGGAAAGTCTGTATCGAGAAATTATCAGTAATCACATATCGGTAGCTTGTATTTGCGAAAGTTGGTTTCCACCAACACGGCGAATACACTTCAAAGGATATTCAGTACTTAGAAATGACAGAGACGATGGGAAAGGAGGAGCAGCCATGTTAATTAGAGATACAGTAAGGTTTAAAAAATTGGACATCAATATTAGAACAACAGATTACCAGGCAGTGGCTGCTGAAATTTCCTCTCCTAGAGGAGTATTCACTATCGTCACCATTTACAAACCATCTTCGTGTAAAATACGAAAACTTTCTCTGGGTCAGATTATTGACCAGATTCAAACGCCATTTCTCATTTGTGCAGATTTCAACGCACATCATACACTGTGGGGATGTGAAATAGACGACGCAGATGGCAAAGAGTTGCTTACACTTCTTGAAACTCTCAATTTAGTTCTTTTGAATGATGGATCCCCTACTATGGTACCTAAACCAAATACACGACCATCGGCCGTCGATTTGACATTGTGCTCTGTTGACTTTAACTATGTAACGGAATGGATGGTCAAAAGAGACCCCCTTGGATCAGATCACCTTCCTCTGGAAATCACAATAAATTTACCTAATTCATCTATTAATACAACAGAAATTATTTATCCTAACAGTAGGTGGAAAATTCAGGAAGCTGACTAGACGAAATACACTGCTACAGTCCAGGCACATTTTCAATCTTTTAACAACTTGTTAGGTCCAAAAGATGCTTACCAACAGCTAATTTCAATTATTGTAGATGCTGCAACAACTTCCATTCCAAGAAAAAAGGAAGTCATCTTTCTGAAGCAACGTCCACCAGTCTGGTGGACACCAGAGTGCTCTAGAGCTATTGCACAGCGGAAACTTGCATACAATAACTTCCGTAAACAACAAAATGTGGAAAATTTCATTGCATATCGCAAAATAGCGGCGAGGGTTCGAAGACGATTAAAAGAATGTAAAAAGAGCTCCTGGAAAAACTTCTGTGAGTCATTAAATAATAACATTAGTATTGCAGACGTATGGAAGAAATTAACGTTTTTCAAAAACAAGAATGCCACTACTTGTCAGCCATTAAATGACGCATGGCTTGAAGACTTTTTGAATTTAATCTCACCAGCTTCTGCAGCGAAACAACCATATCGTCCTCCCGAACAGTCAGATTACCGTCATCCACTCTTGGTTCCGTTTACGTATGCAGAATTGAAGAAAGGAATTAAAAATGCGGCAAATTCGGCACCTGGCAAGGATGGTATACACTACCAGATGATAGAAAATCTCCCAGACATTGCCATAAGGAAATTATTACAGATATTTAACCAAATATGGATGAACGACACACTAATAGAAGATTGGACAACTCAAATAGTGGTACCTATATTGAAACCTGATAAAGATAAAGAGAAAGCCACGTCCTATAGACCTATTTCTCTTTCTTCCTGTATTGGAAAAACGTTAGAACGTCTGGTGAAAAATCGCTTGGAATGGTGGTTGGAATCAAATCAGATCCTGTCATCGAGTCAGTATGGATGTAGAAAAGGCAAAGGCACAATAGATAATTTAAATATCTTAACCGCAGATATCTATGACGCAGCAACAAGGAGAGAAAATGTAACAGCTGTCTTTCTGGATGTAGCTGGAGCGTATGACAATGTTAACATACCTTTGTTGCTACAGAAATTGGAAACCATTGGAATCCCAACAAGAATGATTTATGGCATTAGCACTTTCTTCGCTGAAAGAAGCATATGGGTTCGTTTTCAGAATAAATTAATTGGACCACGTCGACTCACAACAGGTATTCCACAAGGATCTATCCTAAGCCCCATACTCTTTGCAGTCTATACCAATGACTTGGAGAGAATGATCCCTTCTCCAGTCAAAATTCTTCAGTATGCAGATGATATTTGTTTGTATGTGTCAGCCAGTGGGTTGGATCAGGCTGTATATGAGCTATCAAAAGCAATGGGCATAGTGGACCAAACACTTCATAGCTATGGCTTACATATTTCACCAGAAAAATCGGTAATAGTTCCTTTCACAAATGAAGCTATCCCAAGTTGCTTGAATAGTGTAAGACTATCTGGTTACAAAATACCACTGAAATCACAGGCTAGATTTCTTGGCGTTCTTTTCGATTCTAGACTGAGTTGGGTGCCACATATTCGAACAGTTGTCAGCACGTGCGAAAAAGCATTGAACCTTATTAGATCGGTGTCAAGGGTGTGGTGGGGGGCTCATCCCAACGTGCTCCTTACCCTATATCGCGCGTTGATACGATCCCGTATAGATTACGGGTGCACAGTCTATCACAATGCTGCTAACAAGAATCTAGCGTTGTTGGATAAATTGCAGTACAAAGGCCTACGCATCTGTCTTGGAGCTATGACTTCTTCTCCCACTAATGCACTCCTCGTGGAAGCATCAGAAATGCCCCTACATATTCGACGAACAATGTTGTGTGATCGTTATATTTTACAAAGAATGTCAAATACTAACCACCCACTGATAAAAAAAGTGTGAAACGCTCTGTCGAACAGGGGATAGCAGAAATATGGGGAAAAAGCAGTTTTATATCTACACTCGTTACGAAGTTTGGAAACATATACAAAATAAAATACATCGAACTACAGCCCTTCCAATGTTCTTATATGACTACCACAGTTCTTATCTCAGTATTCCTGTAACATACATTGACTCTTCCAGCAAAGAAAAAGGATATGGGCAGTTTTCACTCTCATCGTACCTAGCAGAAAAGTGGGCAGGATATACCCAAATATATACCGATGGCTCAAAAATGGAGATGAAAAACCACACAGGGTGTGCTTTCTTCTGTCCAAACAATTCAGAAGAAAGAAAGTTTCAACTACCAGGTGATGCTTCAATATTTATAGCTGAAACAATCGCTATTATAGAGGCCATCAAATATGTAAGATCCTTGAAAGTACCCAAGGCGGTGATAATCACTGACGCTCAAAGCGTTCTGAAATCAATTAGTTGCAGGAATTGGGACAAAAGAACTAATAAATACACACTTGACTTAGTGGAGCATTATCATCAAGCAAAGAAGACGGGTCAAATCATCGAATTTGTATGGATAAAGTCTCATTCTGGTGTCCTATACAATGATAAAGCAGATAAACTAGCAAAAGAAGCAATTAGTAGTGGAATACCTTTGAACATTAAAATCCCATATACAGACTACTTCCAAAAAATCAGACAACAGGCGATTCTTTTGTGGCAGGAAGAATGGAACGAAAGCCAAAAAACAAAAGGAAGAAACTATGCTAGTATACAAACATTAATACCTAGACAACCATGGTTTGCAAAATCAAAATACTCAAGGAAAATAATAGTTTCCATTATAAGAATGCGTCTCAATCATGGCTCTTTCCCTGCCCATTTACACAAGATTGGGTTATTGGAGACACCGTATTGTCAATGTGATGGAGCAACGGTTGGTGATGTAAATCACATCTTGTTTCAGTGCAGACGGTACGAGGAAGGAAGAGACAAATTTTTGAAGGATCTCTTGAGACTTGGTCACTGCCAGCCACTTTGCACTACTTCAGTTTTAGGGGACACAACCAGAAGAGCATATGATGTCATAGCCAGATTTATTTCACGGGAAGACATCAAAATTTAACAGGAAAATGGACATTTAATTTATCAACTGCAGTTAATATATATTACAAACAAGTGTATAGTTCATAAGTCAATACAGACAAATGTATAAATGTATGCTCTAAAATGTATGTGTATCATTATTGTAATTTTTGATGGCTAAAAAGTATTTTTCTATGCTAGAAGCCAATAATAAATAAATAAAATCTTTGTTTTGTGTCTCTGTTCATAGTCGGTAATGTGTGGTTGACGGAAACATGTGATCTATTTAAAAAATTGCGTATTTGATATTCCTCGTCGTTATTAAAGTCTAAAAGGACCGCATTGTCTGACGATTGAAAGAATAAACAGATTTTGACTCGTGCCGTAAAGTTCTTAAGTCACAGAGTATATAGATTTTCCTAAGAGTATTTATTGCTTATTTTGCGAATTTTTGCTCGTCACACTCACCCACTGCCACGCACCGCGACCAAACTCCCTCACTAACGTCATTAGACCAAGGGCTATCTACCACCACAACCACGAGTGGGTGGCAGTATGTGGTCATGGAGAAAAGTCTGTCAGCACGTACACACACAAGCCTTTTATATATAGATATAGATTTCACTTATGTATGCTGATATGAGCTGTACAGCGCCATCTGTTAGCAGCTTTTGTAACTATTACTTCAAACTGCTGTCATAGCGTCTAGAAGAAGTGTAGGCACTCGACAAGTTTACGTGGGCCTGCCGCTAGGTGACTCCACCGTCGCTAAGCGCTGGGAGCCGAACGTTTCAGTATATGCACTACTCGGATCTTACACAATATTAAAACGCTGTATTTGACAAGATTAAGACAAGATAAAGGAATTATGCCATCTGCATTGAAAGTATAAAACGTTGACATCCTTTAAGATAATTACGAATATCGGGTCATGTATAATAAGCAAATAAAATACACCGACGATGCTAAATATAGACCTATAGCTTAAAATGCAGAAAAATGATCTATAAAGGGACGTACCAATCAATAATACAGACTAAAATGTAAAATATAATATAAATTCACCAATCTAATTTGTAACTGTTGATTGTCGGAAACTTTGGAAAGCTGGTATGGTGACTTTGCAGTCTTCGTCCACAAGAGCTTTCTGTTGATTTCTTTCGTGCGAAAGAAAAATCGGCACTTCATGAAATAGAAAATTAATTTACCGGCAAGGTCAAGTTTATGTTCCACACAACATCCTAAATCACTTGTTTCTAAAACAATTTCGTCAGTGTTGTCCAAACACTCATAAAATATATCACCCCTCAGATTTCAAACGGAAGACAGTTTCTTTTGCCGGCCGCGGTGGCCGAGGGGACTGAGGCGCTCCAGTCACGGTCTGCACGGCCACTGCGGTCGGGGGTTCGAATCCCCCCTCGGGCATGGATATTTGTGTCGTCCTTAGGAGCAAGAAGAAACTGTACACGAGGATGATAAGAGAAGCAAAGGCTAGCCAATATAAACATGAAATAAAAACTTATACAAATATTTCTAAAACCGTCTGGAACTTAATAAACGATAATAGAAAAGAGTCACAGACCTCAAAAGATACAAATATAATACTGGAAATGGAGGGGGTTAAAGTGACAGACCCACTACAAATGGCAAATAGCTTAAATCAGCACTATGTAGCTATAGTGGAGAAACTACTAAATCAGAAAAGCCCAGTAACAAAGAGCATCAAAAGTCCTAAATGGGTGGCTGAGAGTCTATACCTACTCCCTACAAATGAATTGGCGGTTTCAAAAATAATTTGTGCACTAAAAAATAAAAATACAGAGGGTCTAGATGGCATATCAGCAAAAATAGTAAAACATTGTGCTAAATATCTTGCAACACCTTTGACATTCCTGATAAATCTAACAATGAAGGAAGGAGTTTTTCCGAACTGTTTAAAAACGAGCAAGGTAGTTCCAGTTTTTAAAGGAGGTGATAAAGAAGATCATGTAAACTATAGACCAATCACGATCACAACTGTTCTGTCTAAAATAGTAGAAAGAGTGATTAATGATAGAATTGTAAATTTCATAAACAAACATAACATCTTAAATGAAGCTCAACATGGATTCAGAAAGGGGAGATCAACTAAGACAGCAGTGGCAAATTTCATAACATACATAACAGAGGCCCTGGAACAACGAAGGAAAGTGTCTGGTATATACTTAGACCTTTCCAAAGCCTTTGATTGTGTCTGCCACAAAACTCTTCTAAAAACCTAAACTGTTATGGCATAAGAGGAAATGCTGCAGACATTATAAAAACATTTGCTGAAAACAAACAACAGTGTGTGGAATTAAAACACAATGTAGGAACAAAGAAGATAAAGTCTATTCTGAATTCCAGCAGGTGAAGTATGGGGTAGCTCAGGGTTCGATATTAGGACCTCTGCTCTTCATACTGTACATAAATGATATGCCCACTGAAATATATGAAAAAGTAATAATGTATGCTGACGACACAACTTTGTTAGTATGTGGTGACACAGTGAAAGATTTGGAAAAGAGAGCCACTGAAAACTTTCAAATGGCAGAAAGGTATTTTACAGAAAATAATCTACTGATCAACAGAAAGAAAACAAAATGTACTAAATTTGAAACAAAGATAACAAAAAGCTCAGAGGTTTTTACACTGAAGATTGGCAGTGCAGACATAGCAGAAGTGGGCTGTAATAGATTCCTGGGAATAGAGGTGGACAAGCATCTGTCATGGGAAAATCACATTGATAAGATTTGTTCGAAAATAAGCACAAATATATTCTTAATGAGAAAAATGTGCTATACAGTGGACACAGAAACCCTGTTAAAAATGTATTATGGACTTATCTTCCCACACTTATCATATGGTATACCACTATGGGGAGGAGCAGCTGATGTACACATACAGAGACTTTTAAAACTTCAAAAGAAAGCCATCAGATGCCTAGCCAAGTGAATCATACAAAAACAAATTTAAAGAATTTAAGATACTAACTGTACCAAGTCTGTATATATATATATATATATATATATATATATATATATATATATATATATATATATATATGAGACAATAGTTTTTCTTATGGTAAACTGTACAGCTCCACTAAACAGTGATATTCATAACCACAATACAAGAACTAAAGAACAATACCATTTTTTCAGCAAAAGGCTAAACATGACAGATAGGGATCCTATAAACGCAGGATGCAGATTCTTCAACAAACTGCCTCTTAGCATCAGGTGCATAAAGGAACGTAGTGCCTTCAAAAGAAAATTAAAGGAACATCTTATCTCTGGATGCTGGTATAAGATGAAGGAGTATTTGACAGAAAATTTGTAATTTAAAGGTGAACTGATGTAGTGCTGGAAACAGAGAAGTGGACTGTGTCTTTTCACTAAATTTCTAATACTTAAATACCACATGCTATATTTATAAATGATAAATTTGTAAAATTTTCTTTCTTTCTTATGTTATATAAAATTAACAACATGACTTGTCTAATATCATTGTACATATGATCTACAGACAAATAAAGTATTATTATTATTATTATTATTATTATTATTAGCTAGTCCATAAGTAGTTTGTAAGTTTAGGGACTGATGATCCCGTAGTTAAGTCCCATAGACTTTACAAACATTTGAACAGTTTCTTTTCAAGAACTGCTTCAACCTGTAAAAGAATGTTGAAGATGCTTTCTGACGGATAAGACAAATAAGAAAGGCCATTTATTGATCCGAAGTCTTTTATGGCAGTAAAGGTTGCTGCTATTGCGTCAGACGGCATTTCACTCAGAAGGGTTTGAGCACACTTGACACAGCAACTCTGTTTATTGAGTTTTTTGACAGTGTAACCTGCTATGTGATAAACTAAAGATTGTTTTGGAATGTTGTCTTTATACGGTATAGGAAGATCATTCTCCCAGTCTGCTATCACCAATTTGTCCTTAATTTTTACTCTGCAGATAGGGTAATGCATTTGTTTCGTATTTCCATTTCTTTAGCGCACAAGCGCATCTGATTAACAAACGACGTAAGAGGTGACTCTGAATTCGGTTCGCAATTTCCGGATGCAGATATAGCCATCTTAACAGGAACATACATGCATTGTAACATGTGTAAGTGCAAAAAATCTACGGGCGATAGATGGTCGTCACAACTTATAGACCTCAAAATTCCAAAACGACGTTCCAGAGGGTCTTGGTTGAATTTTCCTGTCAATACGTACTTAAATCCTTTGGACAGTCTGAATATGAATATCCTACAAAGATACCTTGTTTGCCTTTTGCATCAGACTTCCCTTTGTTTTTAATTTATCCATAAAGACAACCTTTCCACCTAATATATATGTAGATGAGAGAGGTCTGGTTTCTTCTTTACCCACTTTTCATAAGGAGTTGAAAGTCATTTATTCAACAACTATTTCAGATATAGTTATCCATGTTGATGGCTTTGACCCATTTAAGTGATGGTAGCTTTCCAGACTCTAGCAACCAAAGAACAGTTCTTTCGTTTGGCAACACCATTCTGCTGTGGTGTGCATAATATTGTTCTAAATTGATGTATTCCTGCCAACCGGAATATGGAATCCATTCTTTCATTACAGTATCCCTTGCCATTATCAGAGTGGAGGATTTAATTTTATGACCAGTCTGACTTTGAATTCAACAAACTTGTCCACAACTTCTCCTTTACGTTCAAGGAAATATACTTGACACCATCTGCTGTGGTCGTATATTAATAATAATAATAAAATCTTGAGATGTTTCTCTTATTGAATAGATTAATACTAGTAGTTCACACAAATTGAATACATTAGGTAATTCTAGAAGTTCACACAAATTTCTATCCCATTCGGGAAAGGGGGTGGACGTGATCTATCCTTCAAGACACGTGGTGCAGTTAGTGAGGTCAACATCACTGAATTTTAAACCTGCTACATAGTCATTTTTGAGGATCTTAAACATTTCTCCAGAGTTCAGGTGGCCTAGTCAAACATGCCAGATTTGCATATTATTTTTGCAACTTTTGGTTCAGCAACTAAACATGCCTTTGGACTATTTTCTTGTAAATGGAACAAGTTACCAATTCTGTTAGCAATTACTTTGATTTTGTCATTACTGTCCCTTATAACAGCACAATTTTTCTCAAAAGTCACAGTGTGATCATTGTCTACAACTTTTGCAACTGAAATTAGGTTGGTCCTGAGTATTGGAAAGAACAAACTGTTCCCATAATTGGCACCATTGGCTGTACTTATAATAATATAATGTACTATAATATAATATTATGTATGTTGCCCTTATCTGATACTTGCATAGCATTGTTGTCTACAAGCGTTAAACAGTCTTGTGCTTTTGTAACATGTGTAAGATTTTTCAGTCATTACACATGCGTGATGTGCAACCACTGTCTATGCAGCAAAGAGTGTTTGAGTCACAAAACTTGGTAGCATGTTCATTGGTAGAGATGAGTTTCATCAACTTTGTTTGCAGCTGGCACAGTTAGTTTCCTTTTGAAGAAACATTCATCTTCTTTGTGGCCCTTCTTGTGGCAAAAATTACACTTGAGCAATGATTTTTCCCCTCTACATTTTTGTTTGATTTTTGTTCTGATCTGTAACTGTCACTCACAGCACCTTCCAACTTGCTCACGAAATGTTTGCGCGATTTCACAAACATTGCGGCACTCGAGTTTTCACTGTCTTTCTGAATCCTTACATTGTTATCTATAAGATTTTCACTTTTAGAGCCTTGACATCTTTTGTCACAAGGTTCGATAGCACACCTAAAATTGTTGTAATTATCATGAAGACTGTAGAGTAGCATTATTGACAACAGGTCACTATTTTTGTCGATGTCCATTGCTCGCAACTTGTCCACAGCACCAAAGAATAAAGTAAGATGTTGAGTCACATCATCACTAAGTTGCATCTTGTGAAGTGTGAGGCATTTAAGCAGCATTGTTTTGTGAGCAGGTCCTTTGCTTGCGAAGATAGATTCTAGTTTAAGCGATACTTGGTGTAATGTAATGCAGTTCTTCAATTGCTTCAACTTGGTGGGACTGATGGATAAGATCAAGTCTGCTTTTGCTTTTCTGTCTGTTGCTAGTTATGCTTCATAGGTGGCTTCTGCAGCACAAATATTGCACCTTCACCAGTCACTACAAAGTTCCGGGATATCTCCAGAAGATAAATATTCCAATGTGTCAGTTTTGATGAGTACTGCTCCAACTTGAATTCTCCTTGTGTCACAACTATTGCACAACATCACTTCCACTCATACTCTAGGTGCAGCAGCCATGTGTCCCATATTTGTTGTGTTAACAAACTTATTTGTTTCTGCACTTTTCAACCTATGAATTTCAGCTTTTGTCTAAACAAAGAAAAATGACACTTTAACCAATCGTTTAACCTGGGCCCATAACCTATTACTATTATTGTTTGAAAATATGGACATGATATTTGATAAAGATAACAACTTTATTCCTAGAGCACTGCACGAGAAAACAAATACACAGAAACTGAGAACACTACAAACTGAATGTACACATAATGACATTATGGATGGCAACAATATTTTATGGCAGTAAAATCTGAATCTCAACCATGTACAGCAGTGATGGCTACTTTTTTAACTTTATACAGAATAGGCATCTATAGCTGCAGAATGCTACTGCTGAGTGAGTTGTTAAAGGTGGCCAGGGGATGTGTGAGTAACTGATGTGTGGGTCATTCCACATATAATCATAGTTGCCAACCTTGAAAAAAGTCTGTCAGTAATCATGTGCCATACCAAAGAGAAAGGGGGGGTTAAAATTATAAACCTGATTTAGACCATTAAATGCTATATTTGTGACGCTTTACATTCATAAATATTTTCCACAAATAAAAACTATTCTAAATGAAATGAATTAGGTTAGGTGGAAAAAAGTTAAAAAATAAAATTTATAATTATCAAATGTGGCTAACAGAAATTCCTGAAATCTCTGTCCAGTTCTACACTTTTTTGTCACAGTGCCATCCACCAAGATCAGAGTTTGGTGTTTCACAGTATTACTGTCTGAAATTGAAACAGTGCTTAGACCAATTTTTTGCAGTACTCACTTTTTTATTGTAACTGTCCATTTTTTCACTTCATTTTTTACTGCAGAAGCAACAAGAAAGCGTTTTTGAAATATCAATATAAAACCAATACCAGGAAAAACTATGTAGGTACAGAATAGTTTTGAATTTTAAAAGGCCAAATAAAACCACCAAAGAAGGTGTCACAAATAACTGAAATTTCATCACTCATATTGAGTTCTGGCTGCACAACAGTGCTATAACAACTAGTACACGCGAAACAATTTCTTTTTCTTGTCTAACTTCAGCCTCCTGGTAAAACACTGGAGACTTAAGCTGGGACCAAAGAATATATATAGCTCTTGGCAGTTGAGGGTGCTTTTGATAGGGAGCTTAATGGGGGAGACTTGTTCCAGGAAAAATGCTATCATTTACATTTCCTGCAGGTTTGCTATGTACCCTGAGGAGAAATCTTCCTGATCTATCAGTGATGTAGCCAGGATATTGTCAAAGGGGGGGAGGGGGGGGGGGGTCCGAATGGTTAAAGAGAAATTTACAAAGGCTCATGTTTTTCATTCATTCTAAAAACAAACTTGGGCTAACATATTTTTTTATATTTTATGCACATAGTCTGCATATATACAAAATTGAGGAAAACATTTCTTAAAAATTGTTTCAATATACGGCAGCAGACCCTTCAGTTGTTATTCGAATCGAAGTCAGATTATCAGATTGAGAAGTGTTTCTCTGTATTTGAACATTGTCAACGACATGGTTGCATGTCACTGAGCTCACCGCCTGTAGCAAAATCTGCATTAATTTTTTCATCAGTATAAATACCTAGCATCAGTGACGTAGCCAGGATATTGTCAAAGGAGGGGTAAAGAGAAATTTACAGAGGCTCGTGTTTTTCATTTATTCTAAAAACAAACTTAGCAAAATCTGCATTAATTTTTGCATCAGTATAAATACCTTGCATATTGATTTAGGAAGCGTAAGTCTATAATTTCATTTCCAAGATTATTGGTTCTTTTACTCTTGTTGGCATTGCAACGTATCCATCCTCTAGATAAAATATTACTCTTAAACCTAACTTTAATGTTCTTCTCACATTCGTGGAAGTTGAGGGAAGGTTTAATACAGTGATAAATGGACAGCAATCCATTTTCATCTTTGACAGTTCATGTACGGGTTCAGATCGTGTAAAGCAAAGTTTACTCTTTCAAAGTATGTTTCTGAATGCACCCAACACAACAACCAAGTCATTATTTTACATGTTTTAAATATAAATTTTCGTCGTAATTTTTCCATATATTATCACTGTTTAAACCTACCCTGAAGTTCCGCGAATGTGAAACGAACATTATCCTGGACATGTGTGTGTGATTTGCCCACTCTTTCCGCCCACTATCGAGCCAATACATAGACTATCTGATGATGCCTTTATAAAGCTACTGGGTTAAAATACACATGATTTAAATTAATGTCGCTTATATTAAGAGGTAAGTGATATGAAGTTCACCGGGCCATCTTATCAACCCGGCAATGCTTCGCAATTACTGATATGTATGTACTGTACTCTTGCTTGAATGTCAAATATGCAAAATTTTATCGCAATCGTAAGAATAATATTTATATCCCAATGGAAAGAGCTCTTTGAGTTTTCCACAAAGTTTCCTATTTTCTGGCCAACTATTCCAAGCTTTTACTTCATTCAAACCTTCCTCTCACTTGAACATCGAATGTGCAAAATTTTATCACAATCAGATGAATGGTATTGATATTTCATAGAAAAATGTCTTTCTATATTTTCTGAATTTTCCAATTTTCCAAGAAGCTTTTCCTAATTTTTATTTCATAAGAACATTACTCTTGCTTTGAATGACAAATACGCAAAACTTTATTGCAATCAGACAAATGATATTGATACCCCATTGCAAAAAGATCTTTCAGTTTCTCGAATTTTCAAATTTTCCGGGTATCTTCCCCAAATTTTTTGTTCATAAGTATGTTCTTCTTTCGCTGAACGTCAAATGATCAAAATGAACGTTTCTCAACTTATAGTGTTGAGTACATTTAGAAACACATTGAAAAAGGAACTTGGTTCGAATTTTGCGAATTTTCTTTCTAACTGTCCCCTTTTTTTTTTTTTTTTTTTTTTTACTTAAAACTTTTCCAATACCTTAATGAACAAAACAAAAAAGAATTACCCCTCTCCATACAATCTTGTCCTGTCAAGCCGTACTCAAGTGATGCTCTTACAGCCATATGGCAATTGATTTTTATTCATAGATAAAAATTGGTTTCGGTTTTTCCTAAATTTTCTTACTTTCCGGGCAACTTTTCTGAATTTTTACTTCATGCAACCCTTCCTCTTGCTTTCAACATGAAATGTATAAAATTTTGTCGCAATTGGACGAACGGTATTGATAGCTGACTGGAAAAAGCTGTTTCAGTTTTTCCCAATTTTCCTCTTATCTGGACAACTTTTCCATATTTTATCAACGTTTAAACCTTCCCTGGACCGATACGTATATTTCAAGAGTAAAATTAACCAAATCGGTTCAGCCGTTCTCAAGTTTTAGCGAGACTATCGAACAGCTATTTATTTTTATACATATGCACTACACACACTGAGTGAGGTGCCTCATGAAATATTGAAATACTGCCACTCTAAATAATGACTCCACTGCCATAAGTAGATAAAAAAGCTATTATAGTAGTACATATTTTAACTTGCCATAACGGTAGTGGACAAATGAAAGTCAGTTTTTCTCTTTTTTTCTTGTTATGAATTTATTCATAATTGGAAACTTATCTTAACAGCACAAAAGAAATAAATGGCAGCATTCCACTGTAGTCGTTAACATAGCAACAATGGAGTAAGGCCATCAATGGACAGTGGCTAAAGGAGGATTGGGCAATAGCTGATGCTGATATTGATGTATCGATAATTAAAATTTATAGATGGCGTATGACTGATAACAATATCATTCAGTTTCTCTACACGGTAGTTAGGCCATGTCTTACATCATTTAGTCCCTTCGGAAATTCAAGTCCACTATCGAGCATGGGCGTGTGTGTTATCCTTAGCATGATAGGTGGTAGGGGGGGGAGGGAGGGTCCAGACCCCCAAGACCCCCCCCCCTTTGGCTATGTCCTTGGATCTATAAAACTTCATCAGCATTATGATTAACCAAAATGTAAACAGTACCTTTCCAGATAAAAAAAAAAAAAAAAAAAAATAAAAATAAATAAATAAATAAATAAAAAAAAAATAAAAAAAATCAGTTCATGAAATGTCTTATTTCCATAATTTTTAATACACTTTCCGTAACTCCATAAATAAGGTGATAAATCTGTAACAACTATGACAATCTGTAACAGTTGGCAGGTATGTATAATCAACAAATGAAAGTATGACTTTTAAGTTGACCTTCTTAGATTGCTTTGAAATGTTGTGTGCATGTACTGCTCATAACAATGTTTTTCACAGTTTTCTGATGAATGGTTACTGAATAAAGGGTGTTCAAACATTCAAAATAACAAGTAAAATGTCCTGCAGAATGATATCAATTTGTTCACAACTTGTGTGAAATTAAGCTATATCAACGAAATCAAGTTCATTTGATAGCTCTTACAGTGAGCTTTCATATGAAATAAAATATCATTTGTTAAATATTAAATGAATACATCAGTATTGAATTGACATGGTATTTTTAAAATTCTGTATGTGTCAGTTTTTCTCTACTTATTCTGAATGTTTCAACATTGTATGAGTATAGGCAATCACTACTTTGTTCTATTTTGAAAATTAAAATTAATTGTAAAAACTTTTCAGAAAGTTATTTTCTTGAAGTATAAGGCCTACTTTGCTGTTTGTTATTTTACACCAAAATAAAATAAAATAGCTTCTAATACATACAAGGTAAAAATAATATTTGTCTTAGTGTTGAAGCAAAATGTAATAAAAGAAAGCCACAGTTCACAGTCACACAACCGTCATTTCCAGCTGCCATGCTTCGAATACAATTCAGCAGTGCAGCAGCCGGAGATGATGATTGTGTGACAGTGAGTGTTTCTGTATGAATGCTCTCCTTTCAGAAGAAGACTAAGTAATGGCCGATAACACAAGTGTTGCATGTGTGTGTCTTTTTATGTGCCTGCCCCAGCTCACCATACATCTTTGTACTGTTGAAGTAAGAAAAACAAGTTGTAAACATAAAATAAAGTTTCTTAATATCAGGGGTTGGCCAAAATTCTGATTGTTACTAGTTCTCATTTCTTAGTTAGAAGAGTGACAACAGTCAAATTCATTATGCTTCTAACCAATCAATTTGTTGGACATCAACATTTCTGCATGTGGTAATGTATTTGTTCACCGTGTATCAGTTTAAGGATTCAAGATTGTCTTAAATTCCCTGCTTCTAATGGAAAGAATGTCTGCAGGAGATCAAAACTTGAAAGATGTGGACAGTTCATGTGGATGTGGGAAGCTAACTGTGATTTCATCCTTTTCCTGATATTTCCAACTACACAAGCTAATCACATGCATTACATTTATAAGCAATATATTCTTTGCTGTTATCAAATGATATTGGATCACTGTCAATAGCTGTTACCAGTTTAATTTTGCTATAATTAAAATCTGAATACATTTTTATTATTTTGTTCTTGCTGTGGGGAATAAAAATGTGAAATTTTTGTGTCCTTACAATTGTGCAGCATTTTTCAAATCTCTCTGCAAGATTCAGTTCTTCACTTTCATGAGCTTCCATTGTTATATACTTGAAACTGATTCCTTCTGCATTATCCTTAGTAAACACATAAAGTTGTTGAGGCTACACAATTTAATCAGTGTATGTGCATTGCAGACTTAATCTAGCAGCCAGTCACTTCTTGTTTTCTTTCTATTATTCATTTAGAAATGAGGACACAAGTTTAGTTATAGTTATTGTGACCCCTTTCATTGAAGGAAATACAATACAAAGCTGAAATTTTTGGCATTAACAGGTTATAGGCATACAAAATTAAACCTGCTGTGAGAATTTGTACGAAAGTACCTGTATGAAAATATACAGGAAATATTGAAAACCTCTGTTCAATAAATTTTTGAATTATTAGTTTTTCAACTTAGAAGTGTTCTTCAAGAATCATTATCATTAAAAAAAATGGGGTAGTTTGCATCAAGTGTACATGGCTGGCAAGTGTCCAAACAAAGTTTGTGTGCGAGAGAAAAGCTATCAAACACATTTTTAATAAGGGAAAGTCCAGGTTGGAATTAAACAATATAATAAGGACAGTTTACAACTCACCGCAAAGATGTGATACACACATACAACACTTAAGCTATCAATCATGACCTCCTTCAGAAAATAGAACATTCACGAATGGAGTGGCAGGCGAGTGTGAGGAGGAAAGTAGAACAAAACAGAGAAAACACACACACAGCGCAACAGCACAGAAAATAGGAGTTGTTTAGGACAGTGGGGATAGGAACTGTTGGGTGTGTAAAAGGGGAGTTATCATAGGTTAAGGCGTGAATAATTTCGGGATTGGAGAATGTACTGTAAGGATAACTACCCCCCCCCCCCCCCCACACACACACACACCAAACTCTCCATCTACCACCAATAACCACCCACATAAGAGCACTCACTTCCCTTGACACCCAGTACTACCCTGGGATCAAACAACTAAATTGCATCCTTCGCCAAGGTATTGATTTTCTGTCATCATGCCCAGAAATTAAAGACATCCTCCCCCACTCCCCATTGCCCTCCAAACTTCCATAATATCCTAATCCATTCCTATGCCACCCCCAAACCCAGCCCACTGCCACAGGGACCATATCCCTGTGGAAGACGCCGCTGCAAGATCTGTCCAATCCACTCATCCAGGACTTTCTATTCCAGTCCTGTCACCGGCTTATCCTACCCAATCAGAGGCTGGGCCACCTGTGAAAACATGTAATTTACCAACAGTGTTGCAATCACTGCATAGCTTTCTATATCAGCATTACCACTTACCAGCTGTCCATTAGGATGAACGGCCACCACCAACTTGTAGCCATAAACAATGTGGACCTCCCTGTGGCACCGCATGCAGCAGAGTATATGCTTGATTTCAATGGTTGCTTCACAACCCGGGTCATCTGGATCCTCCCATCCACCACCAGTTTCTCTTAACTGCTCAGATGGAAGTTATCCTTACAGTACATTCTCCAATCCCGAAATTACCCAGGCCTCAGCCTATGATAACTTTCTATTTTAATATCCAACAGTTCCTATCCCCTCTATTATAAATCTCGTCTCTTTCAGGTATTATGTGTGTATATGTGTGTGTGTGTGTGTGTGTGTGTGTGTGTGTGTGTGTGTTTTGTTCTGCTTTCCTCACCTCACCCACCTTCCCCTTCCACTCCTAAGCTGCATCTCGTTCCTCCCACCTAATATGGACATGCTCTGCAAGGCATACCTATATGCTTCTAGAACCAAAAAATTCATTACCATTAGACTGAAAAATAAATAATTTATTAAATAAGGTGAAGTTTCAACCATAAAAATAAGAAAATACTTTATTACAGGCAGCCAATAATGAGTGATTAATACATGTGTTAATGTAAGTGAGAAGTATGTATACAGTAACAATGGAATGTAGCTTTATCACAATAGTAAAACAAAGATGTAAAGTCAATCTGTGTGTTCACATGAAGTTGATGAAGAAAATAGTGAAACAGAACACATGAGACTATGCAAAATTTATGTTTTGTAATACTGATGACAACAATGTTGTAATTCAAAACATCAATTTCCATCACAACATATATTGTTTTAATGTAGTTATAACTTAAGTATTTAATAATTTATAAATAATCTATTTATAGTTAATTCATCTGATACTTCATTCCTTAATTAAAGTTGTGTGACAATTTTTGTTTTCTTATGTACAGCAGACTGAATTACAGATGTGTATGATGAGAGAAGGTCATCCATTTTGTATCCTAGAGATGTTTCACACAACAGCTTAGAGCCTCTGACTAGATCACCAATAGTAACATGGAAAAATGTGTTGCCAGATGACCAGTTGGATATTTGCGAATATGGGTATGTATCCAGCAAATCCTGAAACATGAGGACATATACTTAGATGGTCCATGAAACTTCACAGATAAACAAAGAGAATAATATGTAAGAGATTTCTATGTGTAAATTCCAAAGAAATAGACTAAGCAATACATGACTTCAGGAAAAATTTGTTTTCCAGTGTATAATGAGAAAGGACATTTGACTCTAATGTAGTAATATTTACATACATGTAGGATGAGGATGAAGCACACAATGGATCGCAACTATTAAAAATTATGAATAACAGAAAAGAAACAGATTATAAAATGTTACAAAAAGCACCAAACATGAAGATATACTAACAACTTTTATTACAATACATTACTGCTTTTCTTAGTGGTGTGGATTACTTTGAGAAAATGCAAAGTATGTTGCAAATTTAATTTGAATGTAAATTACAAACTGTTTTTCATAAGTTATTTATTTACTGCTGACAGAAACTAAACCTGTAGTCTTATAACCTAATTCAGGTTCATATTCATCTTTATGTTTTGTCACTGACCGTATACATGAAATGTATTTTATAAAATTTATACATGTAAATACACTTACAACAGTGGCATATATAAGGTAGGGGGTCGAGGGGGCCTTTTCCCCCCTCCCCACAATATAAAGAAAAAGGCATAAATACGATACCTGGAGCAGTGGTGACTCCCTCCAAACCTCAAACATATCTAAGGAGAGGTGGGGGGGAAGGAAAAAGACCTATATTTTCAGATGTTTCTTGCAAATTGTCAATGTGTCCTTGAGACCTTGAGATCACAAACTTCACCCTTTTTTTATAGCTATAGCTCAAGGATATTTCCAAATGCAAGTTATCTGTCCACACCAAAAGACATTAATTAAAGTGGCACATGTTTGTAGGTTTCCATGTCGGTGTGATTTTGCCATTTTATTGAATGTCTGTTTGACATGGTCATATGGTTCATGGGCATTTATAAATACATAAATGAACATGAACCAAACCAGAAATATGCAGTTGTATAATGTTGTTGGAACTGCATAATATTTAATCGAGAGAGGTACTCATCATCTTCAAGTGTTTAGTATACTGTATGATCAGTTATCTTGTTGAAATAATGTGCATTTTACTCACCATCTGGTGTGATGCCTGTGAATCATGGAAAGAATTAAAACACCAGGAAAACCTTAAACAGCTGTGTCATAGTTGAAATTAAATTAGTTAAAAAATTCTGCTTCCACATGGTCAGCTCTTCCACTTCTTTTAAGGCAATGTATCAAAAAATAATAGTGTTTGATAATGGCTTGTGTAGGAATATCTATTTAATATACCATTTCATTTTCAATTTTTTCTGTACTACCTACTTTCTAAATGAACATTGCCTTATTATTGACTTACAGTAGACTCATATTTATTTTTCACATAATTTCAGGAATTTTTTGTATGATGAAGTAATTTGTTAATGTGATATCTGTATTCCCCACCAGTCTATTTAATCTTCTGGCTACTGTATGCATAACCACAGAGCTGAATATTGACAAAAATGAGTAAAAGTAAAGCTCACTCTTTGTCCTTTGCTTTAATTCAAGTAAACTCTAACAAATTGGAAGAAGTATATTCTATACTTTGCATCATACATTCCAACTGTTACAATATCACTAGTATCAAAGGGGCTTTTCTTTTGCTCAATGTAAACAGTGATTATATTCTTTTTCCTGTTGTTTTGTTCCCAGAGTCAAACCCATATTTAAAAAAAAAATTTCATTGTAAATAGAAACACATATATTTGGAGGAGAAGAAATTTTTTATATAAGTACAGAAATAATAATAATTAATAATAGCAAAGCATATAGTGAATCAAAGAGAATAATCTAGTTTGTCATTCATTTTCTTCTTTTCTCAGGTCAAAAGCCTTCCTGTCTCATGTCCTCTTGACTTTTTTCACCTCATGAATAAATAAATGCTGTCTACACAATAATCTGCTAATCACACACAAAAGCTATATTAGGCAGAAACTGATTCAGTGCTTACCTTTGTAGTTGGGTGTATGATATTAATCCCAGTCTTATTGATTCCCACTATAATTACTTCAGGATACTTGGGTTCTGTGGCTTGTTTAACATCAAAGAAAGCTGAACCAAATGTTGGCCACTTATAAATGTATGTCAAGAAAGCTTGTTTGGCTTCATCAGCAGACATACCTAGATATTAAAGAAAAACAAAAATTCTGCTCAGTAAATAGTGGTGTGTCATACAGTATGGGTAAACATATGTGGTGATGCTGGTGCTGGTGGTGGGCAGATGGCCCAGGTTTTAAAGCAGCCATTGAAATAGATCATGTAATTCTCAGCTGCATGTCATGCTCTTGGCCACAGTTTTGGTAGTAGTGTGTTCATTCTAAAAGACAACTGGTTGGTAGTCATACAAAGATTACAACAGATCTGGGAAACCACTTTGCTGCTTTCACAGTTGTTTGACGTCTAGTGGGGTTGTATAAGCCTGTGGTGGGACAGGAATAGGAAGTGCTGGATGAGTGGCTTTGGAGTGGGAGTGCCATAAGGGAACACCATTTTAGGAGGGATCAGAAGGATCTTAGATAGGATGTGTCTCATTCCGGGGCATGATGTCAGATAATCAAAGCCTTGACCAAAGATGTGCTCCAGTTGTTCCAGTCTAGGATGCTATTGGATGACAAGGGGCCAGGTGGGGGAGGTGCTGTTTTGTGGCTGGTAATTGGATATAAAGGCAGGGTTGAAGTTGTGTTGGGATATGCCACAGGAAATCAGTTTATGGACTAGATTTGTGGGATAATGCATATCTTTGAAGTCTTTTGAGGGACATTCAGCATATTGAATAAGGAAGTTCTCATTACTTCAAATACACCATCCACATTTGGCAAATGTGAATGGGAGAGAGTTTTTAGTGTGTAATAGTTGACAGCTAAAAAATGCTGTTGGTGGTTTTCATGTCGTTGGAGCCATCAGTAAAGAGTAGGTTAAAACCGAGGAAAATGACATGTCAAGTAGAGGACAACCAACTGAAGTGGATGGGAAAGATGGAGTTGAAGAGAAAGAACAAGGATAGAGCATTCTGACTCAAAGTACAAATCATGAAAATACATAAAATGAACATGAAGCAAACCAGAAATTTGCAGTTTTCAGAGGCTAAGAAGGTTACTTCTAGACAAGTTGGCATAGGACGTTATAATGAGGTATTGGATTTGGAGCCTGAAGTACATTGGGAGAGTTAATGTTTAAAAGTTTCAAGACATGGACATGAGGGGTGTTGGTGTATAAGGAAGTGGCATCAACAATCATGAGTAAGTATCCAGGAGGTAAAGGGGTATGGATGGTGGACAGTTGGCAAAGGATGTGATTGGTATCTTTGAAGTCAGAATCTAGATTTTAAACAATTGGTTGGAGGTGTTGGTCAAGGGGGGCCAAAATTCTTTCAGTGAGAGCATATTAACAGCCACAATTTGGAGTTTTGGGATGGAATCATCCTTGCACAACTTGTAGATGGAAGAGTCATAAAATTGGCAGAGGTCTTCAGCCACAAAGTCACTGCACTAGATTACAATAGTGGTGAAACAAGGCTGCATAAAGGGGCATAGTGATGGTGCAGCATTAAATTTTTTCCACTCCGATTATTCCCATCATACATATTTCCTCCCTCTTCCTCACATATTTTACCTGTGTCATTTCTTTATTCTTTTATTTATTCTGTCCTGCATCTACCTATCTCAAACAAATTAGTATGTTAATTGTGATACGAATATTATAGAGGAAAAATTCCTAACAGGAAAAATATACGTAAAAAATAGATGAAGTCCACTTACCAGGCGAAGAAGCACAGGCAGTGATAGCAACAATTAAACACACAGACACACACACACACACACAAACACTAGCTTTCGCAGCCTAGCTGCTTCGTCAGGCAGAAGGGAAGGAGAGGGAAAAGGAAATGATGAGGGAATGACTCCTTACCCACTCCCTTAAAACCCTCATTTCCTTTTCCCTCTCCTTCCCTTCTGCCTGACGAAGCAGCTAGGCTGCGAAAGCTAGCGTTTGTGTGTGTGTGTGTTTAATTGTTGCTATCACTGCCTGTGCTTCTTCGCCAGGTAAGTGGACTTCATCTATTTTTTACATATAAATTTGTATGTTAGTAATACATCCACTGCTATCTCTTTCATATTTGAACACATACAAATTCCCATTCCTTTTTCTGTCCAATCCCTTTTGTAAATCCTTTACTCATCTTTTCAGTTGCTTTGGAACACATTTTTGCCTGATTATGTGTATCTTTCCATATTATTTCTTACCTCCGAGTGATTTTGAAAGGTTTTATGTAATTGTGCATATTGAAATGAATTTTGTTTTACTGGTGCATATTTTTATGTACAGTTTCATATTTCTACATCTAAATCTATATCCATTCTCCACAAGCCACTTCTTCCTGTTCCAGTTTCATACAGTTCATGGAAAAAAATGATTGCCTGTATGCCTCTACGTGAGCCCTAATCTCTCTGTTCTTATCCTTGTAGTTGCTTTACAAGATATACATAGGAGGAAGCAATATACTGGGTGACCCTTCATGAAAAATGATACACTCTCGAAACTTTGACAGAAGCCATACCATGATACAGAACATCTCTCTTCCAGGGTTTGCTACTGGAGTTTCTTAATCATTTCTGTGATGCTTTTGCACTTATTAAATGAACGCATATGAGGTGTGCTGTTCTCTGTTAGATCTTCTCCATGTCTTCTATCAATCCTAACTAGTACTGATCCCTCACTGATGAATAATATATTCACAGAATATATGACATCAACTGCTCATGGGCAAAGCTGAAAATGTGTACCCAACTGGGATTCCAACCCAGGTCTCCCACTTTCTAGGCAGGTGCACTGACCACTACACCACTGGGGACACAGTGATCACCACCCCTGCAAGGACTACCTAAGCACGCCTCCTGTCAGACACAAACTTCCAGCACTACCCTGCCCACAGTTCGTGTATGACAGGAGAGTGCTTAGGTAGCCCTTGCAGGTGCGGTGATCACTGTGTGTCCAGAGGTGTAGTGGTCAGCGCAACTGCCTAAAAGCGGGAGATATGGATACACATTTTCAGCTTTGCCCATGCAGAGTTGATGTCATATATTCTGTGAATATGTTAGAATAGCAACTGCAGGATCAGAAGTGATGCAGGATCAGAACAGATGCCACATGTTTATGATGAATAATACTCAAGCAGTAGCTAAATGAGAGTAGTTTTGTAACCTACTTCCTCGATTGACTACACTTCTTAAGGATTCTTCCAATGAATTTCAGTCTGGCATCTGAATTACCCACAATTGCTTTTACATGACTGTTCCATTTCAAATTGCCCCTTCATGTGTACTCCCAAATATCTTATGGAAGTAACTGCTTCCATTGTTGGCCCTGCTATTGTATAGTTATAAAATAAGAATCTTTCTTTCTCTGTCAACATAGAACTTTATACTTGTTTATGTTAAGGGTAAGTTGCCATTCCCTGTACCATGTGTCAATATGCTGCAGATCCTCCTTCATTTTGCTATCCTTTTCCAGTGTTGCGACTTCTCAATACACTACAGCATCATCCGCAAAAAAACCTTATTGAACTTCCAATGTTAACTAAGAGGTCATTTATATATATTGTGAAAAGCAAAAGTCCTATAATACTGACCTGGGGCATAATAAATTATTCTTCAAAGAGATAGATTGGCTGGCCAGTACTTACCTTTGTGCTGTACTGCCAATAGTCACACAAAGAAAGAAATAGGCCAAAAAAAAAAACCATGCTTTCAGAACAGGATTCCTTCATCGGTAGGAGAGAACGGGGAAAAAAGGAATGGAAACAGAAGGGGTTGGTAATTCATGACCTTCCCAGCTATTCCCATTCCTTTTTTTCTTCCTTTCTCTCCTACCTGATAAAGGAACCCTGTACCAAAAGCTTGCTTTTGTGTGTGTGTGTGTGTGTGTGTGTGTGACTAGTGGTGACACAGCACAAAGGTAAGTGCTGGCCAATCTATCTCTTTTGAATAATAATTCATCACCTCTGTGGAAGACTTCTCTCTGTTGAGAATGACATGCTGCTTTCTATTAGCAAGAAACACTAGGAACACTTCAATCCAGTCACACAGTTGGTCTAATATTTCTTATGCTGGCATTTTGTTTATCAGGTGATGGTGCAGAATGGTATCCAACATCTTGCAGAACATGAAACACAGCATCTACCTACTAACCTGTATCTACTGCCCTCTGGATCTGTGAATGAATAGCGTGAGTTGTGTTTCAGATGATTGTTGTTTTAAGAAACCATACTGATTCCTACAAAGGAGATTTCCGGTCTCCAGAAATGACATAATAGTCAAACATAAAATGTGTTTCAAAATTCTGCAATTGATTAATGTCAAAGATATAGGCCTATAGTTTTGTGCATCTAATTGGTCACACATCTTGTAAACAGAAATGACCTGTGCTTTTTTCCAATCCTTAAGAACAGTTTCCTCCTCTAGTGACCTTCGGTACACTGTTGCTACAAGGGGGGCTATTTCCTTCAGATACTCCATGTAAAATCAAACTGGTATCCTATCAGAGCCAGCGGCCTTTCCTCTGTTGAGTGCTTTTAATAGCTTTTTTAGCAATCTGACTTTTGAAACAGCTTTTGAAAAACATTTAATATTTTAGTCTTTTGTGTGTGTTACCCTCTGTTTCAACACCATTATGGTCACAGAGCATCTAGATACAGTAAAACCTCGTTTTTACATTCTCGGTTTTTACGTTTTCCCGCCATTTACACCATTTTTTGTCGGTCCCATCAAATTTCCTATGTTTACAATGTTAATTCTCCCTCGTTTTTGCGTTAACATATTTACACTTTTCCCGCGTTTTACACTTTTCAAAAGAATTTTCGTGAAGAAAAATGACGTAATTTACATAAATTGACGCTAGTGTGGCTTTCCCCATAAAGTATAGCGCTTAAAAATTATTCACAGCCGAGTTTCTTGACACTTTGCGTTTATTCAAATGTATATTTCGCCTTTCGTTGACGATTTACGACGCGCCGATTTGTGGCGATGTGGTTCCTCTTTCAACCAGCTTCTTTGCCAGAGCGTTTGGCGTGAGAATAACGCTGATTTGTGGTGGTGTAGTTCCTCTTTCCGCTAGCTTCGTTGCCAGAGCGGCTGGCGTCTACTCAAACAATCAGAACCAGTAGCTTTGTTGGCGTGAGAATAAAGAGTTGCATGGTTTTTGTGATACATATTTCTGATTAATAAAGAACGATATCTGTCAAAGTTGGATATCATAATACCCACAGCCTCAAAAAAGCGATAATAGTGAGAGGTGCCGATTCTATGCAAACGACACAAAAATACTTGTGCATATGTTTGTACTCGAAAACGCGTATAAATTCTCTGATAATGTCATGTGAAACGTCTAAAAATACAAAATAACGGAACTTCGAGTTTTACTACGTAAAGAATTACGTAATGCCGGTAAAAGGCAGTAATTTTTAGGATGTGTTACATAGCCTGGCAGCAGCGTCCAAACGATATCGAAGCGGTTCAGGTAATTTTGAAGATGTGTTACATAGCCCAGCAGTGGCGTCCTCTGTTATAATGAATGAAATTACGTCAAAAATTTCTACTTCCCATAAAATTACCAATTCTGTTTGGCGCTTAAAATAGCGGCGTCCTCGATTATAATGAATGAAATTACGTCGAAATTTCTAGTTTCCATAAGATTACCAGTTTTGCCTGGCGCTTAAAATAGCAGCATCCTCGATTATGATGAATGGAATTACGTCGAATTTCTACTTCCCATAAAATTACCATGTCTGCCTGGCGCTTAAAATAGCGGCATACTCGATTATAATGAATGAAATTACGTCAAAAAATTCTACTTCCCATAAAATTATGTTTTGCCTGGCGCTTAAAATAGTAAAAATTTGGATAACCTTTATTGTATAATAAACTTCCTGGCGAGTATGTAGATGCCTATTATGTACATATATCACAAATAAACTACGAAAATGCAAGGCTCATGCAGTAAGCATTTTTTACCATTTAAAACATTATTTCCTGCATTTTACATTTTCCTGCATTTTACACCATTTTACTTAAGTCCCTTGAAAAGCGTAAAAACGAGGTTCTACTGTATCTGTTTTACCAGTTTGACATAGGACCAAAATTTCTTATGAGTTTCTACCAAGTCGGTACACAAACCAGTGGTCACAAAGTCATTGAACACCTATCAAATGGCTGCCCTTTCATTAATTTTGAGATCGTTCAACTTGTCTGCTAGGCTTTGATTATGTTTATATTTGCAGTGAAGTTTTCTTTGCATTCATAACAGTTTTCTAGCTCAGTTGTTGAACTACAGTGGATCTTTCCTAGCTCTCATAATTTTACTTGGCACATAATTATCTAAAGCATATTGTACAGTGCACTTGAACTTCATCCACAGTTGCTCAACACTGTCAGTAATAGAGACAAAACTATTGTATTGAGCAGTCAAGTATTCTACAAGCTGCCCCTTTTTGCTTTTGCTAAAAAGATGATCTTCCTACCTATTACAGCTGCATTCATTGATGCTGCAATAGCATTATGATTGCTGATTTCCTGATCCTCACTAACTGAATCGAAAAGGTCAGGTTTATTTGTGATTAATAAGTCTTACACATTATCTCCACAAGTTGGCTCTCTATTTTAGTGCTAGAAATAATTTTCAGATAAATCGCTTAGATCAATATTGCTCAATTCTTTGTCCAATCCACCTGTATTAAACACATTTGTCTCCAAGTGTATATCCAGTAAATTAAAAATGCACTTAAAACTATAACATGACTAGGAAATTTACAAAAAACATTTTCCAAGTTTATATACATGTGGCATCTATTCTGATGGGAGGCGTGCTTAGGTAGTCCTTACAGGAGCAATGATCACTGTGTCCCCAGTGGTGTAGTGGTCAGCACAACTGCCTAGAAAGCAGGAGACCCAGGCGTACAGACATTTCCATTTTCCCTGTTCTATTTGGAAGTGTAACAGAAAAGAAAATTATTTTCATTGGTATGAGGTACACCGTACACTATATGTTGGCTTGTAAAGTATGTATGCAACTGTAGATGTAGAAGAACAATAAAATTGGAAAAAACCCAATGACTGCATAAATGTAAACAGCTTGGAAATTGGTAAAAAATCTTGCTCTTCTGCCCAAAACATTTAGAAATTTGTTATGATAAATAGCACATAGTCAATGAATATCCTTCAAAAAACAGAAATTATGTTCATTTGGCTTAATTGGCTTATGTGATCTAATCCAGGCCATAGCATAAATTATGATGACTAAAATTATGAGTAAAACTTGGAACTACATCAACCTCTTTGAACACCAGATATACTGCTCATTGCTAAAAAGGTCTACTGATTATTGTAATCAATTAATATTTACTTCACTTGTTACAAAGTATAATCAAAATCAGAATTTCAGTGGTTGCATTTGGAGTAAGTGTTATATCAGTGATATCAGGTCCAGAACACTGTGTTATTTGTAAATGTTCAGATGCTGTAGTGTTTGAAGTATGTACAAAATACTAACACACGAATCACAAACAAATTGTTTCTTGTGTTTCTAGAAGTTTTTATAGAAGATTGAAAATTCCATCATATTTTGGGTGGGCATCTAGAATATTAACAATTATTATTACAAACTGCCTTGATAATGGCTGAAAGGATGTCAGCCAAAATATCAAAAGAAGAATTATTAATATACCAAATGTACACCCCAGAGATAATGGACTAAGTTATTTGTTTAGTTCCTATTTTATATACTAAAACTTCTTTTCCATTTCTGAAATAGACTATAGCACTGTTTCTTGAAGAGAAAAATCAATGAACTGATAATTGCACTATGCATAGTTACCAGCATTTTGTTTGTAAGCTGAACTAATGCTCTTCTTCCAGTCACTTGGACCTTGTAGTTTTTGTAAATCATTTGGTACCAATGTTGATAACATGTCACTGCAAATCAAGATGAGATATGATTAATATAACTGCACACAAATTTATCTACATTGCTTACTTCCTGCTATATATTTCATGGCACTTACGGAATAAACTGAAGTTGTACTGCATTATCACCAAATTTTGCTCTGTATATCAGAGCAGCAAGCTTAATTGTGTCACTCTTGGAACATTTGTGGTAACCTGCAAAAAGAAAAAATAAATAAAATAAAAATAAAAAATAGAAATAAATAAACAAGTAAAATATAATAGAAAAATGGGAATTGAAGAATTTTTGTTACTGTATACCTAATATTCTTGTAAATAAAAAACAGCCCATTTACTACACAGTATCATTAGTAGTGACATGCAATCTCTTTAAGCCCATGCATCCAGCAACAGTAGGAGTACAGTGGCGGCCACATTGTCGCACCTGCCTAAGGCCGTATGAGTACTATTTGGCCGCGATAACTTGACGATTTTGCTGGTACTGCCACAAGTGGCAGCACTCGTTTAAAGTTATTCCTTTATTTTCAAGTGCTGCCAACGTTACAATGGTCCTTGATGCGAAAGATTACTGTACGCATTGTTAGAGTAATGATTCCAGCACTGCAGCAAGCTGCCTTCCCCTCACCCTCCACTCCCCGCACCAGCCGTAATGGAGCTCCCAGCAGCCATCACGCAAATCGTCAAGTTATTGTGGCCAAACAGTACATTGTCACTTTACTGTTTCTTGTATCTGATGCTGTATCAGTATGAATGCCCCCTCCATGTCTAAATGATAGTGTTTGTTGCAGACATCTAAAATTAATTGCATTGTCATGAGGACTGGTATACATTTGATCAAAGAAAATGGAAATTAGGGGAATGTTACCAAATGAAGACTTGTCTGCAGAATCTGGAAGTGATTTACCAGTTCATAAAGTTTGCAAAGTATTAAAAACAAAAAGTGAATATTCATCGAGTGATGTTGAAATTATTCATGGACCTGGCCAATCAGAGGTGAGAAGGAAGGGTGTTTACACCTCAGAAACCAGTAGCAAATTTAATAGTACAAAAATAACTCAGTCCACAGAAGCAGACAAGGGTATGAAAACTTTGTCTTCAAAGAGTTAATAGTTACAATCAGCAAAGTCACTTCCAGCAGCAGATGCGAGGAGGGAATAAGGGAATATGTTCCACGCTACCCCTCTCCTGGAATCCAGAAAATTAATTTACAGAAGAATAGTGCAGTAAAAAATGAAAACCTTTTTTACACAATGCCACAATGTTCCCCCTTTCATGTGTAATGTAATTTATGGATGCCTCTCAGTTCTGATTCATCAATTCCACATATCCCTCCCTGAAAAAGAATCCTGCATCCACTCCAGATCACTTGCAGGCACTTTTATGAAGAAAAGATGAAAAAATAGCAATTACAAAATTCACACGCTTTTTTAAAAATATGAATTTCCACAATTTTAACTCGGAAAGGCCCAGGTTGGTATACCAACAATATTTTGAGCATAGACTGCAATTTGTCATAAAGATGGTCACTGAGCCACTGACAAGCATGTAGAAAAGACAATGACAAACAGCCATTGTCAGAAATAGCAAACACATTCACAAAATTACAAAGGCACAAATCTCGCACACAACTGCCATCTCCATGTGCTGCATCTCAAGTCAGTGTAGTAATAACATTTACGGTGAGTTGCAATCCATCTTTAAAATATTTTTCTGTCAGCATGCACAGAAAAGAGAGACATCCTTTCTAATAGCATCTCCATCCTTCTTAAAGTAGAGTTCCATGACCCACCCCACTTTCACAACATCCTAGTCCAGCCATATGCCACTCCCTTCCGTAGACCCCTGCTAGAGGACTCTCATTTATCTGGAAGATCCCACTGCAAGACCTGCCCAATACACCCACCCAGCATTTCCTATTCCAGTCCCCTCACAGGTTTACCCTACCCCATCAAAGACTAGGCAACCTGTGAAAGCAGCCAGGTAATTTACCAATTCTGCTGCAACCACAGTTTTTTTATGTTGGTATAACTACCAACCAACTCTCCTATAACATGGATACCCACCACTAAACTGAGGCTAAAAATGAGGTAAACTACCCTGTAACACAATGTGCTGCTGAGCATGTGCTTTATTTCAGCAGCTGCTGAGCATGTGATTTATTTCAACAGCTGCCTCACAACCTGGGCCATCTTGATCCTCCCGCTCACAACCAGCTTTTCTGAACTGCACAGATAAAGAGTTATCCTTACAGTATATTCTTCAGGCCCAAAATGATCCTAGCCTTGACGTATGGTAATCTGTTTCCCCATACAATAGTTCCTGCCACACTCTATCCTACACTGCTCCCATTTCTTGTAGTTTCTGTGAGTGAATGTGTATATATTTTGCCTGCTCCCCTCTCTCTCTCCACTGCAGTCTTGAGCCTTATCTCTTTCCACTCATCTATCTCCCCATTTTGCTTTCCTCTCCTCCCCTGTCCCCCCTCTGCATTCCTAAGCTGCATCTCTTTCCACCAGTCTAGTACGCACATGCTCCATAAGTTCATGTTATATCCATCCTCACCACTGCCTTGCATCTAACCTGTTCCCCCTCCAATTCCATCACTGCGATCATTATTCAGCACTCTGTGGTTGGAGATGGCAAATGTCTGTCTATGAGGTGTGCCTCTGTAATTCTATAAATGATGTGTTTTATTATTATTATTTACATAGGCTAATGGCCAAAAGCTAAGATGCCAACTATCATCATTAAATTGTTGAATTCAAACCTAACTTTTGTATTGTTATTTTTTATATATTCAAAATTAAAATAAATACACAACAGAATAGAAGTGCTGCATCCATTTCTTAATTGCTAAAATGAGAACAATAACAACACATTTACAGAGCAACATACTTATTATATTCAAAATCTTATGAGCCTTCAGGTATCAGAAGGAGTAGCAAACAAAGGAAATTATATTCAAAATCTTATGAGCCTTCAGGTATCAGAAGAAAAAGCAAACAAAGGAAATGCCAATAATGTAAATCTGGAGAAATGAACTGTCACTGTATGTCAGGAGAGTCTCATATTTACAGAAAAGAGAAAGGAATTGAAAATAAGTATGAATATCAGAATATGCAAATAATAGCTTACAGAGCTTTCTGGATCAAATTTGAGATAAAACCCAAAACAAGTCACAGAACACACAGGAAAAGGAAGGATAACAAAACAAGATAAATAATCAACATAATAAGAAAAAACAAGAATGAAAAATTAAAACTGTGAAAAGAAGCAAGAGAAGATATGGAAGGGGAGTATACAAAGCAACTGGAAAATAAACTGTGAAACTCTTTGACCACAAGATCAGAAAATATTTAGCAAACACTTCTTAAGACTTTATAGAATCAAGAATCAAGAATCAAGAATTTTATTCACCATAGATCATTGTACGATGATATTGGTTTCGTCATTGGTATATAATACAATATTAAGTATTAAGCACAGATATGAAGTATAGTAATCTAATGCCGATTAGACATGTTATGCATTCAAACATAGAAATAATAACATACACAAGAAAGTATTATTTAATAATGTCTTAAGCTATATTATTCTGTAAAAATGGTGTAGCAAATCATTTGTATAGCAATTCTTTATACAATTACATGACACTTAATACAAATAAATCAAATATTATTAATTAAAATAATTGTTAAATGTTGATATCCTGCTCTGGAATCTCTAGGAATTCTTTAATATCATAAAAAGGATGATCAGATAGCCAGCTGTACCATTTCAATTTAAACATTTTTATATCCATAGATCTTGCATACGGTGGTAATCTGTTAAAAAATATAAGAGGATTCACTTTGTGAGAATTTTTAGTCCTTGACAACCTGTGTCTTGGTATATCCAAGTTATTCCTAGTCCTGGTATTGTGCTCATGTATTTGTCCCCTAGCAACAAATTCTGAGATATTGTTTTTAATATAGAGCACAGACACATAAATGTATAAATTTATAATGGTGAGAATTCTTAGTTTTATGAAGATAGGACGACAATGTTCCCTATGGCCCCTTTTACACATTATGCGTAAGACTTTTTTTTGTAGTTTTAAGATATTCTTAGTGTGAGGGGAGTGTCCCCATATAATCAGACCATATGAAATATGGGACTGAAACATCCCAAAATATGTCACTCTGAGGTACTCCACACTCACTACTTCCCTGAGTTTCAAAATGAGGAATGCTACCCGAGATATTTTTTTGCATACATGATTTACATGTTCTTCCCATCCAAGTTTGGAGTCTATGTGAATACCTAGAAGTATTGCAGACTTATTCTCTACTTCTTTAGACATTCCCATTAACAGTTGTTGGGTTTTATTAGGGTTACATAGAAGTTTATTTGCTGAAAACCAGTCTAGGGCCCTGTCTAGATTTTCTTCTGTTAGTTTAGTCAGATCTTTGCTGTTCGGATGCGTGGTAATAAGTGTCGTGTCATCAGCATAGCACACGACTGGGTGGCCTATATTTTGTGGTAGATCATTGATTGCCACAATGAAGAAGAAGGGTCCAAGAATAGATCCTTGTGGAACTCCTGTATTGATGTCCATCAAGGAAGAATTTATATTTCTTACTGATACAAATTGTTTTCTGTTGCTTAAGTAAGAATTTATAACTTCGAATGCACTTCCGCGCACCCCATAGAACTCAAGTTTCCTTAGTAGTATGTTGACTGGGATGCAATCAAAGGCTTTGCTAAGGTCACATAATACCAGAGATACCATGTTATTGCCTTCAAAAGCTGCTAAGGTTTGATCAATAATTTCCAAGACAGCCCCCGTTGTGTTTCTCCCCTTGCGAAAGCCAAACTGGCTGTCGCATAGGATACTGTACCTTTCAAAGTAGCTGCTTATTTGTGTGTGTAGCAGTGCCTCGAATATCTTTGAGAATACTGGGACAATTGACACTGGTCTATAACTTTGGGGAAGTTGTTTGTCCCCTTTTTTGAACACTGGGACAACTTTTGAGATCTTAAGTGTATCTGGGAAAACACCAAATTCCACACATTTATTAAAAATAAATGCTAACGGAGCAGAGACGGAGTGTATTGTCTTTTTGATAACGTAGTTAGATAACCAATAACAATCCATACTTTTAGATGTTGAAAATTTTGATACAGCTTTTATAATATCACCAGACGTGATATCACTCCAATGAAATACCTGCTCAGCTGACTGTGGTGCTCCAACCATATCCATTGCAACTGAATTTGTAGTTTCAATACTGTTTTCTATTTCTTTGACAGAATTTAAGAAGTAATGATTTAATACTTCAGGGTCAAGTTGAGGTGTTTGTGTGTAGTTTGGTGAGTTCTCTTGTTTTATTATTTGCCATGCTGCCTTACATTTATTGGGTGCATTTTGAATATAGTTTTCAACTGCTAGCTTTTTTGCAAGAATAAGCCTAGCTTTGTAAAATTTTTTGCATTTGAGATATGACCTGTAAATGTTCTCACTATTTTCTGTTTTCTGGGGATAGGTATTCTTATGCATATTGAATAGCAAGAGCATGTTTCCTCTGATTTCTGCTAGTTCTTTAGTAAACCAGTTCAGCCTTTTATATTTTGGTGTATGTGGATGCTTGATTTTTCTTATTGGTGAGCAAGAATACCATAAATCTATATACTTTTTAAAGAAGTTATCAAAGTTCATTTCAGCTCCCCTTTTACCAGGTTGACAATCATATACAAAGTCCCAGTTCGCACTACTTAATTTTTCACTGAACATTCTTATATGCTCTTCCTTTTGTCCTCTAATAAGTACTACTTTGGATTCTTCAGTATTAGGCCTAACTGATTTGCTTTTATAGAGTGTGAGGAGTACTGGCTCATGATCAGCTGGCCCCCCACCCACAAGTCTGACTGTAAAATCTTCCCTATGGAAGTTAACAACAATGTTGTCTAGGCAGGCATTCTTTCGGGTGGCACGGTTATTTGTACAGTAGAGGTCTAATGATCTTAGCATATTAATGAATGTCCTTGATACTTGTCTTTGTGTGTTTGCCATTTCTATGTTAAAATCACCACAGATTGCAATTCTAGTCTTACCCTTCAGGATATTTCTAACTACTAATTCACATTTTTCAATAAACAAATTAACATCACCATATGGAGACCTATACAGACTAACTACCACTATATTTTCATTTAATAGTTTTACACAACTGAACTCTCCATCTAGTTCAGAACTATATGAGGATAGATCAATTTTGGTAAATTTTACTCCTTCTTTGACAAAAATTCCAGCACCACCATTCTTTCTTTGTTTTCTACATATTATGTCTCCCACAACATATCCATGAGGAACAAAAACATTTACTTGCTCTTGGCTTAACCAGTGCTCAGATATACATATTATATCTACATTCTCCACATTACACAAATGTTCTAGTTCTAGTAGCTTATTCCTAATGCAACATATGTTAATTTGTAAAAAAGTAATAAGTTTGTCTTTATCTTTAGTCCTCTGAGAGATGTTCCACACTGTTTTTGACATTGTAGGCTCTGTTAATGTCTAACACATCTGTCTTTTAGATAGAAGAGCAAATTGATGTGAGTAATGAATTAAGCATTAAAGTGATTGTGTGCCATGTAATTAAATGCAAAATGCCTTGTAAACGTGTACAAAGTTATTGTGCTACATAGCGTCATTGATGATGCATGTTTATTCTCTCTGGTCAAATAATTACTCTGTTCAAATAATTACTGTTTTGTTTATACCAGTATGTCTCTTATCTTTGTCCTTGTGATATGTTAATTAAATGTTGCTGATTAAGTAAATACATCTTATCACAACATTTTTGGTGACCCCAACGTGATATTTGGTGTTAATCGACGCTTCGTAAAGTTCCGTTTCGGACGTTACATTTGAAACAACCGTGTCAGCCGCGCCATGTTTCTTCCGTGTGATTACGCCATGCTGGATATGCAACCGATTGCTGACCTGCAAGCGCATCAATCAATACCGTCGCGGTCAAACCACCACCATTCTGGCGACAAAACCCTGTACTGTGGTTTGCACAACTTGAAAGCCAATTTGTGTTAGCTCACGTAACCGTTGATGATACTAAATACTGCTATGTCGTCGCAGCATTGAATGAAGACTTGGCTACAGAAGTACAAGATATTCTGGCTTCACCACCGTGTACCGATCAATATTCAACAATCAAGAATGCCTTAATCACCCGGTTATCACAGTCTGAGACGAAACGCCTGGAGAAGCTACTATGTACTGAAGATTTAGGTGATCGCACACCTTCACAGTTGCTGCACCGCTTGCGGACATTGGCAAATAATGCTGTTAACGAAGATATTTTACGCAATATTTGGCTGTCGCATCTTCCACCAGATGCACAGAAAATACTCACAGTGTGCACCGGTGATCTCGATGCTCTTGCACAAACCGCAGATCGTATTGTGGAGATGTATCCATCTGCGAGTGTAGCAGCTGTTAGTTCACCGACAGACAATACCCTCACAGCGTTGCAAGATCAGGTCACTGAACTTACTGCACAAATCGCCGCACTACGAACACAGTGTTCCAACCGTCAATCACGACGCCACCACTCACCAAGAAGACGCAGTCGCTCACCTTCAGCTGTAAAGCTTTGCTGGTATCACAAGCAGTTTGGTTCAGAGGCAAGAATGTGTAATCCTCCGTGTGAGAAGGGAAACGATCACGGAAGTCAGTAATGACGGCAACTGGCTCTCCGGACGGCAGCCATCGACTATTTGTCACAGAACAAGGTACAAAGTTACAATTCTTAGTGGACACAGGTGCTGATGTGTCAGTGTATCCATGTTCTCGGCTACCTTGTTGAAGCAAGGATGACTGCTGCCTTTTTGCTGCAAATGGTTCTAGGATCCAGACATATGGTCGAGTGACAGTCTCATTAAACTTAGGCCTTCGACGCAAGTTTGACTGGCAATTTACAGTAGCAGATGTGACGCATCCTATTCTAGGTGCAGACTTCTCATCTTTTTATGGACTGCTTCCTGATCTTCAACATCGCCGGCTCCTCGACACTACAACTAACTTAGTCAGTCAGGGACATTTACGCTGTGTTGAAGCCGCCACTATACGAATGATCGCAGGTGACTCTCCATATGAAGAGCTTCTTAAACAGTTTCCGGAGATCACCTGGCAGCTACCCACATTGGCACCTATACGACATACTACAGTACACCACATATTAATGACGCCAGGACCGCCAGTTCACGCTCGACCTCGTTGTTTAAAACCAGAAAAATTGAAAGTAGTGAAGCAAGAATTTTCATTTATGCTCGCTCAAGGAATTGCCGCCCCTCAAGCAGTAGCTGGGCTTCACCCATTCATGTTGTTCCAAAGAAGAACAATGGTTGGCGTCCGTGTGGTGATTACCGGCAGCTAAATACTAGGACAATTCCCGATCGCTATCCAGTGCCTCACATTGAGGACTTTGCTTTCAACATCCACGGCAAATGTGTATTTTCTACATTGGACTTAGTTCGTGCATTTTACCAAATTCCAGTTGCCTTGGAAGACATTGCTAAGACTGCTGTCTGTACCCCATTTGGTCTTTTTGAAATCACAAGAATGCCATTTGGACTCTGTAATGCTGCACAAATGTTCCAGCAATTTATGGGTGAAATCACACATGACCTGGATTACTGTTATATTTATATTGATGATGTTTTAGTGATGTCTGTCTCTGAGTCAGAGCACTTGGTACACCTGCACCAAGTTTTTACCCACCTTCGTTCACAGGGATACTCATAAATCCGTCAAAGTGCGTATTTGGAGCAGCAGAAGTTCAGTTCATTGGCTACACCATCAACGCTCATGGAATACAGCCACCACAGGAGAAAGTAGAAGCCATAACAAACTTCCCACGACCTGTGACAGTTCGTGAATTGCGACGGTTTCTTGGTACAATTAATTTATATCGTCGTTTCGTGCGCAATCATGCACTCCTGGCTGCTCCATTGAACGAGCTCTTGCGGGGTGCACCAAAACCAAACGACAAACTGTCATGGACTAGCAAGGCTGAGACCGCTTTCACCAAAGTGAAGACTGCCCTCGCTGAGGCTACACTGTTAGCAAATCCCGTACTGCAAGCACAGCTCGCCTTGATGGTACACGCGTCTACAACTGCAATTGGTGCTGCACTTCAACAAAAAGTAGATCAACATTGGCAGCCTTTAGCGTTTTTCAGTCAGAAGTTATCCCTGTCACAGCAAAGTTGACCGTGAATTATATGCAGTATATGCTTCCATCCGGAAATTTCGTCACATGCTCGAAGGTCAGCAATTCACATTAGTCACTGACCACAAGCCGTTGACATATGCCTTTCGTCAGAAACCTGACAAAACATCGCCTCGCCAGCTTCGCCACCTGGACTATATAGGACAATTTACAACCAACATAGTCCATGTCGAGGGACAAATGAATATACCAGCAGACGTCCTCTCCCGTGTAGAAGCAATTGCACGCACAATTGACTATGAAGCACTCGCCGCGACACAGCAATCAGACGCCGAGCTGCATAATTTACAGACGTCTGGCCTACAGCTCCATCAAATTCAAGTACCACCGACAAATGCATGGCTATATTGTGATGTTTCTACATCGAAAGTGCGACCATTTGTGACAGCTCCCTTATGACAGCAAGCAATCGCGTCGCTGCATGACTTATCACACCCTGGAGTCCGTGGTACCTTGAACCTAGTTAAACGATCTTTTGTGTGGCCAAACATGGATAAAGATGTTAAAGAGTATGTGCACCAATGCATGACATGTCAAAGGAATAAAATTAGTCGTCATGTTAGGGCACCTCTTGGCACATTCATGCCACCGAATCAATGATTTGAACATGTCCATTTAGACATCATTGGCCCACTAGCGCCATCTGAAGGGTACACTTACTGCCTAACTGCCATTGATCGCTTCACACGCTGGCCAGAGGCTTTTCCAATGGGAGACATCACCGCTGAGACAGTGGCAACTACGTTCTTTCGGGGATGGATTGCTCGGTTTGGAGTATCCCTGCGTATTACCACCGACCAGGGAAGGCAGTTTGAGTCATACCTATTCAAAGCGCTCGCTGTCCTATTAGGAATGAAACGTTTCCGAACTACAGCCTACCACCCGGCAGCGAACGGTTTAGTAGAACGCCTACATCGACAACTAAAAGCATCTCTGAGGTGTCATGAGTCACAACGGTGGACAGAAATCCTACTAATTGTTCTGATGGGCCTCCGCGCTTCGATTAAAGAAGATATCAAAGCCACAGCAGCAGATCTCGTCTATGGACAACCAATTCGACTGCCTGGCGAATTCCTACACAACATGTCTGATGATCTGGTCGAAGCTTCAGACTTTGCCCACAAACTGCGTTCGCAGATTCGAGAACTACGTCCTGTCCCGTCAAGAGAGCAAAAGACCCGCCGCTCTTCCATTTTTTTGGATCTCTGGAAGTGTGATCACATCTTTGTCAGGCACGATGCTGTGCGCAAACCTCTCCAGTCACCATATGATGGACCGTATCCTGTCCTTAGCAAGGAGGAAAAGACATTTAAGGTTGATATCAAGGGTACGCCAACTGCAATCTCCATTGACCACCTTAAACCTGCCTTCTGCACTACCCACCCTGATTCTAGCACAGAACCTGTCACACCTTCTACGAGCACAGCAGAATCGACCAGTACCCCACCACCTGCTATCTTGAAGTCTCAACGGACACCAAAAGTCAACACGGATGACTCACCAGCAGCTTCAGCTAAACCTATTGTCACGCGATCCGGTCGACATGTCCGCTTCCACAGAAAATATCATTGACACTGAGGGGGGAGTGATAAAGTGATTGTGTGCCATGTAATTAAATGCAAAATGCCTTGTAAATGTGTACAAAGTTATTGTGCTACATAGCGTCAGTGATGATGCATGTTTATTCTCTCTGGTCAAATAATTACTCTGTTCAAATAATTACTCTTTTGTTTACACCAGTAGTCTCTTATCTTTGTCCTTCTGATACATTAATTAAATGTTGCTGATTAAGTAAATACATCTTATCGCAACAGCATCCAGAAATGGTAAATTTATAAGGAAACAGAATGGCTTCACAATATTTATCTTCAAATGGTAAAATTGTGAAACTGCTGAAATACACATTTAAAACTAGGGGGAAAAACATTGCTTAGTTATTGTAACTGGTAACTCCTTTCTCAGGGACTTAGAAGTGATAGGTTATGGAACTTAAGCACCTCTGTAGATGCTTTCATCACAACATAATTAGGAAACATGTCAAAAATCAATATATAATTTGCTTGTACAAAACTATAGCTAATGAGATTAAGAAGTACTCTACATATAATAAAATAATTTACTGGGTTTAAACAGTTACATTTACAAGATATAGATAACAAACAAAAGGCTCAGTCTAATGTTTAATACTACAGCTGTTTCAGCACTTTGTCATTTTCAAGCATCTGCATGCCTATAAAGTGCTTGAAAATGGCAAACTGATGAAACAGCAGCAGCATTAAACATTAAACACGTAGCAATATTACTGGATATTTTATTATAATATCACTTAATTACATTTACTACACAGCAAGCCCATCAATCAGAATTAAAACATTCTCTTTAAATTATCAGTTTATCCATTAATGTTTTCACCAAGTTGTAACATACCAGTACTGTACCTGTATCAAGGATTTTCTTTATCAACTTTTGGAGGTGGCTAGTGGAGAGTAGATGTAGATTTAGAACCATAAAAAGAGCCTTTTTAGTGCTATAAGAATGACCAGTATGTTTTCTCATGGATAATTTTGGTTTACTTATAGAAAATGACAAGTTTTTATATAACTGACAATAAAATTATCTTGTACACATACACATTGCTGATAACTTTTCTAAAGCTCCAGTGTACACAAATAATACCACTGCACATATACAAAAGAAGAGCCCCACTTCTCACAGTTACTTCCCACAGTTACCACAATCAGTCCCATAATATGATTGTGCATATACCTACTTGGCAGTGCCTCAAATGTATGCAACTATTTTCATGAATTCGATATTCCAATATCCTTTTGCGCTTCTGTGGTTTGCTTTGTGCCATCAGCTCTCAGTCTTCGATGGGGTCCTCATCTGCACGTAATATCAGCTCCCTATGTGACCATTCAATGGAATTTATTATGGAACGGCATTGGGGTACTTTGCACACCCAAGACTTTGCCTTACACATCTAATGCCCCACTATTGACCGTAAAGTGGAGTATTTAGTGTTGTCATAAACCCCCCCCCCCCCAATGCTATTCAACTGGAAGCTTTCACGATACTGTTCTTTCCATGGCCTTTCAGGTAATACAACTCTGGGAATGTGACCATATCAATTTTGCGAGTATGTTACTGTGTATGTCCTGGTTTATTGTCAGTGACATACCTTCACATTTTGCATACATGTTCTGGTGCTCTTAAACCACCACCAAAATATTTTCTGTCCTCCTCTTTTCTGACAATGGACCCCAGTTTGTGTCTCAGACTTTTCATGATTTCTCTTTGTAGTCAGAAATCCACAATATTTGCTTCCCTGCCTTTCCCACACAATCTAACAGGGATTCTCAATTTTAAGACACAGATGAAAAAATATTTGTAAGAATTATCCACCAGAGGTGCTATATTTTTCCCCAGATGCTCTATCACAAGTCCTATTGCTTCCTGTAACCCAGCACAGCTTCTCCATATGGTCCAACAACAGATGCTGCTCCACTTCCTCCATCATGGACTTACCCACCATCACTCACCTGGCCCCCCTTCCCTCCCTCCCCTGGCTACTGACAGTCACCGCGAACCATATGGCACGTTATGGATGGGGGATTGGAAGATCTTGTGCCATTAAGCCAAAGAGAGAAAATCTATGTTCTCTAAAATTTATTCTTATTTTTTTCATGTATGTGTCACACATCATTTATTTTATATGTATTTATTCTCTTTGAAAAAGAAAGAGCACATGCATGTACCAGAAACTGTTTGATTTAGTTCTACAAGATGATCTCTACCACACTAATTTTATCTGCGAAGAATGAACTAAATCCAGTAATCTTGTGAATTGAAGAAAGATGCAGGGCTTTGTAACTACATCACATTTGTTGTAGTAATTTTGTAAGATGATTCTCATCAGTTTGTGATAGTGTGTGATATAGTGAAATAAAATGTTGTTTTAAACTTAAAGGTAATTTTTGTTTTGTTTTTTTATTGGTAAATATTCCAAGAAACATGCAGATTACATTCAACAATTGAAACTTAAATTGAGTGCTAGCCAGTTTCAATAAACTGTTATTTTCAGTTTTTCTACATGAAAAATGGAAAGTGTCCATATTATTTATGAATGTAGCTTATTTACACAAGCAGTTTGTTCTTATTAATATGGTCAGCAATTTAAAGGTTTAAGCATTGTCAATATTTTAACCAACATTTTATTATTAATTTATCGGAACCTGCAACTTTTGGATAAACCTACATAAAATTCCTAAGGCATTTCACCTCTCTCTCTCTCTCTCTCTCTCTCTCTCTCTCTCTCTCTCTTTATTTTTTTTACTTTCTCCTCAAAACTGCTTGTATACACATCAGCTCCATCTGCTTGGGTATCTACCCTTGCCCTGTTGGCTTCAGCACCACCTTCACCGGCACTCCAGTTGCTATATGCTACCTACCCATGAGACTCTCATCTTCCATCTGTAGCAGCACCTCTGACCAAAGAACCTCCTCTACAGCTCTTGTGGCACCTCAGCTGGAGTGTTTGCCACTTGCGGTTTGCTGTCACAGGTATAGTTTACTGTTCTATTGTTTGTGTTAGAAACAGAGTTTCAAAATAGGAAACGATTCTCCACTAATGCAGTTAGCTCATTTTTGAGCAGGCTAATTTAATTTTCCATTAATTCTTATGGAGTAAATTCAAGAAATAAAGTATAAGCATCTTCTGTCATTGAAAGTAATAACAAAGTGATCATATTGTGTCCGGTGATGGAAAGCAATTGAGTAAAAGTAACTGCATTACATGTAACAATTGCATGTTATTTAAGTTTTCCTTGTAATCAATACATTTTAGAAAATGTAATTTGTACTTGTAATTTACTTATTCTAATAAAACAGAAACTGTTGCAACACTGTAATCATCTTTTAGATGCATTTCACAGCCAGTGAAAGGTCTGTCACGTCAATATTCTTTTGTGCAATCTTATTTCGTTATTTGCAGTGACCATAATAATAATCTTTCTTGAAACTGAGTGTTTTGAGTGAAGACGAGAGTTTTTTGGTCTTTGTTTCACTTTCTTAGTGACAAAAATCTTTAAAATTCAACTGTTTTGCAAAGTACACAGTAATCATAAACTGTAAATATGTACTTAATATATGTGAGGGATGAGAAGGAATGGATTGCGTAAAGCAGAAGTGAAATCAATCTGAATGGGTTGGAACAGAGGATGTTGAATTGTTTCCTATGTTAAGCAATCTGTTCTATTTTAATATATTTCATTTTTGCTCTCTGAACTCCTATTTCTTCTATGTTTTAGTTATGTCAATAAGTCCACCAAACTAAAAAGTAATTGTAATTTGTATTTTCTGAAAAAGTAATTTTGAGTTGTATTTGAGTGCATAGTCCTCCAATCATTGTAATTTAATCTAAGTACATTTTCAAGTACTTTTCCCAACACTGATAATGTCAAATATAAATATATTATAAATGTTAAATAACAAAATTAAAAGTGTTTACTGTACCTCTAAGATACTTTGGTATCTCCTGTGGATAGTGAAATATTATGTCAGCATATTTGTCTTTTCCAGGGACAACATTTATCCAGAGCTTCCTCATGAAAAATATCTGATACTGAAATTGAACAGCAGTTTCTGGAACAAAATCAGCAATCCAATGATAATCAAACTCTACAATAGTGTCATAATTACTCTGGAAGTTTTGAGGGAGAGATCATGGTCAATTACGATGTAATATCTTGATATTAATCTCCCTTAGCCTATTTGACATATAAGCTTACTCAGTTTAGAAAATGATCTGTTCTGTTAATACATCAATTGGTACATACAGTGGTCAGCCATGACATTATGATCACCTACCTAATAGCCAGTATGTCCACCTTTCTCACAGATAACAGTGGCCACGCAACTTCGCATGAAAGAAATGAGACCTTGGAATGTCACTGGTGGGAGTTTGCAGCACATATACAGATACAAGTCACATAAATCTTGTAAATTCTAGAGGGGGGGTGAGTTCTGATGCCACTTTCAATCACATCCCAGATGTATTCGATCGTGTTCAGATCTGGTGAATTGGAGAGCCAGCACATGAATTCCATCTGTGTTCCTCAAACCATTCTATCATACTCCTGCTCTTGTGACATGAAAAATTCAATGACCTTTAGGAAACATAATCATCATGAAGGCATTTATGTTGTCTGCAACCAGTGTGCGGTACATCTTGGCCATCATGGAACCTCGCATGAGCTCCTGTACACCCAAGGATGCCCATGTGAATACTCCCCAAAGAGTAAGTGAGCTGCTGCCACTTTTCTCCCTCCCACATTACAGGTATCAGGAAGCTGTTACTCTGTAAGATGATGAATTTGCAACTTCCCATCAGTATGATAAAGAAGGTATCAGAATTTATCAGACCACGCAATACTCTGCCACTGTGCTAATGTCCAAAGATAATGGTCTTGCATCCTTTTTGATTGTAACTGCTGACATTGTGGTGTTAGCATTCGAACATGCTTGGGTCATTGACTAAGGAGGCCCATCATTAGAAGTTTTCAGTGCAGTGGGTGTTCAGACACATTGCACTTTGCCTAGCATTAAAGTCTGGAGTTAGTTTCTCCACAGTCCACAGCCTGTCCTGTTTTACAAGTCTTCCCAGTCTATGATGTCTGATATGTATAATGTGTATAATGACAGGTGACTGCCCAACCCCACAACATTTGGTTTTGCCTTTTTGTTGAAGACACTCACCACAGCACTCCTTCAACACTCAACAAATCATGCTCTTTCCAAGATGCTCATGCCAAGCCTCCAGGACATCACAATCTGCCCTTGGTCTATCTCAGATCAATCACACACCTTCCCCACTGCACACATGGACAGCAAACACACTCTTATTGATACTATAAGCACCATGCTCATGGCTGACTAGCAGTCATTCTGTATCAAGTGACACTATCTTTGCCTCAATGGGTTTATATCAATAGTAAGTAAGTGGTCGTAATGTTCTTGGTGATCAGTGTATTTTCTTGTTTAACATTATGTGCTGACTTAATAAATAATTCAGTACAACTACTCAAGAATACCTGTACTTAGTAAAATGTGAAACATCATGTATCACATGTGTCTTGAAATAAGTCATTTTCTCTAAGAGGCTGTTATTTAATTTGGAAAGGAATGAACTGAAGAACCTATGATATAGTAAAAGTTCTATTATGCTATGATTCTCTGAACAGTATGGAAAGTACACCTGAGGTAAAGAAACATGCCTTACACCACATCCTAATACCCACACAAAATAGGGCATTAATAATGTAACTACCAGCCATCAAAGTATACATTTTATAAACACTAGGGAAAAATATCACTATGCAGGGGACAGGTAACAAGAATCCAGGAGACTTAAATGAGAAACTAATTCTTAAAAGCATTTTAACACAAAATATATTAGCATTACAGCTAATAAAATGCAAGACAATTCTTTGAAATGTTTCCTGTAACTGTGGATTTAATACAATGCTGCTGCTGCCCTCCTATGAATGATAAGAGAGTGTTGTGAAATGCATATAAAGATGGCTAGATGATGTGATGTTATATATCACTACAGAAGGAAACTAACAGCAATAGAAAGGTATAAGTGATTATCTTACAGGACAACATGAATAGTGAGTGAATTTATTATTAATTTTTATTTATGAAGTCATGTTGTGGGAATAGGGGTAGCTTCAAGATGAGACAATTACTGCAAGAATACAGGCATGCGTGTACACTCTGTGTATCACTGGCATATGTTGGTGTAGTGCTTGTAATACAAGCCTACGATTAACAGTGCTAGATCAACTTCTGCAAGATATATGAAGTTTGTATTATAATGAGGATTTGTAACTGTCAAACGAACATTAAAATTCTAAAATAAGATGATTTGCAATGCTCTCAATGAATCCAATATTAATTTTAAGAAATTTTTTGTATACAAACTGAAAAATAATGGTACAAATACCTGAAAAATGCCATAATGTCTAATTGTAGATAAATTGATATTATGCACAACCATTGCCTTCTAGTCTGAACTGCACAAGCCACTCAAGAAATCCAACCTAGTTCCATCAAAGTCAAGCAGAATAAAATCTAGCATTCAGTGCCAGAAATGAATTTAAACTTTGAAATACAAATAGAAAAATTTCAATGAACTTCCACTATGTTTGCTGAAGGATTACAGAAATACAATACTATGTCATCCTAGGTCTACATTTAGTTTTAAAACATTCTCGTGGAACATTAGAAATGAATCATGTGAAAGTTGATTTTCAGTGTAAAACAGATGATCTGCAAGAATAAATAAATAAATAAATAAAAATTTTTAAAAAAATTTACAGGTCTATTTCTCCCCAGATATAAAAAACTAGAAAGTGTCATGGAAACTCAGGTAATTGACACAGTAAAGTGAGTAATATCCATCTTCATACTGTGAGAACACTGATGGACAAATAGATTACCAAGTAGTGTTTCAAAGAATAATAAGAAATAGAAAGTTGAAAATAAAAAGTATTTACAAGCTGAAAATAAGGAGTAACATCCATAAATGATATCAGTCATACTTAGAAAACAGAATGATGGATAGCAGTGGATGAGGATACTTGAAGTGAATTTAAATGTATACCACTGTGAGATCAAATTACATTTTAGAGGCATTGTGAAGTGCAACATAAAACATACCACTTCTTGAGGGCCGTGCCTTCCTCATCCAATCAGTTAGCTCATGCACAAAGTCAAAAAAGAAATCAGTCTCTGGCACTGAGAAAACTTTATCCCAGACTTTCACAAAAAGACTGAAGCCTTCCCAGGATTGGAGTTTCAAGCGCTCTGCCACATTTCTACAGAAGTCTTCAGCACGAGTTGTTGAATCCACTTGGAAAGCCTTGAAAATAAAGTTCATTTCATCATTTAAATACAACTTAGTAGTTAAGAATTATTGACTGCTATGTGTACAACTGATAAGCAAAACATTATTCATCTTCAGATTGCTCAATAGTACCCTCACTTTACTACAGAACAGAGTCTATGAGATACTTCAAGGTATCTCATTACCAGCTGAGGCCACCCATTAAAGGTAAGTCCTATTGATAAGGTTACCATTTATTTGGACATGTCCACATTCTTTTACATTTAATATAGTGTCCACATACATTTTTATGATTCTTCTTGCATGTATTTCCTTTTTTACAATGTTTGGTTTTTGTTTTCATCTCATTTCATTAACAATGAATATACTGTTTACTTCAGTTATTTGCTTACATAATTTATTATTTGCTTCCAATTGATTAAAATCAAAAATATCAATTGATATGGCTTGCAGTTGATACTTCAATATTTTAAGCTTACAGACAGAGATAGCTGTGGTACTGATGTTCCTTGTCTGTGAAAATTTTACTTAACATGCCACCGCTGGCAGCTTCTTCAGGAAAAAGAGGAAGGGAGGAGAGGAGAAAGAGAAGGATAAGGGTTTTAAGGAAATGGAAAAGGAGTCATTCCAATCCTAGGAGCGGAAGGAGTTACCTTAGGGGACAAAAAGGAAGGTAAACAAAAACACACACACTCACACATTACCACACACAAACACACCTATACAGACATTTGTAAAAAGCAAAGAAGTTGGACAGAGATACCACTTGAGGCAGAGGCTCTGTCACAGAACTGAGACAAAGATGTTAAAGATGGTGTGTGGGAATTTGAATTTAGCGGAGGTTGAGACCAGGTGGGCAATGGGAGGAGAGAATATGTTGCAGGGCAAGTTCCCATCTACGGAGTTCTGAAAGATTGGTGTTGGTGGGAAATATCCAGATAACCCGGACGGTATAAGGGTGATCCTCATTACCAACAAACACTGTCTGCCTGTGACCGTTCATGCGAATGGACAGTTTGTTGCTGGTCATTCCCACATAGAACGCTTCACAGTGCAGGCATGTCAGTTGGTAAATCACGTGGGTGCCATCGCAAGTGGCTCTGCCCTTGATCATGTACACCTTCTGGGTTACAGGACTGGAATAAGTGGTGGTGGAAGGGTGCATAGGGCAGGTTTTACAATGGGGGCGGTTACACGGGTAGGAGCCAGAGGGTAGGGAAGGTGATTTGGGGAAATGATGGACAGGAATTTCAAACTAACAAAGATTGAGACCATGTGGGCAATGGGAAGAGAGAATATGTTGAAGGGCAAGTTCCCATCTCCAGAGTTCTGATAGGTTGGTGTCAGTAGGAAATATCCATATAACGCGGACGGTGTAACACTGTGCTAAGATGTGCTGGCCGTGCACCAGGGTGTGTTTAGCCACAGGGTGATCCTCGTTACCAACAAACACTGTCTGCCTGTGACCGTTCATGTAAATGGACAGCTTGTTGCTTGTCATTCCCACATAGAACACTTCAAAGTGCAGGCATGTCAGTTGGTAAATCATGTGGGTGCTGTCACAAGTGGCTCTGCCCTTAATTGTGTACATCTTCTGAGTTACAAGACTGGAATAAGTGGTCGTTAGAGGATGCATAGGGGAGGTTTTACACCGGGGGCGGTTACATGGGTAAGAGCCGGAGGGTGGGGAAGATGGTTGGGGATTTCATAGGGATGGACTAGGAGGTTATGGAGGTTAGGTAGGCGGCATAAAGACACTCTCGGTGGAGTGGTAAGGATGTTATGAAGGATAGATCTCATTTCAGGACAGGATTTAAGGAAGTTGTATCCTTGCTGGAGAGCCACATTTACAGTGTGTTAACTGTTAGATGGTAGAGCTCCTCCAAGCCCTGAATTGATACAAGTCAGTAGATGTCGGGCAGTCTTTCTTTCGAGGCTGCTTCCAACATTAATGATTGAAAGCGCTGTGGAAGGCAACAGTAGACATCTGCTTTCTTATTGTCTGCATAACAGTGTTCTGTTTTGTGTAACACGTAACTTAAATGAGTGATTCATGTAGTTGGTATTGTTATCAACTATTCTCATGAGTATGCTGCTTTGTTTCATTGATGATCAACTTTAATGCGAAGTGCGCCACCTGTACTTTTGCGGTAGCATTCCACGTAGTGTGTGGTGTCAGAACTGCAGAACTGGAGTCTCCCCCGCTCGCCTCTCTCCCTGCAGCTATCATGGTGTAATGCGGGACTTGCTTCCTCTGCTTCCTGCTTTCCCCTCACAATTCTGTCATCTAACAGTTTACACACTGTAGATTCCGCTCCAGTCCTGAAAAGTAACCGGTGACAAGAGGGGCACTTTTAGGGTCCCTCTGTGGGAGGTTCTGTGGATTTGGGGGGGAGAGGAAGTGGCCCTGGCTATTTGCTTTTGTACTCGATCAGGAGGGTAGTTGCGGGATGTGAAGGCTATCATCAACTTATTGGTGTATTGGTTCAGGGATTTAGGACTGGAGCAGACTCGTTTGCCATGAAGACCTAAGCTCTCATGGTTCCCATGGCTGTTCCCTTTAGTTGTTGGTATGTCTGGCCCTCAAAAGGATGAAGCTGGCTACGGTATTAAGGAAAAAGATTTTACGTAGGGAAGTGGGTGGTCGGCATGAAAGGAAATACTCCATTGCAGCGAGACCCTGGGCATATGGGATATTTGTGTATAAGGAAGTGGCATCAATGGTTACAAGGATGGTTTCAGGAGGTAACAGGCTGGGTAAGGATTTCAGGTGATCGGGGAAGTGGTTGGTGTCTTTGATGAAGGATGGAGACTGCATGTGGTGGGTTGAAGGTGTTGGTCTATGTAGGCAGAGATTCGTTCTGGTGGGGTGGCCGGGATGATTAGGTTTATGAATCTTGTGAAGTAGGTAGATGGTGGGGGTTCTGGGTGTCGGTGGGGTCATGAGGTTAATGGAGTCAGGTGAAAGGTTTTGTAGGGTGCCTAAGGCTTTGAGGATTCATTGAAGCTCTGCCTGGACATCAGGAATGGGATTGTCTTGACAAATTTTATATGTGGCACCATCTGAAAGCTGATGCAGTCCCTCAGCCACATACTCCCACCGATCAAGTACCACGGTCATGGATCCATTGTCGGCCGGGAGAATGATGATGGACCGGTCAGCCCTCATATCACGGACCATCTGGGCTTCAGCTGTGGTGATGTTGGGAGTAGGAGTCAGGTTTTTCAGGAAAGATTGAGAGGCAAGGCTGGAAGTGAAGAATTCCTGCAAGATTTGAAGAGTGTGATTTTGAGGAAGAGGAGGTGGGTCTCGTTGTGATGGAGGATGGAACTGTTCCAGGCAGGATTCAATTTGAATGATGTCTTGGAGAGCTAGATCATTAGGAGTAGGATTATTTTTCTTAGTAGCAAAGTGATATCTCCAGCAAAGACTACGAGTATAGGAAAGTAAATCTTTAACAAGGGCTGTTTGATTGAATTTGGGAGTAGGGCTAAAGGTGAGGCCTTTGGAAAGGACAGAGGTTTCAGGCTGGGAGAGAGGTTTAGAAGAGGGGTTGACTACTGAATAGAGATGTTGTGGTTCCGGATTGTGTGGATTGGAATTTTTAGTTTGGGGGGGAGAGGAGTTGAGAGTAGGAGATTGAGTAGATGGGAGAGACTGTGTTTGTGTGCAATAAGAGAAGGTTTAGGTTCATTGGGAAGGTTATTGAGGGAGAGAGTATTGCCATTCCGGAGGTGGGTAACCAGGAGATTGGATAGTTTTTTGAGGTGGAGGGTGGCATGCTGTTCTAATTTGCGGTAGGCCTGAAGGAGGATGTGCTGAACTGCAGTTGTGGATGTGGGAGAGGAAAGGTTGAGGCTTTTGATCAGGGATAGGAGTTGGCAGGTGTTCATTGGCAGAGTTGATGTGTAGGTTAAGGATTAGGTGGGTGAGGGCTGTGGATTGTTCAGTTTGATATTGGTATACGGCGGGATGAAAGGATAGGTTACGGCCAGAGATGGGAACTTTTAGTGTGAGGCCCTTGGGGGTCAGACTTCCCTACCTAAAACCTCTTTCCTTAATACCCTAGCCAGCTTCACCGTAACCCACAACTTCCTCACTTTTGAGTGCCAGACATACCAACAACTAAAGGGAACAGCCATGGGAACCAGGATGGCCCCCTAGGTGTGCAAACTTATTTATGGGGCACTTGGAGGAAGCCTTCCTGGATACCAATGCCTGTCAACCCAAAGTTTGGTATAGATTCATTGATGACATCTTCATGATCTGAACTCACAGTGAAGAAGAACTCCAGACTTTCCTCTCCAACCTCAACTCCTTTGGTTCTATCAACTTCACCTGGTCCTATTCCAAATCCCATGCCACTTTCTTGATGTTGACCTCCATTTATCCAATGGCCAGCTTCACACATCTGTCCACATCAAACCAACCAACAAACAACAGTACCTCCATTATGACAGCTGCCATCCATTCCATATCAAATGATCCCTTCCCTACGGCTTATGTCTTCGTGGCAAATGAGTCTGCTTCAGACCTTAATCCTTGAACCAATACACCAATAACCTGATGACAGTCTTCACATCCCACAACTACCCTCCTGATGTGGTACAAAAGCAAATAGCCAGGGCCACTTCCTCTCTCCCCCCCCCCTCCAAATCCAGAACCTCCCACAGAGGGACCCTAAAAGTGCCCCCCTTGCCACCGGTTACTTTCCAGGACTGGAGCGAACTCTAAATGTGGCTCTCCAGCAAGGATACGATTTCCTTAAATCTTGTCCCAAAATGAGATCTATCCTTCATGACATCCTTAACACTCCACCGAGAGTGTCTTTCCACCACCCACCTAACCTCCATAACCTCCTAGTCCATCCCTATGAAATCCCCACCCTCCGGCTCTTACCCATGTAACCTCCCCCGGTGTAAAACCTGCCCTATGCATCCTCCCACCACCATTTTGATGGTAATAAGGATCACCCTATAGCTAAGCATGCCTTGGTGCATGGCCAGCACGTCTTGGAACAGTGTTACACTGTCTGTGTTTGATGGATATTACCCACTGACCTATCAGAACTCCCGAGATGGGAACTTGCCCTTCAACATATTCTCTCTTCGCATTGCTCACCATTTAATACAACATATTTGCCTCCAATCTCTGGACAGAACCTCTGCCTCGAATGGCATCTCTGTCCAACTTCTTTACATTTTGCATATGTCTGCCTTTGTGTGTGTGTGCATGTATATGTGATCAAAATGTTCAAATGTTTGTAAATCTATCGGACCAAACTGCATGGTCATCAGTCCGTAGCTTACAAACTACTTAAACCTAGGTAAACTAACCTAAGGACAACTCACACATCCATGCGCCAGGGAGGACTTGAACCTCCACGGCGAGCAACCGCGCGCTCCGCAGCGAGACGCTTTAGACCACTCGGCTACTCCACCGCGGCTGTATATGTATGAGGGTGTGGGTGTTTACCTATCTTCTTTCCTCTCCCGGGATTGGAATGATTCCTCACACGCTCCTTTAAACCCAAATCCTTTCCTTTTCCCTCTCATTCCCTACTCTGCCTGAAGAAACAACAAGGTTGCGAAACCTTGTGTCTATGTGTGTGTGTGTGTGTTTTATTTATGTTACTATCACTACCTGTGCACCTTTGCATGGTAAATAAACTTCATCTGAGCACAGGTAGTGATAGTAACAAATAAAACACACACATACACACACACACATAAATGCTAGCTTTCGCATCCTAGCTGCTTCTTCAGGCAGAAGAGAAGGAGAGGTAAAAGGAAATGATGAGGGTTTTAAGGGAGTCGGTAAGGAGCCATTACAACCCTGGGAGATGAAACACTTACCTTGGGGGGAAAAAAGGAGGGTAAGCAAATACACACACACCCACACATATACACAAACGCAAACACACGGAGGCAGACATACTGTAGAAAGCAAAGAAGTCAGACAGAGATACCACTTGAGGCAGAGGCTCTGTCCAGAGAACCAAAGCAAGGATGTTAGGCAGGAATTTGAATTTATTGGAGGTTGAGGCTAGGTGGGCAACAGAAAGAGAGAATATGCTGAAGGGCAAGTCCCATCTCCGGAGTTCTGAAAGACTAGTGTCGGTGGGAAGTATCCAGATAACCCGGACAGTGTAACACTGTGCCAAGATGTGCTGGCCGTGCACCAAGGCATGTTTAGCCACAGGGTAATCCTCATTACCAACAAACACTGTCTGCCTGTGACCATTCATGCGAATGGGCAGTTTGTTGCTGGTCATTCCCACATAGAACACTTCACATTGCAGGCATGCCAGTTGGTAAATCATGTGGGTACTATCACAAGTGGCTCTGCCCTTGATCGTGTATACCTTCCGGGTAACAGGACTGGGGTAAGTGGTGGTGGAAGGGTGCATAGGGCAGGTTTTACAATGGGGGTGGTTACAAGGGTAGGAGCCAGAAGGTCGGGAAGGTGGTTTGGGGATTTCATAGGGATGGACTAGGAGGTTATGGAGGTTATGTGGGTGGCGGAAAGACATTCTTGGTGGAGTGGGAAGATTGTCATGAAAGATGGATCTCATTTTGGGGCAGGATTTAAGGAAGTTGTATCCTTGCTGGAGAGCTACATTCATTGATGACATGTTCATGATCTGGACTCACAGTGAAGAAGAACTGCAGATTTTTCCTCTTCAACCTCAACTCCTTTGGTCCCATCAAATTCACCTGGTCCTATTCCAAATCCCATGCCACTTTCCTCGATGTCAACCTCCATCTGTCCAACAGCCAACTTCACACATCTGTCCACATCAAACCTACCAATAAACAACAGTACCTGCATTATAACAGCTGCCATCCATTCCATATCAAACGTTCCCTTTCTACAGCTTAGGTCTTTGTGGCAAACGAGTCTGCTCCAATCCCCAATCTCTGAACCACTACGCCAATAACCTAATAACTGCTTTCACATCCCGCAGCTATCCTCCTGATCTGGTACAGAAGCAAATTGCCAGAGTCACTTCCTCATCCCCCCAAATTCAGAACCTCTCACAGATGAACCCCAGAAGTGCTCCTCTTGTCACCGGATACTTTCCGGGACTGGAGTGGACTGTGAATGTGGCTCTCCACAAGCATATGACCTCCTTAAATCAAGCCCCAAAATGAGATCCATCCTTCATGACATCCTTCCCACTCCACCGAGACTGTCTTTTTGCTGCCCACCTAAACTCCGTAACCTCCTAGTCCATCCCTATGAAAGCCCCAAACCACCTTCCCTACCTTCTGGCTCCCACCTAACATCTTTGCTTCGGTTCTCTGGAAAGAGCCTCTGCCTCAAGTGATATCTCTGTCCGACTTCATTGCTTTCTACAGTACATCTGCATAGGTGTGTTTGCGTTTGTGTATATGTGTGGGTGTGTGTGTATTTGTTTGCCCTCCTTTTTTTCCCCAAGGTAAGTCTTTCCTCTCCCAGGATTGGAATGGCTCCTTACCCTTAAAACCTTCATCATTTCCTTTTCCCTCTCCTTCCCTTCTGCTTGAAGAAGCAGCTAGACTGCGAAAGCTAGCTAAATTCAAATTCCCGCTCACCATCTTTAACAACTTTGCCTCAGTTCTCTGGACAGAGCCTCTGCCTCAAGTGGTATCTCTGTCCAACTTCTTTGCTTCCTACAATATGTCTGTCTAGGTGTGTTTGCGTGTGTATATGCGTGGGTGTGGGTGTATTTGTTTACCTTCCTTTTTTTCCCCCAAGGTAAGTCTTTCCTCTCCTGCGATTGGAATGGCTCCTTACCCACTCCGCTAAAACCCTCATTCTTTCCTTTTTCTTCCCTTCTGCCTGAAGAAGCAACTCGGTGGCGAAAGCTTGCATTTGTGTGTGTGTGTGTGTGTGTGTGTGTGTGTGTGTGTGTGTTATTTATGTTACTATCGTTACCCGTGCTCCTTCGCTGGGTAAGTAAACTTCATCTACTTTTTATATATATTTTTCCTACTAGGAACCCAAAAGGACCGGCTCGTCGATAGACACAAAAATTAAAAATCACACTCAAACACACATACAAGCTTTCGCCACCACTGGCAGCTTCTTCAGGAAAAAAGGGGAGGAGAAAGGGAAGGATATGGGTTTTAAGGAAGTGGGAAAGGAGTCATTCCAATCCCAGGAATGGAAGGACTTACCTAAGGGGACAAAAAGGAAGGTAGATAAATACACACACACTCACACATATCCAAACACAAACACACCTAGACAGACATTTGTAAAGTCATTTTTACAAATGTCTGTCTAGGTGTGTTTGTGTTTGGATATGTGTGAGTGTGTGTGTATTTATCTACCTTCCTTTTTGTCCCCTAAGGTAAGTCCTTCCACTCCTGGGATTGGAATGACTCCTTTCCCACTTCCTTAAAACCCATATCCTTCCCTTTCTCCTCCCCTTTTTTCCTCTTTTTCCTGAAGAAGCTGCCAGTGGTGGCGAAAGCTTGTATGTGTATTTGAGTGTGATTTTTATTTTTGTGTCTATCGATGAGCCGGTCCTTTTGGGTAAGTCATCCGTTTTCTATTTTTAATATTTGTTTATCCCATCAGGATAGTTTCCTTCTATACTTTTCGTTTCATTAATTTGAATCTAACAATCACGATCATATATATTCCATGCCCTGAAGTTTTTCGATGATGAACTCTGAAACTACTAAACTGATCTTAACGAAACTTTGCACAGTGTATGTGATTTGGTCCAACTTAAATTATAGGAATAGTTTTTAACTCAATTATCAACCTCAATGTATATTTATTGCAAATAAAATGGCAATACCTTGCAGTGTCCTTGAAATTGAATTCTCCACTAGTAGTAAAGCACTCGAGTAGAAAGTAAGAAGTTATTGGCTCGAAACTTGTATGAATCACATATTTTTTTCATTCTGCATTTTAACCTATCCTTCCCCTCTCAACAATATGAGGAGTCTCCCCAGAAATGACACAGGTTCAAATTCCACATTAAACTGCAGGTCCCCTTTTCCTAATTAGATAACTGAGGTAGGTTAGGGACAAGGCAAGCAGCAAAAGTGGCATCTAATTAAACGATTACACCAGTGACTGAGCCACATAAATTAGTTATTTTATCCAATTTTGAACATTCCCTTCATGCTGTAATTTATTTCACATTACACATGTTTTTCAAATTTAAATATGACATAAATGTGCTCTATAATGTTTTTACATATGTTGATTATAATTGTGCTATGTGATATTCTCAGTAGAATGCCCTGAAAAAATCTAACCTCATCAATGAATGTAGCAAAAAGGACAATGCAAACATTTTGAAAGAGCTGTGTGTATGTCAGTGAACTACTTCTACACACCTAGACCAATTTTGTGTTTGTGTTTAGGGAGGTCACTGGATGAGTTGGATTCACAACTGGATCCTGTAGGTGGTGCTGAAAACTAGAAATAATTGAGATTGGTAATTTGGTAAGTTCACATTACATTTGTATTTTATGTGCTGCTATATCATTCATGGATTTTGTATGATGCCTAGTGGAGGATACTTAGTGACAGACATAGATACCATTCTACAGTTTTATTCTGATATTTGTGAAATTTTGCACACTCCGCCTTCTAAACAACAGAATCATCACTGTCTATATAAGATTTTGTACTACGCATGGCAAAGGGTACCTTACTCTAGATGTCAACACAGTTTTACAGATAACCAAGATAATGTAATTTTTTGTGTGCAAGGGAGGAAGGAGATAAACAGAGGCAAGGAGGAGATTGTGAGAGAGTGGGAATAGATAATGACAGAGGCTGGGGGATGGATAGGTGGATAGAGGTGGTAGGAGGAGGAGCAGCAAGTGATGTTGATAAAGAGGGAAGAGGGGACAGACACAGAGAAGGAAGGAGATGGACAGAGAGAAAATGGAGGAGTACAGTGAATAACAGACAGTTTGTTAAATGAATACCTGAACAAGGCTGGTTTTTCGGATAGCTAATGCAGAGAGAGTTCTAAGAGGACCAAGGTAAGAATTAAGCGGAGAGATATGGGAGTTGATGAGCAGAGAGATTAGGCAATGGAGTGTAGGATGTATATCCAAGTCCAGTCCATATACAGCAATTGCAAAGGATTTCCAGGTTTGTTGGTTAAAAAATAAAATCATAGGCACATATAATAGAAAATCTTAACAAAAGTAGAATAATACATGCACGTACATTAAGTCATTGGTAATGGGGAACAATCTGTGAATTGGTTAAAATTACACAGTTCTCCTTTACAGTGTGAGTACACAATGTTTATTTTGATAGGTTTTCCTCCTTTATAGGGACTGATGACCCCGTAGTTAAGTCCCATAGACTCTACAAACATTTGAACATTTGAACATTTTTCCTCCTTTACCCTGGTTAAGTGGACAAATGAGAGTGGTAGACTAACAATTCAATCTGTAACAGGGATTCCAATAATGAAGATTAATTTTAGCCATGTGAACTATAAAGCTATCTTAAATATATATGCCTGACTAATTAATTTGTTGTTATGTATTTGCAGTGCTTGGAATTTAGTAGATCATCATATCACATGACTGAGATCCCAGTCATATAACAACAATGAAGGGTCCAGAAAGGAATGTTAATAATAATATGTAGACAGGGAACAACTCACCGTAAAGACGAACATTGAGCCGCCGAAAATAAAAGACACACAAACACACACACACACACAAACACACACACACTCACACATACACACACACAATTCTAAATTTTTGGCCATGGCCTTCCTCAGAAAGAGAACACTGATCCACACAATCACTCAAGCACACTCATCCACATACGTCAGCCATTCCCTGGCCACCCAACAGACTGTGTTGGATGGCCAGAGATGGATGACTTGTGTGGATGAGTGAGCCTGAGTGATTGTGTGGATGAGTGTTCTCTTTCTGAGGAAGGCCGCGGCCAAAAATTGAGAATTGTGTGTGTATTTGTGTGTCTTTTATTTGTGTCTATCGGCGGCTCAAAGTTCATCTTTAAGGTGATTTGTTCCCTATCTACATATTATTATGAACTACAAAAAACATTTTTTTAAATATCTGTTAGCACAAAAGGAACTTTTAATAAAATATTTGATCCACTGAAAAATACAGATAGGACATGGGACTCAATGTAATGTGATCCATGTACTTTCATTTTATTTGTTTCTTGTGTATTAACTTTAAAATATTTAACTTGTCCTCTTTCCTCATCCCAAAATATAGAAAGTGTCATGTTTCTTTCCAAACTTTGGTAACTATTCCTACATTGGTTCCATGCTTGGTTGTTGATTCCTATGACCCAACTTATGTTCCAAATAGGGCCAGACATCAGGTGATTTTGAGCCTGTCAAGGTGCAAGTGTTAGACACAGCAGAGCATATCATGCAACTCTGCTCTGTGAGCATGGCTGTTGTTATCTTGGAAGATGAGAGTGTCAGAAGCACACATCTTGAAAATATCTTCCACGTACTGTGGGTTAAATGTCTTATTGCATGTTATTGCATGATCTAAAATAAGATACAGACATAAATTATTTCACAACACTAGTTAAGTTTATATGTTGTTTTGCCCAATGAAGGTGTACAGTTTTAGGTTTCACTGTAAGCAATTGCCTTTTGGTAAGCTCCTGATTCCAAACCCTATATCATTCCTACTACAAACTTTATATGAAAATTGCTTGATTTGGACCTGCATTTCTACTGAACCAGTTGCTGTTGACAACATCTGACACTCATCTCTAGCCCCTGCTGGCTAGCATACTTTGACAATCATTGTTCTTATGCCATGTTACATAGTTGTGAGTTCTACATTATTTTATGTAGGCATGTTGGACAACCCACATTTAAACATCAATGAACTGGGCAACATAATTCATGTTTTGATCATGAGCAAAACTTCATCTGTTACTGAGTATCCAACCAGATATTTTGTTATTGCCATCTCGCATCTGTCACACTCATCCATCAACTCACTTTCTGATTTTTTTCCTTGTTTCATTAAGTGAAAAGATGATTGAAATGAAAGCGCCATCAAGATATTGCAGACATCTACTGGGCTGTGAGAAATCTGATTGCAAGTAGCACAGTTAAAAATTTCACTGCTTGTTTCCAAGACCTCAAGAAACATTGGCAATAGGAGTCTACTTCAATCATTACTTAGTAAGTGCAGTTTTTTATAGCATCAAATATCATAACACAATAATCCTGGAAAGATCACTACGTCATAAAAAGGAAACTGGCATTCATGAATATGACTATGGGCTCTGATACAAATTACATTGGTAAACTGCTGCCAAAGATAGTTCGATAAACTTAATATTTTAGCTTTACCTGAAAGATCTAAATCTCTATACAAGACTGTCAGTCCACAATTAAACTTACTAAAAAGTGAAACACATTGAAAATTCCTAAAAATGTTGCAGATGAAGTTAGTTGAGGAAAAAAATGAAATGGTGGTCTCTTCTTCACATTAATGGCTTACCATTAGTTGGTCAGTCAGCAAATACATATGAATCAGTGACATACATATATCAGAACTTGTAATCTCAATAAAAACAGTGATAACTGTGCTTTGTAACATTTCAGAAGAGTGATGAATCAAAAAATAAATTAGCACTGGCAGTAAGACATACTGTAAGGGTATTTCTTTTTTCAAACTGAAACATAAATAATGTGGTACTCATCTGTCCTACGATGTCAATCTCTAATATAAATGACTAGTTAACTTAATACATCACATATAACTAATGAATGTAATTATCCTCTCAAATTACAGTAAAGGAGCCACTTTGACTATCATCATTAACTTCTGATTGAAGAATTCCTCACCAATGAAAAGCAACTGTCATATAATTTCCAATGCAGTCTATTATCTCTTGCCACCTTTAGTGTTTCTAACAAATATCTATATGATCAAAATTAATAGGTGATTACGTATTAGTCTGATATTTTCTTCAAGTTTTGAGCAATATTATGCAATTTTCCATGTGAGTGTACTTTAGAATGTACTGAATTCATACAACTTGAATTACAGATGCTAAGATGTAAAAAATAAATGGATTGTGTTGGAAAAAACACAGTCCAAATATGAAGCTCAATCCAAATTGTTATAAAATTATGAAATGAAATTGATGGTCAATACTTCTCTTAAAGATGCAAAATGTTTAGCTATTTCAATAGAGAAAGATAAAAGTTCACAAAATTATGTTAGGGGTAGATTGGGGAATGTTAAAAAGTAAAAACATGAAAGTCAGGCATCTGACTTGTGGACAAGGGGAGACAAAGATTCCTCTTTTGTCCTTGAGGAAGTAACTAATTTATCAGGGAGAGAGAGACCTATTCTTGGAATTTTTATATGCATCTATTAGCAGTGGTAAAAAATTTGCCTAATGATGGTAACTATGAGCCTGCAGTTCTACATCTACATACATACTCCGCAATTCACAGTAAGGTGCGTGGCGGAGGGTACACTGTACCACTACTAGGTATTTTCTTTCCTATTCCAATCCCAAATTGAACGAGGAAAAAAAGAATGCCTATATGCCTCCATACGAGACCTAATTTCTCTTATCTTGTCTTTGTGATCTTTACGCGAAATGTAAGTAGGCGGCAGCAAGATCGTACTAAACTCAGCTTCAAATTCCGGCCCTCTAAATTTACTTAACAGAAATTCATGAAAAGAATGTTGTCTTTCTTCCAGTGATCCCCAATTGAGTTGCCGGAGCATTTCCGTGACACTCGCGCATTGGTCGAATCTACCGGTAACAAATCTAGCTGCTCGCCTCTGAACCGCCTCTATGTCTTCCTTTAAACTGATCTGCTGCGGGTCCCAAACACTTGAGCAATACTCAAGACGTGGTCGTACAAGCATTTTATATGCGATCTGCTTTACATGTGAAGTACATCTTTCCAAAATTCTCCCAATAAACTGAAGTCGGCTGTCCGCCTTACTCACAACTGTCCTTACATGCTCGTTCCATTTCATATCGCTCTGCAATGTTACGCCTAGATATTTGAACAACGCGACATCAAGAAACTCACTACTAATGCTGTATTCGAACATTATGGGATTGCTTTTTCTCCTCATGTGTATCACCTTACATTTTTCTACATTGAGAGCTAGCTGCCATTCTTCGCACCAACTAGAAATTTTGTCTAAGTCATCCTGTATGCTATTACAGTCAGTTACAGATGACACCCTCCCACACACCACAGCATCATCAGCAAACAGCCACAAATTACAACTTACTCTGTCCATCAGATCATTTATATACATAGAAAATAATAGCGGTCCTATCACACTCCCCTGAGACATGCCTGACGATACACTGGTCTCTGATGAACACTCGCCGTCGAGAACAACATACTGTGTTCTATTACTTAGAAAGCCTTCCAGCCAGTCACAAATCTGTGAACCTATTCCATAAGCTCGTATCTTCGTTAGCAGTCTGCAGTGTGGCACCCCGTCGAACGCCTTTTTGAAGTCGAGAAAAACACAATCCGCCTGTTGCCCTTCATCCATGGCACGCAAGATATCATGTGAAAAAAGGGCAAGCTGAGTTTCACATGAACGATGTTTCCTAAACCCGTGCTGATTCATGGAAAGAAGCTTTTCCGTTTCATGGAAATTTACTATATTCGAACTGAGAATATGCTCTAAAATTCTACATGAAACTGACGTCAACGATATTGGCCTGTAATTGTGTGGGTCAGTTCTCTTTCCTTTCTTATAAATGGGAGTCACCTGCACTTTTTTCCAACTCACCTCTCTTGATATCGCAATACAAGGTCTGCAGCATTACACTTTCGTTAATATTCTTTATATTATGAATGAAAAAAAAAAGACATGAAAGTCATGTAATATGCTGCAATCTTTAAATACTGTAGATTGTTATACCAGCCTCTTGGCTTGATCCATATTGTATATAGTATTCTATCAATAACTGATGGTATAGTCTTTTTCAAAAATGAAACTCAATTTACCTCATCACTGTCATCAGGGAAGTATACTTTATGGAATATTCTTGTGGTCTTATGCTGTATTGCCTCAACTTCAACCTGATGGGGAGGGTGCTTCCTCTGTCCATATCTCATTGTCCTCTGTAAGCGATTAATGCAGCTCTTGGCAACTGGATGGTTTCGTGTCATTAAAAATTGCATCAGATCCTGAAACAGAGAGATTTTTATTTTGTACTCCACCCACACATGTTATTAAGAGAATCAGACTACAACTTTTATTCATAATTACAAGGTTACACTAAGCAAGTACAGGAAGTGAAGAATTACTACAGGTTTAACTGTAGGCCATCATTCACTACAAATTTATGCATGACACATGGCCTATGTTAAAAATAATTAATAATAATAACAATTATGTTACTAGACAAAGATTGCAGGCAATGAGTAGTAACAGTCTTAAAAGTGATAAGACTCGTACGTAGCCGGCCGCGGTGGCCGAGCCGTCTGCGGTGCGCCAGTCACGTTCTGCAAGGCCACCACTGTCGGGGGTTCGAATTCCCGCTCGGACATGTATATTTGTGCTGTCCTTAGTATTAGCTAGTTCATAAGTAGTTTGTAAGTTTAGGGACTGATGACCCCGTAGTTAACTCCCATAGACTCAACAAACATTTGAACTTGTATGTAAGTGACACTGCTTCACATAAGTAGTTTAACATTAGATGGCTTAAATATTTGATAAACGTTTGGAATGGTGCACTTGTCAGATTAATTATTAAGCCACCCCCATAGATGAGCACAATGATCACTTTGCAGCACTGTAGGCAGTGCAGAACTGATACTAGGTGGTCATGTGGCCTTTCATGACTGAGGTAAGTCATCACATTCAATTGGTTTAGATGTGCCATATGGTTATATGTAATCACTCTATGTCAAGAATGAAACTTTCACTCTGCACTGTTTAAATACTAAATAAATTGTTGCATCCTTGGAGCAAATGGTTCTCAATGTATGGGACAGGAGTTCTCGGCTGACACTACAAATAGTAATGTAAATGGCAGGAAAGGGGGATGCAAAATGAAACACAATACATATGGTTCATCACACTTTAACATTTATAGTAATGAGTTACATCACCAACAATCCTTATACTTGAACACATACCATGTCCTTTAAACCAAACAGTAACTGACTCCATCTCATTAATTTTGTGATGGTTCATAGAATGAATCATAAATGGCATATTAGATGACAGATAACATTTTCCATAATCTTTGTTAGCAACAGATAACACATTCTAAGTGTGGTAAGCAATAACATCTCTACTTTTGGCACTCTTCAATCCTGCTAATGCTTTTACAGTGGCACCATTACATCAAAGAACAGCAACTGTTAACCATCCATTCCCTGACTGACACAACAATCATGTCATATTCTACAACACTCATTGTTTAGGTAAAAAACTAAAATTCACAAAACAACCACAGAATATAGTCAGTTCTTGTAGAATAACTTTAGCATCGATGTTACTATCACCGTCAATTTCTAAATTGTCAGTTGCTTTATACGCATTAGCAAGGCGTCTTCTCAATCTCCTTGTGTGAGGCATCTCACTTAGCTGTAACAGTGACTGACTACCATACTGCCTAATATACACCAGACAATTACACAACAGTTTGACTCAAGGGTGAATATTTTCTAAGTCCAACAATAAAGAAGAGATACAGAAGATTCCATGCTAATGTTTATAAAGCAATTGACAATTTTAAAATTGAACGTGATAGTAACATCGGTTCTCAAGTCATTCTACAAGGAATGATTATATTCTGTGATCGTGTTGTGAATTTTAGTGTTTTACCTAAGGGTGCTGACTGTCAGCCAGGGAACAGATGGTTAACAGTTGCTGTTCTTTGATATAGGTGCCACTGTAAAAGCATTAGCAGGATTGGAGAGTTCCAACAGTAGAGATGTTGTTGCTCACCGCACTTGGAATATGTTTTCTGTTGCTAACAAAGATTATGGAAAATGTTATCTGTCATCTAATATGCCATTTATGATTTGTTCTATGAACCATTGCAAAATTACTGAGATGGAGTCAGTTGCTGTTTGGTTCAAAGGATATGGTGTGTGTTCAAGTATAAGGATTGTTGGTGATGTAACTCATTACTATAAACACTAAAGTGTGATGAACTACATTTATTGTGTTTTATTTTGCACGCCCCTTTCCTGCCATTTACATTACTATTAGAATATAGACTATTTATTAGCCTTTCAGTATTTTTCATACAATTGGCTTCGTCAGGGTACATAGTGGAATTTACATTTACAGCCTACATTAAATTTATACATTAAGCATATACCATACATACAGAATCACATATTACAATGAAACAATAACATAATTTAGAAGAAACATATCTTTTTACTGTCAGTTTCTAGGAATTCTTCAATTGAGTAGAATTCACTGGATTTTAGCCAAGTTTGCAATGTGTTTTTATATTTGTTCAGTGGCATTGTATGAGCTGATTGTGGTAGCTTATTGAAAAATTTTAAGCTTAAATACTTATAGTTATTTTGAACTATGGCTAGTCTTGTGAAAGACAGATCCAACAGGTAGTTGTTTCGTGTATTGTGAGAATACACATTTCTTCTCATGTTATATTTATCTATATTTTCTTTAGCATATACTATATATATACAAACTAGGAATCGTCATTATCCCAAGCGATTTAAAGCGACTTCTGTAGGACTCATTATGTGCTAGCCCTAATATACACCTTACTGCTTTTTTTTGCCATCTGAGTACATATTTAGCTCCTGAGGAGTTTCCCCACAGCAATGTTCCTTATTGTAGATGGGAATGGAAGAAAGCATAGTACAATTGAAGCAATAATTGTTTGCTAATACTGCCCCTCAATGTGTACAATAGGAAAAGTACACAAGCTAGTTTGCTGCATAGGTAATTGGTGTGTCCTTCCCAAGAGAGGTTTTGATCTATGACCAGTCCAAGCAATTTCACAGTTTTATTTTCATTTTTAGGTAGCTTCAAGTTAAAGATTATTTCCTCTGTTTTTGTCTGATTTATGCAGAGTTGATTGGCCTGGCACCATTGGCTAGTCATTTCTATCATCTCTTTATTTTTATCCAACACACTCTGTAGATTGTCTCCAGTGGTTATTCATGTCATGTCATCTGCATATAATAAACTCTTACAGGGCATATAAGTTGGAAATTCATTGACATAGACAATGAAAATGAAGGGTCCAAGTACCGAGCCTTGGGGTATTCCTCTTTTTATTGGGAGGATTGCTGATCTCTGTTTGTTTGCATAAACAAGCTGTACCCTATTGCTTAGATATGATTTGAGTAATTTGAGTGGTTTATCTCCTATTCCATAATATTCCAGCTTTTTGATTATCACATCATGAGACACAGAATAAAACGCTTTGCTTAAATCAATAAGGGTTCCAGAAGTGTATAGCCATTTTTCATATCCTTCATAAACATTATTTACCAGTGATTCAACTGCTTTCACGGTTGATAAGTGTGGTCTAAATCCAAATTGTTGTTCATTTAATAATTTATTGCATTCAAAGTACTTGTTATATCTGTTTATGCATACAGTTTTCAATTATTTTAGATAGGATTGGTACTATTGAGATGTGTCTGTAGTTACTTGGAAGATTTTTATCTCCTTTTTTATACACAGGCAGTGTGACAGTAAGCTTAAGACATTTTTGGAAGGTTCCTTCATCTAATACTCTGTTTGACAGTGAGAGAAGTGGCATTTGGACTTCCTTGACTATAGACTTTATGATGAAATTGCTGATACCATAATAGTCTTCTGTTTTTGAATAGTTGAGTTTGGTTATGGAGTGTTGAATGTCATTTAAGGTGATTGGGGCCCAAGTAAATTTCTCACTTCTTGTTTGTTTAGCATAAGTCAGAAAAGCTTCCACATTGAAATTAGAATCAATGGGTGGAGTACTGTTGCCATTTACAAAATGTTCATTAAGAATATCACAGTCTATGGGAATACTGTTTTCTTTATTGTTGTTATTAATTTCTCTCTTAATGACATTCCACGCTGCTTTACATTTATTTTTTTAGTTTAAAATGTATTCATTATTCACATTACATTTGGCAGTTTTTATTTCAGACCTGTAAAGTTTTCTCATATTTATGTAGTTTTCTTTGTCCCTATCACTATTATGAGACTTATCTTTCAGTATGAGAAATAATATCCTGAGTCTGTTTAGCTGTGGGGTGTACCATTTATTAGTATGTTGGAGCTTACGTGGGGTATTAGTATATCTTCTAGTTACCATGGGGCATGTCTTTTCTACTATGTTCGTAATCTCTGTCAGGAAAATGGAAAAGCATTTATCAACTGTTTCATTGCTATTCATTGTTTGGGACCAATCCTTTTCTTGTAACTTATTTTTCATATTGCTTACATTGGATTCACCTAGCAATCGATATGTCACTTGCCTTTCTTTGGTAACAAGGTTTGAATTATCTATTTGGAGCCATAAACCTGCATGATCTGATAAACCTAATTCTATGACATCACATTGCACTAAGTCTCTATGTACATTACTTATTATGTTATCAAGACAGGCATTAAGTCTAGTTGGCTTTTCATTCAGACAGTAATAATTTAATGACTTCAGAGAGTTAATCATATCTACTACATTTTTTCTCGTAGCCCTTATATCAATATTAATATCACCTACAATTACAATTTTATGTTGTTTATATTTGGACAAGTGTAATATTAAAGCATTAATTTTTTTATAAAAACTATTTCATCAGAGCTTGAAGTTCTATAAATTGAGACAATTACAATTTTTTGAGTGTGCAATACTATACCAGCTACTTCTAATGTACCTTCAATGCAAACTATGTTAAGATCTATAACTGAGTATTCCAAGTCTAGGTTGCTTTTTATGTAGATTGAGACTCCGCCACGTACAATATTTTTTCTGCAGTAACTAGTGGTTAGTAAATAACCTATAGGAACACGCAGGTCTATTTCACAGGCTTTCATCCAGTGTTCATTAACACACAAAACACTGCAGTTGATTCTTTCAAGCCAATATTGTAGTTCATTCATTTTACTTCTAAGGGATTGTACATTTATATGTAGAAGGAGAATGTTGTCATCAATACAAGAGGGTATTTAGTTTCCATTGTGTGCAGTGTGTTCATTTATTTTTGCTACATGTTCTGGATCATCACAATGGTCCAGCTGAATTAATTTGTTACAGTTCCCTATCAACATTGTTTCTACCTTTCCTTGCTTTGTGTCATTGTTTTGTCCAAAAAGAAGGAGGGACATGAGCATGTTCAGAGGGACTGTCTTTTAGAACAAACTTTTTGCGTTCGCGTGTTTCATTTATAACGTTCTTTATTTCCTGACATAGTAATTTTTCCCAAGATTGTTTAAATGTTGCCCAGGTTGTGTGTGTAGATTTCAGTTCAGTCTACTGGCATCTACTAAGTTGCATTTGGCATAACTGAAGCATATCTGTTTGATTTTAACATTGGTCCTACGAATTTCTTTGTTTACACATGAATTATAGGTCAGATCATGCCTCTGAGGTATCGTCACAACAAGACTGTTTACCGTCTTATTTGTTGCATCTAAGCAGTTTCTCAAAACTGTTATGCACTTTTTAGCTTCATTCTGTGCTTCGTCATTTGAACCAGTAATGCAAACAACAAAATCACTTCGTTCTCGTGCCGGGTTTAATGATGCCAGTCATGATTAAGTCCATACTCACATCGCCTAAAATACTGGCTAGCTTCCTCCCATGGCTGTCCGCTAGAAAAAGCACATTGCATTTCTCGGCTGTTAGTTTCTTATTGCTTGTGGCTGATTTACGGTTTTCCTTTATGTCTTTAGCTTCACATTGGTTAGGCTTGTTTTCACTTTCACTATTCACGTCCATGTTGCTGCTTTCAGATAACACATTAAACTTGTTTCTGCATACAAGATAAGATTTATTTATTTGGTTTTGTTTGGAGCGTTGCACTTTATCAGTCACTGTTTTTTATTTTTCTTCTGAGGCACTATTTGAACTGTTTGTACACTTCCAGCCATTGTTTTCACTTTGGTTCGCAAGCGAGTTATTTACGCATTTCTGGCCATTATTTCCACGGGTTATTATGTTAGAACTGTTTACACGAGGTTGACCGTTATTTTCCATTACCTTACTGTGACCATTTGTCTCAATAAGTTTCGAATTGTTCTTAGTGTTCCGCAACACATTTGAACTCAGTACTTTGCTGTTGCTTCTAACTAGTAAGGGACTGATAACCGCCGCTGTTTAGTCCCTTCCAAAACTCAACAACAACAACAACAATTCTAACTAGTGTTTTTAACTCACGATTCTTGTTTCCGAGTTTTGCAATTTCCCGCAACAGCGTATCGGTAACTTGCTGGAGACTTTGTAGTACACAGATACGAAGCTGTTTCCTTGAACAGCTATTGAAAGATCATCAGCATAGAGGAAATGTTCAGAGTGCTCTGGCATTTGCTGATCATTTGTGTATATGTTAAACATAATAAGTGTGAGTACACTTCCCTGTGAGAGACCGTTTTTCTATCTCCTCCATCTGCTTTTCTATCCATCAAGACTAACAGAGAAGTGGTGATTTTTTTTTTTTTTTTTTTTTTTTTTTTTTTTTTTTTTTTTTTTGAGGACTCTATAACCTTTGTCAGCTGTTAGTCCTTGGTAGACTCATATATTATGGAGAAAAGTTTTCTGTAATTACCAGTAACAGTTTCATAGGTGGCAGATAAATCAACAAAAGCCACACCAGTTATTAATTTTTCTTTGAAGCCACTCTCAATATGTTCTATTAGTGCCAGAACTTGGCCTGTACATGATCTGCCTGAGCGGATCACAATATTTCTTGTCTCTAAAGGTAGTTAGACTCTTTATGAATGTAGCGATTGCCTGTAAATCCTGTGGCCCAATGTTCCATCCACCTGCTTGATGACATACACATCAAGAAATTGCAGCTACCTATTACTTTTTGCTTCCTTAGTAAATTGGATTATAAGGTCAATACTATTGAGATGTATCAAGATGACATCTACATAAACTAAGTGTTTGTGAACTGTCTCGAAAAAAATTGTTTCTGGTATAAACTAACTTCCATAACTTACTACCCCTGGCACCCAATTATTAGTAGTATTAAAATTTGTTTTCAAAAGTAACAGTTATCAAGCACTTGACACACAGCAAAGGGATGGACTGTGAGCCCTTAACTAGCTCTCTCTCTATCTATCTATCTTAGTAGAAACTTACCTTGAGTAATATCTTGCTACAACAGAACAAACCTGTTGCCAACCACATGAGTTCCCAACCACGTTCCTCACTCAAGTGATTTTTATTGTCAGTTAGTTGACGCATTATCTGACAATAAATTTCATCCTTCAGAATATCCTAAAAATGAAATGAGGTGCATCTTAAAAAACAATGCAAAAACTGTTATAATTAAATAGTTGAAATCTACATCAATAAAGTATGACATTTTGTGAATCTCACACCGCCATCTTCCAGAGAGTGCCTTAAATTTTATAAACTGGTTTCTTGATACTCTTTGTCCTATTTCTTTAATAACTATTTTTTTTAATGTTGAAGTTAATTTTCACATACAAAACCAAAGCCATATTTGGTTAACTTTGTCTACAGAATCATGATCATTAAAACACAACACAGGAGTCGTATCCTACAATATTTATTGTTTTTCAGAATATGACACAATTGTCTGTGTTTTATTGACCATGTATCAAATATTTATCAACCACCAACAAAGTATTCAGTCAACGAAATTCTCTTTGATGCCCTTCTAATGGGAAATAAATATGTTATGGCAAGTATTTTTAACAGCATAACATCAGTACGTTAGAATTTCCCTTCATAGATTACTAGTGATCCACCCCGGCTTCACATGGGTGGAATTTATTATCTGTATCTATAAAAGTTGATTTGTGTATGTATTTTATTGGGTACAATGTTCTACATGATATGATTAAACACAAAGCATAGCATGGTTATGCAATTGTCAGCATGTTAAATCCATATTTACATAGGAATATCACAGTGTAGCATATATGTAAAAGTTTATGCCTGTCACTTGGAATGATAGTAGTGACCCTAGCAGAGAAAGAGTCAAGCATAGCAGCACTATCAACACAAACAGTCATGAATGTTATGCTAGCACTCCAGACTGCACTACTGTAGCTAGAGAAGAATGGCTCTTTCTCCTCTAAAAGAGCTTCTCTCTTTCTAAGTGCTGAAAGTAAACTTTTACAAACAAATTAATAAAGATCTTGATCCAATCGCTAGTAAACTTCACAGTTTCACCTGCTGGGCTAATCTGAAAATTTCCTGAAGATTTCATTACAACTGTTCCAGCAATCTTATATATAAAACTTAGGTCAGCAACACAACCCTCATCTCCAGGAACAAATTTACATCTTTTGTACGAGTTAATGGTCAAAACTACAAAAATAGAGATCAAAAGTTAAAAACGCATGTTTAATTTATTTTGCTTGTCCTTCAGAGACCTAACACTAACAAAACAGATCTTAATATTCATCAATAACACAGAATACATAACAACTCACCATAAAGAGGATCACTGAACTGCAGACAGGCACATAAAATAGACAATCACATTCACATAACTAAAATTTTCCACGATGGCCTTCATCAGAAAAGATACACATAAATTCACAGACTCACTCAGGCTAACTCAAGCTCACATAACAACCATTTATGGCCACTTCAACACTGCACCAGCCATAGATGGTAGTCAAGTGAGCTTGAGTTCTATCTAAGTCGAGGTGTGAAAAAAAGAATTTTCCCACCCATATTAAGGCTTTTGCTACAAATTTAAGTTGTCTGTCTGCAGTTCAGCGATTGTCTTTATGGTGAGTTGTTATCTATTCTCTATTACTGACACTCAAAATGGGATTTTCCATTGTTAGATCTCAGTATTTATAACTTCAAGTCAGAAGCATTCACGGGAGTCTACATTTGTATCTATATCCACACCTATCTTCCACAAGCTACCTCTCAGTGTGTGGTGGAGGGTACTTTTTGTACCATCATTCCCAACATTTCCTTCTCCAGTAGCACATGGTTTACAGGAAACATGATTTCCAGTAAGCCTCCATATAAACTGTAATCTCTCTAACATTATTTCCATGGCCTGATCATGAAATATATTTGGAGAAAGAAATAGATTGGTTAATTCATCTAGAAGTGTACATTCTCAGAACTTTGCCCATGAATCAGAATGCCTCTCTAGCAGCATCTGCAATGGATCATTTCCATGATGCTTTTGGGTTTAATAAAAGAACCTGTAATAAAATGTGTTGCCCTTGCTTTTGATCTTTTCTATCACAGCTGTCATTCTTATCTGGTTTCAATCCCAATATTAAAGTATGGGTCAAACAAGTGTTTTGGAAGCTACTTACAGTCGTGATAGAACTCCACTTCTTGAGGATTGATCCAGTAAATTTCAGTCTCTTATCTGTCTTAAACACAATTAATTATATGCAATCATTCCACTTCAGATCACTTCATATGCAAACTACCAGATATTTTAAGGGAGTAACTTTTTCCTGTGCTTGTTTTGCAGTCATGTAATCATACAATTAAGATTATTTCTTCCTTTGTTACATGTGTTTCTGTCATGGATAAAAAAGTAATTGTTATATAACATTCTCTTGAGGAATGCTAAGAAATTATTTTTCCATCAGAAGTTTTCACTCTATTGAGAATAACATGCTGTGTTCTGTTTGCTGCAAACTCTTCAGCCCAATTACGAAGTTGGCTTGACATTCTACTTGCTCATAAATTATTCAATAGGTTGCAGTGTAATAGATAACTGTATCTAGAAGTCAAGGAATGTGGCAATCACATGGAAGTCAATAACCGCAACTATTGCTTTCTGCCTTCTGTGAATGAATAAAGTGATATGGGTTCCACTTGATCATTACTTTCATAGCCATGTTGATTCCTGCAGAGTAGATTTTTGGTCTCTGGAAACATCATAATACACAAACACTGAAAATGCTACAACAGACCAAAGTCACAGACATAGTCCTATTGTTCTGTTCATCTATAATTAGAGTAGTTTTAAGAAAATAAAACCCTCCAGTATAACTTAGACTTGCCATCACATATTTCAAAGCTTTCTCCTTTAAGTTTCATTCACTGTTGTATACACCCCATCAGGCCTTCTGAAGAGTAGAGAATGGTATTCTTTCTATGAAATGTTGTTCAGAAATGTTTGGTAAAGCAACAAAATCAATTATCAATGCAGAATTATGCCAATAAATGTTTTACTTTGCTTTTGGAAATATTATTCAAAAGAGGTAGAATGGCTGGCTAGTACTTACCTTGTTGGATACTGCTGATAGTCACATACAAAAAATACACAAATGGAGATGAAAATAAATGTTGACAGTAACTTACAAAAACAGATTTTTCCTTCATCAATTAGGAGAGGAGGGACAAGAAAGGGGTCAGAAGGGGAAGGTTACTCATAACCAAGGTAGTAACGGAAGAATGTGCGAATGGGGATCTGACTTCTACATGTCACCCATCCATACCCCATGGCCTAGGTTGTGAGTAAACTTTCCCTTCTGTCTCCTTTTCTTGCCCCTCCTCTTCTCTCTCAAGCAGGAAAATACTATATTTCTGAAAGTTAGTGTCAAATTTATTTTCATCTCCATTCAATGTCTTTTTGGGCATGACTCCATTGGCGGTACCAAGCTAAGGTAAGTACTGGCCAGCCACTTTATTTCTTTTGAAAAATATTTCCACAGCAGTGGATAATCTCTCTCTCTCTCTCTCTTCTTTTCTATTTTTTTTTCTACTGTGGACTGTGGTCTGATAAAAATCATGGGAACCATTCTTTTGTTCCCAGTACTCTTTTCAAAGGTGTAAAATGGTCCCATTAAGTAAGATACAGATACATGACTTTCTGTCCAGTTATAATCAGTTATAATCTACCAGATATCTGTTAAGTATTAGATGATAGAATTTCTACAGCACATGTTGGTAAACATATTAGATCAAAGTTTTGTCAATTTCTATTAAAACAATCTTTGAAGACAAAATATAGTGTTCCTGGCAAATGCATATAGAAGAACTTATTAAAAATAAAAATTTAACCATGTAGTGTCACACCAATTTTCAATAAGGCACTACTCTTCAGGAGCACAACAACCAATAAATGCAATTAACATTTTTAAAGTGAGTTCAGAGACAATGTATAATAAAAATATTATAAATTCATAAAATCAGTGAAATTTAGATGCTTCTTAAAAACTACTTCACCTAATATTGCATTACTAATTCAAGAATGTGTTGAAAAATATTACATTAAAACAATTTGTTTGTTAACAGCAATTATGCCATCTTCTGAATGGAAAATGCTTCATGTTCCTTTTGTATGATTCAGGTGAAATAAGTTACAGCTCCAAAATATTAAACACAAAAATTTAATGTAATAGCTCAAATAAAAATAAGGGTTGGTGTTGGTGCTGACACACATGTAACAGCTTAGAGACTTCATTAGCTGCTATATCACTATTTTTGTTGTTCATGTGTGCATTCTCCCATGCATACTAATATTTTGAATCAAAGTGACACTGGATGAGTGAGTAGTTGAACCAAATAACCACTCTTATACAGATAGCATCTTCACAGCAACTGGTGGGTGTCCTTGAATGTGTGGGAACAACAAGATTAATATGAAGCTGAATGACTTACAGTGCAGACGGACGATGGCAAAGATTATCATTAATGCTGAACTTTAATTTCTCTTTGATGATGATATAATTTCTGTTGTTTATTGCATTCTATTCTTTGTTCTAGTATTTGATGTGAATAAAGTGTATTAAGTGCAAGCAGTTATTTTTAATTTTATTTTAATATGATGCTAAGAAGCGGCTACAATGTGGTGACCCCAGAGACTGACGAACACGCACAAGAAGAAGAAAATACGCGGGAGGATGTAAATTCGCTGCAACGTAGAGTGGAACGTAGCAACCGGGTGTTGGATTTAACACAGCTACAAGACACATTAAGGAATCAAATGCAAGATTTACGTAACGAGATGAGACGACAACAGAGTAATTCGCCCCAACGAATTTCCGAGAGACGTGCGGCAGATTGCGCAGACAGTGGAGAAGATAAAAAGAATTGGTCCAGAACACACATGAAAGTACGCACTCTGCAATTCCTTGCAGACAAACCGGAATTATGGTTTTCCATGTTAGAGCTAGCGATAGTTCATAATGGGATTGGGGACGATAACGAGAAGTTTGCGATAGCAGTTAATGGTTTGGACTACAGAGCTGCGTCAATAGTTGAAGACGCAATTAAAAGCCCTCCGTCAACGCAACAATATACTCACCTTAAAAAGTTGTTAATAGACAGACTCAGCAAACCTCTAGATCAACGGATACATCAGGTACTGAGAAACGAACGTCGAGGCGATACATCTCCGTCAGAATTCTGGCGACAGTTAAGAAGTATAGTAACAGAGGAAGACCTATCAAATGTTACGCTTCATTACATTTGGGCGTCACAGCTTCCCTCGGCAGTCAGAGCAGCTGTAGCGGCAGACGGCGGTCAAGATATGAGCCATATTCTTCGATTAGCCGACAGAGTTTTCTCGACGATCGAGACAACGGACACATTTGCGTCGATGGAAGCAATATCAATGACGGATCACTTTGAAGCAGCAGCAATCAGCAAAGAATGTAAACCGGAGACAAAATCTCATTTCCTACAGTTAAAGGAACAATTAGATGAACTACAAAAACAGTCTGAAAACTGGAAGATGACGGGGAAGGACACATGCGTACGAGATGGGGGAGAAGAGAAGATCGACCAATTATGTTGGTACCACCGGAGATTTGGTGAGCGAGCAGCTAAATGTACACCTCCTTGCAATTACATACGTTCTCTGTGTAACATGGAAATAATTGTAAGTACAGACATTTCTTTTTTACCTTTGTCCAGACGGCTCTACGTTCAGGATGTAAATACTTCATGTTATTATCTTGTAGATACTGGATCTGATGTAAGTACCATACCTGTGCAGTCAAGTAGAACAAGTAGGGAACATCCGTTGATTAGTCTCAGAGCAGCAAACAAACAGCCAATACAAACGTATGGCAGTTGTGTCAGAGAATTAGACCTAGGATTTAATGCAGTTTGTAAATGGACATTTGTTATAGCTGAAGTGTCAGAGCATATTTTAGGAGCAGATTTTCTTTATGCAAATAGCATCAGTGTAGATATTCGGACGGCTCAACTTAGGAAAGGAGAAGAAATTGTATCTGGTTATCTAAAAAATATCGGCACTGAAGGATATAAACCTATTCAAGTGATTAGCGCAGATCAAAATAAATATCTACCTGCTTCAGTACAAAATTTAGTACCATACAAAACAGTGCATCGCATAAACACAATACCAGGCCCCCCAATTTCTTGCAGGCTGAGAAGATTAGCACCAGATAAGTTCATGGATGCAAAAGCTGAGTTCAATCGTATGTTAGACACAGGAGTGATAAGGAGATCAGACAGCCCTTGGGCTTCACCTTTACACATGGTTAAAAAGAAAGATGGTAGTTGGAGGCCGTGTGGAGATTATAGAGAATTAAACGCACGAACAATTCCCGATCGATACCCGATACCAAATATTCATGATTTTACGAACGTACTAGCAGGCATGAATTTCTTCAGTGTTATTGACTGTCAAAAAATGTATCATCAGATACCGGTAGCTAAAGTGGACATACCTAAGACTGCAATTACAACACCTTTTGGCCTTTTTGAATTTTTACGCATGCCATTCGGACTAAAAAACGCAGCCCAAACATGGCAAAGATTTATCGGCGAGGTGTTAAGAGGGTTAAACTTCACTTTTGCATATCTAGATGACATTTTGGTGTTTTCGGCGATGTCAGAACTTCACAAAAAGCATCTTAAAGCTGTCTTTGATAGACTTAATTTATATGCGATCATTGTGAATGAAGATAAGTGCACATTACGAAGAGATAATGTCACCTATTTAGGTCATATTCTCTCGGCTGCTGGCATATGTCCGTTGGACGAGAAAGTTGACCAAATACAAAAGATGCCCCCACCAAACGATTTGCTGCAATTACGAAAGTTCCTTGGCGTAATAAATTTTTACCAACGTCATTTACCAGGGATGGCCGCGTTACAAGCACCGCTCACTGAATTATTAGCAGGTCCAAATAGTAACAACAACAGGAAACTACAGTGGACGACGGAAATGCAACGAGCATTCGAACAAATTAAAGCAAATCTCAAGCAAGCTATACTGTTGGCCCACCCTGTGAGAAATGCAAAACTATCTCTAGTAGTAGACGCGAGTCAAGAAGCGATCGGAGGGGCACTGCATCAGCAAGTAAACGGAAATTTACAACCATTAGGTTTTTTTTCAAAGAAACTTACAAAGGCTCAAAGAAACTGGAGCACATACGATCGTGAATTGTTGGCACTATACGAATCAATAAAACATTTCCGATCGTACATAGAAGCCAGACCGTTTACTGTGTTCACAGATCATAAACCACTCACGTTTGCTTTTTCTAAACATACAGATGCTTTGTCACCTAGACAATTTCGTCAGCTGGAGTACATAAGTCAGTTCACAACCAACATATGTCATATTAAAGGAGCAGCAAATGTTGTCGCTGACTATTTTTCACGAATCACCATGATAACAACTACGGTAGATTATCACAGATTAGCAAGAGAACAAATGCAAGATGCACAACTTCATACTTTTCGGCAAAACCCCTCCACAGGCTTGAAACTGGAAGAAGTACGACCTGAAGGTGAACAAATTACAATTTGGTGTGACGTTTCTCAAGGTAAACCTCGGCCTTTTATACCTGAGAGTTTAAGGAGAGAAGTTTTTAACAGTATACATAATCTGGCTCATCCAGGACAAAAGGCAGGTATCAAATTGCTGACTGATCATTTCGTTTGGCCACAAATCAAAAGAGATTGTAGAAAGTGGACACAGACTTGCCTTGCTTGTCAGTGTTGTAAGGTTGGACGTCATACAAAGAAACCCTTGGGACATTTTGAAGAACCATCTGATCGTTTTGAACATGTGCACATCGATTTGGTTGGTCCACTACCCATGTCTGAAGGGTATCGTTATCTCTTTACAGTAATTGATCGATTTACAGGGTGGGCAGAGGCAATTCCGCTGCAAGATATTTCAGCAGAAACAATTAGTCAAAATTTTTTGTCATCATGGATAGCACGATTCGGGTGCCCGGTACGTGTCACCACTGACCAAGGCAGACAATTTGAATCAGAATTGTTCCTTGAACTGGCAAACATTTGTGGGTTCCGGCGTCATCATACAACTAGCTACCACCCGGAAAGTAATGGAATGGTGAAACGATGGCACCGGACTTTGAAAAGTGCATTGATGTGCCAAAAAGAAAGTTGGTCAACAGCCTTGCCGCTAGTATTATTGGGCCTTCGCACAGCTTTTAAGCCAGACTTAGAGGCGTCTACTGCTGAACTGGTATACGGGGAAACCTTGCGACTCCCTAGTGAATTTTTTGAAGAACGAAAAGAGAGGACTGACCTACCCTACTTCTTAAAAAGACTAAGAGCTCAATTAGCAGAACTAAGGCCGCAGTCACTGATTAAACATAGAAATGACAATACATTTATACACCGTGATTTGAACGAATGTTCACATGTAATGTTAAGAACTGATGCAGTGAGAGCACCATTACAGCCACCATATACAGGACCATACAAGGTACTACAGCACAATCAGCATACCGGTACAATAAAACTGCAAATACAACATAAACAAGTTTTGGTGTCCATTGACAGGGTGAAACCTGCGCACCTTTTAAAAGAAGAAATGTCAAGAGAAGAGACACAAGGCAATCAACAACCTTTAGTTGGACAACATAGCCAGAAGATGCCCAAAGCAACAAATAGAAAACAACAATCAGAACATGACATGCATAGTGAAAGAAATCAAACAGTGCGGTATACAAGAACAGGACGGCAAATTCATTACAAGTTTCCACGAATACCTGGAGCTCTGCTCTACCGGAAGGGGGCTGTGTGGGAACAACAAGATTAATATGAAGCTGAATGACGTACAGTGCAGACGGACGACGGCAAAGATTATCATTAATGCTGAACTTTAATTTCTCTTTGATGATGATAAAATTTCTGTTGTTTATTGCATTCTATTCTTTGTTCTAGTATTTGACATGAATAAAGTGTTTTAAGTGCAAGCAGTTATTTTTAATTTTATTTTAATATGATGCTAAGAAGCAGCTACAAATGTATGACTTTGAGAATGTGTAAGTAAATTAGAAAAGAGTGGAATCTCAAAAACTAGTGATGTATCTCCACTGTTACAATATGTATGCTCCACAGATGAATCTTCAACTTGTGAGTGATTGCCTTGTGTAAGGTTTGTAAGGTAGAAGATGAGTTAATGGCAGAAGTATGGCTATGAGGATGGACTATGATGAGTCATGTTAAAATAGCTCAGTCAGTAAAGCACTTGCCCATGAGAGGCAAAGGACCTGAGTTTGAAACTCAGGCTGGGCAAAAAGTTTCATATCAGTGCACATTCTACTGCAGAAAGACGATTTCACCCTGAAACATCTCCTAGGCTGTGGTTAAGCCATGTATTCACAATAACTGTTTTCTAGAAGTGCAGGTCATGCAAGGTTTGCAGGAGATGCATACAGACTACTTATATTCCTTAGAAACTCCTTAGTTGTAAAAAAAAAAAAAAAAAAAAAAAAAAAAAAAATCCAAAGGATTATTAGAGCACCTTATATAACAAATGTAGTCGAAATGTAGTCGTTAGAAACTATTGACATTATCATGATGCAAAAACTACAGGCTTCAAGCATGTGTATTATCGCTGGGAGTTTTGTTTCAACATACTATAATTGCAAAATTAATTGACTGATGACCCCGTAGTTAAGTCCCATAAGCTCTTCTGCAAAATTAATTTCAATGCTCTGCCACATGGATGTGCACTTGAGATCCCTATGAGATGGTTCACAGGCACTGTGGACATGTGTTACTGTGCTGGCATGGTGTGTTTGCAGCACTCTCTCTCTTACACTCATACAGGACTGAAAATTGCCAATAGTAATTGATTTATAACTAACACTCTAATCTGTAGTCACATTACATTGCATTGAATTATTACAGTACAATAATGTAATGAATACTAATGAGACAATACCTATAACATGCACAGAATTTGAGGAATTGTAACCTTAATGACCAATTTAGGAGTGTAAAAAAGTACCATCAAAAGAAAATGAAATAACATCTTATAAGAGTTATATACTAAAAAATCAAATTAATTTACATTAGACTGTATGTATAGGACATCTGCTCCTACACTGTGGGGCAACTGACTACTGGTGATTTGCTCAGGCTGCCCCAGGCAGTAGTGGTGCAGTGTTTGAATATCAGCATGCACTATGCTTGCCATAGTAGTACAACTTTCTTCCAATAAGTGGTAAGTGTGGTATCAAGAGGGTTATTACACTATTTCTTCTTTTCAGGGAGAGAGACAGACATTATTGTCCCTGATGATGTGGCAGAAGCAGTGAGGGTACTACAATCATAATTAAAATGTAATATTGAAATTTAAATAATAATAATATTGTAAGGACAGTTTACAACTCACCGTAAAGACGTGGCGACAAGCTGTGACAGGCACATATGAAAGACACACACATACAACACTTTCAGCTATTGGCCATAGCCTTCTTCAGAAAATAGAATAGTGTCTTTTGTATGTGCCTGTCGCAGCTCGTCGCCATGTCTTTGCGGTGAGTTGTAAACCGTCCTTACTATATTATTAATTCCAACCTGGACTTTCCATTATTATATGAAATTTAAATAACTATGATGATGCTCAGGGCAACAACATCTTCTTTACAAAGAATGGAAATTGGTTTATTTACTGTACTAGCTCAATTCCCACTGCTTCACATGCGTAGAGTGGCTGGTCTGCGTTTGTTATTTCTACTTCTAAATATAAATTTTCATAGATTTAGCTTCAAAAATGCTTTCTAATCAAGTATTTTGATATAACTTGCCACTCCCTATTGCACCATTGATGGCAGAATTCAAAACATCCTGAAACACTTTTTGTTTTCTTTTTTTCTTTTTAATTCTAACCATGGTTCCAAATCCAAATTTTCACATTTCTATCATCAAAATAGTCTTAGTGGCAACTTTACAAGATTTTTCCTTATTTCACCTGCTTAATGGTTGAATTCCTAAAAATAATGAAACACATGTTTTTAAAATTCCAATCAAAAATCTAAATCCTAAGTTTTGTATTACTTACTTCAAAATTTCCTTAATAGCAATGTATTTTCAAAAAAACCATCCATCCCTTATTTCACCCCCTTAGGGATGGGAATATCAAAAAATTGCTGATGCCTACAGTATAAGATAAACAATGTCTACAAATTTCAAGTTTCTGTCATTTGTAGAGTCACTTTTCAGCGCTGTTTTCTGTCTTTTAGAAACAGATCGAGAACACGAGATTTCTTTCTTACGCTTTGGTGACTTTCTTGGTAGTTTTATTTTTCAAACTGCAATATGCACTTACTGTATTTTTCTTTATTTGTACACTTGTTGCAGAAAAACAAGAATGTAGTGTCAAAAGTCATTGCTGGTCTTCAGTCCAAATTTTATATAAGCTGATGACTTTCAACCACTATACCTTCCGCCCTCTTGTAGTTATCGACATGGAACTGCTATGCTGTAAAATGGGAGACTTTGTACTACAACAACATAGAGAGATCATTCGTCTCCATTGTGTAGGTTTTGCTGACGAGCAAAATATTGACATCCACATGCAGAATTTTATATAAGTTGGTAACTTTCAACAACCATATCTTCCAACCCCCTTATTGTTATCAACCCTCTACCATCATAGTGCACAATGGGAAACTGATATGTACTACCACATACAAACACTATTCATTTGTCAAGTGTAGTTTTGGTTGCAGAGTGAAATATAAGCACAAACACCTCAATTTTTGTATATATTAAGATAAGATTATCCTGTAGGAGCTGAATTTGAAAACAAAGATCAATTTTTGCATAATTTTTCCTGTCACATGTTATTCTCTAGCTATCAAAATCCTTTAAAACACTTCATATTGTTATTCACCTGTGGATTAACTTAAATATTACGTTGACTTAATTGAAGAAAAATAATCAATATATGTAAAAGAAAAAGAAAGTGGTTTGGTAGCAGTGACAGCGACTTATACTTTACAGAAACTTCTTTAAAATAAAAATTGTTCACCCTCATTTTTCTTATCTCTAAAGCTCCTCTTATGACTAGGATGTTATAGTCTGATCTTACTTCTTTTCTGTTGCTGTTTTCCTTAAAAATTTCTCCAAGGAAGGTGACATAGTTTTTTGTAATTACATATAAAGCCAATTACAAAGACTCTTAGCTAAATATATGTTGTACTTGTGTCTTGTTCATAGATCCCAAAAAACTTAGTCTCAAAATGGCAGTTCTCCAGAGTGAGAAGAAATTTCCTTCTGTTCCAATTTATCAAGCAATAACCTGATGGAGACTTATGAGAACTTTTAACTATTATTCACATTGAACAGTATGGGAAATACAAATGGTATGTATTTGGGGCGCTCAAGGTAGCTGCAGTTATTCTTGGAATGCAGATCATACATGCAGAGCACTGAGGTTGGGACTGCAGAGATAGAGAGGGAAAAACAGTATTGTGGGAAAAACTAAACAAGTGCACGCTCTGAGGAGTCCATACAAATTTTGATGAGTAAGTTTGTATCAAAATATGTTACATAAGTAGCCATGTCTTTTGAATGTATAGACTTAGAAGCTTAAATTTCTTACACTTCCATGGGAACATAGGTCTTTCTGTTTGACACAGTTTCAACACAATACTTCTACTCATATCTGACAGAAGAGGATCTTGACAGACAGGTGGATAGACTAAGAGTCAGATAATTAAGTGAACCTATGAGGGTTACATTGTTGCCAGTAGAGGTATGATCTGCTCAATATAAAATCCTGTAGGAGCAGAAGATTTCGGCAAACAATCCTGTTGTTGAACTCAAAATGCGTATATGTCTCCATTAATGTAAGCTTGTCAAAATGTTTGTGAGATCTGTGGAACTTCATATGAATTGATGGATTTTTAAAATAAGTTTTCAGGTTTTAGTGAAGCAAAAGAAATTGCAGAAATATTTGTATGACTCCAAATTAGGAATTTATGTGTCATGAAGATTTCCTTGAATAGGGTGGTAATAACATTGCTATTTTTCACATGTGTCTGCTAGAACATTTTAGATCACCAAAGAGCAGACAGCTATTGTACAAAACCTACTGGGATCAAGCAAACTTATGGGATATTGCATGTCACTAAACCTACATTTCTTGAATGCTCATTTGCACTTCTTCCCAGATGACCTTTGTGTCATTAGTGACAAACAAGAAGAATGTTTTCACCAATACACTCTCAAACATAAAAACATTATCAAGACAGTTGAATTGTTTTCTGGCTACTACTTACAAAGTGATATGTTTTTGGAGGATTCTAATACAGGAAGCCAGGAAGGAAATATTTCAGGTTTGATTAGTCATTTTTCTTTACTTACATGTTACTCATTTCTTTGATTCTTATGTACACTGACAGTATTTTCCCATTTGTATTTGGAAGCCCTGTTGCAAAAGCTTGTCCTTTTGCCAGATACATTTAACATGTATGTAAATATTTACAAAAACCATCACTACATGAAAATTGATGTAGCTACAAAATTATATCTAGATTCAGGGGGAAATAATTATCCAAAAAAATGTATAATAATTCTCACAACTTGAAAAAATGTTGACCAGTATATTGTGAAAGAAGAACATTGATGGAATTTTATATTTGGAAAACTGATGACTGCATATTGAGTGAGTAGCTATATCACCCGAAGCTGTAGTATGTGAAAGTAATGAAATTTAACTCTCATTGGAAGTAATATACTTACATATTTCAGTGCACAGTTAAATATTCTGTCTGTGAATTCACTGCCATTTTGTGGTCTTTTGCTTGGTTGATCACCCATGTATTTCAGAATATTTGTGAAAGCTATGCATGCAGTATTGGACATATCACTGTTTTCAGCCACCTTCTTCAGCAATGCTAGCTTGATAGGCTCTCTGGTATGGCGCCATAGTTCCTCAACACCAACTCTACGAGCCTCCTTAAGTGTCTGGCCAGTTGGTGCTGCCACACTTTGACCTTCCCTTTAACAATATACTCTGTATTAATGTAATGTACTTACTGTAACTAACTACACTGTGATGGTATTGAAATGAAGATTTGTTTCAAGGTGCCGAGTAACAAACTCACAGAAAAGAAAAGCAGCTAAATAAAAAAGCAATCACATACAACAAATTATAATTTCATTTTGCTCAGAAAAGGGATTTATCAGAATTATTTATCAATACATATCTAATAATTAATCCAAGATCAAAAGATTCAATGAAATAAGTAAAAGTAAAGTTAATTAACCACTCTTCAGCTTCAAGGTGATCATTAGACAAAAGTAAAAATAGCCTTATAGAAATGGCATGTTCAAGAATGACGAAATCTAAGACACCAAACTCAGCAAAATAAATAAATAAATTTAGATAAACCCATTTGCTCATAGAATTAACCCCCTATCTGTTTAAGCGGATCATTTGGTGGTACATGGATGTACAGGAAGACCATGAAAAAATTGACTATGATATCAGGGTTCATGTTCTGTTGCTACCTGTATCTGGTGGTTCTACAATAATCATAGCATAATTGTACACATGAATATGGCAAAGGAATTAAGCCACCACCACTTAGCATTTAATGCAGTGATTTTTTTTTATGGGCTGTATTGTGTTAAGCTCAAGATTTATGAATACCAGATAGGATAGATTTTTTAATAAATACATTTTTGAATTTGAACACAAGAATGTGGTGACACTGCCACTTTTTCTTGATACCCAATTGTCTTTTCCACGTTAAATGTATGCACTAAAACAGTACAGAAATACTGGAGATATACACTAAAATGAGATCTCTCTGTGCCAAATTATGTTTCAAAGTAAACTTCATTGCTGCAATGTCTCTTGCAAAATAATTGTGAAAAAGAACTTCTGGAAAAATGTATGATACAATTACTGCAGTCATAGCGACATCTCACATTCCTGCCTATCAGAGCTTCTACAGTCCGTCATGCAACACAGAACATTCCATCCTCGTTCTTGCCAGGATCTTTCCACCTCCACTCCCTTCCAACATCTCTCCCCCCCCCTTCTCCGTCCTATCACACACTGTCAAGATGCTTGTTGCACTGGAGCAGCTGGAGATGGTAGTCATATATGCTGAAGTTATGTCTGTGATTGTGTGAATGTATGTGTCCTGCCCTCCCCCCCCCCCCCCCCTTTCCTGATGAAGGCTGAAGGCCATGGTTGACAATTTAATTTGTGTGAATGTGGCTGTTTATTTTATTTGTATGTCTGCAGGTAACCAATTAACTTGTTGGTTAGTCAGTGTATTAATATCTAAGTGCATATTTATGTTGTTTCTATACTTACTATGTACATTATTATAGCTGCAATATTGATGGAGTTACAATTAAAATGCATACTATGTGATAAGTTACTCCCTATCACAGTTAATACATTATATATTCACCATGAGACACCACACATACAAATAAGCTTAGAAAAATTTTGGAAATAAAATACATTATCAGATGAGTAAATGTACACCAAATGTAGCTTTATGTATTGCGGAAAAATATTTTTTTTTCATTATCATACATGCTTGTTTAACTAGTTTATTAGTTAAGGTAATAATTTCAGTAGTCTAGTCTCCATACCTGAAATTATCTTTTGCAAACTCTTTCAGAACATGCATGCGGCGCCGAGTGACTGTATTAATTCGGGTCTGTTGCTCTTTCATTCGTAGAACAGCATCTTTCTCAAATATTGCCTGTTATCACCACAAAAAGTACGTAATTAACAAAACAAAATAATAAATCACAAATCAATTAAGGAATAATTCAAGTCAAGTTAATGTTAGTTGTAGGCTTTCTATTTGTCACAGGACTGATAGGGTGTCATACACAAGTATGATACTTTAGCACTGATATATGTAGTAACACATAAAAAAATCCACAAGAGAGAGCTGTACTAGTATTACTTGCACAGATTCAAGTAAAATTGTCCTCATGTATGTGGGGATTAAGGTTTGAGAGTTTGTTTCAGTGGCAATTAGTTTCTCCATTTTATGCAACAGCAGGGCATAAATAAATTGATTTTGTCATTTTCATATAGTCACACAAAAAACGCACAATGGAGGTGAACTATTTTCCTGCATCCAGTAGGAGGAAAAAGAAGAAAAATGGAACAAAAGGGAAAGTTTACTTACAACCTAGGCCATGGGGTAATGATGGATGATGTGTGGAAGATATTGTATGATTAGTACTGAGCAATGCCAAAAGTAAACCAAAGAGGATAGATAACGAAAGACGAAAGATCAAGCAGTAAAGAGAGGTGAACCGAAAAATGCAGATGGGGAAGTGGGATAACATAAAAGATTTTTAATTAATTAAAAAGATAAAGATACAGAGAAACACACACACACACACACACACACACACACACACACACACACACACACACACACAAATATATAACAAGGAGAGGTGAGAAATGATTAATGAATAAGTAAGTTGATGATGGCAGATGGGAAGAAATTAATGTAGATTTATGCCAGGAGAATGGTGGGAGGAGAGGATGCATCGGGAGGTGGGCAAGTTCCCATCTCTACACCTATGAGGGAGTGGTGCTAGGTGAAAGTGTCCAGATGGCACATGTGGTGTATTCCAAAGACCCTAGAGTCACATTGGAGGCCTGATCTGCCACAGGATATTAGATTACCCTGGACAAGCAGTTCATCTGTGACCATTCATGCCTTCAGCCAATTGGTTGGTGGTCATACCAACATAAATGGCTGTGCAGTAGACACATGTTAGTCACAGCCTTGTATCTTGGTATGACCACCAACAAAATGTAAAAGAAAAAGACATTTACTAATTTTCTCATTTGTCTTTTCTTGTTCCAACATAGAACTGGAACATTTAAAATTAATTACTTTATTTTACAAAAGTAATTTTCATAATTTCAAGTTTATATAAAAAGTACACAAATAACTCAATAGCTATAAGTATTATTTTGTATTTAAGTAGGGGCTGTATACATAATCAGTTATGAAAGTGACCATGTCACAGCATAAAAAATAACTATTTTTTTTACATTTATCTTTTCTAGTTACTACATAGAATAGAAACATTTCTAAATAATAATTATATTTTACAATAGTAATTTTTATTCCAAATGTAACATGAGGTATGCGCCCATTTTCAGTTATTGTTATTATCAGACCTGTTAGGGAGACTTTAAAAGTACAAAGGCCACAGATGGTGATGCGACTGTTATTTATTTACACTTATTAAACTCATCATCGTCAGAATATAAAACCTGGTTTAAAGTTTCAGACGACTGTATAACATTATGGCCCTGCTGTACTACAGTTCAGCAGGGCCATGATGTTACACAACTGTAGGAAACTTTACCCCAGGTTTTAGATTCTGATAATGACAAGTTCGAAACGCATAAAAAAATAACAGCCACATCACCACCTGTGACCCTTGGATTTGTAAAATGTTCCTTAAAGCACTGTTTAATAACAAAAGTAATTTTTATAGTCTCAAGTTGATCTAATAAGTATGCAGATACGTTATTCGATTTCCTTTCGTTTTTCACCTCAGAAAGTAATATTTTGAATCTTAATTACTACAAATTCTGCAGTTGTAGGTTTTTCTAGTTTGCACATTCTTTCAAAAGATTCCATGTTATAATATCAAATAATAAAACAGTGAGGCAAATGGTCATAGTAAAAAAATTAAGATTGAGGTCTTTATTTGTAATTACTTCAATCACCACCTGACATCCCTATAGTTTTCAGCTAAGAGAAACATATCAGCTGATTAACATAGGTCAGAGTTCGCCTGGAAGAGTCAGGTTCTGCCCATGCATGAATTCGGCTATCATGCCATATAAGTTTTTCTTGTATACAGTGCGCAGCCCTAAAAGTGTGAGTGGTAACATCTCTGTCAAAGACTGCCATGGCAACAGAGGGCCAACTTCAATGCCTGGTGCCACCATTCTATCAAGCTGTTGCTTTGCAGGTGGTAGGCAGTGGTGTGGATATGTTTGACCTTACACAAGGCACAGATGGCATTGAACAGGACTGACTTGAACTGTCACCCTGATCTGTTGTAATTACTGCCAGGCATTCGAAACACAAAATCCAAGCATCCATAAATGCGCAGGCTACAGTTTCAGCTGTAATCTTCATTAGCAGGATGGCTTCCACCCACCTCCAGGGGCCAAGTGTTAGCCTTCATGTTAATCTTAGCTTGAAAAGTGGATGCACACCGTAATTCTGATAACAATGTAGGAAATGATGAACATAGAGCACCTAATGCCAGATATGGCACTTATTCCGAGACTAAGCAACCTCATCTGAAATGAAAACGTAAAAGGCTGGAAGGCATCCATACCAGGTTAGCTGTTGCGGTCTGATTGACTATAAGAAGCATAATGTTGCAAATCACTGAGCAACAGGCTGCTGGTGTAGTGAACTGTTCTAGAACAGAAACGGCTTGTTAATTATAGCTTAAGAGCTTGCAAGACACTCACTGCAAGGGGGGTAACCTGAGCCCTATGTATGTTTGTCAGTTAAGTGGCTGCGCCATGGAGTCCACCACCATATGAACTGTTTGTTTAAACAGAGATAATGTCAGTAATAGTTACAACAGCATGGCCAAAATAACAGCAATATTGATCAAAATATCCACGGGTGTACTGCCGGTCTATAGTGTCCAACGGGCACAATATTTCGGCGATCATACATGTCGCCATCATCAGGTGAACTGACGGACTGAGCTCCTGGAAACGCGCTGGCACGGAGATCCGCACGCTACGGCTGCTCGAAGGGAACTGGGTTCTAGCCCGGTAGCGGGCCATTTAAATACCCGCGGCCCGCGGAGCGACCCCTCCGCGGTCCGAGCCCCGCGCCGATGCCGCGCAGTGGAACCGATTGCGCCGGCGTCTGAGAAGACGTCGGTGTGAGGGCTCTGTCCACCGTGGTCGTCACTTCGTTACGTTTGCTAGATTTACTCTTAATTAACCCAATATTGTTAAACTTCATTAAAAAGTCACATGAGATTGGAGCTTGGCCCGAGTGGCATTCCAATGATATATGACCTATTTTTTGACAGCACGTGCATGTCAACCAATAGCGGGGGCATTCATTGTGATCATGAGCATTGTAGCCTTTAAGGAAAGAAGGGAGGTGAGCATTTCTCATACATGGTTGAATGCCACATCATGGATTATGTTGCAGCAGACTATCACAGCAAGGGGCCCATGGTTGATCTGTACAGGTAGGAACAACTGAGCAACCACTGCCACCATCCGTGGAGTGTCAACAGCAGAAGGTGGGAGGACATGAGATGGCAGCACAGCAAACACCTCTCTCCATGCATCAATAATGTGGCCCACCACACGTGAAACCTCAAAAGCTTGTGTTATCTTGAGAATGTCAGCCAACATTATATTATCACGGTGAAGTGCTCGACCCCAGGTTCGTGGCACAAGTGTGGAAGTTCTGATTGGGCTGGTGGAATTCCATGCACAAGATAATTACATTGGTATGCTGATAGTATTAACTGGAAAGTTAGCAGGGCAGATCGTGGATCGGCGTGAGCTAGCACAGTACTTTATACAACTGTGGTGAGCACCATGAAAGAAAAAAGGCACAACACAAACTGGGATCTGTAAAGGCTTGAAAATGGTGATGCAAATGAAGTTGTTAAGTGACCCACTTCTTAGTTGAATCATTGTAGATAACAAAGAGAGGAGGAAACTGCATGTGCGATGTGAACTGTCATGCTGGGCTGTAATCAACTTGGTCAAAAGTTCCATCTGTTGCTGGTGGTGTTCAGGCATTCATTGAAGCAGTTTCTTGAGTCGCACATGATGTTGTTGAAGATGATGATGATGATTGGCGTTTTAGGGCGCTCAACAGCGAGGTTATCAGTGCCCGATGTTGCTGAAGCAACTGTAGTAACACTGGATCTGGAAGGGCCATAGGACCAATATCAAACCCTAACCATAGGAACACCCTGACGCAAATATGTGAATCACATAAGTGAGAATAACGCATATCAAACAGAGCAAAAAACAGCAAAAAAGGGAATACACACAGGAAGCAGCAATGGTAGCATAAGCCTATACCTTGTGAATATGGTCCTACTTGTCACCAATGTGTAGTGTCTTGCTACACACTCAAACATAGAGGCCACACACCTAGAGTTTACGATAAGTGACAGTAGTAATCAAGAGATAGAACTGAGGTGGAGCTGGGATCCACTTGATACTTCATGTACTTCATAAAGAGTGCACTCTTAATAGTCCCTGTGGTGCGCCTGGTGGCAGCCAGTTGACTCACAGGCAGTACTGGATTTGAAAGCACGGTGTACTGATATAGCAAGTGTTTTGTTTACATGGCTGTCCCACATACCTCTGCCACTGATGGAAAAAGACACAGCAATACTAGTGAGAAGGGGCATAACAGTTTTAGTAGTTCTTCAACAAGTAGTGGTAAGTATGCCATATAACCACTGGCCATGCAAGTTGGGCATATGGGGAACGTCAATAAATGGCAGTATAAGTGGTTGTAGTATAGGCTCAAGTGAGTTACTCTTTAGGAAACCACCTTAATTACAATATCATCATGTACTCTATGCTGCTTTATTTTCACCATCAATCCCAATGGAATTCTGTTATGAAACTGTTCCATTCCAATGTATTCTGACATTTTTGCCACCTTATCTTTCTGTATTCCAACTGGAACCTCATAACTCTGTCATCTGAGTTATGTTTTGTGAAAAATCTGAAATTACTCAAATTATTATCAAATATCACTGACTGCGCCCTGTGAAAATACTTCTTAAGTGTCTGTTCCTGTTACATTTTTCTTGGATGCAAGGAACATCTGCATCTACATACACATTTCACCGGCCACTGTATGGTGTACAGAAGAGTTTAACCTCATACCACTATTACTCATTTCCTTTCCTGTTCTACTCCCATGAAGAGTTAAGTCATAATTTCTCATATTTTTGTGATGCTTACGTAGAGGCAGTAGAATTGTTCTACAGTCAACTTCAAATGCCAATTCTCTAAATTTCCTCAATAGTGTTCTCTGAAAATAATGTTGCACTCCCTGCGGGGATTATCATTTGAATTCTTGTAGCATCTCTGAAATAATCATGTGTAGATTGAACCTATTAGTCACAAATCTAACAGCTGCTTCTGAATTGGTTCGATGTAAGTCTAGGCTTCTGAGACTCTTGTCACAATCAATAAAATTATTCTGGGTATGAGAGGCATTTTCAATCCATAAGAAATCAACTGACATATTGGCAACTGACTCAAGTGGCCTTTTTCTGGGTATTTTTCTGAAAAATACTCAGAAGAAGGCCACTTGCAGCAGTGGCAGATATGTTGGTCAATTTCTTAGAGATTGTCAATGTGGTCTCACACCCAGAAGACTTTTATTGATTTCTTGTACGTTATTAGAGAGAGTGCATAAACTTGGTTTGTTTATGTTAAAGATGGAAAGGAATTGGTTGTGTCCTTTCAAAGGAACCATCCTGGAATTTGTTTGGAGTGGTTAGGGAAATCACAGAAAATCTAAATCTTGATGGTGGAGATTGATTTGAACTGCCATTCTTCCAAATGCAATTCCAACGTGCTAACAACTGCACCATCTCTAAAGGAAACAACACCGTGCTTTGAGTAAGCACTTTACTCACATTCATTTGTACAACACAAAAGAGAGCCAGGTGTGCACTGGCTATTTATCAATGCGCTACATGCAGATGACATGCAGCTGGTTTGTTGGCTTTCTCCTACTGCCGTGACCTCCAGTGGCCGGGCCACATACTATCGAGGCCAACCCGGCACAAGTGTTTGGTGAATGATGCTGGTGCACAACTTGAATGCTGCACTTGTTGGTCCATGACATCCCTTCGCCCTTGGGGGAGGGAGAAGGAATCTGGAACAGCAGCAAAGAAAGTAGGCTGCTGGGAAGGCTCCACCCCCACTCGGTCTTTTGGCACCTCCGCCAGCTCCTGAGTCGGAACCACCACATATGGACAGAACCCCATTTTGGGGCAGCCAATGGCAGCAAGACCTCCCTCCACAGGCTGGCTGACGACTGCCTAAATGAAACAGATAGAGAACCCACCCCTGGCGGCACCTCAAGGTGAGGGGGGACACCACATAAGAGGAGGTAGGTACCGTAGGCAAGGGAGCAGGATAGAGCACCCACAGCTGGTCGTGGTGGTGGGTGACGATACTGATAAAAGAACGCACCTCACAGATATAACGGCCTCACCCCCAAAGGACCACAGCCAGAACCCAGCAAGGACGATGGGACGATGGCCATAGCCCTGGGCCCAGACAGCCGAACCTGGGGTAAAGCGAGAAGAAGATAGGAGATAGGAGGGGACATGGGAGAACTCGATGCAATAGGGACAACAGTGTCCAATGAGGGTGTCCATGAAGAAGCTCGTTTGGGCTATGCGGTCCAGCTGGGGTGGAGAAATATGACAAAAGGAAACTAAGGAGGGCATCCTACACCAAAAGACGTGACACACACATACATATCAGTGCCTTAAAAGTACATACAAATTTTTTGTTGCACCAATAGACTGTGGGTGAAAGGGTGAGGAGAGAATGTGATGAATCCCATGGCTAGAAAAGAAGTCCATAAAATGTTTTGAATTGAACTGGGGACCGTTATCAGTCACCAACACAGCCGGGAACCCTTCAATAGAAAAAAATCTCTAACAGGAAGTGGGTAGTGACATCTGCAGATGTGGAGGCCAGGTAGACAATAAAAGGAAAGTTAGAGTATGTGTCATGGACCAAAAGCCAATAGCTGTCCAAGAAGGGTCCCGCAAAATCAATATGGAGATTCTCCCATGGCGAGCTCATACAGTTTCTGAAAATTTCACATATTTTCATCACCGATCAGTTTGAAGCCAGAAACAACTGATAATTTTATTATTGTTGCTTGCTGTTTAGACAATTTGGTTACAGATGCACTTAGAGGAAAATAACGAGACTCATTTTGAATTAAACAAAAGAGAACCACTACCTACTGAAAATCTTGTACCATTAGCAAGGAGTGGCATTTATGCACATGCTGGCGGATTTTCTGTGCAGAATACTTCAACAACAGTGCAGGTACAAGGAAACACCATGGCAAAGTGATCACGTTAACAGAACTCAGTAGGCTTCGAACTCCCTAGTGTTACTGAATAATCTTTGAAAATTTATATGCACATTATAATAAATTGAACTTTTATAACATACATCAGGCTTTGGTATTCAATAATAACTGAATATAGTGTGAGACCAGGGGCATATCCAGGACAGCCTGCTGGGGGAGTGGTGAAATAATTCTCTTTGCCAGCTCAGTAGAAAGCCTCTAACCATTTCTACCAGTTCCTGATCTTCCATCACTGTGAACAGTACTTTTCCCTCAGACACACTGTCATGTTCTCCTTTGCGGCTGCGTCTAGACTGCTCTCAGACCTTCTGGGCTGCATCCGCACACAACCGTAGCATCAGCTGCATCCAGCTGATGCAACATGGGACGCAGTCCCATTTAACACCATCTGGAGCAGCACAGTGTGGCAGAAGCACAATGGCAGCTGCATGCATCAGACGCTGCATATGAATCCCACCTTTATATGGCTGTGGAACGTGGACAGTATAACTAGTGATATGAGCCAAACTAATGCCTTCAAGTCACTGTGTTGGCAGAGTATGTTACATGTATCTTTAAAAGAGACAAGAAGCAGTTATATATCACAAAAGAACTTTGCATCACAAAAAGTTTATTTCCCCATTTTCACCAAAACTACTTACAGTTTCTGGAATATTTCATGTGGTGTAACAATCATCTTGTTTTGCAAACAAGTGATTGAACAACTATAAAGTATTATTATGATTGCCCTATTGAATTGTATAACTAATGCCCATTTTGAGACCCAAAGATGGCATGATTTGGGTCAAAGTCAAATGTATTTAATGAAATAATTTACATACAGTTGTGTAATTTCAATATGAAATTTTTAACCTACTTACATTTCCTTGGGTACATTTTGAAAATAGAAGGGGATAATTTAGAAAAGGCCATCTTGCGAGGAAAAACCAAATGTAAAAGACCACAAGGATGAGCAGTAAGAAAAATGGATGGGTTAAGTGAGGAAGATTGTGGTACTACCTCTTTCCATTATAATAAAAAAGATATCACCTTCTCCTCTGTATTGAAGGAACTATTAGTTCTAAAATATTGTAGTCTGTTCCTCTCAACACACTTTGCCTCTTGTATGTAAGTAGTGGCCAGCAAACAAAATCCCATGATTGAAGACCTCGGGAGGAAAATAATGATAGCCCTCATTTATAAAGTGTTGAAATATGATGACTCGTATGTCTGAATAATAATTTCTATTACATGTTTTAATATTTATATGTGTCATCTCTCTACAGCTTCAAGTACTACTTGAAGAAAATGAAACATTCTGTTGGATATGATTGTTTGCACCAAATACATAAAAAATACAAAAGTTGAGGGTTATCATTATTTACCCCCAAGGTCATGAATTTATTAGTTTCCTTGACTGACGTTTCCTCAACTTTGAGGGTAATATGATGGCAGACAGCAACTATGCTACAAAAACCTAACCACAAAGTTTCAAGAATCAGTTTTAAGTGAAAAATCTAGGACTATACTATAGCCCCTATATGTTGGCCTGTTTGGATCACTAAGACAAAGTTATAGTAATTACAGTATGCACTGAGGCATATAATCAATCACTGTTCCTATGCTTCATACACAAATGGAATGAGGAGAACCCTAAAATGTAGTACTGTGAAAGTACACTCCACCATGGACATCACAATGGTTTGTGGACAGTATATGTAGATACTGCTTTGTGGAATTATAACATATAAATGAAATAAGTCAAAAATTGCTTAATACTCACCACAATATTTGGTGCAGGCCTAATTACTGCAGGGAGCACATATATGACTTCTGTGGGGAAATGACCCCTCTGTCCTGTCCTGGCATTGACTCCATTTCCCCATGATGAGGTCATTATTTTATCACCATCAAACTCTTCTTCAAGAATCAAAAGATCTCCCCTCTTAAGTGTTAGGAAAGAAGATCCTGAATCTTCAATAAAAACATAAAAGAAAAAAATGAAACATGTAAAATTTTACAATACAGTTTTATTGGAGAAGTTTACTCATGAGGGAAATTTGCCACACAACAGATGTTAAACAAATGAAAGATAATGTGCTTTCAGTTCTGTGGAGAATCGGTTGCATTCAGTTATAGGAAAGAAAAGAATTAGTTTGTGGTTCAAAAAGGTAGGTAGATGATAGGAATCAAGATTAATTTTTTAATACAGACCATTTAGTGCAACTGTTCAGCAGACAGTCTGGCTTAATGGGAAAGTATAGTATACCCCACTGCTCTTGCTTATGGACAAGTTAAGTATTTGGAAACTTACTGTATAATTCAAAACATTTCTTATTCTTATGAACATTAGGTGGACATTTCTTGCTTCAATGGTTATTTGCACTTATGCGTCTGAACTTAGTTATGTTAACTATCCAGAAGTGAGTTCCAATGTTTATTAACCCTTTAAGACCCAAGGTTGTAGGTGATGTGACAATGTAGAGAGGGACGTTTAAGATACAAAATACATACAGTTATTTATTACAAAAAAGAAGTTTTTCCCAAAAACATTTTGTACCCACACAACTGTTTGTTTTGGGCTTTCACTGCAATTTTTTATGATCTGAACCATCTGACAGTAACATGCCTTTGAAAGAAATGACAATTAACATCACAGGATCATATAAAATCAACTGGCTGTCAAATATGATACCTTCATATGTCAAAATAAGGATATCTACACCTTGTCAACAAGTTTTTCTTGCCACCATTGTAAGTGTACTGGAAGTTTGCCAACTCTGCTGCCTACTTGTTATCACAGTCCATCAACTATTGTGTGATGCAGGTCAAAACTTCCTAGTGTGACTTATAAAGAAATAAAGAGAGCAAAACCAAAACTGCACAATTGTGTGAGTAGGGCCTGAAATAGTTATGACTTAGCTACCTGTTCTCCAGTGGATGAGACAGATTTCTATGTTTGTGTTTAGGTGAATTAATGCAACAGAGAAAGCCATGTTGGAATGTTATTAATATATGAGACTAGGTTGCAGCTCACCATAAGTACAATGCCTGAGCCACAAAAAGCACAACGAAAAACAGGGCACTGGGGTCATAGTGGTTGTGTGTGCATGAGTTGTTCCTCCATGATTGTGTTAATGTGTGAGCACTCTCTTTATCTGATGAAAGCTGCAGTCAAAAATCTAAAAGTGATGTGAATAATATAGTGAGGACAGTTACAACTCACCGCAAAGACGTGGCGACGAGATGCGACAGGCACATACAAAAGACACACACATACAACACATTCAGCTATCGGCCATGGCCTTCTTCAGAAATAGAGCACTCACGCAATCACACAGGCACACAACACAGTCATACAACCATCACCTCCGACTGCCACACTTCGAATCGAAGTGTGGCAGTCGGAGGTGATGGTTGTATGACTGTGTTGTGTGCCTGTGTGATTGCGTGAGTGCTCTATTTCTGAAGAAGGCCATGGCCGATAGCTGAATGTGTTGTATGTGTGTGTCTTTTGTATGTGCCTGTCGCATCTCGTCGCCACGTCTTTGCGGTGAGTTGTAACTGTCCTCACTATATTATTTATTCCAACCTGGACTTTCCATTATTATATAAAAGTGATGTGAGTGTCATTGTTTTTCCTAAATGTCTGTCTGTTGTAGCTCAGCCATCATCTTTATGGTAAACTGAATCTACACTGATTATATATATATTGATAGAGTAATTTATTTGAAAGTGCAATTCAATATTTAAAATTCAATCAATAATAAAGTAAAAAAATACAACAGGTTTATGAAATCTCTCTATGTCCCTGTTTGAAATTTCATTATAAACAATAATAGTTTACCATATTTTCCACTTCTGATCTAAGTGGGGTCAGCTATGGAGATTCGAATGCTGTCTCTTTTCTGACCATGGCCAACTTTAAAATTTCATGTTTTACAAATGAAAATATGTACCGTATATGCCATTGTTAGTTGTATAGTTATACTACTTCATTTGTCACCATCTCAATCAGTAATCTAATTGATTGAGAAATGTGCTTAATTATTCAATTCTTAAACACAAAATAAGTTTGTCCTGTAGAAATTCAACAATAGCTTGGAGAAATTTATGGTGTAGGTGTAATGATGTATGGAAATGTGTGTAAATGGTGTATGCCATTTGATCACAGAAGAACAAATGTTCATGATTAATAATTTTGATGGTCTACTGTTATAAATGAACACCTTACCCAAGAGGATGATGAGGCAATTCATCAAAAAAGCCACTTCACTTTTGAGAAGCTGTATCAGAACTTTCTACAAGTTTCATGATCTGTGCATTACTGATGAATGAGAAGGGAAGGGGCAAAACTGCAAGGGAAGTCTTGGAATAAAACTTTTTGCACTCCCTGGTGGAACAAAAAGATAATGGTATTTGGGAATATGATGAAGCTTGGAATGCTATAAAAGGAGAGGGGTGAGGTGTAGAGGAGTGGGGGGGGCGAGGGTAAAAAGTGGTGCAGAGTTGGGCGAGAGACATGAATTGGGAGATAGGTGTAGGATAGTGAGGATGGGGGGGGGGGGGGGGTCTGTTACTCACGGTGTGTAAGGATGATAATATTTTACCATAGGTTGAGGCCAGAATTGTTGCTGGACTGTAGAATGTGTTACAAGGATAATGATCATGTTCAGACTGTAGCCAAAAAACAGGGTGGAACACTCTGTAACACAGCATGCAACTGAGCATAATATGCTCAATTTCTGTGGCTGCTACACAACTCTGGCCATATGGATTCTCCCCTCTGCCATCAGTTCTTCTGAACTGTGTCAATGGTAGTCATCCTTACAACACAGTCTTGCAACCATTCTGGTTTCAACATAAGATAATCTGTTGCCCCCTACATCTCATGCCTAACAGTTCCCTCTCCTCCCCACCTCCTCATCCTATATGTCCTTCCAAATAATATCTCTCTCGCAACTGTGAGCCATGTTTTTCTTTTTTTATACCCCCCCCCCCTTCCCCCCGGCTCTTCATCGCTATACCTACCCTTTTTGCTAACCCACCTCCCTCCCCTTACTATGTACCATGCTCACACTCCATTAAAATCATTCCATCGACATCACTCCACAACATCATTACTGTTGCACTTCAAAAGGCAGTGGGGAACTTTCTGTCCCCACTCTTTCCATACATTATGGTGACCAACTTTTGATTACCGCCTTAAGGAAGATGACCAAAGTCTGACCATGATTATGATGGAGAATAACAGAGATTTACTCACAGTAATTTTCATCTGCACAACTATACGTATTTCCTTAGAATGGATGACGATGGGAAAGTAAACATAAGAAATCAGAATTAGTTTGCTTACTGTTACTCATATATCATATTTTCGGATAGCTCTACAAGCTGAGATAAAGTTTATAAGAGTACAGTGGCATTAATAAAAATCATTTGTGGAGCAAATCCAAGAAGAGTATATCAAGTCCTATTTAAAGAACTGTATATACCAACAGCTGCTCCACAGTATGTGGAGCAGCTGAGTTCACAGCTAGGAACTCAGTACCCATATCAATACTACAGTTATTTGCCAGCAGCCATTAAGAGCTTAAGTTTCAGGCAAAGCACAGTTTTTTAAAAAAAAAAAATATGAGAGTTTTTTTTTTTTTTTTAATTTTATTTTAATTTATTATTTATATTATTTGTCCAACTCTGTCTGCCCCACAATGACTCTCTTAATAGAAAACTTATAAACTTTATCAGTTTGGAAAACATTGTTTCCTAGTTTGGAATAAACAGCGAACTTATTATTTAATGATAAAAATAACAGTCCAGTTTGCAAATATTTTTACAATTTATTAATATAGCGAGGTCTGAAGATGATCTAAACCTAGATCGAAACCGGTCACCTATATCAATAAATTGTAAAAATATTTGTGAACTGGACTGTTATTTTTATCATTAAAAACTTTAGTTGTAAATGCCCACTGGGTTTATGTACGATGTGAGTGCATCCCTGAGTTGGTAGTATTGATCAAGAAACGAATAAACATTTCATTAATTAAAACTTCCAGGTGAAGTTGCAGTGGTCCATCTGAAATACTTCCTTCCCCCAACATTTCATCACCTACTGTGGGCAACAAAATGTTGGGAGAAAAAAGTTTTACAGATGGACCACAGCATCTTAGCCTGGAAATTTTAATTAAACACTAGCTGTGAAAGCGTACATGTTATAAATAAACATTTCCTGCATAGCCCCATGTATTTGAAAAGGCTGTAGAAGCAGCAAGATTGAGAATAGTACTAATTGATATAGGAAAAGTTTTTGAGACATCTCAATGAGAGAATTTCAACAATCTATAGTAGCTGACGGGTTTCATGTTATAATAGCAATCACTGACAACATATATGAGAAAAACAGATGTATAATACGGGAGTTGGAAGATTTAATAAAAATAAATAAGAAAAGGTGCTAAAATATGAGAGAACCCGTATGATAGGGGAGAGATGGTTACCCTATAATAGGGCTACATCTTTTCCCCTCCCCTCTCGTCCCCTCCCCACCCTTGTCATGTCCTCTTTCACTGTTATAGTACAGTCAGGTGGCAGCAGCCAGAGATACAGCTGTGTGTGCATGGGTTGTGCCTGAGTGATTGTGTGAATGTATGTATGCTCTTTTACTTTTAAAGGTTGTGTCTAAAAATTTAAATGGTAGAAATGTGATTGTTTTGTGTGTGTGGCTATGGCTCAACAAAAGTCTTTATGATAATTTCTATTCTATTAGTAAAATGGGATGAGAAGAAATTTATCTATGTAATGCAGCAATGAGGTTTGTACCTCCCAGAATTTTTATCTATGGCTTGCTCAAAAGTGATCTATGTATTTTGTATGCAAACATCCAATGAAATGTGATGAAAGGACACATCTGTACATTCCTTCACAGCATTCTCTTCATGAAATTACAGATAATTTGTGGCACCTGCTTCCCAGTCAGTTTGAAGATGACATGTTTTTTAACATTTGTCATTATGATAACTGAAATCAAGTTTCTTCACTTTACAAAGTAACATGAAACACCATCTCAGATTACAACTGAGAAATAAATTGATATAATTATAGTAATGTAGCATTAGAAACAAACTGTAAAAAAAAAAAAAAAAAAAAAAAAAAAAAAAAAAAAAAAAAAAAAAAAAACATACACATCTATTGAGAAAACAAATTACTTCTAAATATTTTTCTACTAAATAATGACGAGACATTCTTACCTGGAATATAGTCTTGTGTTGCAACAACATACTTAGACCTCTTTCTGAGCCCATCAAGTAAGAAATTTATTATTTCTTCTACTTCTGCTGACAAAGGACTCTTAAATTCAAAGCTAAGACCTTGGGTGGTTGTTAGTGTAAAATTTTGTGGAATTCCGTAAATTTTTCTGAAATTGATCAATTACAGAAATCATGTAGTTTGCCAAAAGACAATATTAAAAGTCTTCTGATTTTGAACTAACGAGCAACACAAACAACATACTTCTAATAGAAAAGTTTAACAACAGACTGGTTTGATGATAGTCATTACACAAAGCATTTTGAACTTCATAGAATACTATCCTTTACATATTTTTCCCCTCTTATGAGTGAACAGAAGACAGTGCCCCAACTTACTTCCTGAAAAATATTCAAAACACAATGATACATGCATTTAAAATATAATTAATCTTATGTATGAGGACTTGGATGGATATTGACAATTCAAATTCTACCAAAAGACAGTAAATTCCACATCTGTTGAAAGTAGTTTGTTTTTAAACTCATTTTATATCTTTACATTCCATTTCATTACTTCTATTATCAAAATTTTAAAACAGATCATTTAAATATCAAGAACTGATTAATTAATGCACCTTTGATAATTATTTAAAAGGATGCTTTAATCATGTATTATTGTCATCAGACTACATACCATTAACTCATCTTTGGAGTAGTTTTATTTTACACTAACATAGAAACAGGGTTACTTAGTTATTTATTTGTCCCAAACTTTCTATCCCATTTCCTCCTCCTTCTTCTCTCTCTCCATCCCCATCTCCCCTCTCTTTCTACCATCCCCCTATTCCATTCCATTTACCTCTGCCTCCTCCTCCTACACCTCCTGTCTATCCCCCTTCCTGTCTATCTCCTCCTTCCCTCCTCCTGACAGGACAGAGTTATTATTTGTTTCACAATAAATAAACCTTCTATACTTTCAAAAATGGCTTGATAAGGTAACTACAAGCAGTCTTACATAATGTTACATTTATTATTATGGGACACAGCCTGCTTAAAATGATTTACCTTCTGTAACTTACTTGTGAGCTGTCACATTGTTGACTTCAGGGTAAGATAGTTCAAGTATTACTTCTTCTTGGTCATCAATAAAATATACACCTGTCCAATTCACTGCAATTACTATATTGTTTTTGTGCAGCTCTGATCCTGAAAATAAAATATAAATTGAGGTTAACAACTTCATAATATTTAAAACAGAGTATAATTCAGAAATCTACATACAAGAGTTCCCTTTTAAGTTGCACAAATGAGTATCTGATGACAATATTGAGATGTGGTATTACTATTGTGGAGGAAATGGCAGGAGCCTCCCCATAGGGTGTGGATATATTTAATTCAACACACATCCAGGCACCCCTGGTAATGGCACTGAAGCTGGCGCGTATAGTCGCTGCTGCCAACTATTGTTTGCTGTAGGCGGTGGTGACGGGAAGGATGAACAAATAATATTTATCGGATTAGGAATTTATTGTTGACACTGCATGATACACCAATAATCTCTGGCAAATGTTCTCATGCTCAATCACTAATCCTTGTCGGGTTGCATTAGTGCGGACACCGCAAGATGAACACATATGCGCGAATGCGGCGGCATGAAAAATACCATGTGTCTCGGCGATCAGACAGCAGCATGGTATTAACACTGGTGTGTATGTGGAGAGCCTGTGTTTAGCTCGACCCACGTGGTCTGCAGCATATAATTGGAATGGAGAATGTCAGGCGACGTCCGTACAGTCCTCCTTACAGCTATCACTCCTCTTTCGCTTTCCGTGCACACCACATCACTGCTAGGATTTTTGCTGATTGCTGAAACAGTGCACATTGGAAGATATCTGCTAACGACGCCTTGTGCTAGCTGCCTGCCACTCATCATTCACAAGTCCAGCAAGAAAAAGCTGGTGATGAAGTTGAAGCCTGTGTATTTGCACCTCGCGCGCTGCTCAGGTGACATCAGGAGTGATGGCTGCGGTCCGACGCTTGGTGGTTGGATGGTGGGGGGGGGGGGGGGGGGTGACGTTAGTCTCTCTCATTGGCCTCGGCACAGCTGGTGATGCGCATGACAGCGCGACGAGGGGGCTTGGCCACACGTGGTCGGCTAGTGTCAGACTGGGCTGTTCACGAACGAGTGGCGAGTGGTGTGCAGAAGTACATCACTGAATACACTATTAACTACACACTAGGTTATGCTGAACTGTAAAGTTCAAGAGTTGCACATTTCACAACACCGACTTGCAGAGAAGCACTGTTCATGTTGCACAGTTAATCACAAATCCGACGCGGAAGCACGACATGGGAGTCGATCCTGCCTCGACGCTCGGGACAGCGGAGGCACTGCAACATTGTGTAACATCCCAGTAAACACTAGCACACAGTGAAGAAGGTTTACCAGTTGCCCTGTTCGTTGTTCATGGGCACACGGAAGCATGACATGGTAGTTGTGGTCTCCCCGCCCGACGCAGCGAAGGCAAAGAGGTGCGAACATGGAACTTCAGGAGCTGCAGTGGACAAACTGCAGGCACACAAACTGCCGGTGTGGTGGGGGCAGGCTGCACCACATGTGGTGGCGCACTGACAGCTAGTGGCAGCCGTGTGTCAGTAACAGCTGGTGGGTTGTCATCTGTCAACATGACGTCTTCCAATGGGTCGAAGAAGTGGATGGCTTCCAGTTCAGGCAGCACGTAAGCCAGTTTAAGTCTGTCAATAGAGACTTCACATTGCTTTTCATTGTATTCGATCTTGAAGGTTTTGTCAGTGCGAGTGATTAAGTGGTGAGGTCCCAAATAGGGTGAACAAAGTGGTGGCTGTACCATGTTGGTACGCAACATGACGTGTGTACAGTGCTCCAGGTTGATATGCACAAACGTCTTGCCAATGCAGTGTCACATCAGTGTGTGTGGTCAGAGACCGGCCATGTAGAAATGCAGGCACTCTGCCAGAGGTGCAGCCAAGGTGTCATGTGGCGGTGGAAATTCCTCAATGAAGTCACCAGCAATGGCGAGTTGCTGTCTGTAGATGAGGTCAGCGGGTGAAGTGCCGTTGTCTTCCTTTGGTGTGACTCACAGGCTGAGGAGCACAAGAGGAAGTGCTTCCATCCAGGCAGTGTCGTGGCAGGTCAAGGCTGCTTTCAAGGTCCGGTGGAGTCTCTTGACCATGCCGTTGGACACCGGGTGGTAGCTCGAAGTTTTGTGGAGCTGTGCACCACACAGTCTGGTGATGTGTCTGAACAGCGAGCAGTCAAACTGGTGGCCACGGTCAGTTGTGACGTGGCTGGGACAGCCGAAGCGTGCCACCCACATGTCAGCTACTAACAAAGGCACAAGCTTATGGAATAGGAACCCAAATATGTGAGTGGCTTGAAAACTTCTTAAGTAATAGGATGCAGTACATAGTCCTCAGTAATGAGTAATTATCAGAGACTAGAATATCATCAAGGGTGCCCCAGGGAAGTGTGATAAGGCTGTTATTATTTTCTATGTATATAAATGATCAGATGGACAGAGTGAGTTGCAATCTGCATCTGTTTGCTGCTGATGCTACGGTGTATTGGAGGGTGTCGTCATTGAATGACTGTAGTAGGATGCAGAATGACTTGGACCAAATTTCTAGGTAGTGTGAGGAATGGCAACTAGCACTAAATGTAGAAAAATGTAAGGTGGTTCAGATGAGTAAGAGAAAAAATCCCATTAACAATGAAATACAGAATTAGTAGTGTGCTACTTGACAGAGCCACATCAGTTAAATACCTAGGTGTAATGTTGTGCAGCGATATGAAATGGAATAAGCATATAAGGACAGTCGTGGAGAGGGCAAATGATTAATTTGGTTTATTTGAAACATTTTGGGAAGGTATGATTCATCTGTAAAGAAGACTGCATATATAGTAGATGAAGATTACTTACCACGCGAAGGAGCACCAATAGTGATAGTAACACAAATAAATACACACACACACACACACACAAATAAATACACACACACACACACACACACACACACACACACACACACACACACACACATATATATATATATATATATATATATATATATATATATATATATATAAAAAATAGACGAAGATTACTCACCAGGCGAAGGAGCACAGGTGTGACAGCATCACAAATAAATAAATGAATACACACACACACACACACACAATCGCAAGCTTTCGCAACCCAGTTGCGTCTTCAGGCAGTAGGGAAGGAGAGGGAAAAGGAAATGATGAGGGTTTTAAGGAAGGGGGTAAGGAGCCATTCCAATCCCGGGAGAGGAAAGACTTACCTTGGGGGAAAAAATGGAGGGTAAACAAATGCACACATGCCCACACATTCACACAGACACAAGTACACCTAGGCAGACATACTGTAGAAAGCAAAGAAGTTAAGTTATAGAAGTTAAGAAGTTAGACAGAGATACCACTTCTATAACTTAACTTCTTTGCTTTCTACAGTATGTCTGCCTAGGTGTACTTGTGTCTGTGTGAATGTGTGGGCATGTGTGCATTTGTTTACCCTCCATTTTTTCCCCCAAGGTAAGTCTTTCCTCTCCCGGGATTGGAATGGCTCCTTACCCCCTTCCTTAAAACCCTCATCATTTCCTTTTCCCTCTCCTTCCCTACTGCCTGAAGACGCAACTGGGTTGCGAAAGCTTGCGATTGTGTGTGTGTGTGTGTGTATTCATTTATTTATTTGTGATGCTGTCACACCTGTGCTCCTTCGCCTGGTGAGTAATCTTCGTCTATTTTTTATATTTTATTTTTCCTGCTAGGAATTTTTCGTCTTAATAATCGTTTTATATATATATATATATATATATATATATATATATATATATATATATATAGTAGACGAAAAATTCCTAGCAGGAAAGAATATATATATATAAAATAGACAAAGATTACTCACCAGGCGAAGGAGCACAGGTGTGACAGCAGCACAAATGAATAGAACACACTCACATACACACAAACGCAAGCTTTCACAACCCAGTTGCTTCTTCAGGCAGAAGGGAAGGAGAGGGAAAAGGAAATGATGAGGGTTTTAAGGAAGGGGATAAGGAGCCATTCCAATCCCGGGAGGAAGAAAAGGAAGGTGAACAAATACACACACACACCCATACATTCACACAGACGCAAACACACCTAGGCAGACATACTATAGAAACCAAAGAAGTTCATGGTGTGCAAAAAGGGTTTAAGGAAGGTGAAAATCGGAAAAAGTACGAGAAAACCGCGTGAGAATGCAAGGAAAATGTCTAAAGAGGATTGGTTATTTGGTAGCAGATTACGATTTTGAGGTTGAAAATGTCTGATGAAGGAAAAGTGGAATCAAAACCAACGGAAAGTTGCTGAAATATGACTGGAAAACTATTAAACATGAACAGAAATGTGGAAAAACGGGAATGGAAACAATCGCGAGGTAACTAAGAAATGCCGAAAATGGTTATAAACAATATATAAACTATTGTTAGGAAATATTGTTTACAATTTTTAACGAGAAAATTGGATGAGCGGCGTGTTTCAGACTTCTTTGGTTTCTATAGTATGTCTGCCTAGGTGTGTTTGCGTCTGTGTGAATGTATGGGTGTGTGTGTATTTGTTCACCTTCCATTTCTTCCCCCAAAGTAAGTCTTTCGTCTCCCGGGATTGGAATGGCTTCTTACACCCTTCCTTAAAAACCTCATCATTTCCTTTTACCTCTCCTTCCCTTTTGCCTGAAGAAGCAACTGGGTTGCAAAAGCTTGCGTTTGTGTGTATGTGAGTGTGTTCTGTTCATTTTGTGCTGCTGTCATACCTGTGCTCCTTCGCCTGGTGAGTATATATATGAGGTGTGTTTGCGTTTCGATATGTCTGAGTGTGTGTGTATTTGTTTACCTTCCTTTTTTTCCCCTAAGGTAAGTCCTTCCACTCCTGGGATTGGAATGACTTCTTTTCCACTTCCTTAAAACCCATATCCTTCCCTTTTCCTCCCCTTTTTTCCTCTTTTTCCTGAAGAAGCTGCCAGTGGTGGCGAAAGCTTGTATGTGTGTTTGTGTGTGATTTTATTTGTTTCTCTCGACGAGCTGGTCCTTTTGGTAAGTCATCTCTTTTCTATATATATATATATATATATATATATATATATATATATATATATATATATATATGTGGTGGTGGAAGGATGCATAGGGCAGGTTTTTACAATGGGGGCAGTTGCATGGGTAGGAGCCAGAGGGTAGGGAAGATGGTTTGGGGATGTCATAGGGATGGACTAGGAGGTTACGAAGGTTAGGTGGGTGGTGGAAAGACACTCTTGGTGGAGTGGAAAGGATGTCATTAAGGATGGATCTCATTCTGGAGTTCTTCGGTGGAAGGTTCTGGATTTGGGGGGATGAGGAGGTGGCTCTGGTAATTTTCTTCTGAACCAGATCAGGAGGATAGCTACGGGATGTGAAAGCTGTTATTAGGTTATTGGTGTACTGGTTCAGGGATTCGGGACTGGAGCAGACTCTTATGCCATGAAGACCTGAGCTGTAGGGAAGGGAATGTTTGATGTGGAATGGATGGCAGCTGTCATGGAGGTACTGTTGTTTGTTGGTTTATTTGATGTGGACAGATGTGTGAAGTTGGCCGTTGGACAGATGTAGGTCGACATTGAGGAAAGTAGCATGGGATTTGGAATAGGACCAGGTGAATTTGATAGGACAAAAAGGAGTTAAGTTGGAGAGGAAATTCTGGAGTTCTTCTTCACTGTTAGTGATATCTCCAGCCAAGGCTACGAGTATAGGATAGTAGGTCTTTGACAAGGGCTGTCTGGTTGAATTTGGGAGTGGGACTAAAGGTGAGGCCTTTGGATAGGACAGAGGTTTCAGGTGGGAGAGAGGTATGGAGACTGACTACAGAATTGGGATGTTGTGGTTCAGGATTGTGTGGATTAGGATTGTGAGATTTGGGGGGGGGGGGGGGGGGGGGGAGTGGAGCTGGAAGTGGGAGTTGAGTAGATGGGAGAGACTGGGTTTCTGTGCAATAAGAGGAGCTTGAGGTTTATTGGAGAGGTTGTTGAGGGAGAGTGTATTGCCTTTCCAAAGGTGGGTGGCCAGGCGTTTGGATAGTTTTTTGAGGTGGAAGGTGGCGTGCTATTCCAATTTGTGGTTGGCCTGTAAAAGGATGTTCTGAACTGTAAGTGTGGATGTGGGAGTGGAAAGGTTGAGGATTTTGATCAGGGATAGGAGTTGACAGGTGTGTTCATTGGTGGAGTTGAGGTATAGGTTAAGGTTCAGACTGTTGAGGGTTGTGGATTGTTCTGTTTGGAATTGTTATAAGGCAGGATGAAAGGATGGGTTACAGCCAGAGATGGAAACTTTTAGTGTGAGGCCCTTGGGGTTGATTCCAAATGTTAAACAAGCCTGAATGAATAGAATGTGTGACCTCAATCTGGCTATGGAAAAGGTATGCTTGCAGAGGGAATGTAGATAAAATTTCATGGGGCAATGTAGCGTGACATGTATAGTATGGAAAAAAGAGAAATCTGTACTGAACAGTAATGAAATAAAAAATAATTACTTTCCTCTCCCAGGATTGGAATGGCTCCTTACCCCCTCCCTTAAAACCCTCATAATTTCCTTTTCCCTCTCCTTCCCTTCTGCCTGAAGAAGCAACTGGGTTGCGAAAGCTTGCATTTTTGTGTGTGTGTTTTATTTGTTACTATCACTACCTGTGCTCCTTCGCCTGGTAAGTACACTTCATCTATTTTTTTACATATATTTTTCCTGTTAGGAATTCTTCCTCTATAATATCTATATATATAATGTTTGTACAACCCTGTCTGAGTATTACTGAACTGTTTGGGATCCCCACCAGATTAGTTGAAAGGTCATAGAGGCAGTACAGAGGTGGGTGGCCAGGTTTTTTACTTGTAGTTTCGATCAATGCGTGAGTGTTACTGAAATGCTTCACATCAGGCAAAGTGGCGCAGTGGTTGGCACACTGGACTCCCATTCGGGAGGAATCCTTCCAGGCATCCAGATTTAAGTATTCAGTGATTTGATCCAGGCAAATGCCATGATCATCAGTTTGAAAAGATGCAGCTGATTTCCTTCCCCATGATTGAAACAGTGCAACTTCGAGTTCCATGAGTTCCATCTCTGATGACCTAAATGTAGATGGGACATTAACCTCTAATTTTTCTTTCTTTCCCTATTGTCCATAGACAGCCTTCCCCAATTTCCAGTATTTGTCCAGGGTAGGAAAAATCATTCAAGACTACATGTTTGTGTGGGGAACAGCGATCGTCTTGGTGGTGAGTTCCTATGTATCCTTTATTATTCACATTTCAACTTTCCAGTGTTGTGTAATTTAACATTCGAACAGGGTTACATTGATTAATGGAAATACACATGCACATTAAGAAAAATGCATGGGACACCTTTCTATCACAGATCATGCACCGACACGAGTAAATAATGAAAAATATGAAGCTGCACTAAGCAGAAAAGCATTAAATGTAAAATATGAATCAGCTACATTAATATTTTGTACAAGTAAAGCCAACAAATATAGCAAGTTCTAGTAAATTCTTACCACCAACTCTCTGTGCTTGATAGAACTTTGAAAAGAGGAGTGGCCATTTTATTTTTGCAAATGTCACAACATCTTCTTTCACTTTACTTGCTGGAACTCTGTCTTTGACATAGTAGCTCTGAAAATTGAAAGTTCATTCTAAAAAGTGGGTCTACCTTTTTATTTAATACATGGAAAATAAAATTGTATTGGAATGAGACTGTTGTTTCCTATGTAAAAATTAATGAAATTCCACAGCAGTGGAATACTACTGTTATACTACTTAACTGTAGAATATTTACTTCCATCTATTTATATATTTACATTTGATTCTATCAAATCAGACAAACACCAGACTACTGAATAAGACTTTTTCAAAATTAAATTACTATACTTCAAGAGACTACATATGTATAAAATTAAAAATAGAAGGTCTGAGTGATTCCTCTATCAAGTGCAGTAATTTATCACTTAACAATAAGCACAATAAGCAGATGTATGTAAAAGTTTTCAGAAAAGAGGACACAAGACTGTGTGACACTGGACATTGGATTGGACCCAGAGGCATGCTTGAAAAACATAACTGCAAAATATAAAAGTGTGAAATCCATCCATTTGCCAACCTGACACATTTTTCAGTCATAGCTTCAAACTGGTGTAAATGTAGTTTCTGTGGTAAGAATATATCTACCATTCTATAAATTTTTAATTTTGTATTATATTTCAAGGGAATGTAAACATATTTATATGATAATGGTACAAGAAAATTTATGGTGAACTAATGACCACAGTGTTGTCATTATTACAGAAACTAACCAAACATTATGTTACATAAATAAATATACCATTGAATTAAACAATCCAAAGTCCAGGATGGAATAACAATAATATTATGAAAAGGATAGATTGCTATTCACAATATAGATGCTATGATGAATCACAGCACACACAATGAAAATACTGTTCAACAATTTAACTTTCAGCCCAAAGAGTCTTCTTCAGAAATAGAAAAAAAAAAAAAAAAAAAAAAAAAAAAAAAAAAAAAAAAAAAACACATACTCATTCAAATAAGCACAACTCATACAGGCATAATCACTGTATCAAAATGAGTAAAATCTTCTTTAAATTGGACTTCTTATTTTTTTTATAATCAACATTTTATATCTACTATCAAAGACGCCTGCCAGGCAACTGCGAATTGCACGGTACGGCTCCCGGCTGCCGCCACTGCATCCGCTGGCCACGGCAGCACCTGATCCTCAGACTCTATTGTGCTGCGGGCGCATACACTCAGTTAAAGTCTAAAAAACATTGCCATCTGAGTAACCTAAGCTTACCTTTATTTACAGTAGATAATCAAACTGATGTCCCTCTATGGAAAGAGTGGTCTGACATCTCTTAAACACATTTGCGAACACTTGGCGGATTTTGGCTGGCGAAATCTGGAAAATGCCTAGTTGAATCCTGTCTTCCAACTCTTCGAGTATATGGGGACTGCATGCATACACCTTGTCTTTTAACATTCGTCAAAGATAAAAGTCACAGGGATTTAGATCTGGAGAACGAGGAGGCCAGTCAACTATCCTATCATCAAAATCACTTCGTATTGCTGCCATAGAAACATTGGCAATGTGTAGTCTTGCATTGTCCTGCATGAAATAAATGTACAGCTTTTCATTAGGTGAAAGTTCTTCAAAAAATGGATGCAGGATATTGTTCACATACCTGTCAGAATTTATTGTTTCATAAAAAAAGATTGGCTCAATTATTCACACTAATTGCACAAAACACTCCAGTTTTCATGTCATGAAGAAGTTGTTGATGTACTCATGTGGATTTTCTGAGCTCCAAAGTTGATTGTTCTGCAAATTTACATATCCTGACAAATGCAGCCATGCTTCATCAGAAAAATAAAGCATCTCAAAATCAACTTGCCCATCATGCACAGACTGTAACAGCCAGTTACAGTAATGATGTTGAGCAACAGTATCTAAGTTCGTCAGTTGAAATTCGTTGAGTGTTCGCAAATATGTTCAAGAGATGTCAGGCTGCTTTTTTCATAGAGGGACATCATTTTGAACATCTACTGTAAATAAAGGTAAGCTTAGATTACTCAAATGACAATGTTTTTTAGACTTTAACTTAGTGTATGCACCCACGGCACAATAGAGTCCGAGAATTGGATGCGACAACAGGAGCAGCCGGGAGTCGTACCGCACAATCCGTGGACACCTGGTAGGCGTCTTTTGTGAGACACCCTGTATTTGTTGGGGTCTGAGTGATATGATGAAACGAATAAAAGACTATGCACCACAAAGAAATCAGCTACAGTTGAGTAACAGACTTTCCTCACTTTTGTTTATTATTTCCATCCTGGAATTTTTATTAGTCTAATACAGTAATTTATTTAATGGGGAAAGTATGAAATAATGTAAAGACATGGATCATAGTCTATTACATACCTTTTGATAAGCATCATAAACAAGTTTTCCCCAGCGAGGAAGTATATTATCAGGATCAATCTTCCAAATGTGAGACGGTATATAGTTGGGTAACTGAGTGGACAGAATTCTTTCATCCATATTTGTTCCATATTCAATATAATACTGCTGAGCTGCCATCATCGCTATATCACTTTCCTACAGAAAAGATATTTCACATATAACAGAAAGCGAGAGTTGGTAGTTCTTTGGGAAGTAGGAAAAAATTGTACTCAGGGTAGATATTCTGTTCAGTACCATGCAAAATATGTTACCTTAATCACAACCTATGAGACCCTGAGCAGTTAACAGGCCCATAAACATGGCCTGAAATGCTTCAAATCTAGTTTATGTGCCTACTGACTGTTCAAAGGTTACACTATATGGTGAGTTTTCACTTGTACTTGTTTCATTAGGTCTATTTGTTGGAGGACTTTCCATTATCACATATTTATACTGTATGTCAACAAACAAAGCTGATTTTTTTAAAATTAAAATGCATACAAATAGCAACATCAATTATCAGGAATATACTGTGGAAAAAAAAAAAAAAAAAAAAAAAAAAAATGGTTTGTCAAATAATGCACTGAACATGTTTTTTAATTTTGCAATTTAAAAAAAAAGTGTCTAATTAAACCTGCACAGACTGTTCTTATTTGTGAAGAGATTTAAAAATGTAATAGGCATTTGGTAATAAAGATTATGCATAGGTTTAACCAATTGTATCTAGGGTTACAATATAATGAAAACTATGATACCAAATCTAGAACCTAATGAATCTATCTGATAATAAATAATTTTGCAATATTTAGCAAGGTTAAAAACACTTAACATGAGTCAGGAAAAATTTCAAATAAATATGACATGATGCACATGTCTAATTACTTCATTTATAACACACATTCAACTTTCAAAACATGTAACTTGCCTAACATCAGGATATAGATGATTAGAAAAAATGATGTTACTCATGAAATATCCAGTTCTGTTCTGTGATAATTCTGCTGTAAAGCACAGATGCAAGTGAAGCTGAGAGCATACGTTGGTTGTCGGCCATGAGAGTGTGCCACGGGAAACTGTGGCTGACGCTAGCACTTGCCACGCATGAGCGAATGACATAAATAGTGACAAGTCGTGCTCTCACACTCAGTGTGTTTTTTACAAGGTACAAGCTTAACCTCGTGGGTGTTTCCACAGCCAGTGCACACCCTGTGCTAGTCATAGTTGTATGTGTCAGTGAATATAACATTTGGCAAGAACTGTGGTATTGTTCTCCGTGCATTATTTATTTATTTTGTTGTTGTTGTTTCCTCTCTCTCTCTCTCTGAACTGGTTGTTCGTCTTCACGCAATAGCTACTGGTACTTCTGATGATATTCTGCGCCACCTCGTTGAACAAAACGATGTTTTTGCTACAGCGATTCATGCTAAAAACAAGGTATTGCAATCTCTTGCTTCAGTCTTGTCTAGTGGGTCCCACCCTCTGTCCACCCTGTACGTTGTTTCATCCCCCCGCCCCCACCCCCTCTGACTTAATCGCCACCTTTTCTGGCAAATGACAAGTCTGTAGAAGAGTGGGAAGCCTATGAGAAATGGTTAAGAAAACATTTTCATGCCTTTACTAGGTCTATTGGCACCACGTGTCACATGTTATTCCCGTCATGGCTATCGCCTCATATGTATCAGCAACTTTGCCAACTCGTGCCCTTGGAGGATCCTTTGCTGCTGTCTTTCAATCAAATGTATGACCTTTTTGCACAATATTACCACAAGCAGACTCATGTGATAACTGCCCATGTTGAATTTTATCACTGTAGGAAGCAGCCACAGCAGTCTTATTGGGCATGAGCTGCGGAACTCCATGATTTAAGCATTCATTGTCATTTTGTTACTGATATGTGTAAAGATTCGTACAGTGATCAAATGGTCTGTAACACTATTATTCATCTTGCTCCTGATTGCAAGGTTCGCAAGCGAGCTCTCCTGTGTGAAAATCCTTAATGTTGCTCAATCTTTCAAGGTACCAGGGGAAGCAGGCAACCAAATTGAAGATTAGTGTGAGGTGGCAGAAAATCAAACTAGGTTGTAAAGGGATGACATGTTCGCAGCAGTTCATGCATGGCCAAAGGGCCAGGGATGACATGCTTGTGGAAGTCCATGCACGGCCATGGCACCACGTCTTTATTGACGTCACAGTTTTCCACAAAAGTTTGTGTATGCAAGTGGTCACAGGTGCAGCCATCGCCTTATTAATCTCAGACATATTTCGATCTCAGTTCTCCCTCTCTCCTACTGGTGTCATGGAAATTGTTCAGTTACAATAATCAAAATATCCCGATTCTGGGACAGTTCTTGGCTCATTACAAACAAATCTGTCACTTGTAGGCTCACTTTTCTTGTTGTAAACAGTGCCCACACAGACAACTTGTTTGGTCTCGATGCTTTTCGGGCATTTTTTGCTCAGAACTGGTTTCCCATCTGAGCTCTTGATTTTCATGGAGCTGCTTTTCTTGTCTCGAAACATCTCTTTTATTTCCCTGTAGGAAGTATCTATCTTTCCCCTAGTTATATATTCTTCTACAGACTTGATTTGTTCTCAAGCCACTCCTGCTTAGCAAGTCTGCACTTTCTATCAAACTCAGTTTTCAGCTCCCTGCACACCCTTTTGCCTACTTCACTTGCTAAATTTTTATATTTTCTCCCGTCATCTATTAATTTCAGTATCTCTTGTGTTATGCAAGCATTTCTATTATGCCTTGTCCTTCTACCTATATGATTTCTGTGTTTCTCAGAGCTACCCATTCACCTTCTACTGTATAACTTTATCTGTTTCCATCCATCCTTGCCTACTGCTCCCTCTGAAACTGATTCCTTCAATTTATCCAGGTTCCATTTCCAAACTTTTCTACCTTTTTCCAGTTTCTTAAGTTTTAATCTACAGGTTTTAATCTACAGTTCAGAATCAATAAGTTAAGGTCAAAGTCTAAATTTTCTCTTGGATTTATCTTACAGTTTAAAACCTGGTTTTGAAATCTATGTCTTACAATTATAAAGACATTTTGATATCTTCTGGTGTCTTCTGGTCTCTTCCATAACTACATTGGTATGACTATTAAAAATGTATCAGTCAGGATAAACTGGCATACAGAGAGATATTGGCAACACACAATACAATATTGCTGAGCTTACTGTAGAATGACACTCATGACCTCAGTGCTTCTTTCACAAAATGTACCATCTGAATTTTTACTCCTGACAATATATTCACAGACCTCTGCAGTTTGGAAGTGGTGTTAAAACTGGTCTTCATTCTCATCTGTTATCTGGATCACAGTGTTTCTTTCCAGTGATTACTTTTTACAGTAACTATGTCTTTCATTCAGATCCTCTTTAAGCTCTCAAGTTTTCAAATCCTTTGCTAACAATCAGTTTTCTCACCTTGATTGGTAAGTTTCCCTGAGGCAGAGTTTTGGGTGACTTACCAATAACTCTCTCGCTATTTTCCAAATCTAACCATTACATTTCCATCATCACTCTTCCCTTCCCTTCAATCCTTTTTCCAGAAGAAGGAGTCACTGGCTCTGAAAGCGTGCACATTTTTCTATCTTGTTTTGTGTATTTTCTCCTACAGCCATTTTGAAGTAGTTTTATTATTTCTTACATATCAAATTATATTATAATTACTGCAGTTTGGTATATAAACATTTGACATGCAGACCAGCTGTGATAGATGAACTAAAGAAAGTTTGGAAATGGTGCAAGTAATAGTATTAGTAATAATAATAACAATAACAATAATACCACCCCATGAACCACAAACATTGCCAAGGTGGGGTGGCTTGCATGCCTCTACGATGCAGATAGCCGTACTGTAGGTGCAACCACGGCAGAGGGGTATCTGTGGAGAGGCCAAACAAACATGTGGTTCCTGAAAAGGGGCAGCAGCCTATTCAGTAGTTACAGGGGCAACAGTCTGGATGATTGACTGAGCTTGCCTTGTAACATCAGCTAACATGGCTTTGCCATGCAGTTACTGCAAACGGCTGAAATCAAACGGAAACTACAGTCGTTACTTTTCCCGAGGATATGCAGCTCTACTGTATGAATATATGATGATGGTGTCTTCTTTGGTAAAATATTACGGAGATAAAATAGTCCCTGATTTGGATCTCTGGGTGGGGTCTACTCAGGAGGATGCCCTCATCAAGAAAAACAAGACAGGCATTCTATGGATTGGAGCATGGAATGTTCTAACCCTTAATCACATAGGTTAATTAGTAAATTAGAAATTCTGAAAAAATAAATGGATACATTAAAGTTAGATATGGTAGGGATTAGTGAAATTCGTTGGCAAGACGAACAGGATTTATGGGCAGGTGAATACAGGGTTATAAATACAAAATCAGTTGGTGGTAACGCAGGAGTAGGTCTAATAATGAATAAGAAAATAGGAATGCGGGTAAGTTACTATGAATGGCGTAGTGAACGCATTATCATAGTAAAAATAGACACAAAACCAACACCGACTACAGTAGTACAAGTGTATATGCCAACTAGCTCCGCCGATGATGATGATATCGAACAAATTTATGAGGAGATAAAAGAAATTATTCAGGAAATTAAGGGAGATGAAAACTTGATTGTGATGGGGGACTAGAACTCAGTCGTAGGAAAGGGAAGAGAAGGAAATGTAGTAGGTGAATATGGACTGGGAAAAAGGAATGAAAGAGAAAATCGCTTGGTAGAATTCTGTGGAGAGCACAATTTAATGATCACCAAAACTTGGTCCAAATATCATGAAAATAGGCTGTATACATGCAAGTGACCAGGAGACATTGGACGGTACCAGATTCAAGGAATATATTTACAAACCAGGTTTTAAATTGTAAAGTATATCCAGGGGCAGATATAGACTCTGACTATAACTTATTGGTTATGAACTGCAGATTAAAACTCAAGAGACTGCAGAAAGGTAGAAAAGTTAGGAGATGGAACCTGGACAAATTGAAGGATCCAGAGGTGGCGGAGGGTTTGAGAGTGAGCATTAGGCAAGGATTGGCTGAAATGGGGCACAGTAAAACAGTAGAAGAATGGGTAGCTCTGAGAGATTGGGTACTGAAGGCTGCAGCGGAACATATAGGCAGAAGGACAAGGCCTAATAGAAATCCCTGGATAACACAGGATATACTGAACTTAATTGATGAGAGGAGAAAATATAAAAATTCAGAAAATGAAGAAGGCAAAAGGGAGTACAGGCGTCTGAAAAATGAGGTCGAATGTATAAATAGGGGAAAGATACATACCGCCTACAGGATAATAAGAGAGACATTTGGAGACAAGAAAAGTAGAGATATGAATATCAAGAACTCGGATGGAAAACCAGTACTAAGCAAAGATGGGAAAGCTGAAAGGTGGAAGGAATGTATAGAAGGTCTGTACAAAGGAAATAAACTTGATAGCAGTATTCTAGAAATGGAAGATGATGTAGACGAGAATGAGAGAGGAAATACTATACTGCAAGAAGAATTTGACAAAGCAATAAAAGATTTGAGTAGAAACAAGGCCCCTGGAATAGATAACATCCTGTCTGAACTGCTGATATCATTAGGACAGCCAGTCCTGAAGAAATTGTTCCACTTAGTACACAAGATATATGAGAAAGGGGAAATACCCTCCAACTTCAAGAAGAATATAGTAATTCCAATTCCAGAGAAAACAAGTGCTGACAAATGTGAAAACTACAGAACTATCAGTTTAATAAGTCATGGTTGCAAAATACTGACATGAATCATTTACAGCCGAATGGAAAAACTGGTGCAATCCGACCTTGGAGAAGATCAGTTTGGATTTAGGAGAAATGTTGGGACACGAGAGGCAATACTCACATTACAACTTATCTTAGAAGATAGGCTATGGAAAGGCAAACCTACGTTTTTAGCATGTGTTGATTTGCAGAAAGCTTTTACAATGTCGACTGGAATAAACTCTTTCAAATTCTGAAGATAACGGGTAAAATATGGGGAGCGAAGAGTTGAACAACTTATATAAAAACCAGACAGCGGTTATTAGAGTCGAAGGGCATGAAAGGGACGCAGAGGTTGGGAAGGGAGTAAGACAGGGTTGTAGCCTTTCGCCATTGTTGTTCAGTCTGTACATTGAGGAAGCAATGAAGGAATGCAAGGAGAAATTTGCAGAGGGAATTAAAGTTGCCGATGACATACTCTTAGTAATCCTGTCAGAGACCGCAAAGGATCTGGACAAGCGATTGAATGGAATAGACAATGTCTTGAAAAGAGGTTATAAGATGAACATCAACAAGAGTAAAACAAGGATAATGGAATGTAGCATGAGAAAATCAGGCAATGCTGAAGGAATTAAATTAGGTAATGAGGCAATAAAAGTAGTAGACGAGTTTTGTTACTTGGGTAGCAAGATAACTTCTGATGGCCGAAGTAAAGAAGATATAAAACGCAGAATGGCTATGGGAAGAAAAGCGTTTCTGAAGAAACGAAACTTGTAGACATCCAATATTAGTTTAAATGTTAGGAAGTCCTTTCTGAAGGCATTTGTCTGGAGTGTAGCATTGTATGGAAGTGAAGTGTGGACAATAAGGAGTTCAGACAAAAAGATGATAGAAGCTTTTGAAATGTGGTGCTACAGACAAATGATGGAAATTAGATGGGTAGATCACGTATCTAATGAGAAGGTGCTCAACAGAAGTGGGGAGAAAAGGAATTTCTGGCGTATTCTGACTAAGAGAAGGGATAGGTTGTGGGACACATCCTGAGACATCAAGGAATCATCAACTTAGCATTAGAAGGATGTGTGTGGGGTAAAAATCGTAGAGGGAGAATGAGGGACGAATACAGTAAGCAGATTCAAAAGGATGTAGGTTGCCGAAAGTATTCTCAAATGAAGAGACTTGCACAGGACAGGTTAGGGTGGAGATCTGCATCAAATCAGTCTGTGGACTGAAGACCACAACACGACAAAAACAACAGTAATAATAATTAAATCAATGCAATCAAAAGCTATGAGCATTTTTTGTTCCTAAAACTCTGTCATCCAATCCTTGTATTACGAAATTTGGCAAGGAGCAAGGTTTCATAGCACAATTTAGTAATTGAAACCTATTGATTTCATAATGTTGTAAATGTAAAACTTAAAATTAAAACATTCTCAAAAATATCAGAATTTCTGGGGTCAATATCAGGCCACTATCAATATAGATCTGAAGCAAAAATATAGAGATTCATTATTCCTGGAATGCTTGAACTATGTCTGTATACATAACTAATTTTAACAATGAAAAATCTGATAGGAATATCAATTATGGAGGATAGGTAACAACTCACCATAAAGAAGCTTACTGAGCTGCTGACAGACACGAAAATAGATAATCAAATTCACACAACTTAAATTTTCGGCCATGGCCTTCGTCAGAAAAAGAAACACATACATTCATGCAATAACTCAGGCAATTATACACATACATCTATCATGTCTGGCCACTCCAGCGACACAAGCTAGACCATGGCCGAAAATTTAAGTTGTGTGAATGTGATTATCTATTTTTGTGTCTGTCAGCAGCTCAGTGAGCTTCTTTATGGTGAGTTGTTACCTATCCTCCATTATTGATATTGTATACATAACTAACTTTGTTTGAAACCTTGGAGTGCAAACCCTTCTCATGCATGCCTACTACCTTTTTTTCTTTTTGTGCATATACTAACAAGTTTATTATTGATGAATGTGATAAGTGCAGTACAGTAATAAAAAAGATCTTTTATTCTGTATGCAAACAACAAATCAATATTTAAGGATCATTGGTGATTTAGGAGCCAGGAAGTTCAGTTTCAACATCAATTGTGCAATATTTTACCTTGTCACACCTGTATTCACCAAACATAGCACCACGGACAACCTGATGATATATCAGGTTTGTTGCAACACTGTCATCTGCTGTATTGTGCCAAGGTGCAAATATTTCTTTGCGGAAATACAACCTCCATTGAGCATTTTTCTCGGGTACTCCCTTTTCTTTTGCATACTGTTCACACTGTGAAATGACATCCATCACATGTTCTTTGCTGCTTCCTATTGAAGTTACCTGCAGCAGAAAGGAAAATGAAGATTTAAAGCCATTTTATATAGTTTGAGGTTCTTAATTGGTTTTCATGATTAAGAGTAATTTCTCAAAAGAAATGCTTAAAGCCCACTTTAAAATCTGTATTTTTCAAACTCTCAAGTTTACATCAATTCAACAGATTGTAGTACTTCATAATTAAGATTTTATGTCTCAGAAAAGCAATGTCTACTTTATCTTCTGTTGTGTGGTTTTAGATTCTCCTTGATTACACACATTTATGTTCATGTAATGTAATGTTACATTCATACAATGTTCAACACTAGAATGTATCTTGAAGTTGCTAAAAGTAAGACTGTAGTGCTCCTCATGATTGACTTTTTATATCTTTTATTTTATTTTGTACCTTCAAAATTTCACTTACATGATAAGAATCTCCCTGAATTGGTCATTGTAATACAATGTGTTGAAACTATGCCATTTTTAGACAGTTATTTGTGACTATATCTGCCAGTTTTTGAAATGAGGTAACACACTCAATCTGTTCTCCTTTCCCCTGCTATCCCACCCTGTCATTTTAATATGCAATCAATAACAGAGCTTAATACTTCTGAATACTTTTCTAAATCTAGAACAATTTTCCAAGTTTTCTCTTCTCCCCAAGATCCTGCTTACAGTTGAAAATTGGTTGAGTTAGACATATGACTGACATTTTGCAAGTAGGATAATACAGAGTAACAGTCAAAATCTCCATGTTTATATGAGTCAATAAACACTTGATTCTGATTTGAAAAGCATTAGAACTATTCTTACAAGTTGGCATTTTGAGACAGATAAATTTGACCTATCTTGAAGAATGGCATACTGATTCATAAGAAAATGGAGCATTTCTTGCAGTACTTTGTGCAATTTCAAAAACAGAGACAGTAAAATGGATAAAACACTCTTTGTCTTTAAATTATGATCTGTGGCTTACCTTATCCATTACAGAAACAAAAACTGAGAAACCAAATGTATCAGTCAGACCAATATTTTGGCTCAGATTGTCACACAATTCTTCTGCTGTGGTTGCTGAATCTATTTCAACATTTTTATGTGAGCCATCCATAAATGTGATCTGAACAATCATAGGTTTCTTTGCTTTGGATGCCTAAAAAGAAAGGAATTTTAAAATTACAAATCTCAAATTTCTGTTGTACAAGAGCCACAGTATTTCATACCATCTCACATACTAATGATGTCATTAACTCATCAAGATTAGGTTTTAACCATCCAACAATGATGACATTATTACAGATCTGGAAAATAAATTACCCAGGGGGCCTTTCATAGGAACAATACTGGACTTTGTCTTAAACAGGTCAGGGAAATTGTAGAAAACCTAAATCTTAATATTCAAAAATGGATACAAAAAATGTATTTCTACATTTGACTTGAATGCCTTACTACTGCAATAACTCTCTTGGTAGCATGTCGTAGTGTGGATACTTCAAGACATACAGAAAAATGGATAGACCATGCTGAACCATGAATTTGTAAGATAACATAATTCCTTTTGTTGAAAATACACTCATGTTCAGAAAATAATAAATAAATAAACAGTACACTTGAAAGACCAAAGAGAGGCAGTTTATATTCACAGAACATGTTCCAGTGGTGGTGCGTCCTATGTGTTCACTGGTTCAGTGAATCTCTGGAAAAAAGCTCATTGTGAAAAACATTATAGATGAATAAATAAATAAAATAAAAAGTGTTTTTAACTGTCATTCTTTGTTTCATTCTTCTATCAGATCATTTTATATGCACATACAAAGTATTTTTATCGCATGAGAAACTTTTTACACCGCGGAGACAGCGAACATGGCGGCTGAGCGTGTGTAATAATTGTTCATGCGGTCTATTGTATGAGATAAAGGCAAAGTATTGGGTCAAATAAGCAAAAATATTAGTTTAACATGCTGAAATGGTTGTGTTCTTCCTGATTTATGTGTAAAGTCAAGCATAACCAGTGACATATAGTTGAAAATTTCAATCAATAAATTTGAGTGCAGACATGACTGCTGTTCCAGTTACGAAATCAAGTGATAAGTCAATAAGGAAAAGAAGTGATGTAATCTCATGCTTGGAAAGTGTCCTTGCAAAGTTTTGTGATAAAATAAGTTATCTGCAGAAAGAACAGTGGGAACTTGATCCTGCAAAAGGTGATTTGTTAATAAGGGAAAGAAGCAATGAAATTCTGTGTTTGAAAAGTGTCCTAGCAACTATTTGTGATAAAATAAGTGATCTGCAGAAAGAACAGTGTGAACTTGATCCTGCAGTGGGGACTACATTGCATTCCAAGAAATTAAAAACAACTGGTATTATTACGCAAAAAGCTCCAGAAAAAATGGAAAGAGTGTTAGGCCTAGGCCTAAATGAAGCTCAAGGATATGTAAGTCCTGAATGTGAATTAGGCCTAATGAACAACCAGCAAAATTATTCATCTTGCAAAAATAATGATATATACTGTGAAAATATGTGTATAGGATGTTTTATTATCAAAAAAGTAGCAGAGAGGACTAGCAGTAAAAGTGGAAATGGCGATAAAAGGAACACTGATACATCCAGTAGGCCTACATCATTCTACAATGGATCACAGAAAACACTGAACACTGATATCTGCCATTGCAAGAAATGTGCCATCAGTTGTAAAACTGTATATCACTTTACTTGTGTTGACATAAATCCAAAAACAGAAGTATGGTTTTGAACAAGATTTGATGATGAAGGCCATAAATTGAAGGAAAGTGACATAAAAGAAGTAACTATTGCAGTACTATTGCAAGAGATACTTACCTTAAAACATAACAATCAATCATACAGATATTACAATATCAATAGTGAATCATATGCTGGTACCAGTAGTGGAAACTCAAAAAGTGTGAATTTTTTCTCAAATCTCAACAACTTGAAAGTGTATAGTGATAAAAATGTGCCAGTTAACCAACAAAACACCAAATAATCAAAGCAAAGAGTTAGTGTTGTCTGACAGTCATGGTCATGGATTGCTCAAATTATCCATCAGTCAACACAGCTGCAAGCAATAAGTGCAGTGAAACCAAGTGCCCCATTGTCTGAAGTAGGAAAACAAGTAAAGTCTGCAGACTGTGCCAGCTTAAATCAAAATGATTTTGTTGTCTTCATTGGAGGGTCAAATGAAACCCAAATGGCACATGATATTTGAAAAGATATTTGGCTCAACTCACACACACAAATGTCATTTTACCCATGTAATATATTGCAGAAAATGACATTTGTGTGTGTGAGTTGAGCCAAATATCTTTTCAAATATCGTGTTGCTATTTGTGCTATTTAGATTGTCTCCTAAATCGTTTATAAACACGAGGAAGAGTAGGGGACCTATAATGCTTCCCTGGGGAAAGCCAGATATCACATCTGTTTTACTTGATGACTTACAGTCAATAACTATGAACTCTGTCCTTTCTCACAGGAAATCATGAATCCATCACACAATTGGGGCGATATTCCATAAGCATGTAATTTCATTAAATGAAAAGAATTTCTTCCAGTGTGCATTCCATGTATACACCAGGGGGAGACATTCCAGATGTATAATGGGTCCTTCTGGATGCCATGAACAGCACAGGCTGCAGCCACCTGCAGATGGTGGCTCATGTCGGACCAACAATGTGTTTCACTTTTGATCATAAGAGATTCTCTCTGGTTTTAAGCGGCTATCAGAGGTGGTAAAGACTGCCAGTCTTGCTTGCAAGATGAAGGCAGAGCTCACCATCTGCAGAACAGTCAACAGGACTGACTGCGGACCTATGGTTCAGAGCCGAGTGGAGGGTTTGAGTCAGAGGCTCAGACAGTTCTGCGATTGTGTTGGCTGCAGATTCCTCGACTTGCGCCAAAGGGTGGTGGGTTTTTGGCTTCCGCTAAATAACTCAAGACTCCACTACACTCAGGAAGCGGCTACACAGGTAGCAGGGACTGTGTGGTGTGGACTGGGCGATTTTTTCAGTTAGAGGGTCTCGGGAACACACAAAATGGGCTTCAGTCTCAAAGGGTGCTGGTCAGACACAGGACTAATGCAGATCTAGGAACCATTGGTGTAACCGTTGTAAATTGTCATAGCTCTGTTGGGAAAGTCCTAGAGCTCCAAGTGCTGATATAAAGTACTGAGGCACAAATCTTTATATGTTCTGAAAGGTGGCTGATGCCGAAATAAATTCGGCCAAAATTTTCACAAAGGGCCAAACGGTCTTTAGAAAGGATAGATTCAATAAAAAAAGGGGGAATTTGAGGCAAATACTTCCTGTAAGTTGGTATGGGTCGAGGTTATATCTGACAACCACAATAAATTGATAATTGGATCTTCTTATTGGCCCCCTGGCACAGGTAATGCAATTGCTGAAAGCTTGAATCACATTTCAAACAGGTATCCTAAGCATACTGTTATAATCAGTGGCGACTTTAACTTAACCTTGATATGTTGGTATAAATACATATTCAAAACCAGAAGCAATTATAAAACATCTTCCAAACTAGTTCTGAATGCTTTTTCTGAAAACTGCTTCAAACAGTTAGTTCATGAACCCACTAGAATAGTAAATGGTGGCGAAAATACCCTTGATCTCCTAGCAACAAATAATCCTGAGCTAGTAAAGAACATCGAAACAGATACAGGGATTATACCAAATAAATTAATAAGATAGGGGGCTGCCATGGTACACAAAACTGGTCAGATCACTATTGCAGAAACAAAGAAAAATGCATGCAAAATTTAAAGAGATACAGAATTCCCAAGACTGACAATCTTTTACAGAAACTCGCAATCTAGCGCAGACTTTAATGTGAGAAGCTTATAATAGTTTTTACAACAAAATCCTGTCTTGTAATCTGTCAGAAAATCCAAAACATTATGGTCATATGTGAAGTACACTAGTGGCAAAACACAAACAATACCTTCACCGTGCAACAGCAATGCTAATACTACCAATGACAGTACTGCTAAAGCAGAATTGCTAAACACAGCTTTCCAAAATTCTTTCACCAAAGAAGATGAAGTGAGTAGTCCAGAATTCGATCCAAGAACAGCTGCCAGTAGTAGTAAAACAACTTAAGTCACTAAAGAAAAACAAATCTTCCAGGCCAGATTGTATACCAACTACATTCCTCTCAAAGTATGCTGATGCAACAGCTCCATACTTAGCTATCATATACAACCGATCACTCAGCAAAAGATATGTACCCAAATACTGAAAGATGCCCAGGTCACTCCAATATTCAAGAAAGGCAATAAGAGTGATCCTCAAAATTACAGGCCCATATCATTGACGTCGATTTTCAGAATGATTTTGGAACATATACTTTGTTCAAACCATATGAAGTAACTCAAAGAGAACGGCCTATAAACCAATAGTCAACACAAATTCAGAAAGTACCACTCTTGCAACACGCAGCTTGCCTTTTATTCACATGAAGTGATAAGTTCCATCGACAAGGGATCTCAAATCGATTCGATATTTTTTGAATTCCAGAAGGCCTTTGACACTGTACCTCACAAGCAGCTTCTAATGAAATTGCGTGCTTATGGAATATCTCCCCAATTGTGCGATTGGATTCATGATTTCCTTTCACAAAGAACACAGTTCATAGTAATTATTGGTAAGTCATCAAGTAAAATGGATGTGATATCTAGCGTTCCCCAGGGATGCATTATAGGTCCCCTACTCTTCCTTGTGTTCATAAACGATTTAGGAGACAGTCTGAATAGCTCCCTTAGACTGTTTGCGGATGATGCTGTTGTTTATCAGTTAGTGAAGTCAACAGAGGATCGAAAGTAATGCAAAGCGATTTAGACAAAATTTCTACATGGTGTGAAAATTGGCAATTAACACTAAATAATGAAAAGTGTGGAGTACTACACATGACCACTAAAAGAAATCTGCTGAACTTCAATTACACAAAAAATTAATCAAACCTTAAGGTCCTAAATTTTACCAAATACCTAGGATTTACAATTACGAACAACTTAGACAGAGAGTACACATGTAAAATATTGTGGGGGAAGGTGATCCAAAGATTACGTTTATTGGCAGAACGCTTGGAAGATGCAACAGCTCCACCAAACAGACTGCCTACATCACACGTGTGCATCCTCTCCTGGAGTACTGTTGCTGAGTGTTGGACCCTCACCAGGTGGGACTGGTGGAGTACATTGAGAAGTTTCAGAGAAGGGCAGCTGATTTTGTTTTATCATGTTACAGGGGGGAAAGCGTCACAGAAATGTTGCACGATTTGAGGTGGAAATCATTGAAAGATGGACATTATTTGTTGTGGTGAAATCTATGTGTGAAATTTCAATCACCGAAAATGTGAAAATATTTTGGTAGCACCCACCTACACAGGGAGACATGACCATCCCAATAAAATAAGAGAAATCAGATAAAAAATGAAACGATTACAGTGTTCTATCTATCAATATAGATGTATAGAAGAGTAGGAGAGATGAAAAGTATACTATGTACAATTCTTTAGAGAAAGGCCAACTGGATCAGACATATACTTAGACATGAGGGGCACATACAATGGGACGATCAACATAACTGCACAACAAGGAAGGATAAGAATTTAACACCTGGATGACATGAAAGATGGAAGGAGCTACATTAGATTGCAGGAGGAAGGTGATGACAGGGAACATTGGCAACATAAATTCTCAATACGAAGACACAGACATGGCACTAGGCAGAATACTAAATAATAATAACACAACATGACTGACAATGAAATGATACTTACAGAAATACAATTTGTATTCAAAATTACAATAACTCTGAATAGTTTGGTACCAAAGCATTTGAAAATCAAATTAATACTCACATTATGTGTGACTTACATTTATTTCCACAACCGCTTATATATGTATCATTGTTAGTTCACTATATTCATTCAATAACCAGTTTTTACAATGATAACTTTTCTAAGGGGATACAATGTAGTAATAACTTCCATTATATTGTCTTGAACTACAATTAACTTGTGAGTTTAGAGAGAGAGAAATGTAGTTTATAAGCAGTTATGTGACTAATACTTTGCCCTGACTACCATTTTCATTTGTAATACGTAATGGAAATGCCATCATTGTTTCTACATTTCCTTGTTGTAATTAAAAAGCACATTGATTTCAGGCCCTTAGTTACCATCCCACAGTACTGCAACTGAACACAACTTTGTTAACTCCCTTTTTTTTTTTTTTTTTAACTGTAACCTATAATACATCCAAGTTGGTATATATATATGACTTACTCAAAGGCAGGCTCGTCAATAGACACAAATAAAATCATGCACAAACACACATACAAGCTTTCGCAACCGTTGGTCGCTTCTTCAGGAAAAGAGGAAGAAAGGAGATGAGAAAGGAAAGGATATGGGTTTTAAGGAAGTGGAAAAGGAATCATTACAATCCCAGGAGTGGAAGGACTTACCTTAGGGGACAAAAAGGAAGGTAAACTAATACACACCCATTCATACATATCCAAATGCAAACACACCTAGACAGACATTTGAAAATGGGTTTTCTACAAATGTCTGCCTAGAAGTGTTTGCATGCGGATATGTGTGAGTGTGTGTGCATTTGTTTACCTTCCTTTTTGTCCCCTAAGGTAAGTCCTTCCACTCATGGGATTGGAATGACTCCTTTTCCACTTCCTTAAAACCCAAATCCTACCATTTCTCCTCTCCTTCCTTCCTCTTTTTCCTGAAGAAGCTGCCAGTGGTGTGTTTTTATGTGTGTTTTATGTTTCTATCGACGAGCCTGTACTTTGGGTAAGTTAAACAATCTTTATTTTATACATATTTTTCCCACCAGGAAAGTCTCCTTCTATAATATATAAAGATCACTCACCAGGCGAAGGAGCACAGGTAGTGATAGTAGCACAAATAAATAAAACACACAGACACACACACACACACAAAAACGCTAGCTTTCGCAGCCTAGCTGCTTCTTCAGGCAGAAGAGAAGGAGAGGAAAAAGGAAATGATGAGGGTTTTAAGTGAGTGGGTAAGGAGCCATTATAATCCCGGGACAGTAAAAACTTCCCTTGGGAGGAAAAAAGGAGGATAAACAAATACACACACACTCACACATATACACAAACGCTGTTTGGTTGAATTTGGGAGTAGGACTGAAGGTGAGGCCTTTGCATAGGACAAAGGTTTCAGATTGGGAGAGAGGTTTGGAGGAGAGGTTGACTACTGAATTAGGATGTTGTGGTTCTGGATTGTGTGGATTGGAGTTTTGAGGTTTAGGGGGGAGAGGATTTGGGAGTGGGCGATTGAGTAGATGGGAGAGACTGGGTTTGTGTGCAATAAGAGGAGGTTGAGGTTTATTGGAGAGGTTGTTGACGGAGGAGTATTGCCTGGGTGACCAGGAGATTGGATGGTTTTTTGAGGTGGTGGGTGGCATGTTGTTCTAATTTGTGGTTGGCCTGAAGGCGGTTGGCCCGACATGCCTGCACTGTGAAGCATTCTATGTAGGAATAACCAGCAACAAACTGTCCATTCGCATGAATGAACACAGGCAGACAGTGTTTGTTGGTAACGAGGATCACCCTGTGGCTAAACATGCCTTGGTGCACGGCCAGCACATCTTGGCACAGTGCTACACCGTCCGGGTTATCTGTATACTTCCCACCGACACCAATCCTTCAGAACTCCGTAGATGGGAACTAGCCCTTCAGCATATTCTCTCTTCCCATTGCCCACCTGGTCTTAACCTCCACTAAATTTGAATTCCTGCCCGCCATCTTTAACATCTTAACATCTTTGCCTCGGTTCTCTGGACAGAGCCTCTGCCTCAAGTGGCATCTCTAACTTCTTAACTTCTTTGGTTTCTATAGTATGTCTGCCTAGGTGTGTATGCGTCTTTGTGAATGTATGGGTGTGTGTGTATTTGTTCGCCTTCCTTTTCTTCCCCCAAGGTAAGTCTTTCTTCTCCCGGGATTGGGATGACTCTTTACCCCCTTCCTTAAAACCCTCATCATTTCCTTTTCCCTCTCCTTCCCTTCTGCCTGAAGAAGCAACAGGGTTGCGAAAGGTTGCGTTTGTGTGTGTGTATTCATTTATTTATTTGTGATGCTGTCACACCTGTGCTCCTTCGCCTGGTGAGTGATCTTCACAAGCTTTCGCAACCCTTGGGAGTGATTCCAAATGTCAGACAAGCCTGCATAAAAAGAATGTGGGAGCGTAATTTGGCTAAGGAGAAAGCATGTTTTCGGAGGGAAAGTACATAAAAATGAATGGGGTTGTTATAGGGATGTTGTGAGGGAGGCATAATATATGGATTAAGGAAGAGTGGGAAATATGGGCTATGTAATAGGCTGCAATGAACAACTTAAAAATAAAAATATGTATAAAAAAATTTACATGTCGGGAGGGAGATGAATGTCGACAGTCATTCAGGTATGAGAAATAGAAAAAGTTTTTAAAATTTTTTGTTGATACTGTGGGCACCTTTAGTTGTCAACAACGTAGTATAAAAGGGGTGGGTAGTGGTATGGCGTGCAAAAAGGAAGGTGAAAATTGGAAAAAGTATGAGAAAACCGCGTGAGAATACAAGGAAAACGTCTAAATAGGATTGGTTACATGGCAGCAGATTACGATTTTGAGGCTGAAATAGTCTGACGAAGGAAAAGTGGAATCAAAACCAATGGAAAGTTGCAGAAATATGACCGGAAAAGTATTAAACACGGACAGAAATGTAGAAAAACGGGAATGGAAGCAATCGCAAGGTAACTAAGAAATGCCGAAAATGGTTATAAACAATATAGAAAATATTGTTAGGAAAGAGTGTTTACGTTTTTAAACGAGAAAATTGAATGAGCGGCGTGTTTCAGACGGAAGCAGGAGTAATGAAAGTGGTAAATATCAAAATAAACGTACTAAGAGGAAAAGGTTTGGAAGAAAACGTATTGTTGTGAGAATTAGCGAAATATGAACAGTAAACAAAGAAGTGAATGTAGAAAGGAACTGATATGTAAAATGTAAATAAATGAATAAATAAAAAATGAATAAATAAAAACAAAAACCAAAGGGAAAGTAAGATGACACAAAAGATTTCGAAAAGTAACAGAGCAATGACGGAAGTAATTGTTGAATTCAAATATATGATACGAATATTAAGACGAAAAATTCCTAGCAGGAAAAATTATATTTAAAAAATAGACGAAGATTACTCACCAGGCGAAGGAGCACAGGTGTGACAGTATCACAAATAAATAAATGAATACACACACACAAACACAAGCTTTCGCAACCCTGTTGCTTCTTCAGGCAAAAGGGAAGGAGAGGGAAAAGGAAATGATGAGGGTTTTAAGGAAGGGGGTAAGGAGCCATTCCAATTCTGGGAGAGGAAAGACTTACCTTGGGGGGAAAAAAGGAGGGTAAACAAATGCACACACATTCACACAGACACAAGTACACCTAGGCAGACATACTGTAGAAAGCAAAGAAATTAAGAAGTTAAAATATAAAAAATAGACGAAGATTACTCACCAGGCGAAGGAGCACAGGTGTGACAGCATCACAAATAAATAAATGAATACACACACACACACACAATCGCAAGCTTTCGCAACCCAGTTGCGTCTTCAGGCAGTAGGGAAGGAGAGGGAAAAGGAAATGATGAGGGTTTTAAGGAAGGGGGTAAGGAGCCATTCCAATCCCGGGAGAGGAAAGACTTACCTTGGGGGAAAAAATGGAGGGTAAACAAATGCACACATGCCCACACATTCAAAAGCTTGCAAAAGCTTCGTCTTAATAAAAATTAAGAAGTTAGACAGAGATACCTGCATTATGACAGCTGCCATCCATTCCATATCAAACGTTCCCTTCCTTACAGCTTAGGTCTTTGTGGCAAACGGGTCTGCTCCAGTCCTGAAGCTCTGAACCAGTACACCAATAACCTAATAACAGCTTTCACATCCCGCAGCTATCCTCCTAATCTGGTAGAGAAGCAAATTGCCAGAGCCACTTCCTCATCCCCCCAAATTCAGAACCTTCAACAGAAGAATCCCAGAAGTGCCCCTCTTGTCACCAGATACTTTCCGGGACTGGATCGGACTCTGAATATGGCTCTCCAGCAAGGATATGACTTCCTTAAATCCTGCCCCGAAATGAGATCTGTCCTCCATGACACCCTTCCTACTCCACCGAGAGTGTCTTTCCGCCGCCCACCTAACCTCCGTAACCTCCTAGTCCATCCCTATGTAATCCCCAAACCACCTTCCCTACCTTCTGGCTCCTACCCTTCTAACCGCCCCCGTTGTAAAACCTGCCCTATGCACCCTTTCACCACCACTTACTCCAGTCCTGTAACCCGGAAGGTGTACACAATCAAAGGCAGAGCCACTTGCAATAGTACCCACGTGATCTACCAACTGACATGCCTGCACTGTGAAGTGTTCTATGTGGGAATGACCAGCAACAACTGTCAATTCGCATGAATAGACACAGGCATACAGTGTTTGTTGGTAACGAGGATCACCCTGTGGCTAAACACGCCTTGGTGCACGGCCAGCACATCTTGGCACAGTGCTCCACCGTCCGGGTTATCTGGATACTTCCCACTGACACCAATCCTTCAGAACTCCGGAGATGGGAACTTTCCCTTCAGTATATTCTCTCTTCCCTTTGCCCACCTGGTCTCAACCTCCGCTAAATTCGAATTCCCACCCACCATCATAAAATCTTTGCTTCGGGTCTCTGGACAGAGCCTCTGCCTCAAGTGGTATCTCTGTCTAACTTCTTAACTTCTTTGCTTTCTACAGTATGTCTGCCTAGGGCTACTTGTGTCTGTGTGAATGTGTGTGCATTGGTTTACCCTCCTTTTTTTCCTCCAAGGTAAGTCTTTCCTCTCCCGGGATCGGAATGGCTCCTTACCCCCTTCCTTAAAACCCTCATCATTTTCCTCTCCTTCCCTTCTGCCTGAAGAAGCAACAGGGTTGCAAAAGCTTGCGTTTGTATATCCTACTTTTACACTATTTTCCCTCTTCAGTACCACAATCTGCCACACCAACCATCAACAATAAATGTGCAAGCAAGCAATATTTAAAAATTAGTTGTATCAATTAATATAATTCAAATTAAAACACACAGAAATCAACTTATACTAACTAGACTACATTGAATATGAGTATTACCTGCATTTCAATCCAACTTGGTGGCTGAGTGCGACTGCCATTAGCTACTGTCCTGTTGAGGCGTCGTTCACAGTATGGAGCATAGCCAGGAGGACCATCACGAATGAATGCTTTGAGATAAGATGCAAAGTTCTCTGATGGTGGAAAGCAACCAACACAGAGAGAGAGTAGCACCCACCCACGTGCATGTGATGCTTTTGTAGGGTTGTTTGTAAGTTGCTTACAAATCTGACAGAAAATCTCATCCCTTTAAAAATAAAAGTATGAATGAGCAAAATTCATAATGTAGTTCAGTTTTTGTTAGAGTGTGTGTGTGTCTTGAAATTTTTTTCCATTTATTTATTATTCTGACCAATTCCATGTCCACCAGGGCAATTACATTTTGGATCTGTCAAAGGTACATGAACAAATTTGATCTGTTGTGTAGGGCTAGTTTTTGCACACACATTTTGTTGTTTTTATGGTAACTTAATTAACATTTTTTCACTAAAGTAATATTTTTACCACTTGCCACAGAATTAGTGGTTGTGGGGAATTGTGTGATGGGTGCAGTAATATTTTTCCATCAGGGTGACTTTAGCGGGGTGGAAATAGGACAAGTGTGTGAGACTCATCAGTCTAAATTACTTCAGGCTATGAGGGATCTGGAGAGGTTAAGAAGGGAGAAGGGTAAAGAGGGATGGGAAGTGGCAACAGGTGGAAAGAAAAGGGTCAGGACTCAATAAGACAGCTTTGTGGACAATGTGGAAAATAAGTTTGACCTGTTGCTTCAGTGAGAAACTGATGAGCCTCAAACAAGTGGAGGTAGACAGGGCTAAACAAACTTTCAATAGAAAACTGAATGAGAATATAGGTAAATCAGCACAAAGAAAGAAAGTTTTGTTGTTAGGTAGTTCTCGTGCCAGAGGTGTGGGCCAACTCCTACAGAAAGAATTAAGAACAGAATACCAGGTCATATGTTTCTTCAAGCTTAGTGCTGGTCTCTGTCAGGTGACAAAGGATTTAGGTTCACTACGTAAAGATTTCACCATGGAAGATACCATGGTTATTGTGGGTGGTCTTGAGTAAGAATATTGACAGAGATCTGGGGTTCAACATAAAGTGTGACCTGGCAAAGATTGTATCAGCATTGATGCATACCACACTTGAGTTTGTGTCTGTTCCAGAGTGCTATGACCAACATCATTAAAACTCTTCTGTCAGGAGCGTTAATTTGGGGTTGGAACAGCTGCTTCGATCAGGTGTGAGGTCACTCACTGGTGTGGTTCATGTTAATTTATTCAGTAGGTGGGATTATACTACACATGGCTTACATCTCAACAGGAAATGGAAGGGAACATGGCCTGGTCTAATAACAGGAAACTTAAGGGGGAGGCAGTGATGTGAGTGGTAAAATACCAGTGGTTACAGGTGTTACAGCAGTACCTTTTTTTAGGATAGGCAGGACAAAAATAAGTCAAGTTCTAAGAGAGGTCAGTACTGAAAAATACCTTAAGTTTAATAAAGCAACTAAACAGTGTAATTCTGACACTGATCAGCAAACACAGCTATTGGTTAACAATTCTCACAAATTAGTTCCTTTTGCTAGATGTTAATACTGATTAGGATATAAAATCTATCAATCTGAGTAAGGAAAAAATTGATCATTTTAGAAAACTGCTGAAAGACATGAATTGGAGTGATGTTTACAGTGCTCATAGCATGAATGAGAAATACAACACTGTCGTAAATAATGTCCTTAACTTATTTTAACACTGCTTACCCCCAAAACTAACACAGATTGGACCAGAAACAGTTCACATGTGAATGCTTTAGATCATTACAAAACATACTGCAAAATACTGTAAATGGTAATACAGACATCAAAGCAAATGCATTATCAGAATAGGAGAGTGTTGTGACAGTATGTAGTAAATTAAAATCTGCTTCCACGCATAATGTGCGCACAGTAATGTAGGGGCGCTAGGGCAACTAGACAGCACCACCTAAGTGAACTGGGGCTTGCCTGAGACTCAGCAGAGCATGACAGTCTGTAACGAACAAAGATACTAGACACTCACAGTAAAGAGTTCGTTTTCCTTGTGTTAATAAAGTTAGAACACTTCAAGTGGAGACAAGTTGTGAAATACTCCAAGCATTGTCATCGGTGGTGGCAACAGACTGCCTTTGTAGCATCATTGTGTGATTTACCAAAGACAATTATGTCAGTTGTGTCAATGTCAATGTCTAGTAAGGGTCGCACCATGTCCTCTGCCTCCGTTTCCTCCATACAAGGAAGCTGTGGAAGAACGGGGGGGGGGGGGGGGGGGGGGGGGCTACGGAAAGCATATGCTGAATATTTTGTGCCTTTTGGTGTTGTCAATGACAATCTCTGCAAATCTCTGTTTCTTTCATGGATTTCTCTGAAAGTGTATCAACTATTGTCTCAGCTAGTCGCCCCCATGTGGGATCCAGCATCATTGTCTTTTACTGAAATGTGTAACATGCTCTCCAAATATTACCACAAAAAAAACTCATATTTTTGCTTCCCGAGTGGCTTTTTGCAAGTGCCGCAAGCAGCCTTATCCATCATACCATGCAAGGGCTGCGAATATACAGGGTCTCAGTAGAAAATGTCAATTTGTTACCAACATACATCATGAGTCATATGCCGATTCCATGGTTCGAGCTGCTGTACTTTGGTTAGCTCTGTATAAGGAAGTCAGACAATGGGCCCTCCTGCTCCCACACCCCTTTTTATCCAAAGTATTGAGTATTGCCCAATCATATGAAATTTCTCATGCTGCTGGTACCCAAATTGATGAATACATGGATGTCAGTGTTGTGCACTGATCCAGCAGCTGATGGCATGTCTGTTTCGTATGATGATGGGAATGTTGCTGCTATCCACATGCATCAACAACAATGAGTGGGGAAACCGTGTGTTTAAAAGAAGCAACAGCGGCAGATGCTTCAATCCTATCTGCATTCCTTTATCAAATGCGAAAGAGTAGATTGTCCTCAATGCTGCACTATGTGTCACTTCTATAATAAAAAATGTCACATTTCCTTTGTCTGCCGGTCTAACACCTGCTATTGTTAAAGATGATTACTCTATCATGACTATCAATTGTGTGTTCTCAAATACTGGCAAGTTATACATAGATGTTCAGGTGCTTGACAAAAATATTTGAATGCTGCTTGACACAAATTCTGCTGTCACTCTCATAAATTCCCACACATGCTTGGAATTGGGTTCTCCACTATTGTCTCCTCTAACACAAAATTTGCAGAATACAACAAACATGATTCAAATTATCAGCCAGTTTGAGGCATCCCCTTCTTACAAGTTGGCTGTTGATCATGCAGGAATGGAAAACTTGTTTGGATATGATGCCTTTCAACTTCTTGAATTCTCCATTACAGATGATGTACATTTGGTATCTGTTGATATTCCCTACACTGTTAGATGCATTGTGTGCAAAATATTATGTCATTTTCTCTTCTGGCCTGGGCTGCACTGTCAATTTTGAGCACATATAACACTCAAACCAATGGCCCTCCCGAGGTTTTTCCATGCGCACCCCCTTCCGGTGGCATTATGTGACCCAGTCAAGCCAGAATTGGATACATTGGTTTTCTTTGGGGGCTCTCCTCCCTGTTACTTCTAGTGAATGGGCATACCCCCTCATTTTGCAAACCCAATGACAAATTGCGGTTGTGTGCTGATTACAAAAAAAAAGTCAATACCCAATGTCTTATTGATACTTATCTGCTTCCGTGTCCTGATGAGTTGTTTGCCAAACTATTGGGAGGACAATTCTACAAAACTGATTTATCAGAGACTGCCCTTGGACACTAATTCCATAAAACTTCTTGTCTTAAACACTCCTTTTGGCCTGTATCAATACCAACAGTTGCTGTTCGGCATTGCCAGTGTGCTAGCTATATTTCAGCATTTTTCTTTAGAACAGCTGACAGCTTCCATGCCTGGTTGCATAAACTATCAAGATGATATTGTAGTCACAGGTGATTCCACAGATGAGCACCTTGTCAACCTTCGCAAGCTTTTACAAATTCTCCTGTCGGCAGGGTTAAAGTGTAATCTCGCTAAATCTGAATTTTTCAGTCTTCTGTTGTGTATCTGGGCTTTCAACTGTTACATGATGGGATCCATTCTGTAAGTCAGCACATTGATGCTATCACGGCCCTCCCATGGCCGTCTAATACTAAAGACCTTCAGGTATTTCTTGGCAAAATTCCTTCCTTCCACAGCTGACGTGGCTCATCCCTTGCATCAGCTGCTACATAGGAATGTTCCTTTCCACTGGACTGATGAATGTCAACATACCTTTTTCCACCTTAAAGATCAACTTCAGTCAGCGCTGTTTGTAGCCACGTTCTGCCTAAGGTGGCAACTGGTGTTGTCCACAAACTCTTCCCAACATGGTCTTGGAGCCATCCTCGCACGCCGATACAACAATGGTTAAGAGTGGACTATTGTTTACAATTTGTGACACTCATTGATACTCAAAGGCATTATTCTCAGATTGAGAAAGAGGTGCTTGTCATAGTGTACACCTTAAAAAAATTCATGTTTTCTTGTATGGTTCCATCACCGACCATAAACAAGGAGTTGTTTCATTCTTCAGCATCACATCCAGATATGGTCATACACAGGTTGCAACATTGGACTTTACACATGTCTCATTTTCACTATGAGATTCATTACTACCCCACGGCCCAGCAGCAGGCAAATGCTGACACCTTATTGCAGCTGCCTATGGGTCCTGCCCCTGTCTTGACCGTGATGAGTTACTCTGGTTCCAGGTGGATGAGAATGAACATCATGCAGTTGATGATTTTCCAATTACGGTGGACCATGTTGATTCTACCATAGCTGACGACCCAGTTTTCCATAAGATGATTAGGTTCATTCAATGAGGGTGGTCTGACAGACCCTCAGAGAAGACATCTGATCCTCTCTGTAACTATTACACCTTTCATATGTGACTGTTTGTTTGTGACAGGGTAGTCATCCTCTCTATGGATGGAGGATATCCGAAGGTAGTGGTTCCTGCTTCTCTGCGTCAGCATGTCTTTCAGCTGTTACACCAAGGATATTGTGACATTTCCCACACTAAAAATCTGGCTCACACACGTTTACTGACCAGGAATTGACACAGACATTTCACACATGGTCACCTTGTGTATCAAATGTGCTCAACACTCAGCAGCCCCCCGAGCTGACCCTTCCCCATAGCCCATCTCAGTGTACCCATGGGAATGGGTCCATGCCGATTTTGCTGGCCCTTTTCTTGGTAATTACTGGTTTCTCATTGATGCTAATTCCAAATTTCCTTTTGTGGTTCCCTGTGTGTACCCCACAAATGCATTGGCGAAGATTTTCACCCTTGAAGGTCTACCCTCACTTGTCACAGACAATGATCCTCAGTTTTCCTCACGGGCTTTAGCAGATTTCTTTTCTGGCCACAGAGTTCATCATGCGACAGCACTGCCTTTCTGTCCACAGTCGAATAGGGAAGTTGAGCATCTTGTTCACACATTCAAGTGTCATATGAAGAAGTTCCTCACTGAGTTTTATATAGATGACACCTTACTTCACTTTCTAAATTCGTATTGCTTTATACCCATGGGTGATCACAGTTCAGCAGATCAGCATGGTCATCAGCCGTACACATTGTTACATCTTGTTCATTCCTTACAGTGTCAGGCTGTTTCTCAACCTCCTGACAAGTTCTTAGTAGGTGCTCCTGTCAGGGTAAGGGGTATTGCTCTCACCCCAAGTGGATCAAATTAGCAATAAAGAAATTTCAAGGCCATTGGTTGTGTGACATCTGTGTGGACAAAGGAATGGTTGTTTGCCCTTTCGACCACATACATCCACGGGCAGTGGAACTGTCATTGTCAACATTGTCTCCATCGAGGACTGTTCATACTTCTTCAGAAGCCAATAGACACTGTCTATGGATCCCCCTGCTTTTACTGCTCACAACTCCGATCACCCAACCTACTCCTGCAGAATATGTGTTAAGTTCACATGAGCTGACTGTGTGGGGAAATGTGTCGGCATCACAGTCACAAGCACCAAAGGCATCGCAGCTGTCACCCATCATTCAGTCCCGGAGACGTGTGCCTCCAGCAGAGCCATTACTTCAGAGATATCACCCATCATTCAGCCACGGGTCCATGTTATGTACAAAGGCCCCGTCGGGGGCACTTTTGCCCATACTTTCGAGTGACACTACGTGACTTGTTCTGCAACACATCAAGGGCCACTGGATGTCTCCACACTGTACAACACCTCCACAGTGTGAGGTGAATTTCCCAAAGAGGGGAAAGTATTGTGACAGTGTGTGTAAATTCAAATTTTCAATTTTCTTGCACCATTTAATAAACTCTTGTGTCATTGAAACATTTTTTTAACAGGAGATCTCGATACATGTCTTCTGCAATGGCCATGTTCAGGTGTGAAATTTTTTCAGCCTCAGTCATATCCGGGTTAACTACATGATATAGGGCCGAAACATTATGTATGTATGACTGCGTTAACTCACCATGTCTTTAGGCCCTGTTCTTTAATTGCTCTTCAAATTAACAGATGTTTTGTTGGTGATCTCCAAATGTCTTCATAAGTTCTGTTGGAATTTGTCCTAGCTTGTTGTTGTCATTTTCAAATACTGCTGGGTTGTTCCATCCAGGTAGAAATATATGTTCACCAAGAACAACATGTGATCCCACCTATTATACTTGACAACTCAGTTGAATCTTTTGGATCCTGTTCAGTGTCTCCTGAGAACAGTGATGGATGTCTGATGTGCAGTTAACTTACTGCTGTTTTCATATCCATGGGTCTTTTGATGACAAAGACATGCAGAAGGATGTAGTGAGTAAATCCTTTGTACTCCAGTTCTTGTCCTTGTAGGAGATGGCTCTTACACTGCCTAATTGGACTCATGAGGATGCAGATATTTTGCAGTACACCTAGTGCCTCCACCAAACAGTGTCATATTGAAAACTTAATTTGAAGCTGGGTCATTAATAGAGCACAACACTTTACACTTAGAACAGTTTATTGCTAACACAAGCGTACACTCAGAACAGACTGCCTTCTGATTGGAGTACTCTGCTATTTGTACACCGAGAGAACTTTCTGGAACTTACAAATACATCAATCATAAGAATCACTTAGAACATTCTAGAAATAGTAAATACAAAGATGATTTTTTTTCTGCCATTGGTGGGATTTGAACTGGGGTGTGCCAGCACAGCAATCTGCAATGCTAACCACTGTATCATGTGTTTTGTCGGAAGACTTGTGGCAAAATAACATAATTTGATATATTTAAAAAATAATAATTAAAAAATCTACTCATAAAATGGTGACCAGAATGAGCACAAATAAAAGTTATTATGAAAATACATAATATTTTGGTGGTAAAACAAGTGAATTGAAGGGCAGAAGAATGAAATAAAAGGACTGCTGAGGTTTAGCAAATAGGGAGAGTTACAGAAAATTTGTCTAGAGCCTTGAGTCAAAGGAGAGATACTGGAAGGGATGAGACAGAATAGTATTCTCTCTCATCTCACTTGTTAAATCTCCTTTGAACGACAGTTTTGGATGACTTCTCTATAACTTTCACCAAACCCTCAATATTCCTAGTACCTTTCCTAACATTTTCTGTGGGCCCAGTAGAGAACAAATTGGCTAGTTTAATTAAACTACATTCTATTATCCTTGTTTTACTTTTTCATCACATAACCTGTTTTCAATACTCTAACTATTTTAACTAATCTGCCAAATCCTTTGCCATCTCTAACAGAATTACAATTTCATCTTCAAACTCACAGTTTTCTTTCTTCTCCCTGACTTTAAATCCCATTCCAAATTTCCTTTTGTTATTGCGAAATGAACAAACCAAATAGCATTGTGCACATAAATATACAAGGAAATAAAGACCTTATCACCTAAAAGTCTGACAGAAAAAATGCAAACAGAGATTTAAAGCATTCCGTTTAATGCCTTCCAGCTCTTATAACTGTAATCTGGTTTCTGTATAAATTGGGTATATCATTTCCCTGCTTGTATATTAACCTTGTTTTCTTCTGAATTTCAAAGAGTGTAGTCAAGAGAAATTTTTCTGAATGAGAAAGAAAGAGAGAGAAAGAGAGAGAGAGAGAGAGAGAGAGAAAGAGAGAGAGAGAGAGAGAGCTCTGGTTGCTAATACTAGCAGGTTGCCACACATGCTCTTTAATGTGAAAACTAGTTGTCACTTACCTTAGATCTGGCCTTAAAATACCATGCCCAATAATGAAATGCAGTTTTTCAAGATTAGTTGTGCGTCTTGATTCCAGCCAGTCACTGTAGCCATCATCTAGATATTCATCACTGAGTAGTCCTCGACGGACATGTGCTGCCAATTTATTTGTATTTTTCAGTGTCATGGATATCAATTTTTTGTGTTTATTTTCATTGCTTTTGTTCTTGAAATTCTCACTATCAATATCCTACATCAATTCAAACAAAACAAGATTTTATGATACTAATTTTATGTGTAGAGAATAGGTAAACATAGTAAATAACTGTGCTCATTCAATTACTTATTTATGTCAATAAGATAGAACAATTTAAAATTTCAATTTTTATTTACTGATTCATTGTAACACACACAAGTTACATAATGTAGTGGGTGAAGTAATCTTCCTTTAAAATTTAAATCAAAGATCAGCTAGGGTTTTTTCCCCCTCACACTTACATTTATTTCTGGAGACATTTCTTTTTGTTTGCTTACTTACCTGATATATTGCCTGAGCTTTTTTGTACTCTTTGCTGTTGACGAAGTTCCTTGTAAGAGTATTGGTAACTCTTGACATAACCGGTGTATTATCTATTTCAACATTCCGTGGTTCAGGTAGATCTCCCATAAACCTTAAAATAGTAATCCAAAGGGCCTTTGCTGCCTGTAGCAAACACAGGAAACAAAATTAGACAAAAAATAATTACTGGTGTTCATGTAAATAGTAGCCAATATCTTATGTTAGCTGGTTTTGAATAAATTTGTCTAGATTGTATTGTAATTGCTGAGACTCTTTTTTCTTTTTTCCTTCTTTTTTTTCCCCTCCCCTTCACGAATAATTGCCTTTGTAACTTAATGTAATGGTACATAGGTAAGTCTCAAGTGGTTCACACAAAACACAATCATGAATAGGTATATGGCTTGCAGTATAACAGTGACAGTTACATGCCAAGGGAAGAAGATACAATTATGAAGCATAGAGAGATCATATATAACTGGTAACTGTAAAAGGAAGTTATTCAGTGAAACACTTCAAAAGTATTTTAATTAAGGCCTTTGGTTGTAGCTTCCACAACAAGATTTTTAATAATTTGAGAAATCAAAAATAAAAGCCTAAAATACATCCAGGAAATTCATCATATATGACTGAGTCATTACCCACAAGTCATGGGAAGAAGAAGAACTAGCTCCAAGGCATGTACATTACACTTGCAGGATTCCAGTTGTGAACAATAAGTTTGTAATTGAGTGACCTGGTAAGCCACAGAAGCACCCTAATGTCTGTGACTTGTTAAACATAAGGGTTATGTGTTGAATCCTGCAAGTAAAATCTGATGAGCATGACTTGTAGGTTTTTGTATTGTCCACTGGTGAAAGATGATGGCAGACGTATTGAGAATATCGTTTCATAACAAATAAACAATGCCTATATTATAATACTTCCATTCTTGCCTAACTGTTGTCCTATTGACAAGTAGAATAAAAAATAAATAAAAGTTCTTCATTGTAGGTGTACCTTACCACGATTGTGATGATGTAGACATACACCAAGAGAAGAACCCAGATAATTCACAGTCACACAAGTCCATCACAATACATGTATTCACAAACCCAAAGTTGTCCAAGTAAGATCCAATAAGTGACCCAATAAGTATGCAGACCATCAGCAAAATAGATACTGAACATAATATGATACAAAGTGAGTTCATGCTGGCAACGTGGACAGATTTATTCCTTGAATGGTGTCAGAGACAAGGCTTGCACTAACCTCGTACCAGCAGGAGGTCAAGTTTTTGACAGTGTCTTTTGTAAACTATTGACCTTGCTCTTTGAGAACACAGAAATAACACAATGAATAATTATGCTGTTTAATGATTACCAATCCAATATTGGCATTCCTGCAGGTATAGTTATCTTTTTCCTTGTGTTATGTCATGATTAGATGTAAATGTAAGGTGTGATGGTTTCAACATCCAAGCGAAGTGTGGTGAAAGTAAGAATAGTACATTTGGTCAGTTCCGTACAGAGCTGTCAATAAACAATCAAACAGGGGTAAAGTAGGAGTAGACCCTAACAATGTATAAGAATTAGGAATATGGGTAAGTAACTATGAATAGCACTGTCATGCATACCCAAGAGTATGCATCACTAAGGGGCGAGTGATATCTAGGGGTTACCTTAGATGAGAAACTGACATGGACCCCTCACATTAGGAATATTTGTTCCAAGGCAAAAGGTACTCTTGTAAGTACCAGCAGAGCTTGTGGCAAAAATTGGGGCCTGAGCCCAAGGGTATGCACTGGATATACACCATGGTGATTAGACTCAGGATCACCTGTGGGGCGGTCGTGTGGTGTAAGAAGGTAGAACAGCAGGTTGCTGCTAAGGAGCTTGGTAAGGTGCAGAGATTAGCCTGCTTAGCTATAACAGATGGAATTAGCAGCACATCAACTGCTGGGATGGAAACCATGTTGGGTATGCCCCCATTACACCTTTGGGTCAAGATGGAGGCAGCAGCTGGTGCATACATACTCAAAAACTGGAACTCTTTGGGATATCCGGAATCACACACTAAAATAGTGAGTGAGGTAAATATAGGAAAGGTTGGGGAAATGCCAGCTGACTATATTATAACCCCATACTGCTTCAACAAGCCTTTCAATATAACAATTGGAAGTAGGAAGCAGTGGGAGAAAATAGTTCGGCACCATACGGGGGATATTGTCTGGTTCATTGACACATCAAAATCAGACCAAGGCGTTGGGGCCGGGGTGTACGGGGTGCAGCAAAGACTGGAGGGCGTCATCTCTCTATGAAAACTGGCCTCAGTATTCCAGGTCGAAATCACTGCCATCAGGGTGTGTGTGGAGGAGAATTTGCGTAGATGCTACAAAGACCGTAGCATCTATATCTATTCAGACAGTCAGGCAGCTCTGAGATCACTGGCACTCCTGCAACAAGGTCTAAAATTGTTGCAGAATGTCACAGGGTTCTGGTGGAGCTAGGGGAAAACAATAGAGTAAACCTATTGTGATTCCCTGGCCACTCGGGGATCAGTGGCAACGAACATGTCGACAGATTAGCCAGGATGGGGCAGAGACTCCATTTATTGGACCAGAACCTGTCCTGACAATCACCAAGGCAATGATGAAATTGGAGCTACGTAACTGGCTCAGAAGACAGCACGTAGAATATTGGACGAAAGTCCATCAACAAAAACATGGCAAGGTAATGATGCCAAAGCCATGTTTTAAAAGAAGCTCTGCAATCCTAGGTCTGAACAGGAGAGAGATTAGACTCATGGTTGGATTACTGACAGGCCATGGGAATTTCCAAAAACACCTACATACAATGGGAATAACAGAAGAGGACCCTAAATGTAGGATCTGTGATGACGGTGATGAAACTGCATCACATAAAATCTTCGAATGCATTGCATTGGAGAGTAAAAGGCACAGAACATTTGGGACAACCAGATCCAAAGAAATTGTGTCTAATAAAGGACTGTCAAAGGGACTCCTTGCACTGTTCAAGGGCATTGGTTGGCTTTACTAGATATACAGGGAGCGATATTGCACAATAAACTTAGTGTCGGTGCAGGCAGTGACGGGTTGGACCAAGACTGTTTTGGCTTCCCTGAGAAAATCAAAACAAATCAAGGGGCCAGTGCCTAAAAGTACTCTTTGTAAAAAACATTTTCCCCCAAATTTCACATTTTACTAAATTTTTGTAGCTATCAGTTAAATTCTTTGGCCTCAAGCAGTAGTGGAGAATCTGTAATCAGAGACTGAGTCGTTGGTTCTCACAGTGGTAAAGGCAACTACTGTATCATATTGTGTAGCTATTAGTCAATGGAATGAATGGCAGTAGGAAGATATGAGAATGGATCATGCCCTAGTGAATGTGAAATGCTCCACTTCATATTTATTAACTGGTAATTCGGCTACTGACCAGGTCAATAATCTATCTACCAATAAATTGTGCTCACATGTTTTTATCACAATGGTCTTTATTTCATCGTTTTTCTCTTTTGAATCTTATTATTTGTTTCAATTTTGCTTCAGGCTGGTGTACTAAAAGAGTAGACATTTCACTTACCTTTCTCTTAAAATACTACTAAGATTTCGATCTTTTCATGAAACTTGAGTAAGAAAGTGTTATATAAATGATGGAATCATAGCATGTAGGCTTTCACGGCCGGCGTTTTTATTAATTAAAACTTCCGGGCTAAGTTGCTGTGCTCCATCAATATAATTGCTTACTCACGATGTTTCGTTGCCTACTGCGGGCAACATCTTCAAGGTTGATTTGACTCACCCTTGAAGATGTTGCCTGCAGTAGGCAACGAAACGTCGGGAATAAGAAGTTTTATTGATGGACCACGGCAACTTAGCCCATAAGTTTTAATTAATGAAATGATGGAATATTTGCTAATTATAGAATCTTGTATTGTATTTAGGGACTTGGAATCTATGTATGCTGTAGAGACATGTTTCACAGGTAATATTTATGTCGTTGGTACTCTGGTTATGAGAAATAACACACACCACAGGAAAACTTGTATTGACTAAAATATTGTAGAAATGTACCTGCTGTTACTTGAACAGATCTCAAAAGTTTTGTCCAGTCTTTGACTGTACAAGTCTTTTGGAGAAGGAGGGGGGGGGGGGGGGGGGGGTAAAACATAACAACTAGGATGTGGGCTGATATTTGTTATGATGACACTCTCGCTCACTTTGTCTCTGATGTCTTTGAGGGGAGATCTTCGGTGTGGTAGAAGTGGCAGAAAGAACAAAAGAGTTGGTGGCCATATGCTATTGGTAGAGTTTTGTAACAAAAAAGTGGTGAAATAAAGACCATTGTGATAAAAACATGTGAGCACAATTTACTGGTAGGCCCATTATTTAACCCAGTCAGTAGCCAAATACACAGTTAATAAATGTGAAGTGCAGCATTTCACATTCACTAGGGCATGATCCATTCTCATATCTTGCTACTGCCATTCACTCCGCTGACTAATAGCTACACGATATGATACAGTAGTTTCCTACACCACTGTGAGAACCAATTCCTCACTCACTGCTTACATATTCTCCACTACAACTTAAGCCCAAAGAATTGAACTGTTAGCTACAAAAATTTAGTAAAATGTGAAATTTGGAAAAAAAAAAAAAGTTTTACAAAGTGTACTTTTAAGCCCCTTAGTTATCTTGCATTTAGTAGTAATATTTGATCCATTACAAAAGTTCCAAGTGACTGAAAAAAGATGCAGGTGACTCCTGTTTATAAGAAAGGTAAAAAAACAGATCCACATAATTACAACACAACATGATTGACATTAGTTTTGTTCATATTTAACATATTCTCAGTTCAAACATAATAAATTTCCTGGAGATGGGAAAGCTTCTGTTGATGTATCAGCATGGTTGGTTGAGTGTTTTAGGGGGACAAAACTGTAGAGGTCATCAGTCCCCCATTCCATAACAGGGTGGCACAATAAAAGTATCAATGTAGAAAAAAAAGGCCCAGAATTAAAAATAGCAACACGAGGAAAATCCCACTCAATCAGTAAAATGTCAACAAAGCCAACAAGAGGCAACACAAAATGATGTGATCACAGATAACAGCAAATAATGAAAGGAAATAAAACAACAAAACCAATTTATGTGGTTGGGCAACCACAACATTAAAAAGAGGAAGGGTCAATCAAGTGGCAACACAAGGTAGCCTACAATCAGAGAACATAAGACCAGAGGAACAAAGACAATGAACTGAAGCAAAGCTTCATGGAGAATGATAAAAACAGTCAGCATGAATAAAACTTAAAACTGAATCAGCCATTGTGGCATCATCACTTAAAACATACGACAAAACTGCAGGAATATTAAAAGTCTGACACAAGGCAGCTAAAACAGAGCAATCCAACACATGTGGGCTACCATCAAGTGGGAGTCACAGTGACTCTAGGGTGGGTCCTCACCACAGACGAAATGTCCATGTGCAAGCCAAGTATGGCCAATTCAGAGCCGGCACAGGACTATAGACTCCCGATGAGAGGCCCCTCATAGAGAAACGCCACACAACTGTGGTCTCCTTTCCAGCCCAGAGTTCGTTGAGCATGGTCAGGGTACGCCACTCAGTATCCCAAATCTCATAAATGAGAAGGTGCAACACTGACCGGAGATCAGAAGACTGAAGGCTGATCTCCAGTACAGACTCATTGCCAGCCTGTTTTACTAGCCTGTCAGCACACTCATTGCCTGGGATACCAACATGACCCGGAGACCACAGGAACACCACCAACTGACATGACCGGTCAAGAGCAGAAAGGGTCTCCTGTATGGCTAGCTCCAGGGGAGATTGTGGGAAGCACTGGTCCAGGGTTCAAGGGCTGCTCAGGGAGTCACTGCAGATAAGGAAAGACTCATCTGAGCAGAAGCAGGCATGATCAACAGCTCAGAAAATAGCCACAAGCTCCACAGCATAAACACTTGAGCCATCTGCCAAGGAGCACTGTTTGATACGGTCACAATAAAATTACACACAGCCAATGTGGTCCTCAACCAGTGAACCATCCATGAAGACCAGGTCATGTCCAGAGAATGCAGTAATGACAGCAAGGAACTGATGTCGAAGAGCTTCAGGGGGAACTGAGTCTGAGGAACTCCTACTCACTGAACAGTTCATCATATGTCTCAGTGAAGCAGGTGGTAAAGGAGAGGCGCTGGCATTCTACACATGCCTTTAATGTACAGAAGGCCAGTGGGAAATTCTGAGAGGCAGAGGCATGAGTGTAGTGCTCAGCAAACATCTCTGAAAGTGTGGCTGGGTCCGTACAAATAGCTCCATATGTGGAGATCCCAGGGATACCTGCTGGCATCTGGTATCCCTTTATGTGCCTGATTTTGCTCCAGACCTGCGAGGTGGAGGTACCTGTCCAAATAGTGGAAACGTAACCCTCCCAACATTTGTTTACATCTTTTAATTAATTGGCAAGCATGATCACCGAGCCATTTAAAGCTGAAGAGGTGCTCCAGAGAGAGGTGGCACTTGTATCACTGTAAGGCCTGCCTACAATTTTTAATGGCCTCAGCACCTTCCGGAAACCACCATGGCACTGTCTTCCACCATGGGTACCCTGCGGAACGAGAAATTGATACTATCAACCACCACATTGATGTTGTCAAGAGGGGAAGGTCCAACAACAGTAGCAGAGGTGTAGTCTTTTCAGTTACCCCTATATAGAGCCCACCTGGAAGGTGCCCTGGGGACTGATGCTGTGGGAGTGATAGGAAAATGGGAAAATGATCACTACCACACAAGTCATCCTGGACTCTCCCATAGACAGATGTTGGAAGTCTGTGGCTACAGATTGATAAATCTGTGGTGCCGAGAACATGTCTGCACCACACTAATATATGTGGGGACACCAATATTAAAGACACAGAGGTCGAGTTGAAATAGTAAGTTCTCAACAAATCTGCCATGTCCAGGAATGGTGGCTATAAAAGTTGACCAAGAGAAAGGTGGGATAGTTGAGCTATAAGTGCAGCCAAAACAGCCAGGAGTACATTACCATCTGCGAGGAGATAGAGACTGCAGATAGTCATCTCCTACATTGTCCTTACCCTGACAGCCACAGCTTCTAATGATGTTGAAGGGGCATGGGGTCACTATGAACAGAAGTAAGGACGTACACACACACTCCACCTGAGACTCTGTTATACATGCTGCAATTACAATAATAACCCCTGTAGCCATGAAGGGCAGAAGTCCGCATTGCTGGAAATCAGGTTTCCTGGAGGGAAATGCAGAGGGCAGGTGTTATGCTCAAAACTTGTCACAGGTCAGCCGTGGGTGAAATAACCACCGCAGTTCCACAAAAGAATTATGCTGTCCGATACCTGGGAAGACATGAGGCAATATAAAGGGCTTGTTATACCTCAAGAACACTTGCTGACACTGCTTGTGAGGCTGTTGGATCAGTATCCACATTTCTGATCGTCCTTCAAGATTTAGCTCCTCAGGGGATCCTAAAATCTTCACCTCATCATCGAAGGGGACCTCCTTCTTCTTAACAGTTTTCTTCTTCTTTTTCATTGTCTCTCACTGTTCCTTCAGCTTCTCTTGTCCAGAGAGCTTTGCTGACTCAGTCTTTGGAACTGAGAATGACCTTGAAGATCTATGACCAGCCTTTATTGCACTGTTTGCCTGTCACTGGTATCCGGGTTTCCTGTGGAGGAAACTGAGAATGGTTGGAAACCAAGTGATCCCTTCCTTGTGAGAGGAGCCAGAGAAGGCTGTTGCTTCTCTGTCTTGGGGTTGGGGACCAGTGTCCCTGTTGGTTAGGGGCTTATTGCTCCCGAAGTAGATGGTTTGAAAGTAATACAAGAGGAACTGCTCCCAACTGTCAAGTGGTCAGGTGTAGATGATTGGGCCTGTAGGACCATGGAGATTTGCTATGCAAATGGGGACCTTGTTGACAGGGTTGACAATGGTGAAACTGCTGTGGCATAAGATGAGGTCATGCTCACTGGATGCAGCTTTATATATTTGCGCCTTTCCTCTGGAAAGGTCAGTCTGTCCAGGGTTTACACTCCATAATTTTTTGTCCTTGTGGAGGACTGTGCAAGCTCATGAGCAGGAGTGATGGTGCTGGACACAGTTAATGCAGACCAGAGGAGGGGCACAATGAACATCTGGATGTGATACATGTCCACACACCTGACACGTGGGGTTGGCTTCACATTAGGAGGACATGTGCTAAACCTCCAGCACTTAAAGCAACACATTTAGGGAGGATCGTACAGTTTTAGATCACACTGGTAGATCATCACCTTGGCTTTCTCAAGTAACATGTCACCCTCAAAAGCTAAGATGAAGGCACTGGTGGGAACCCTGTTGTCCTTCGGACCCCTATAGATGCCCTAGATAAAATACACACCTCACCACACTAGGTTCTTCTGCAGCTCATCATCAGATTACAGCAACAGATATTTATGGAAGATTATACTCTGGACCATGTTAAGACTCTTGTGTGGAGGTACTGTAACAGGAACATCACCCAGCTTCTCACAGGTGAGTAATGCCTGAGACTGGGCTGGGGATGATGTCATTATCAAGACTGACCCAGATCTCATCTTGGACATACCATCCACCTCTTCACACTTGTCCTCAAGATGTTCAACAAAGAACAGAGGCTTGGTTGATGTAAAGGAGTCCCCATCAGTGTGAGAGAAAACTAAGTATCAGAGGGCATGGACACAGCCAGAGCTATGCTTACCTGGCTAAGCCTATATAACTGAGGTGTGGCAGGTTGCTCCACCATTGCACCGTATAGTGGTTGCTGAGGCATGCACAATGTTTATGGTGTAGAGGAATGTAAGCACGACACAGTCCCCAGCTCAGTCCCCTGGGTTTGCCAAGCCTGTACTCAGAAAATTAATGCTGAGACCTTGAGGTGCATCAGCGTGGCTTTAAAAACATTCACTCATATGAAATTCAGATTGCCCTTAGTTTTGCATAATGTCTTTGGAGCAATGGATGAAGTAACAGAACCAGAACATTGTCCTCAATGATAAGTGTTCATTGAAGACAGGGTTATCCTAAGGAGTGGTCCAGGAAAGAGTGATGGAACTGCTGTTATTTTCTATCTACATAAATGCTGATGATGTTGGGATGTATGGGCAAGTGACTGTAATAAGATACAAGTTAACATAGAAAAAATTTGTAGTTGGTACGATGAATGGCAGCTAGCTCTGTAATTGTACAAAAATGAAAGATAATGTAGTTGACTAGGAATAACAATCACATAATGTTTTAATACAGTATTAACAGTGATCTGCTTCAAACAGTTACACTGATTAAATATTAGGTGTAACATTGCATAGCAAATATGAAACAGAATGAGCATTGTAAGAATAGTTGTGGGGAAAGTGGATGGTTTGTCTTAAGTTTATTGGGAGAATTTTGGGAATTTAACCTAATCAAATCTCTTTGCTCTCTCTCTCTCTCTCTCTCTCTCTCTCTCTCTCTCTTTCTCTCTCTCTCTCTTTTTTTTTTTTTTTTTTTTTTTTTTTTTTTTTTTTTTTTTTTTTTTTTTTTTTTAATATTAGGAATCATTATTCAAATTGCTACTTACTGATACAGGAGAATATACTGTTCGAATTTGTTCATGTATATCAATTTATGTACAAGTTTTTGAATTACCAGATTAATTATCTTTTTTTATGAAATACATGGAATGGTCAGTTTATTAATTGAAGGAAACCTTTAGATACCATGCAACATGCTATAATGGCTCTGGTAACGCAAAGGTATCATATACTTCACTAACACTTTCCGCATATATAAGCATCAAATATTGAATTAATCAGACACTCTAGTGGCTACATTACAGAATGGACCTTGCAATCCCTACCACATAATCTAATATCCATTGCAACTACCAAGGGCTGTATTGTGGAGTTAGAATTATCATGTAATACTGTAAACAGGACCAACATTTCACTTACCAGCTCATCTGCCTCTAGTGGAAGTTCCAGAAGTGAATGTTTTATGGGCCTCCTTGAATACTGATATGTTATGTTTCCTTGAAAATAGGTGGCAGCAAATTTTCTGAAATTATATTGAGACAAATCTTCTCTCGGACCATCATCTGGTTGTGGTATGTCAACTTTGCCATCAATGTGTTTGTCTGTAACCTAAGTGGAAAAACTTAATAAACATATGATAATCAGATATTTCTATTCAGAGTATTAAGTAATAACCACACCATACTTTTATAATACTTCAGAGATGTATTCTGATTCTGTTAAAATATTAAGTATGTAATATGAATCTGAGAGGAACATGAGTTTGTAACAAAACAGGAAGAATATAAATAAATGTTTTAATTGCATATTGTCAAATTGCTGTCTCCTTCAACACATTGTACAGTAATTTAGGTATCAGTGTACTTCACTACAACAGCAGTTGATAGATGAACAAACATCTTAAACATAAAACAGTTATTACCTCTTGAGTTTCTTGTTGTTCAAAGTCAAACAGCATGTCAACAATACGACCATATTCATTTGAGTCTTCATCAAATGCCTCAGGTTGTATGGCATCTGCAACTTTCATCTCTTCCAGGAATTCTGTCAGTCGTCTCTGTTGAATATGATAAAGGAATCAATAAGCGCTGTAGGAAATACAAAGAAAATGCTTTCACACATTAAATTATTTAAAATTTACATGACATGCTTCTTATTGTCTAGTTCAAAGTGCATGTGGTACAGAAATAATGAAAGAAGTTATTTATGAAGGAACTGCAGAGACTTAAACAGTTTTAATGATTACATTTTTAAAGTAAGTTTTGTCAATAGTAGATATTTAAATGTACATGCAATAGTAGCAGAGTTTTCATCTCATACATTATAAATAATACTTACAAATATTAATGACTGATAACTTATATTTTAATTATCTCCTGTAAGCTTTGCTTGTTCCATAAGCTATTAAGTCAATGTCTTCAAACATTTTTATCAGTGAATATTATAGAGGAAAAAATTCCTAACAGGAAAAATATATGTAAGAAAATAGATGAAGTCCACTCACCAGGCGAAGGAGCACAGGCAGCGATAGTAACAAACACACACACACACACACACACATACACACAAACGCCAGCCTTCGCAGGCCAGCCGCCCCGTCCCTTCTGCCTAATGGGGCGGCTGGGCTGCGAAGGCTGGCATTTGTGTGTGTCTGTGTGTGTGTGTTTATTTGTTACTATCGCTGCCTGTGCTCCTTCGTCTGGTGAGTGGACTTCATCTATTTTCTTTCATATATTTACAGTGATATATGTTAAATCAATTTCCTATCTGAAAACCATTAAAGATCAAATAGTAATATGAAACCAGTGGTCAGTGCACACCCCCTCTCGCCCCCTCTCCCAACCACCCCCCTTTCAACACAAACAATGGAAAATAAATAAACTTTGAGATTTGTTGGTGTATATATACTTATTTTTCTTTTCTTCTTTTAGTAATAAACAAACATCTTATCAATAATATTTACACTATTAAAGCAAAATTATGTTGTCTCGTATAATAAAAAGGAAATAATATGCTAATCATATACAGACAAAGAAATATAAATTCTATGTAAAATGGAAAAGTTCCTAGCAGGAAAAATATATATAAAAAATAGAAGATGTTTACTTACCAGGTGAAGGAGTACCGGTAGTGACAGCAAACATAAATAACGCAAAAACAAACACACACAAAAGCAAGCTTTCGCAAACCTTGTTGCTTCTTCAGGCAGAGTAGGGAAGGAGGGGGAAAAGGAAAGGATGAGGGTTTTAAGGGAGTGGATAAGGAGTCATTCCAATCCTGGGAGAGGAAAGACTTACCTTGGGGAAAAAAAGGATGGTAAACAGATACACACACACTCACACATATACACACGCAAACACATATTGTTATCTTATCTTAGCTAACTTTCCTTTTGTTTTCTTTCCCAACATGTTCATCTTCAGTTTACAAATGTCTGTGGCACCTGCAAAACTGAATATTTCTTCAAGACTTTCTAGTGCAATAGCTACATACATGAGAAACATTACAGATGGTAATAGTCAAAACTCTCCCTCACATGGTTATTCATAAAATTTAAACTGTCCTCTTCGGCTATACACCTAAAACATCTTTCTCATCATGATTATTCATGATGCAGTTATCCCACAAAAGAATTTCCAGAGTAGTAAATACATCAAAACACCCAACACTAAGTTATATAAATAAATGCTGATTCTCAATGCAGTGAATTATGAGATTTTTCATATTTATAAAAAGATAGTTTGTTCTATTCATACTCTTGTTACAGCAGTACAGTTTTAAATTTCAGAAAACAGGAACATACATCAATAGAAGAGATGGAACAATCTTTATTGGAGAAATTTACAGCTATACTGTAAAATTTGATGTATTGTTATCTGGTGCTTTGTGTGAGCTTAAACCTGTATCCAATTTCAGGTCACACTCTGACAGCACTGCTATTACATGTAATGCAGGAGTAGTTTGTGGACAAAGCAAAGAAATGGTGAGTGAAAGAGGGAAGGGAAGTGATATCAGGCAGAAATTTAAGTTGTCAAACTAATCCAACTGTAACTGAATAAGGTGTATTACTTTTATATTTTATTCTGGCAATCACAGGTGAAAATTTAATAATCAGTTTTGTGTGCTCGGCTTCAAGCTTTACTACGTTTGCAAACATTTGGCCTCAGCCACAATATTGTTAATATTCCACCAACATACATCTAAAATGCTTTGCAATTTATTTATTTATTGAAACTTCCTGGCAGATTAAAATTGTGTGCCAGAACCGGGATTCAAACCTGGGACCTTTGCCTTTCACAGGCAAGCGCTCTACCGACTGAGCTATCCCGACACAACTCACGATGCCGCCTCACAACTTCACTTCCGCCAGTACCTCACCTCCTACTTTCCAAACTTCAAAGAAGCTCTCCTGTGAAACTTGCAAGACTAGCACTCCTGGAAGAAAGGATATGGTGAAGACATGGCTTAGCCACAGCCTAAGGGATGTTTCCAGAATGAAACTTTCACTCAGCAGCACAGTGTGCGCTGATATGAAACTTCCTGGCAGATTAAAATTGTGTGCCGGAACCGAGACTCGAACCTGGGATCTTTGCCTTTCGCAGGCAAGCGCTCTATGGACTGAGCTATCCCGACATGACTCATGATGCCACCTCACAACTTCACTTCGGTCAGTACCTGGCCTCCTACTTTCCAAACTTCACAGAAGCTCTCCTGCAAAACTTGCAAGACTAACACTCCTGGAAGAAAGGATATGGTGATGACATGGCTTAGTCACAGCCTAAGGGATGTTTTCAGAATGAATTTCATTCTGGAAACATGCCTCAGGCTGTAGCTAAGCCATGTCTCCACCATATCCATTCTTCCAGTTTCATTCTGGAAACATCCCTTAGGCTGGGGCTAAGCTATGTCTCCACCATATCCTTTCTTCTGGTTTCATTCTGGAAACATCCCTTAGGCAGTGGCTAAGCCATGTCTCCACCATATACTTTCTTTCGGTTTCATTCTGGAAAGATCCCTTAGGCTGTGGCTAAGCCATGTCTCCACCGTATCCATTCTTCCAGTTTCATTCTGGAAACATCCCTTAGGCTGTGGCTAAGCTATGTCTCCACCATATCCTTTCATCCGGTTTCATTCTGGAAACATCCCTTACACAGTGGCTAAGCCATGTCTCCACCATATCCTTTCTTCCAGTTTCATTCTGGAAACATCCGTTAGGCTGTGGCTAAGCCATGTCTCCACTATATCCTTTCTTCCAGGGGTGCTACTCTTGCAAGTTTCGCAGCAGAGCTTCTGAGAAGTTTGGAAAGTAGGAGGCGAGGTACTGGCGGAAGTGAAGTTGTGAGGTGGCATTGTGAGTCATGTCGGGATAGCTCAGTCAGCAGAGCGCTTGCCCGCATAAGTCAAAGGTGCCAGGTTCGAGTCTCGGTTCCAGCACACAATTTTAATCTGCCAGGAAGTTTCATATCAGCACACACTCCGCTGCAGAGTGAAAGTTTCATTCTATTTATTTATTGTTTGTATAAAAGAGGCACAATGGCATTTGTTACTATAAAAAGAGTGGTAATGAAAGTCATCATTCCTCTCTAATGTAAAGAAAAAAATGCAAAGCCCTTCAGATATATGTTGGTTGAATGACAATGATGTGATTATGGCCATGTGTTTGAGAGTGGACTAGAGACTGAAGCTAGCCACATAAAAATGACTAAGAACACTTTGAGTCCCAGACCCTCTGGAGTGAACATGTAACAGAATCCCTGTCATTTCTGGCAACTCTCAAATTAATTAACATTTCATTCTTATAACCTTATTTAATGATATGGATACATTTTAGGTAGAAAATTAATGGAAGAAGACAAGCAGTGCTGAGGTGTAGGACCCTCAAAAGGTGCCTGCCACATGAGCTTTGCTCAGCCTTGGAACTGAAAGAGCTAAATTTGCTACTGTGATGGGAAGAATAAAATACAAAAGTTAAACATTTAGGTGCTTAAATTGTATATTGTAATAGGTATCAAAAGATGTCTCCTATTTTTGCAGCTAATAGTATGTGAGATTTTATTAAATGTAAAGAAATGTATACTATAAGTGCAGATGCTATAACGGTATACAATGCTTACAGATAATTGAAAAAGGTTATAAACAATGGGGATGGATATTTTAAAGATGTGTTACTGTTAAATATGTTTGTCAATGAAGTCATTTTTGAGAAAAATAATACTTGTCATCCTTTTTATCCAGCTCTTTTAGTTACTAGCTCCTGTCTGCTTTCTGAAATTTGTACTTCATTGACAGGTTTTTGGAATTTGATTTAGAAACTAATTTCCTGTATATCATTGAAAACTCTTCTAGTTGCATACAAGTAGCACTGTCACTGCTAAGCTGTATAACAAGCAGAATAAATAGAACTTTGTATTTACAGATGTTGGCAACAATTTATTTATTTATTTATTGAAAATATCAATATAATGAGGCCAATATTTCACTATCACTAGGAGAGAAGAAGCAGTTACATTAAAGGACTATGGAGGCTACAGCCTTTTTCTCCAAAGTAGCACTTTTCTTTTTTAATTTACTTGATTAAATGCAGCAAGCAAAACATGAATGCCCTTAAGTATACAGACAGATTATTTTCAATACACTTGGGATTTTACAATTTGTCTGTATTTTATTAATGTAAACTGACTCTTTTCACATTGTTAAAGCTTGATCATGTTTATGGAATCCACATAACACCTTGAGTGAATAAGTGAATACAGTGTCAAAATTAGAGGCTAGATAACAACTCATTGTAAAAATGATTGTTGAGCTGCAGGCAGGCATGTGAAATAGACTTCATCAGAAGAAGAAACACATATGTTTCATACAATTACTCAGACATAAAACAAGCATGCATGACCAGCATCTCTACATGCTCCAGCTTAACAAGCATCTTGATATGAGTGAGGAGGAAAGGGGAGTTGAGTGGAAGGATATGGAGGGTGAAGGATGCCAGACAAGGATGGGGATAGAACTTCCTGCATTGTATGAGTGAAGAGGTGTGTGTTGGAGGGGAGGAGGAGTGGAGGGGGAAAACTGTAAAATGAGAAAATATAATAACAAATTACTTAAAGGGATATTGAAAGATAAGGGATCCAGGATAATAAGTGGGGCAGAGGGGACTGTTGGGCATGGGGGTAGGGAAGTTGAATTACCTAAGGTTGAGGCCCTGGTGCTTGCAGTTCTGTAGAATGTCTTGAAGGGACAACTCCCATCTCCACAGTGCAGAAAAGCTGGTGGTGTAGGGAGGGATCCAAATGGCCAGGGTTGTAAAGCAGCCATTGAAATGAAATACAGTAGAACCCCGTTATTACACTTTTCAAGGGACTTCAGTGAAATGGTGTAAAATGCATGAAAATATAAAATGCCGGAAATAATATTTTAAATGGTAAAATATGCTTACTGGAACACCCTTGCATTTTCTTAGTTTACTTGTGATATAAGTACATAATAGGCATCAAAATACTCACCAGGAAGTTTTGTTATATAATGAAGGTTATCCAAATTTTTACCTTTTTAAGCACCAGGCAATACTGGAACTGGTAATTTTATTGGAAGTACAATTATTTACATAATTTCATTCATCATAACTGATTACTCAGCAAGCCTTTAACTGGCATTAATCATTTATGTAGAAAACTGCATACGTTCCATTCTTTTTGTATTTTCCGAAGTCTCACAGGACGATATTCAAGAATTTATTCGCATTCTCAAGTGCAAATATATGCATAAGTATTTCTGTGATGTTTTCATAGGGTCGGCATCTCACCTTATTATCGCTTTTTTAAGGTTATAATGTATCATGCACCCTTCAATATGCAGAAAAACATACACAAGCAAACCACCAGTCTCACCGTTTATGAAACATCAATAAAAATACTTAGATAAATATTTGCATTTTACAATGAGAATAAATATTCAAAACACATCATGCAAAGTTTTGAAAAACTATCAGTTCCGTAAACAAAGTCAAACTGATAATCCGCACGATGGCTGATGGGATACTATACTCCCATCAGCCACTGCGTCATAAGTCAACCAGGCACATACTGCAAACAACAAAATGCAAAATATATGTTTGAATAAATGCAGAGTGTCAAGAAACTTGACTGCATAACATTCATAAACACTATACTTTAAGGTGGAAGGCATACCAGTGTCAATTTATGTTAATTACATCATGTTTTCTTCACAAACATTGTTTCAAAAAGCGTAAAACATGGGAAAAGTATAACTGTGTTACAGGTAAAACAGGGGTGAATTAACATTGTGAACATAGGAAATTTGATGGGACCAACAAAAAATGGTGTAAATGGCAGGAAATTGTAAAATGTGGGAATGTAAAATAGGGTCTTACTGTATGTTGTTTCAGCTAAATGCTGGGATAGGATAAGGGACTGTGATGGGATTGGAATACGAACAGCTGTGTGGGTGGATTGGGCAGGTCTTGTATTGGGTTCTTCCATAGGAATCTGATCGCTGTGGAAAGTGACTGGGATTGGGAGGGGCATAACGATGAACTACAATGTTGTGGAGGTTGGGTGAGTGATGTAACACCAAATTTAGAAGGTGTTGGAAGGGTATTTGGTAGGATGTCTGATGACTGATGGGTGTAATTTAATTGATCCAATCCGAGGAGCTTTCCTCTGTGGCCAGTGGAGGGAGGATTGGTGGTGAGTGGGTATATAGCACAGGAAATCTGTCTGCAGACTATGACAGGGGGGATAATGTCAGTCTGTGAAGTCCTTTGTGAGGGCTTCAGCATATTGGGTAAGGGACTTCACATCACTGTGTATTCACTATCCACATGTGGGAAAGATGCATGGGAGGGATTTTTTTATGTGGAATGGATGGCAACTATCAGAGTGCAAGTAGTGTTAGTAGTTAGTAGATTTAATGTGGACAGATGTGTGGATAGAGCTGTTAGTGAGGTGGATGTTAACTTCTGGAAGGCTGATATGCTGGGTTGAGAAGCACCAAGTGACTCTGATGGGAGAGGAGTTAAAGTTGTGTAGGAACAATGACAGGGCAGACTGGTTCTGAGTGCAGGGAGAATGAATAGGTTGGGATCTGTTTTGAGGTTGTCTAAAGCTGTCCTTTGCTCTGTCGACCCCAAAACAAGACCTGCCCAATCCAACAACCCAGCAGTTCTTATTCCACTCCCATCAGAGACTTCTGGCTCCTTTACAAACCAGGCCACCTGGATCCTCCCCTCCACCACTGGCTCTTCTGAGCTGAGCAGATGGCGAGTTGTCCTTTCAACACATTATATGGTTCTGCAACCACATAGGTCTCAACCTAAGATAACTTACCATCCCTACACCCCATACCTTACAGTCCCCCACCCCCACTGACTATCCTGTATCTCTTTCCTTTTAATATCCCTTTAATTAATCAATTAATTTTACATTTTACAGTTTCCCTCCTCTCCAACACCCCCACCCTACACACAAAACCACCTCTGTTTTCCTTTCCTGCCCATCCCCTTCACTGCATTCCAAGCTGCGTCTCACATTCCCACCTATCAGAGCCTTTAAAATCATAAAATGTAGGATGTTCAATCCCCACACTTTCCTGGCATCCTTCCCCCTCCATTCCCCTCTGCTCCCACAATCACTCACTGCCAAGATACTTGTTTCACTGGAGTGGGAAAAGATGGTGTTCATGCATGCTTGATTCATGTCTGAGTGATTGTATGAACATATGTGTTTCTTTTTTGGATTATGTCCATGGCCAAACATTTTAATTGTGTGAATGTGCATGCCTCTGGCTCTTTATGGAGAGTTGTTATCAATCCTCTATTAGTGGTATGCCAACCTGAATCATCCATTATTAAATAAGTGCATACAATAACATAATGAGGGTATTTTACAACATTCTGTATACACATACGTCAAGCTGTGATAGGCACATAAAAAAGATACTCAAATGTGTCACTCATACAATCAAACAGGCACACATCACAGATACAAAATAATAATCTCCGGCCACTGCACTCCTAATCAACAAATTACACTCTGTGGTAAGAGAACAGGAGGAGAAGGGAAGGGAAGGAGGACTTGTCATATATCATGTGTACTTTTGTACAATATGTTAATAATAATATGTAGGTAGGGAACAACTCGCCGTAAAGACGAACATTGAACTGCCGACACACACAAATAAAAGACACACAAACACACACACACACACACAATTCTAAATTTTCGGCCGGGGCCTTACTCAGAAAGAGAACACTCATCCACACACATCGACCATCTCTGGCTGCCCAACACAGTCTGCCTCAGACTGAGTCAGACTGTCTTGGGTGGCCAGAGATGGCTGATGTGTGTGGATGAGTGTGCCTGAGTGATTGTGTGGATAAGTGTTCTCTTTCTGAGGAAGGCCACAGCTGAAAATTTAGAATTGTGTGTGTGTTTGTGTGTCTTTTATTTGTGTCTGTCGGCAGCTCAACGTTCATCTTTACGCTGACTTGTTCCCTATCAACATATTATTATTAACATCTCTTACTGTACCTTCCACTGTTGTTATTTTGTACAATATGTGATCCACTGTAAAATAATAAATACAAATACAAATATAAAATTGCTATAAGGTGGTGGGGACAGATACAGCACAGCCTTACAGAGCATGTAAGTACTAAAGGGTTGGAAAGAGATAACATAAGAATGGAATGGGAAGGGCAGGGAAGCAAAAAAACAGACACATAAATGGAATGGGAGAGGTGTAGGAGTAGGACTGTTGGGTATGGTAAAGAAAGGAGTTATCATATGTTGAGAGCTTACTTATCTCTCCTCCCAATTCCAAAGTGGCATCTCCTTACATCAATTTAGTACTTAGATGCTCTATAAGACTGTGCTGTATACATCTCCACCACTGCCTTGAAACCTTCCTTTCCTGCAACTTGACATAAGTCTTTTTAGTGATTTGTAAATTATCGCCATTATATTAATGAATTGCAACCTGTATCTTTCACTGTAAATGAATGCAATGATTTATGAAATTATGTAACTGACATTTTAAAGGATTTTGTTTCAGAAATCTATGATATATTTTTATACATGGTAATGTCTTCATATTTTTAGGTTTCTTAACTCTACTTATCTCTTGGTCATTTTCACTACTTTCTGGAATAAAATATTAAAATAAATAATGGAGAAGACAACTGAAATTGATTTAGTAATCTCTCAAAGAGGGAGAAGTCTTTCTATATTTGGATAGTTTCTATCAATAAATGGATTTTATATAAGTATATATCATGCCTAATTGTCCCAGTATGTCTGAAGAGCAAGGGAAGAGTGAATGATGACTTTTTAACAATAAACTGATAAAACACTGTTTTAATAGAAGTGAAATAGCTCTACTATGTGAGAAGTAAGATCACACAGAATAGCCAAGGCAAGGAAGACATCAGAAGCTCCATAACTGAAGAACATTTTTTGATAAATAGTTCTAGTGATTTCATATATTGGCCTGGAAATGAGGGAGAAGTTCCTGAAAATGTATGCTTGGAGCTCAAGGCAGTAGAAGGACAAATATGGATGCATGACAACCTACAAAAAAAACTGAAGTCATTTGAAATGTAGTGCTCTCAATGAAAGTTATGCATGATGTGGACAGTCAAAGTACTAAACCAAAAATAATGAAAAACAATAGCTATGGGGGAGACATCTATAGAAGACCTTAGCTAACAGATGACTTGGACATTTGCTACAACAACCACAAATAGTTGACTTTGTGATGTAGGTGAGCTGTGACATTGTCCCTGGAAATAACATTACCATTTTTCATATATTTATATAACTGTATAATAAGTAAATTCCCAACAAATGGAAATCCATATTTCTTGTTGAACTTAGGTTCATTACAGAACATTTTTCTATAGTTCATTTGCAGAGATTGAGATCTGTTTTTATCTCAATTGATTATACAGTACAAAAAGGTAGCAGGCAGAGGATTTAAAGACAAAAGGATTAAATGACTAACAAGACAATTTTATAGATGTGCATGTAAAAAGTAGTTTTATTTGATTATCCTCCATTTATCAATTAATAAATTTCAAAAGGCACTTGCAAGTACAAACTGAGAAATTAGTATGATGATGAACATGCTGCATAAAATAAAACAAGTGCACTCAGGATCATAAATTGAATTTGGGATACAATACTTACAAGTAGAATTTCAGTTGCAATGAGCTTGAACAATATTTTCACCTTTTTTTCTATATTTTTATTGAGATATAATGAAAAATATTATTCCAAATATTCTGTTGATATGTGTAGTGTTGATAAATTATAGTCAGATCTTAAATAAAAATAACTTATACAAATTTATTATGAATTTTCACACTTCTTTATTTACAAAATAAAATTTTTAACTGGTTTAAATGAGTATACACCATATATATTACACTGTCACTTACACAAAAGAGATAATTGTGGTGCACTCCTGTCTACACAACTGACAAGAAAGCAACAGGCCTATATGCAGTCATAAAGAAATTAAAAATGAAACTTTATCACAAAAAGCACCATTAACCTACTTCTAAACAATGCACGTAATTCTGATAAAACTGACAAATGACACACACATACAATACATGAGTAGACTTTGAGTAGACTAAAATACCCACATACATGTACAAACGATAAGAGTGAGTCATGAAGTATGTTAACCAATAAAACAGAAATACCAATACACAAATGTAAATGTATGCTTTAATGGGTAAATAACATCAAGAAAGATCATTAAAATGCTTTTCTGTTTTTATGCAGTATCTAATAATTATCAAAATTGAATTCAGAATATTTGGTAGTACATCTACTTTATGATAACCATACACCAAGGACTAAAATATACTTAGTCAAGGACACCTTATATCTTTAAAAAGAACTTTTACTAATCATCATCATTCTCAGCTGTACAGTCTTACATTATGTTTTTAGTCATTTTTTGATGTCCTTGGCTATTTGTGATTTGTTTACACTTTACAGAGACAAATGTGGCAGGGTAGACACACAATTTAAATGAATCAATTAATCATATATACAGTACCTATCTTTCTTCTTTACCATAATAGAAATTATAATACTGGAAATCACAGTCAAGTTCATCTAAAGAAAGGTATAAAAGGATCAAATTTGTAATATACCAATAGACGCTGGGATGAAGTGGGATATTTATAGAAAAATAATAATTTTCTAGAAATTAAATAGAATCACCAGCTAAATATGATATAAAAGATATGAATAACTTCAAGGGAAATAAACTTCCTGTATGGAAAGTTCAGATCAATGATCTGTTAACATTGCCTATGTATAGTGTACTGGATAATGGAAACAAATATATTAAAAATATAAACAATGAAATTTGAAAAAATTACAATAATTAGAAAAGTCAATTTTTCACCCTGAAAATGAGCTGTCAAGGAAGATATGAGAATCTGTTGTTGCTTTCCAGTGAAAGAGTCAAACAGGGAAGGATTTATTTCTACTATTATTTGAAGGTTCAGTTACATGTGAACAGTTGTAATGAGTATGCTACATAGTATTCTGTTTTGTGTAGTGTGGATGAAAGGCAGGGAAGTGTGGAGCACAGCACTTTAACATACAGCCTGCTTTTTTTTTTTTTTTTTTTTTTTTTTTTTTTTTTTTTTTTTTTTTTTTTTTTAAGAATACCAGCATGGGAAGGGTGTAGATAATTGAGTGCAATATTCTCATCAAAACAACAGATTATCAACAATACTTATCACAATTCCATGAACTATTGCAGTGAAGTTTGAAATTTAACCCAGGACAATAGCACAAAGTCCAGTGATTGTACACCAATGCCACCATCTATCCATTCTTTACTGACAATGAAACTTTCCTGTGGGGTATACAAACAAATGGACTACTTTTAAGTCTTGATGCAATTCAGAAGCATGTATAGGTGACTTCAAGAAGCAATAATGCATAACAAGCTACACAAGACATTAGAAAAATAATCATAATTTAAGAATGGCAATCAAAAGGGTCAAAAACTCCAGGGTTAACAGAAATCAGATACACTAACTGCCACAAACATATTTAGATAATGAAGATGTAAAAGTTTGTAAAAAATGGAAATAGTTGTAGCACACACTCAATAAACAGTAAGGAGACCATTGCTTCATAATAAAAATGCATTACAAACTGATGACCAGAAGGCAAGGAAGATTAGGGTTTAATGACTTGTTGCCATTAAAGACAGAGAACAAGCTCAGATTGTTTCTACTAAAGATTGGGAGGAAAAGAGGCAAAGGAGCCATGCTCTTTGAATTCAACTTAAATGAAGATGTTGGGATTTATTCCCATCTGCTTTCATTACTGAAACTCCTGATACCAGTGTTTCATAATAATGGATATGAATGTAATTAATCTATTATCATTTTCATTTTCAAATCTTGTGTTATTCTTTTTTTATAATGTAACTAACTGAAGTAATTTTCTATTATTTGACATTGGAGAAGTTTGTTTAATTAGAAAATATTAATTAGTTCATGCCAGAGGTATATTGTTACAGTTCAGATAGTATGTTAATTAGTATTTTTGTTAGAACTAATTAAATTCTTTTCTCATAATATTAAAGTAGATATTAATATGTTTCACAAGTAGTGTTAGGAAAGTTTTTCCCTCATTAGTTTCTGTATACTTACTGTTAATTACAGAAGTATTGTTGATAAACCTATTTTGTTTAATACATAAATGAAATACTATTAATTGAACCAAGATTTGTATATTAACTTAATCAGTATTATTTATGCTATCTTTTACTATAGCCAGTTGCATGTAATTGTTTACTTTTCATTATAATTAATTAACAAAACATTATTTTCAGTCACATTGTTTGAAAGATATAAATAGGATGTGTTTGCGGCATGTAATAGAGTATTGTTTCATCCTCCAACTGATGCACAATCTATCTCAGTTCAAAGTATTATTTCTCCCGTTGTCTGAGGCATAATCCCCAATAGTTTGGAGGATTGTTTCGGCTGCGATCTGAGATCCAATCCATGCCAGTTTGAAATTGAATTTTGAACAACTATGTAAATGATTGTCAGTGTTATTTGTGCAGAAAGTGCATCTACTGCAATTAATTAATATTTGTGCACATTACAATGTACATCTTGAACTGTTGTATTCCACACACAAACAGCGTTTAGTCGTATTATTGATGTGTGGAAATGTGTTCCTGGTCACATTGATTGTAATTAATGAGGCTTATAGGCTGTGTGTTGCCTTCATTATTTGTAGTGAATTAGTTTTTGCCCCATGAGATTTCAGCTGCTACTGAGAGCAATCGCCAACAAGAACACCAAGAATCATCAGTCTATGAACATGTAACAGCACAAATTATCATGGCATTTACCTGGAGTTATTTAGGGAAATGACAGAAAACTCAAATCTGGATGTCCAGAGAAGTAGCTCAATCTCAATACTTCTGAGTGTGAGTCCAGTGTGCTAACAAGTGTGCCACCTTGCTTGGCATCAGGCAAAGGATATTGTCTACAATGTTTGTTTGTAATACTGTAAAACATATATTTAATATTTTTAATGTATAGTTTATTGAAATAGTTGTACACTTGGTGAACAGCAGAAGACCAAGAGAGTATTATTTTATAAATATAAATAAACATTTAACAATGGAAAGTCCAGGTTGGAATAATATAATGACGATAGGTTGCAACTCACTGTAAAGGCAATCACTCACATACAGGCAGTTGTGTAGAAAAGACCATCACACTCACATCTACACAACAAAAAGTTTTCAGCCACAGCCATCACCAGAGCACACACTTATTCATACACTTATGTATGTACAACTCCTGCACACAGGTGTTATGCCCCAAGTATTGCTTGAACAGTAAGCACATTTCTGAGTGGGGGGGAGGGGATAAAAGGAAGAATGCAGTACAGGGCGAGGAAGGGGAGGGGGGAGATATCTGCACTGCATGACAGAGTGTGCAGAAACTATCAGATATTACATTGGTGGAAGAGGATGTAAACTTTCTAAAACAGTGATGGCTGGGGAAGTGGGGTACAACAGCAAGAAGGAGAGAAGAAGAAAAGAGGGGGAAGTGGTGAACAGTTGGGAGGAAATATGAATTGGGTTGAGGTTTATGATAGAGAGCAAGGGATTTGTTGGGTGGGGGATGTGAGGATATTAGGTTACCACATATTAAGGCCAGGATACATATTATGAGACCAGTGAGTGCATTGTAAGGACCCATCTGTGCAGCTCAGAAAAGCTGGTGGTGGAAGGAAGGATTCATCAGGTGGCCTGTGTTGTGAAGCAAATACTGAAATCAAGCATTTTATGCTTAGCTACATGTTGTGCCACGGGATGGCCAACCTAGCTCTTGTCCAAAGTTTAATGGTTACCATTCATTCTGATGGACAGTTGTTTACTAGTCATACATTATAAAAGGCTGTGCAATGATTGAAGCAGAGGTGGTAAATGACACAGCTAATTTCACAGATGGATAAGCTTGTGATGCAACTGGAATAGTAAGTGCTTGGTGAATGGATCTGGTAGTCTTGCATCAGGATGTCCCACCAGGTTATGATCTCTGTTTCAAGGGATGGGATTGGGAATGACATAGGAATGGACTAACATGTTGTGAAGATTGTATTGGTTATTGATCACTTCTTTGGGAACATTGGGAAGGATCTTGGGTAGAATGTCTCTCATTTAATGGCATGATGGTAGATAATCAAAGCTCTGATGAAATATTTGATATTGGGGGGGGGGGGAGGGTTATGGAAGGGAAATCTGTTTCCAGACTAAATCTGAGGGATAATTCCTGAATGGGAAGAACTTTGTGAGACATTCAGCAGATAGTTTATATTAGATTTACTGAGATGTCTATCACCAAAATTAGCAATAACCCTAATACCATAAGTAGCTGAACTTAGATGTATCACCATACTTCTTTCAATTCAATCTCTCATCAATGCACACACCTAAAATGTTTGAATATTCTACCTTAGATACGGACTTCTATCCAAAGTCTATGTTTATTAATAGTGTCTTTCTAGGGAAACGTGGCAAGGGAGTTCTCGTCACTGCAAATACACCATCTGTTGGTGGCCAAGCTGTATGGGAGGAATTTTTTGGGCTGAATCCATTCCCTTCCCCTCCCCACCCCTCTCCATTCCAAATTGCACTCACTGTTGAAGAAATAGTCAAGACATGCCGGGCAGTGACAAGGATCACATGTGAGAGAGTTGAGCATCTGTGACTGTATGTGTGTGTGTGTGTGTGTGTGTGTTTGTGTGTGTGTGTGTTATCTGTTTTACATGCCTGTCTGCAGTGCAGCAATTGTCTTTATGGTGAGTTGCACTTTACAAGGTGCACCAGTAAAGATATTCTGTTTGTAACTCTTGCCTCCTATATTTCATTAGACCACTCACTGAATTTTCAGATACACTTTGAATACTCATTATGTTATTGAGAATAAGAATCTGTTTATAACTTCTAATGGTGAAAAATAATTATATTATGGACAAGAAATGCCTAGAGGGAAGAAGACACTGATTTGTCAATATGAGTTGAAAGACATTAAAGGACTTCGTCATGATAACTGACGTATCCAATATCGCTCTAAGCAGCAATCAAAGCATGAATGAACATATATATAAATAAATGTAAGGTAACATTGTGAGTAAACTTCTCAGTTTTGTTCACATTAATATCAATGACTCAGCACCTCTACTGTTCAGTGAGCTGTTACCTTTACTTATAAAATTATTTACATTTCACCTGGACTTTCTAAAGCCATAACTAGTAATAAATGTAATTTAAGGAGGTTCCTGGGTCTAATGGAAATTGCAATATACAGATTTTCTGTCAGGCTTTCAATTTATATATCAATTGTTCTGACCAGTATTGGATGCTACTAATGAAGAAAGTAATTTTTAAACTGCTACTGACACTTCACTCCATAAATTAAAGGCAAGTTTCAAGGAGTATTCACGAATACGAAAACAGACACATAAGTATGTAGTTGTAAGGATGGTTAGAAAAATAAATATAGCCACAGCAGGTGATGCAGTTCTGAGTAAAATTTGTCTTTTGTGAATCATACAAGCCATCAGCATATTGTATGGAAGTTCCCTGGAGTAAAAGTAGCCATACAGAGAGCCAAATATAATTCTAAAACTGTACAAAGTTTGTACAAGTACTGTGCAGTTATTTAGTACATATAACCAAAGCACATAAACAGAAAGCAGCTTGTTTAAATTACATACTTATACAATACTTTCAAACAAGAGTAAAACAAAATAAATAAGTTTCAGCAATATTCAGTGACTGTTAAGTAACACCGAGGAGAAACATGACACAACAGAAAGTATAAGTAAAAAGCACAAGAAACACATCCCCAATAACAGTCAACGCAAACCTAGTTGGCATGCAAAACTTTTACATAAATTTAAAAGTGCAGAAAACTAATGCCAAATGCACAAAGATTTATGAATGGCATACTATTATTATAGACCTACATATTATGTCAATTCAGATTTATGAGTGGATCCTAAACTGACAAATATTCTTTATGTATTACTGAGTTGCTATGATAAACAGTTAATTAAATTTGTTAGAAAGTCATATTAGAATTGTTACAAAATGTAATGACAATAAGTTGGGTGACATACTACTCATAAAAATATAACTCTTAGGGTAGGAAATGTCTTACAGAAATTGCCCCCCCCCCTTCCCCACCGCCTCTCTCTCTCTCTCTATCTATCTCTGCCCCTTCCCCCTTTCAACTTTTTGTCAATCCTGGTTCAATTCTTTAAAAAGTCTGAATTAAGAATTATTCTGAATTTTTCCCACTATCATTCATTTTTCTCCTAGTGTTATTCTCATTCTAACAGCGTTTACTTCTCTTTACATTCTGTAGAATGGAGGAAAAAAATTTGCAAACAAAATATTATTAACTTATAATACTGCTATTTACCTAATATGAACATCTACTGTCCTCAGAACAGTATATTGGGGCTAACTCAAAAAATTATATTTTTTATGTTTTGGTATTGTAGAGGACGTTTTATGTCAACAAGAAACAGTTATTAAAACTAAATATTACTTTCATTAATTGCAACTTTACCAACTGAATACAATACGAATTAAAACAAAAATGAAGTTTACATTTCTGGATTTGTTAAACAGTGTTATAAGAATTGTAGGAACTAAAATTATAAAACTATAGCTCATTATCTATGTTATTTTACAAATTTATAACTATGTAACTTGAGTAATGATTTAAATAAAATGCTTTTCCATTGGAAATAAGAACAAAAAATGTCTCACCTCCACCAAGGAAAATAAAAAAAATTAAAAACAGGTACATTGACATAAACATCTGAGCTGCCCCAGCAAAATGAGTACATTATAACTGCAGTTCATTCAAGAGTTCTATATAACTTTACAAAAATTATCTGACACGCACTCGAGGTAATGAGTAACGCGTTCGAACATGCTTAATATGTGGTACCTTGTAGTTCTCTTCAGCAACTGCCCTGTAATTCTTTGTACCAGAATTCTTCAATTGTGTTTCCTCTTTCTCTCTCAGCTTGTATAATTCTTGCTGTTTCTTCTTGATGAGCTACAAATGCAATACAAATAAAGATAAGTCAATAATATTATTAAAAAAAAAAAAAAAAAAAAAAAAAAAAAAAAAAAAAAAAAAAAACCACACACACACACATAGGGTGGTCAGAAAATGTTTGAAATGCATTTAATAATGTAGAAGGGCAAAATGTGCTGACACCCAAACTTTAAGAAAAAGGAAGAGTGATAGATAAGTGCATCAAAAAGCATTTTTTATTGTAACAGCTATAAGAATGTTATACTGATGTTAAGAAAATGTTTGAAATACTTCGAAAAACTGATTACACGTGATACTATATGTAGTGCAGCTCATACAGCTTCAGTGCGCACAATGAAACTTGTCCATTGCATACTGTCTATCCATACATATCACTATCTTTAGAAAAGCCAACCACTTGAAGTACGAAGGTGGTACAAATGAACAATAAAATTTGCCATCACATCTTGTAATGGAAATGGAGTTGGATGCCTTGTAGTTCACTGATTCAAGCTTGTCCAGTATCATGGGATGGTTCTAGTAGGCAGTGTCTATCAACGTGCTTCAAAAATAGTAGTCATACAGAGTCAGATCAGATGAATATGGAGGCCAATCCATAATACAGCATTAAATTTGCAATAACCCAATGGAATAACCCTGTTACTGTAGTATTCATAAAGAAAGTGAAACACGTTTTCAGTGTAATGTCGTCTGACACCATCTTGATCTTGCATGAAACATTCAGTGGCTGGTTGATCCTGCAATGCTAGCTGTGTGGTGCCAACTGTTCCACAGTTATAATGTATGTAACATTAATTAGTGGTCATTTCCCACAGAAAAAGGACCAATAATGCCTCTGCTGCATACTGCAATCCAAATAGTAACTTTGGGAGAATATAGTGGTTTTGCTTCACAGAAATGGGGATTTTTCAGAACCCTAAAATTACCAGTTTTGGGTATTAACAATTCCATTCAGTTGGAAGTGTGCTTCACTTGTGAACCAGATGCAGTCAACATCAAATTCTTCATTTTCAACCATTGTGAGAATCTATTTTGCAAAGACAGTCCTCTGTTGTACTGCTTATACAGGTATGGCCTAGTAGCATTGAATTTTGAACGGAAATAGGTGTAGGCTCTGTCTCAGTATTTTCTGCGTGGCAAAACCAACCTATGTTGTTATTCTTAAGATGGATTTCCTTGTATTTTGCTGAATTATTTCAGAAACCATTATGACATTTTCAGGAATAAGTACAGTTTTCCTGGCACAACATTCCCTGTCAGATAATCAGGTACACTGTCCACTGGAATTTGGTGGATATCTTGCACATTAGGTGCTTTTGACACCTTAAACCATGTTTTAAACTGCACCTTGTCACTGTATGGCTCTGTTGTGATCTGCTTTTTTTTTTCTTCATGTATGACACATATCCTGATTTGGATATTAGACATGACACATAGTGATAGATATTCATCATAACTCAGAAAATGTCATCTTCACTGCCACTTCCACAAATGTTGTAACAATTTATCACACATTAGAACTGCTACTAACAGTATCTGCTTTAACCTGGTAGTAGATCTTGAAGATAATACAACAGAAGTAGTGAAAAAACATCATACAGGCTCCACATTGTGGCACAGTTCCTCTTGATGAGCATGCAGCGCAAACTTGTCAAGTCATGGGTAAACAGCCTTGCATAGTTCACTTTGCTAACCTTCTAAACTTGTACAATTTTCCATGGCATCCAGGAGCCCAACTTCACCAACATGTAGTGCACATATTTGTCAGATAACAGTACTATTGGATGGTCTACTTTCTTAGGCTAACTCAATTGCCCTATTCATCACTGAGCTTTTCTATTTCTGATGGACATACACTGGTCAAAACAATTAGGGGATTAGTTGACAAATACAGGTTCTGAAGTACTGTCATTGGTTGAATGAACTAAAATGGTTCAACGTCTTCCTGCCAGTTCTATGGAGTGGAGACAACAACATTACAATAAATCGAGGTAGTGATAATAACAAAAAGTTGATTCAGAGAGGGATGGTGTTGACTTGTTTTTACTCTAATAAACTAATTACACAAGCAGTTGGGTTCAGATAGTGTAGTGATCAGGTAGTGCAATGTGACTTACCAAAGGTTATGGTATGTGGAGCCACAGGAAGGCCATAGTGTAATTTCCAGGACCTGGATGTTATTTCACAAAACAGAAACCATTAAAAGAAGGCATGGCCAAGGTCATCCATGGGTAAAATCAGAAAGAGATGACAGTTACCTCTGGTTTAAAGGCCACTGAGACAGCAAGCTGAATGCACATCAGCTACTTTGCACTCTCCAGATAGCAATAGGACATGCAATATCAACATAAACAGTCCAAAATCACCTTCGGGAATGTGACCTCTATGCAAGGAGGCTTATGGTGTGTGTGTGTGTGCGTGTGTGATTAAAACCAGATATTGCGTTAAGCTGGATAATCATCGTTCCCTCATCTGGAGAGAATGTGTAACTGGGAACAATCCTACTTAAGTGCAGGAAACATCACCATATCATGGTGGTGACAAATGGTGTGGGCAGGAGTCAATATTGGTGGATGTACAGACCTCTATGTCATTCAGAATAGTGGTTTGACTGCTGAAAGGTGTAAAGACAAGATGCTTCAACCTTTTTTGTTGCACCCTATGCTGGTGTGAAAAGAAATGGGTTCCTTACGGTGGACGATAACACTCATCCCCCAGAGCTGCTTGTGGCCAACTTATTCACCAGGCTTCAATTTAGCTTGTCTGGAATGCATTTGGTAGACACATTAAAGTCAGACCAGCACCTCCCACAACAGTTGCAGAGCTGGATGTTACACTCATGGAAGAATGGCGACATATCCCTCAGGTGTTCAACTGTGCTGGTCATCCAAGGTTATCTCACACCATATTAGAAGGCAATGAGAATGACTTTTTCACTATGATATTAGCCCCATTGTGCCTTGCTCTAAGTAAATGAAATGTAAACCTGAAGTAAAAAGACAGCAAAATATGGTGCTGTATCACACAAAAATTACAGTTTTAACCAGTATCTAAATAAAATACATTACCATTTGTATACTGTGTATGATATTTCACCTGATCCCCTATTTGTTTTGAGTAGTGTATAATAAACTAATATTATTTACAAAAACTATTCTTAGTCAAAAGAAATGTTAGTTACTGACCTGAGATTTCTCCTTAAATGTCTTGCGAGCAAGGTATCCTCGACATCTTGCCTATAAGAAATAAGAATTAATGAATTTGAAAGCCATCATTTTTACATGTGAACAAAAAAACTGAAAGTTATTTGTACATCAAAGATCAAATTCAGTTCTCCAGTTTAGCAGTAACTAGTGTACCTGTCTGGAAAATATCACTGTTCTGCTTCTCCTTTTCATCACTGTTCTAAATACAAAGATTTGAAATGTATCTATTCAAACTAAATGCTTTGATATATTTAAAAAATGTGATGTGTGTACCAAGTTCATCACTGAGTGTAAATTGTTTTGTAATATCATACATATCCAAAATTGAGTAGATTCAGTGGTTACATTGCAAAACTGAGTTCATTTAGACACTGTCAGTCCTGTCAACATGTTAAAAGAAACTTGTCACATTAGGTAAAAGCTATCAGAAGAGATAATCTTATTTGACAGTTCATATCTGTAGAGATACAAGATAATTAAAGCAATATATTAAAAACATGTGTTAAGGCAGCTATTACAGGACTGATAAGCAACACATATTGTCATTTTTATAATATTATGTACTGCACATTATGGAATTAAGGTACAACAACACATCAGTTAATGTGGCTTTGCCATACCGTTACTGTGAATGGCTGAAAGCAAGGGGAAACTACAGCTGTTACTTTTCCCGAGGACATGCAGCTCTACTGTGTTAATATATGATGATGGCATCCTCTTGGGTAAAATATTCCGGAGGTACAATATTCCCCCATTCAGATCTCTGGGCAGGGACTACTCACGAGGATGAGGTCATCAGGAAAGAAAACACTGGCATTCTACGGATCGGAGCATGGAATGTTAGATCCCTTAATTGGGAAGGAAAATTAGAAAATTTTAAAAGAGAAATGGATAGGTTGAAGTTAGATATAGTGGGGATTAGTTAAGTTCGTTGGCAGGATGAACAGAATTTCTGGTCAGGTGAGTACAGGATTATAAATACAAAATCAGTTGGGGGTATCACAAGAGTAGGACTGATAATGAATAAGAAAACAGGAATGCGGGTAAACTATTATGAACAGCACAGTGATTGCATTATCATTGTCAAGATAGATATGTAGCCAACACCGACAACAGTAGTACAGGTTCATATGCCAACTAGCTCTGCCGAAGATGAGGAGATTGAAGAAATGTATGAGGAGTTAAAGGAAATTATTCAGAAAATTAAGGGAGAGAAAAACTTAATTGTGATGGGAGACTGGAATTCGGTAGTAGGAAAAGGAAGAGAAGGAGAAATAGTAGGGGAATGTGGACTGGGCAAGAGGAAGTTACCTGGTAGAATTTTGGATGGAACATGTTTTAATCATAATAAACACCTGGTTTAAGAATCACAAAAGAAGATTGTATATGTGGAAGAGACTAGGAGACCCCAGAAGGTATTAGATTTTTATAATAGTAAAACATAGATTCTGGAACCAGGTTTTAAACTGTAAGACATACCCAGGGGCAGATACAGACTCTGGCCATAACTTATTGGTCATGAAACTGAAAAAAAAACTGCAGAAAGGAAAATTATCTACAGGAGAATGGAAAAGCTGATAGCAGCTGACCTCAGGGAAGTTTGGATTCAGAAGGAATTCAGGAACACGGGAGGCAGTACTCATTTTACGACTTATCTTATAAGATAGATTAAGGAAAGGTAAACCTACATTTTTAGCTTTTGTAGATTTGGAGAAAGCTTTTGACAATGTTGGTTGAAATAAACTCTTTCAAGTTCTGAAGTCAGCAGGAGTAAAATACAGAGAAAGGAGAGCTATTTACAACTTATACAAAAGCCAGACTGCAGTTATTAGACTCAAAGGGCATGAAAGGGAAGCATTAGTTGGGAAGGAAGTAAGACAGGGTTGTAGCCTTTCTCTGATGTTATTCAATTTGTACATTGAGTAGGCAGTGAAGGAAATCAAGGAAAAATTTGGAATAGGAATTAAAGTTCAGGGTGAAGAAATAAAAACATTGCGTTTTGCTGATGAGATTGTAATTTTGTCAGAGACAGTAAAGGATCTGGAAGAGCAGTTGAATGGAATAGACAGTGTGTTGAAGAGAGTGTATAAAATGAACATTAAGAAGAGCAAACCAAAGATACTGGAATGCAGTCTTAGAAAATCAGGTGTTGCTGAAGGAATTAGATTAGGTAACGAAACAGTGAAGGTGGTACATGCATTTTGCTACTTGGGTAGTAAAATAACATATGACGGTCGCAGTACAGAGGATATAAAACGCAGAATGGCAATGGGAAAAAAATCATTTTTTAAAAGAGAAATTTGCTAACATCAAATATTAATTTAAGTGTAAAGAAGTCATTTTTGAAGGCATTTGTGTGGAATGTTGCCTTTTACAGGAGTGAAACATGGATGATAAACAGTGCGGACAGGAAGATGATAGAGGCTTTTGAAATGTGGTGCTACAGAAGAATGCTGAAGATTAGGTGGGTAGTTAGTGTAACTAATGAAGAGGTACTGAACAGAATTGATGAGAAAAGGATTTTTTTGGCATACCTTGACTAAAAGAAGGGATAGCTTGGTAGGACACATTCTTAGACATTGAGGAATCGTAAATTTAACATTGGAGGGAAGTGTGTGGGGTAAAAATCGCAGAGGGAAACCAAGAGACGCATATAGTAAGTAGATTCAAATGGATGTGGGTTGCCATTCTTATGAGGAGATGAAAAGGCTTGCTCAGGATAGAGTAGGGTGGAGAGCTGCATCAAAGCAGTCTCCAGACTGAAGACCATAACAACAACAAGCATTGCAATTTCAACATATTTATTATGGTTGTTACTGCAAAGCATGAAAACATCTAATTTTCTTTATAATACAGTGAAATCGTCTTCAAAACACTCATCAACAGAGAAGTAGCACTTTTGGGAGTAAGAGCTGTTGTTTTAAGAATCAAGTTCCATATTAAATATATTGCTGCCCTCTATTTTATTGTAAAATTTTAATCTCAATACATTAATGTTTGGGCATAGAGTTTGAGGCAGTGTGTTGGAAATTTAAAATTATCTCTGTGGCAAGTGCTGTATGTGAGGTGAAAATAAAGACCAGAAAGATAGTCTGCCACTGCTACTTTGAGTTGGTTATTTGTTATGGAACAATCTTTTGGGGAAATTAAGCAAAAATCAAGACTCCTAGTACTAAAAGAGAAAATAAGAAGGAGTATGTGTGTTACCAAACAATGGGCATCTTTTCAAACACTATTAAAAATTTAAAACTACTATGTGTTCCCTCCTTATACAAAAACCAACATACCTCTCAAGTGTATGTTGGCTTTTGTATAATCAGCATGTCACATAAGGAGGGAACAGATTGTAGTTTTAAATTTTTAACAGTGGTCGAGACGAGAAGACACCCATTGTTTGGCAACAAACATACTTTTAATTATTTTCTTTTGTAGTACTAGAAGTCTTGAGACATTTGCTGAATTTCCCAAAAAGATTATTCCATAACAAACGACGAAATCAAAGTTGCAGTGGTAGACTTATCTTTCTCGTGTCTATGTTTGTGACATGTGACTAAATACTCATTGTGAATGACAAGCTATTTAGTTTATTTGCTAGTTTTTATAAACATGTAGGCCTGAGAACTTTACATGGTCTGCTTCTGTGCTTCTATGATATCGTGATCACTCCTTTTTAGTGATTTAGTTTCAAATGGTGTCATTTTTGTGTTAATCACATTTAGTTTTAGTGCACTTTGATGGGACCAGGATTCTAGTTTTTCTAAGGTATTTTTGAAACTTTCTGGAATTTTTATCAGGAACCTAATTTCCAATTATAACTGATGTATCGTCAGCAAATAAAACTGAATTTACATCAATAGCAAGTGGTATGCCATTTACATAGAAAAGGAGCAGGTAGGGACCCAAAATCAAACCTTATGGAACACCTTGGCAAAAAGTTTTCCAGTCCAAAAAGGAATTTATTGAATAAAAATTTATAATTAATCTTTTTTTCACATATGTAAGTATGGTTTTTTCAAACTGTTCAAAACATGTGTTCTGATTGTTTTCCAAATTTATGAAAATTGCCTCATTTTGATGGTCTATGTCTAATCTTGTTACAATTACAGACACTAATCTATTTTATCAATGTGTCTGTTATACAGTGGAAAGTTACGATTCAACCATTTTTTTGAGAAGGGTAGGTTGCTGCTCACCAGGGATGTCCCAATGAGCTGCAGAAAGGCACATGTAACAGATACAATTTACTACACTGTGGCCATCCTTGGACAGAGAAACACAAACTCTCTCACACAAGAGCAACTTCTGTCTCCAGCCACTGTGGCCAGACTACAGGACCCAGAACAGCCCAGCCGAAAAAAAAAAAGCAACAAGAGTGTTGGCGGTGAGGAAGAGGCATGGAGGGGATGCATGCATGGTGGGGGTGGGGGAGTACACCAATGCTGTTTGACAGGGAGGAAGACAAAAGGAAAGACTGCTGTGTGTGGTGGAATGGAAGATGTACATTAAGCTAAAGTGTGAGCAGGAGTGGGGAGGGGAGGGGAGAAGGTAGTGGGGGCAGAAAATAGTGAAGGTTTAGGATATATTTTAGTGAGAGTTCCCACCTGCACATTTCACAAAGGCTGATATTTATGGGTTGGATCCATATAACACATTCTGTGTAGCAGTCCTTGAAGTAAGCCACTCGTGCAGGGTTGCATGCTGTGCAACAGGTTGGTCCAACTGTCTCCTGGCCACAGTTTGATGGTGGCCATTCATGTGGACAGACAGTTTTTTACTGGTCATGCCCATGTAGAAAGCTGTACAGTGGTTACATCTCAGTTTGTAGATCACATGACTGCTTTCACAGGTTTCCCTGCATGTTATGGGATAGGTAATGCATGTGACGAGACTGGAGTTGGTGGTGGTGGGATGGGTGGATGGGACAGGTTTTGCATTTAGGTCTACCGCAGATATATGAGCTATGGGGCAAGGTGTATACAGGTTCTTTTTAGATCTTCTCCCCCCCCCCCCCCCTCTCCCCACCCTCTTCTTCAGATTGCAACAATTGGTAACTTGTCAACTTCTTAAGCTTCATATAAACATTTAAGATACATGTACACTAAAACATTTATCAGTTAAAATAATAAAATTTAGTAGACTCTGACCTGTAATCTCGTAATGTGAGTACTGAGTAATTTGAACTGATGCCTTAGTTGCCTGGAACGAATGAGTGCCTGTAATCTAAGGTATCCCTGTCGTATAGTCCTGTAGTGTATACGTGGTCCACGGGCTCTCCAGTGCTTCTGGAATACAACTGCAGCTTTGCGTAATGCTAAATACCTGGAATCATTAAAAAAAAAACACCATTTATTTCAGAAGGAAGGACAAAAATGTCCACTTTTTTGAAAATGAACAAATAATAAAAAGTCAATTAATACATATTACAATCAGGACTGAATTTATAAGAGTGACTGTATGGATTAAAATAAATGATAAGATTAAAGATATATCTGGATACTGCCAGATTGTTACCTATATTAAAACAGGTAATATATTCTTAAAGAATGAATCTTTTACACATAGTGTGTACACTGTGTTGAGACTAGATTAAAACTGTGTGCCATACTGGGATTTGAACCTGAAACCTTGCCTTTCGTGGCAACAATTTCACCAATCAAGTAATATACATTAATTCATTACCTTCCATTACAGTTTCACCTTTATCCAATCTTCCAAACTCCAAGGAGAGCTGGAAGTGATTTTAAAAAGTCTATGGCATTGGTAAACCAATCACAAGAAAAGTCAATAGTTGGGTATGGTTGATTCTCCACAAAACTAGAAACGCTTCATACCAGTCCTGACCTGCCACTTAACTGACAAAGGTACATAAGAGTATGGAATGTTTTTGAAATTATACTTGCAAAATGACGATAGCTTCACAACTGTGTCCAACAGCCATTAGATCCCATGACATCCCTTTGTTACCATCACTGCTGAACTTTGAGTTGGGTGCCATATTCTACTCACATTGCCTTTGTGACTGTGGACATTACTCAAATATTTACAATCAAATTGAAAATGAAACCCTCACCCTTATCTTTAGCAACAATAAATTCTACAACTATGTTCAAAGTGGGACAAATAAAAGTGCCCTGGACCAGTGGATATGAATGGCCAAGAATGTATGCATGTCAGTAACTTGCTGGCCAGGGCCCAAGAATGGTGGCCAGTTCAACATCTGCTATAGTCATATTGGTACTGTATTTCCTTTCCTTTTGTGTGCTTCTTTGTTCCCTGGAACTCTATTCTCCAGGATTTTCCCCCGCCCTGTTTATGGCACACTCCTAATAGACCACAAGCCTCTGTTGCTGTTCTAGTTCTTTGCCACTGCCCTACCCAAGATGATGTGTCATATCCAACACTACGTGCCATTCCTTTCCAGCTATGTATTTGATATCAAATACTAATAATGGAGGATAGGTAACAACTCACTCTAAAGAGGCTCGATGAGCTGCTGACAGACAAGAAAATAGATAATCACATTCACACAACTTAAATTTTCAGCCATGGCCTTCATCAGAAAAAGAAACAAGTACATTCACGCAATCACTCAGATAACTATACACACACACTATCATGTCTGTCCACTCCAGCCTCTTTACAGTGAGTTGTTACCTAACCTCCATTATTGGTATTCCTATTGGATTTTCCATTGACATCAAATACTGATTCACAACACACCACATTAATACTGACTTAACATCTGCATTCAAGTCACAAACCAGATTTCAGTGTAGACACCTAAGTACATTTCCATATGAACACAAAAGAAAAAGAAGGGGGTCACCAAGCTTAGATGATCATCTTGACTGGTATCACAAAGCAGAAGATACGAAGCAAGAAATGCTGTGCTATATCTACATCTGCATCGGTACTCTGTAAATCAAACTTGTGGCAGCGTGTTCACATTGATATATATACTAATGTGTATCTTTTGAGCTAGCTTATCTGAGCTCCGTCAGCCATATAGTTAGTCTAGATCAGTACTTGAAGCAATCAACAATAAAGTGCATTTCTGGCTCATAAATATGTGATATCTTTGGGGCTTAAACCCCTCACAAATTCCATACTGGTGACCCCAAGTTTCTTTTTATGTTCATTCGACCACACAAGTGAAATCTGCAACTTTCGCACAGGTTTTTCGCCAAAAATACGACGTGTCATCAGCCAATAATCAACAGCCGTCCACAATGACTTTGCCATTCCCGCCTTCGCCCGGATTTCACTTCAACACTCTACATGTTCCACAAGTGCCTAATCTGCATGGTACAATGAGTGCTTCATCTTTGTCCTCACTGCAACATCTTTCACAAGAATTTTTCACCACTCCGCTTCCTACGAGTGCAGTCACGTATTGTAAAGACTCTGGCTTTGCTACGCCAAATGTGCTTCATGATGTTTTGCCTTTATTTAAAGCTGAATATTCTACCGTGTGTTTCTAATTTTCCAAATGTATATTTTTCAGACTTCCAAAATTTGAACAATGGACTTCCAACCACCGATTACATAATCAGTCAACAATGCGCTACACTGCCGACACACTCAAACTTTATTCTCCCGTCAGGACGCAGTGACTTAACTGATTGTGCAATTTCAAGTTTTCCTATGAATTATTCTTTCGGTTTGATTATCCATTGAAGTTACTCAATGAGTGATAATAATTTGCTGCAGGGCAGCTTGCTCGAACACCAGTGAGGCTGGAACTCGGGCAGCAAGTGGGCAGTGAGACGAGTAAGGTGATGTGTGTGTCATCTATGTTGTGGAAGCGATCTTGAACAACAGCAGGGTGGTGAGGCATGTAATGCAGCGTAGGCACAATTATACTTTGATGGTCGTCACAGCAGTTTTTACAGAACTTTCACATCTCCTATTCCAGAACATCAGATATAAGAAAAGTGGCATTCACATAGGCACACAGCTGTATAATCACCTACCTGAAAACTTTAAGTCAATAAAAGAAGACAGCATATTCAAAAATAAGCTGAAGTCATTTCTGATGGACCACAGTTTTTACTCTGTAGATGAATACCTCTGTGATTAAAATATAATTTTGTATTGAAGAACTGTGACAAACATATATATGTAAATTTGTATTACTGTGTTAAAGTGTTCTAATAATACATGTGAAATTGCATTAATCCTATAACATTCAGTACTTATGTGTAAAATTAATTACCTGCATTTCATGGTGTATATTTGTTTATTAAGTGTGTTTCACAGTGTATATTCATTTACTAAGTGTACCGGTACTTGAGTCAATCATATTGTGTTAAACCTTTCACCATGTATATTCATTTATTACATATATATACCAGAACATCAGTTACAAATTGAACCATATTTTGTGTAGGCCTAAATACATTTTTTTTTTTTTTAATGTCAACCAAATTGTATAGAACCTTTTGTAAATACCTCATGACAACACTGATTGCATGGACATGCTTAAAATGGATAAATAAATAAACAAATAAATTTACACTTCTGTTGAAGACTGTGTTAAATTTTGAGCTTCTATAAAAGTTTGCTAATCCTGGGGCTTTTACATTGCATTTGGCATGATTTTTTATTACTTCTGCAACATTGTTCTGACCTGTTTTGTATACCAAAGAGGATCAGTTCCATCTTTTGTTCATTTATTTGAAATAAAACTGTCAGTTACTGTTGATACTATTACTTTCAATTCAAGCCACACCTGGTCTGCACTTACATTTCTAATTTGACAGGAGTGGAGCCTTGTCTTAGAAAGGCGTCAAGAGAAGATTTCCATACTTTTCTGAAAAGTTTAACACATCACAGTTCTACACATCACAGGCTGTACTGACTGGATGTTACTTTCCATGGGTAACCATCTCTTTTTTCATGGTCCAGTATGCATTTAAATTGTTTCAATGCCTTTAAGGGAGTGTTATAGCTCATGGTAATGCTAAGGTAGCTGAATTGAGACATTCACAGCGATAGTAGAGGTAGTTAATGAACAACACTTCAATATGAATCTGTAGTGTTGCATGCCAAAAATAGGTCCCCTAAGATTCTGCTACAAATGAGAATTTAGTTTGGCACATAAATGTCGCAGTGAGCAACTGACAAGAATAGCCCAATGCCATGCTGTAGATTTTGCCACTGTCTTCAAGAATAGCACACCACCAGCTCCATCCTGACACTGTGTGATCAGTGTTGTGTTGGCTCTAGTTTGTGTAATTTCTATAGTTGTTACTTCATAACCAGTGAGTTAGTGCAGCGATTTTACTTTGTGTTTTGTATACTGTGTGAGCATTGGAACTTCTGTTAATTTTAAGATATTTTATAAGTATTTTCTTCCAAGACTTAAGTTAAATTGTGAATTTGTATTTTTAAACCCAAGAATTAATAAACATGTTTTATGCTGTATTAAAACTTTCTCAACTTTAAAGAATATTGTGTCCTGAATTATGGGCTCATTATGCATTTTGGAATTTGATTATTTTTTCAATTCAGGAAAATAAATTTAGTTTACCGTTGTAATTTTTTTCTTAGGTTTGAACTTTTTCTTTACTTTTTGGGCTTGAAGGAATTGTACTTCTATAATACAATGAAGAATTTGTTGACACTGTATTTGAGAAATAAACCTGTTATTTTGTGACTACCTGTCTCTCTAGTGCAAATCTCCATGAAACCAGACATAACAGTTACCAAACTAATAGTAAAATAATTATAATATGGAAGCCAAAAGGATACATAATATACTTTCTGGTTGTATAATACAAGTTTGTATACCTTCTTCTCTGTACCCAGCCACGAATATTTCGTTGCAAGAGCAGAATGCTATTTGCCAAAGCTTTTTCTCGTGCTTCTTCAAGTATGGCATCATGAGCATCCTTAAGAAAAACTTTTGTGTGACCAAGCTGATAATCTTCTTTCGCTAGAACAGCAGCACATATCTTTTCTGAAGCTGCCTTGCAGTCAGTCTGTAGAACAGAAATAGCTTCATCATTATTGTGATTATTAAGAGAGAAAATAAAAAAAGGCAAGTGTGTGTGTGTGTGTGTGTGTGTGTGTGTGTGTGTGTGTGTGTGTGTGTAGCATGCTTCACTATCATCAGTTCATATCAGACTTCATATATAATATTGATTCTAAAAGTATTTTTTTATTATTATTATTATTTCAGACTTTCAATCGGATATAAAACAAATATTCAACAAAATTTTTAGAAGAATAAGTTGATACCACAGAGGAGCCATCACAAACAAGATTTGCCAATGTATATACGCAATGCTAAGCACACTTTTCAGGCTCAAAGCTTCACCATTAATAAAAAAATACAAATAAAAATATTGTTGCATTGAAATGGGAGCAGGCTTGACTTCAAAGGCAACTGAACACAGCACTTATACACAAAGCACGTTTATTACGAACTTAACATACACGCAGCACTGTCTGCCTCTCAGGCAGAGTGCTCCGCTATTTATACACAGACAGAATTTACCAGAAATTAGAAGAACAGTTAACATAAGAAACAAGTAGAATTTTTAAGTGAACTTAAGAAAGATGTAGACCATTCTGGAATTATTAATTACAAAGAAATAAATTTTTGCCGGTGGGCGGGATTGAACCGGCGACCTTCTGTACCGCAGTCCGTGACGCTATCCCCTGCGCCACGCCGGCAGTCGGTGTTCGTCATCTCTCGCGACAATATTAACAACAAAAAATCCAATTGGAATGTCAATAATGGAGGATGGATAACAACATACCATAAAGAGGCTCACTGAGCTGCTGACAGAGTAGCAGGATACCATACCAGCAAGTTCCTCCATCAAGTTTAATTTTGTCAGGATATCAATTCAATATAAATTTGAAGGTTAGGAAGTCCTTTCTGAAAGCATTTGTCTGGAATGTAGCATTGATGGGAGTGAAACGTAAACAATAAGGAGTTCAGACAAAAGTTTCTTGAAATGTGGTGATGTTGTTGTTTGTTGTTGTGGTCTTCAGTCCAGAGACTGGTTTTATGTAGCTCTCCACAATACCCTATCCTGAGCAAGCCTCTTCATCTCCACATAAGAACGGCAACCTACATCTGTCTGAATCTGCTTACTGTATCCATCCCTTAATCTTCCTCTGCGATTTTTTCCCCACACACTTCCCTCCAACCCTAAATTCACAATTCCTTGATATCTAAGAATGTGTCCTACCAATCTATCCCTTCTTTTAGTCAAGGTATGCCAGAAATTTCTTTTCTCCCCAATTCTGTTCAGTACCTCCTCATTAGTTACATGATCCACTCCACCCACCTAATCTTCAGCATTCTTCTGTAGCACCATATTTCAAAAGCCTCAATCCTCTTCCTGTCCGCACTGTTTATCGTCCATGTCTCACTCCCATACAAGGCAACACTCCATACAAATGCCTTCAGAAAGGACTTCCTTAGGCTTAAATCAATATTCGATGTTAACAAATTTCTGTTTTTCAAGAACGCTTTTCTACCCATTGCCATTCTGCATTTTATATCCTCTGTATTGTGACCATCATTTGTTATTTTACTGCCCATTTTATTGCTTCATTTCCCAATCTAATTCCTTCAGCATCACCTGATTTTCTTACACTGCACTCCATTACCCTAGTTTTGCTCTTCTTAATGTTCATCTTATATGCACCTTTCAGCACACTGTCCATTCCATTCAATTGCTCTTCCAGGTCCTTTTCTGTATCTGACAGAATTACTATGTCGTCGGCAAAACGCAATGTTTTTAATTCTTCACCCTGAACTTTAATTCATTCTCCAAATTTCTCCTTGCTTTTCTTTATAGCTTGCTCAATGTACAAATTGAATAACAATGGAGAAAGACTACAACCCTGTCTTACTCCCTTTCCAATGACTGCATCCCTTTCATGCCCTTCAACTCTGACAACCGCTGTCTGGTTTTTGTACAAGTTATAAATAACCTTACGCTCCCTATATTTTACTCCTGCTTGCTTCAGAACTTGAAAGAGTTTATTCCAATCAACTTTGTCAAAAGTCTTCTCCAAATCTACAAAAGCTAGAAATGTAGGTTTGCCTTTTCTTAATCTGTCTTCTAGGATAAGCCGTAAAGTGAGTATTGCCTCCCGTGTTCCTACATTTCTCCTGAACCCAAACTGATCTTCCCCGAGGTCGGCTTCTACCAGCTTTTCCATCCTTCTGTATATAATTCGTGTTAATATATTGCAACCATGACTTATTAAACTGATGTTCTGCAGTTTTCACACCTGTCTCCACCTGCTTTCTTTGGAATGGTGATTATAACATTTTTCTTAAAGTCTGAGGGTACTTCCCCTGTCTCATACATCTTACACACCAGGTGAAACAGGTTTGTCATGGCTGGTTCTCCCAGAGACTTCAGTAGCTCTGAGGGAATATCATCTACTCCAGGGGCCTTGTTTCGACTTAGGTCTTTCATGCTCTGTCAAATTCTTCTCTCAGTACAGTACCTCCTATTTCAACTTCATCTGCATCCTCTTCCCTTTCTACAATATTGTCTCGAAGTTCATTTCCTTTGTAGAGCTGCTCTATGTACTCTTTCCACCTTTCAGCTTTCCCTTCTTTGCTGAGAGCTTGTTTTCCATCAGTGTCCTTGATATTCATAGAGCTGTTTTTCTTATCTCCAAATGTTTCTTTTATTTTCCTGTAGGCTGTATCTATTTTTCCCCTATTTATAGATTCTTCTGCATCCTTGCATTTGCCTTCTAGCCACTCCTGCTTAGCCATTTTGCACTTTCTGGCAATCTCATTTCTTAGTTGTCTGTGCTCCATTTTGCCTGTTTCATTTACTGCATTTTTATATTTTCTCCTTTCATCAATTAAATTTAGTATCTCCTGTGATATCCAAGGATTTTTTGTAGGTCTTTCCTTCCTACCGATTTTGTCCTCTGCAACCTTCACTATTTCATCTCTCAATTTTACCCATTCCTCCTCTACTGTTTTATTTTCCCCTGTTTCTGTCAATTGTTGCCTAAGGCTCCCTCTGAAATTCTTTAGAATCTTGGGTTCCTTCAAATTATCCAGGTCCCATCTCCTTATTTTCCTACCTTTTTGTAGTTTCTTTAGTTTCAGCCTACAGTTCATAACCAACAAGTTATGGTCAGAGTCTATATCTGCCCCTGGGTATGTCTTACACTGTAAAACCTGGTTCCAAAATCTATGTCTTACCATTATAAAATCTATCTGGTATCTCCTGGTGTCCCCTGGTCTCTTCCATGTATACAACCTTCTTTTGTGATTCTTGAACCAGGTGTTTGTTATAACTAAATTATGTTCTGTGCAAAATTCTACCAGGCGGCTTCCTCTTTCAATCCTTTTGCCCAGACCATATTCACCTACTATCTTCCCTTCCCTTCCTTGTCCTACTACCAAATTCCAGTCTCCCATAACAATCAAGTTTTCCTCTCCCTTAATTGTCTGAATAATTTCCTTTAGATCCTCATATATTTCTTCGATTTCCTCATCATCGGCAGAGCTAGTTGGCATATAAACCTGTACTACTGTCGTCGGTGTTGGCTTCATGTCTATCTTGACAATGATAATGTGATCAATGTGCTGGTCATAGTAGTTTACCCGCATTCCTATTTTCTTATTTATTATCAATCCTACTCCTGTGATACCCCCAACTGATTTTGTATTTATAATCCTGTACTCACCTGACCAGAAATCCTGTTCATCCTGCCACCGAACTTCACTAATACCCACTATATCTAACTTCAACCTATCCATTTCCCTTTTTAAATTTTCTTACTCGATTAAGGGATCTAACATTCCACGCTGCGACCCGTAGAATGCCATTATTGTCTTTCCTGATGATCACATCCTCCTGAGTAGTCCCCGCCCGGAGATCCGAATGGGGGGAATATTTTACCTCCGGAATATTTTACCCGAGAGGATGCCACCATCACATGTTCATACAGTAGAGCTGCATGTCCTCAGGAAAGGTAACAGCTGTAGTTTCCCCTTGCTTTCAGCCGTTCGCAGTAGCTGTGTGGCAATGCCACATTAGCTGATGTTACAAGGCCAGGTCAGTCAATCATCCAGGCTGTTGCCCCTGTAACTACTGAAAAGGCTGCTGCCCCTCTTCAGGAACCACACGTTTGTCTGGCCTCTCCACAGATACCCCTCTGCTGTGGTTGCACCTATGGTACGGCTATCTGTATCGTTGAGGCACGCAAGCCACCCCACCTCGGCAATGTATGTGGTTCATGGGAGTGGTGATACAGATGAATAATGAAAATTAAATGAGTAGGTCATGTAACTAATGAGGAGGTGCTTAAAAGAATTGGGGAGAAAAGAAGTTTCTGGCATATCCTGACTAAGAGAAGGGATAGGTTGGTGGGACACATTCTGAGACATCAAGGAATTGTCAACTTAGCATTAGAGGGAAGTGTGTGGGATAAAAATCATAGAGGGAGACCGATGGATGGATACAGTAAGCAGATTCAAAAGGATGTAGGTTGCCGAACGTATTCTCATATGAAGAGACTTGCACAGGGCAATGCAGGGTAGCATGGAGAGCTGCATCAAACCAGTCTCCAGTCTGACAACCACAACAACAACAACAGAATATCAGCTGCCTGTCTACTAGTTGGTATGTAACTCACATTGACCTTATTCTCTTTAAACAGTTGATGCATATGGTACCTTGTCTCTATATGTTTTGATTGTTTGGAAAACCTTGAATCATTCATGGATTTCTTAGCACTTTGGTTATCTATTTGTAAAACAGGAATTGAAGACTCATTTCTTTCAGAAGTTGTTCCAACTACTCAAGTAATTTACTGTCTTCACTTGCAGACACACATTCTGCCTCCATTGAAAAAAGAGCAACACACTTCTGTAATTTACTCTTCCAAACAACTGGTCCTCCATGGAACTTGAGTAGAATGCCACGTGTTGACCATCTATTCCCTCTGTCCCCTCCATGATCAGCATAACTGTAAGCTTACCATCTGATATAGTTGACTTCAGATACCTAAGTATCCATTTGAGCAACACAAAATGTGCCTGTGTTGGTGAGTCTTAACTCCTGATGCAACATTAACAGCATATGATAAATCTGGCCTTGTAGCTTGTGTTAAATACATCAAACTTCCAACCATGTTTTGATATGATTCGGTATTATTAAAAGGAGGTGACTCACTTGGTATCCATCCTGGTTCAATGGGTAAAGATAATGGTTTTGCACCCACCATACCATATTTCTCTAAAATTCTTTTCACATATGCTGACTGGTTTATTTGAATTCAGTTTGTAAACCTAAGAAGTAATCAACCTTTTCTACAGTGATCTGAAAATGTTTACCCAACTGTTCTATAAACTTTAATGTTGGCTCACTGGAACCCACAACCAGTCCATCATCAACATAAAACAATAGTATTAGGTTTTCACCAAAGAACATACATGGATCTGAATGACTCGCCTGTGCCATTGTCAAAACCCTCCATTTCATACATGTATATTTCTTCCTTCAAAATACCACATCTTGTCCTCACATCAAATTGTCTTATACCCCAATCATGATGAACTGCAACACTCAACAGGCATTTCATTGTCTCAAATCTTGCAACAAGACTAAATGTCTTGTGTCAACATAACATGTTCCAAAGAGCTGAGTGTATCCTTTTGCCACCAGGCAAGCCTTATACCAAACCACTTCATTATTCACTTTTAATTTTGTAGCAAAGACCCAAGGTATTTTCAATTACCTTGCTTGGTTTCTCTTTGTTCTAGTTCCCATGTTTCATTTTTCTGTAAAGCATTTATTTCTTCCTCCATTGCTTTCTTCCATGCTTCAGAATTTTCTGACTGCGTTGCTTCTTTATAGTTCCTTGGTGTCTCACAAAGCAGCATCATTCTTGGTTTATGGACTGAATCTTCACATTAACAAGAAGGTTTCTTCAAATTTTGGTGTTCACGTAAATTGTGGCTTACTTTTTCTTCATGTCTTGCCTCCAAGTTGCTTTCAGCTTGTTGCTCAGAGTCATTAAAATTATTGCTAACCCTTTTATCACTTACAGTTACATCTTGGTCAACAGAATCCCTTTGACTGCCCTCTTCAAAATCAAAATTTTCACATACCTCTTCATCTATATCTGATACATCAACAAAATTATTAATCTTGTAAGTAAGTGATTTCTGAAACTGTTTAACAGAAAACTTTACATCTCTGCAAACATACACACACATCTTGTTTTTTATTTTTAGAAAAATAAATACAGTACCCACAATCATCATAACCAACCACATAATTATCCTTTTGAAGATTAAGCATCAAACTTCTTCCATTTTTGGGTGGGAAACAAAACATAACATTCTCTTCTAAAAATCACCAAATTATCAATACAACCTTTCTTCTTCAAAAATATTTCAATTGGAGTTTTATCTTTCATTTTGGTGGGACCAGTTCAGTTCAGAGTGTATGTAACAGCCAGAATAGCCTCACCCCACAATGCATTTGGTAAATATTCAGCAGAGCAAAGTCAAGAACATTACCTGTCTCAAATAATTATATTTTCCCATTCAGCAACTCCATTCTGCTGAGTAGTATATGGTGCAGTAATTGAATGTTTTAGCCCAATTAGTCAGCAAACTTCTGTACATGTTTATTGTGGAACTCCTTGGCACCATCTGTACGTAATTCTCTTACAGTAACATCTGCTTGAGTCTTTATCATCTTAATCAACAGTGCTAACTTTTCTTTAATTTCATCTTTGTGACGCAGAAGGTACATTTCTCTAAAACTGGAAAAAATCATCCTTAAAAACAGCAAAATATTGAAGACTCTGCAAATCAGTTTCCTTCATTGCTCCACAAATATCTGCATAAAATAATTTTCCAGGCTTTGTTGGTTTATCCACATTTTTACCAAATACCAGGTGATTAGAACCACCCTTCACAAAGGCTATTACCAATCAATGTCTCTAAACCATGATCCTTCAAGAACTGGTACACATACATTTATTTTGATGACCAATTCTTTCATGCCACCTCTGTAAAGTGTCACGAGTTTCAGCAGTGACACAGGACCTTACGAACAACTTTCACAGCCAAATGATAAAGCTTATTTTTGTCAATGGATGTAGCAACAGCAATCGGAATATTATCTTTGAAAAATACCCATGATTTTCCAACATGTTTGATTACTTGATTTATTCCCTTCTCTGCAGCATTCTTAACCAGGACAAAACCAAATATCTTCAAAATATTGTTCTATCCATTAAAAACCTCTACATCAATGTGACCTGTGCCAAGTGCTTCAACTAGCACCCCATTCTTGGCACTATCCATCTTCCTCAGACTTTCAAAAGGTTCATAAGTAGTGTATCAGTCACACTGATTTGTTACTTGATGCGTCACACCACTGTCAATGTACCACTCATCACAGTCATGCATATTTACATCTACAGAAAACACTACTGTTGCATTTCATGATTAAAACTTTACTTAACATAGCACAGTCTTTTTATTTATTTATTTATTTTTCACACTAATAATTGCACATTCATTTGATTGACGACTATTTTTCTTACATTTCAAACACACTAGACCTGTTTTGCACTGTTTCAATGGGTGACCTACTTCACTGCTTGGAAACCATTTTCTGTCTTCATTCCTTTTATGTTTAGAGGTTTTGAACGTGTCTGTTTTGGTAGTTTGTTTATGCCTTAGTTGCTGTAAATTAATCTTCATTTTCAACATCATTGCTGAAGCAACACTTTCTTCATCATGATCTGTTATTCTCAATTCATAATTTAAACACTGTTTTTGCAGTTTATTCCACATCTTCTCTTCAGCAAGTAAATCTTGCCATGTTATATAATCAATCTGTCTCGAACACACTTATCCATACAGCCAAGGCCTACTGGTTGGAGATAGAAGATACATATGCATGAGTTTTGTAAGTGAAATTGTGTGTATTTGTGTTTGCTCTCTCTTATTGTGAAAACTGTACCCACAAATTAAGATGTGTGATTGTGACTGTCTATTCTATGTGCCTTTTTGCAGCTCTGCAATTGTCTTTAAGGTTGTAACAGATCCTCATTATTGTTGACACTGTAGACTTGGCGTTCCAATTCTAAATTTTGGATAGGCACCGGCAGAATCTGAAAGGAGGAGGTCATAATAAAAGAATGGATAAAATTCAGAAAAGACCATTTTTCCAAGTAGGCCACTGGGATGGAGGATTCTAAGGCTCAAGCTTCATTTAAGGAACAGAATGAGCAACTGTCTTTTAGCCAGGGAATGGGAGACTTTTCTGAAATTGCACAGATAGATCAATGAGCCATTAATTGGGATAGCAGTGGTGCTAAGAAAATGTGAAAAGGATGAATGAAAGCATTTCATGGTTTTAAAAAGAACTGAAAACAAACTATATGTTTACGGAGTGAAAGTGGTATAGGAAAGTTAGTTCTTGAGTTAAGGATCCCAAGTTTAAAGAACTGTGGCACCAATAGGTTCAGGCTCAGCAGGAATAAAAGTAGCTACAACAGTAACAGCATCCACCTTAATAGGAACAGTAGACTGACCCTTCTCCTTGCATCCTAACAGCTATCACCACTCCCATCAGTGCTCACAGCTGCAGTCAAACACCATTTGCTCCAGAGAGATGTAATATCTACCTACAAGTTTCTGACTTGCTCTGTCACAAGTGCAAAATTTCAATTGGGTAGCAATATGATTTACTCCTGTCTCTCTGGTCCTTCCAAGAAGCTTCCAAGATTCTTCATGCAGCATGAGAGGGGATGATGCATATGAAGCCATTATTGGCTCAGCAGCACATCTGCTGCTCCAGCATCAACACATGTAACATTCCTCCCAAGCCTCCTCCCACAATCAGGTGTCCCAGCTCAACTTTTTTGCCATGTCCCCAAACTGACCACCTACAGGAGTTTTTATGAGCTGTTTAAGGAACCTATATGGTAGCAGGTCGATGACACACTTTCCAGTTCCCCATAAACTACTTCTTTTTTTTTTTTTTTTTTTTTTTTTGATTCCTTGTGTCAGAGGACTGGATGAAGAATTCAAAGTGAAGTTGAATCTACAGTGTATCATGAAGTAGTTATTCTATGACAATATGTAACTTCGGTGATCTTGAAGAATATTAATTTCCATTGTTGTTATTACTTTTGGATTCAATTGTGAATTTGTCAAGACAGATGTATAAGATTAAGTTTTATGTTGTTCCTGTCAGATATATTGTATTCTGGGGCAATAAACCCACAATATTGTTTAATACTGAACTAGAAGTGTTTCATTCAGTAGTTTGACCACTCAAACTCCAAGATATATGGGATGAAATGTTTGAACCCTGCTGAAGTTTAATGCCTTATCCTACAAAGCTATAACTTCTAGAGTAGAGGCACTGAATATCAGCATGTCTAACAAGAAGCTGGAAGTAATTATTTGTAATATTTCGGTACAACCTACCAAGTGATGGGACACCAAGGAGTGTGTTGCAGAGGGGATACATGGTCACAAGCGTTCAGGTTATCTCCAGAATCAGTAACAACTCACACTCAAATGTGAAAGCCCTCCCAAACATCATTGAACAAGGATACCTAGCAGAGAATCATCACATCATATTAGTCCAACCACATCGATGTGAATAGGCCCAGTTGAAATTCTAAATGGACACAGATTTTGAACCTGTGTCCGAGACAGGATATCCAACATCCCAAAAAGCTCGCATACACACAAGGATTATGTGTATGAGCTCGCACATCCACTGTCATCAGGTTGGACCAAAGGAGTCATCATATTCAATAGTGGTCATCAGTTGTTTGACCATGAAGCCAAAAATAATTGTCTTTTCCACCACCATGAAGCACAACTGCAGTTCTCACAATTTCCTCCTCCAACTTCAGGAGCATATCTTAGGATTTCATCAAGCCAGCTGTTCCAGTACACTCCCAGATCTCCTGACCTGCAGTATAACCTCTGCCACTACAAGCACATTGTTGGAGAACCTATGCAGACAAAACTGCTTCCACTGCCATAGCCTTTCCTTATACCAATGGCACAGGAAAGCCATGGCTGTACTGCCACCTCCTTTGGCACATAGTTCTCAACTAGGCATCCATAACAGGTGTGGATTCTTTTGAAATGAAACTTCTTCACATACTCATGTGTTGGTACTTTAGTGATTACAAAATGTAGTTGAAATTTAAGAAGAACTTTGTACTATCTGCACTCTCATTAATATAATGTTGCACCCACTACAGTATTAGGGCACCAATTCATCTGGGAAAAGCATCATAAAACCATTGCATCCTGTCCCACAACATTTATAACTGCTATGTGAGATCCTGAATACTGTCATTGAAACAGAGCTGATATATTGGATAGTTATAATTAAATTGATGGTGTTACGGGTGCTGCATACATCACAGGATGCTGAAACTTTGTGGTATGTCAGTAATTGGTGTGCTTGCAGAGTATTTTGGGGAAAAAATATAGTTCCACTTTCTGTCACCACAACAAAATATAGTGCTGTAGGCAGTCAGCATGTTAAATGTTTCCCTGGTTTGACATCAGTATGCTGTTGGTTCTTTGCCAACACACACTGACGTCATTCAAAGTGAGTACTGATGTAAAGAGATTTAGAAGGTTGAAGTTTTCTGTACAAAATGAAATGGAATCAGGAAGAAAGACTGTGCACTGTTGGTGAAATTGTTTTAACAGAGTGGCAGCAATAGCAGTGCTGCACTGCAGCAATATCAACAACAGAAACAGCTGCAAAGAGGCCCCATGCCAATAAATGGGCTAACGTTATCATCAAGAAATCAGTGAATAAGGTAATGCTGCAGGGAGAGAGAGGTGCCCCAGTTCCATGGCAGTTGTTGATGAAGTTGCTGTAGCTATAGTCACACGTGCAACACATGCCTCAAATTCTGCAGCCAGGGCTTGAGCTGTGGCATGGGAATTGTCTCTCCCCTGGTCAATAGTTCTAAGGACTTTGCTCTTCATTTTTTGTCAGTTATGGAAATGGTTGACATGTGGCCAGGGAATATTCTTTGGGTGGATGAGGCACACTTTACTCAGTGCCTTGAATGCACAGAACTGTCACATATTGAGTTCTATTCCATTAGCTTATGTGACTGTGTGGTGTGGTTTCACTAGCTCCTTCATTCTCAGACCATTTTTCTTTGAGAAGATGACACCTCATGAGCCTGTTAGGTGTACAGTAACATCTGCAAGTTATAAAGGCCTCCTCAAGCAACACGGGATTCCGGCTATGCAAGAACAGAACTGTGTCCATAATTTTAATCCAAGATGGGGTGACACCACATGACAGTTGCCAGGAGAAAGATGTACTTTGAGAAACCTTCAGTGATGAGGAAATCAACTCTAGGCTCTTTCAAGATGTATGAACTTGGGTATATCCACAGACCTACATCCATGTGAATTCTGGGTGTGGGGATATGTGAAGAATCATATCGATCAGGAAAGTATCTGAACTCTTTCTGATCTGAAAGATAGCATATGACGACATATCACCCACACTACACCACATACGCTGTGGGCAACTGTCAAGCATGTTATGGATGGATGGATGGCTTGATTTTTAAAGGGACTAAATGACTATGGTTATCAGCCCCTTGTTCCAACCGTAGAGAGTAGGATAAAAGGCACTGCAATGTAGTAGAAAACGATGTGTTAAAACTCACCAAGCAAAGGGTGTAACAAGTCAAGAAGTAAAAGAATTAAAGTAAAAATGGATAAAAGAAGAGAAAAGTGGAAAGATGATACCAGAGTGCCCTGGCCAGGTGACCTCAGACGAGGTAGTAGGGCATCTGGCCGCTTTTGCACATTAAAACCACCTGCCTAAAAGTGGTAGGCGAGAGGAGAACAAATATATAATGAACACTGTACAAAAAAAATCAAATGGATCGGTACAACCCACTCACATGAATAAAATTTAAAACATCATCAGCCATAGAGGCATTGTCAGCTAAAACAAGTTTTAAATCATCAGGAAGATTAAAATTTCTTCTCTGAGCAGCTAAATCCGGGCATTCCAAGACGATGTGGATGACTGTCAAATGCACACCACATCGACACTCAGGAGGATCCTCTCGATGGAGAAGGTGACCAAGCATAAGCCAAGTATGGCCGATACGCAGCCAGCAGAGAACAACAGAGTCCCTGTGGGGACTCTGTATAGAGAACCTCCACACGTGCGTGGTCTCCTTAATCGCCCGCAACTTGTTGGGTGTTTGGAGGGAACGCCATTCTGAATTCCACAGCCCAAGAACTCAGCTGTGCAACTGCGAATGGAGGTCATGAACGGTGATACCTATAGCCAAGGTAGGTTTATGGATAGCCTCCTTTGCTAACCTATCAGCTAACTTGTTCCCGTCGATCCCAACATGTCCTGGAGTCCTGATAAAGACCACTGACCGCCCACGTTGATCAATGGCATACAGGGATTCTTGTATGCCCTGCAGCAAAGTATGGCGAGAGAAGCACTGATCAAGCGCCTGTAGGCCACTCAGTCAGTCACTGCAAATGAGGAAGGACTCCCCAGGGCAGGCAGAAATATGCTCGAGTGCACGAAGTATGGCCACCAGCTCTGCTGTGAACACACTGCAGCCCTTCGGTAAGGAATGCTGTTCATTGTGTCCTGCATGTCTATAGGCAAAGCCAATAAGATCTTCTGCCATCGAACCATCCCTGTAGATGACCGTGGAGCCCCGGTACCTGTCAAGAATTGACAGAAATTGGCGGCAAAGGATCTCAGGGTGGACAGAGTGTTTGGAGCTCTGCGGCAAGTCCAGTCGAATAACAGGTCGAGGAATACATCATAGTGGTGTACAAGACTGGAATTTGAGCAGAGATGGCAGAGGAAGAGACCCCAGGTCACTCAGGAGAGACTGGACACGGCCACTGCACTAACTGTCAAACCCGACCTCGGCCGTCGTTGTGAGATATGGAGTATGTCGTTAGGAAAAAGTAGGCGGTAGTTGGGATGATTGGGGATACCACACACATGAGGTGCGTAATTCGCCAGCAGATATTGCCGCAGAAAATTGGAATCCAGAGAGAGCCCATGACTGCACCTTACGTATGGCTCACTGCAGCTGTCGTTCTGCAACACACATGCTAGACGAGTTAAAATAGATGCAGAAATCATCAGCATACAATGAAGGGGATACTGACAACCCAACTGCTGCCGCTAAGCCATTGATGGCCACTAAAAACAACGGAACACTTAAAACAGAGCGCTGAGGCACCCCGTTCTCCTGGACATGCAGGCTGCTAGAGGACGCACCAACTTGAACATGAAAGGTACAGACAGCTAAAAAGTTTTGGATAAAAACTGGAAGTGAGTCCTGGAGACCCACCCATGTAATGTGGTTAAATGTGGTGTCACCAGGTCATATCATATGCTTTCGACAAGTCAAAAAATATGGCCACCAGATGGTGGCGTCGAGAGAACGCTGTCCAGATGGCAGACTCAAGATGGGCTAAGTTGTCCAAGGTCAAGCGCCCCTTGCAAAAACCTCCTTGGCATGGACCCAGCAGGCCCCAAGATTCAAGGAGCCAATACAACTGCCGGCTGATCATGTGTTCTAGCAGTTTTCACAGAACGTTCGTAAGACTGATGGGCCGATAACTGTCTACATCTAGCGGGTCTTTACCCGGCTTGAGCACTGGGACGATGGTGCTTGTATGCCATTGAGATGGAAAGACACCGTCGCTTCAGACACGGTTAAATACTGCAAGAATTTGGCTCTTGGAGTCATCAGAGTCGGCCCAGAGCCGGTGTCAGGGCACTGGGCAAGGGCACTGAGGAGCTCCCACTCGGTAAACGGAGTGTTATATACCTCAGGGTGGCGTGAGGTAAATGCAAGGTTTTCGCATTCCATTTGCTGTTTTAATGTACGGAGGGCAGGTTGATAATTTCCGGATGCAGCGGCGCGAGCGTAGTGCTCAGCAAAAACCTCAGCGACAACGCCTGGATCCGTACATACAGCCCCTTGGATAGAGATCCCAGGAATTTCTGCCTGGGACTGCCAAAAAGGCATCGGAACTTCGTCCAGACTAGAGAAGGAGAAGTACAAGAACCAATGGTGGACACGTAATGTTCCCAGCATTCCTGCTTTTTTCTCCATATCATTTGCCAGCACGAGCACAGAGTTGTTTAAAAGCGATAAAATTCTCAAGCGACGGTTGTCACTTATATCACTGAAGAGCACACCGATGGTCCCGAATGGTGTCTGCGACTTCCGATGACCACCAAGGCACTGACTTTCAATAGGAGCATCCCGTTGAAAGGGGGACTGCGTGATCTGCAGCAGATAAAATGTTTTGAGTGATAGTCACAACCACCAAGTCAATAGAGTCATCCGGGAGAGGTCCAGGAGTGACAGCAGAAACGAATAGATCCCAGTTTGCTCTGTTTAAAGCCCATCTGGGAAGGCGGCCAGGGCAGTGACAATGGGGTAGTGATATGAAGATAGGAAAGTGATCACTACCACACAAATGGACAGATGGCAAGAGGCCAGGGCTGCAGACTGACAGGTCAATAGCCGAGAAAGAGCCATGTGCCACACTGAAATGCGTGGGGGCTCCGGTGTTTAGAAGACAGAGGTCGAGCTGGGATATCAAGTTCTCAACCTCTCTGCCACGACCACTGACTACTCCATCACCCCAAAAGGTGTTATGGGCGTTAAAATCACCCAGAAGTAGAAAAGGCGGCGGGAGCTGTGAGATCAGCTTAGCCAGTGTGTGTGGTGGTACATCGCCAGCTGGCAGAAGATACAGACTGCAGATGGTTATGTCTTGTGGCATCCTTACCCTGACAGCCACAGCTTCTAATGACATCTGAAGGGGCACAAGTTCACTATACACAGAGTTAAGGATATAAACACAGACGCCACCTGAGATTCTGTTATACACACACCGATTACAATAATATCCCCAGTATCCACGAAGGGCAGAGGTCTGCATTGCTGGAAACCAGGTCTCCTGGAGAGCAATGCAGAGAGCAGGTGTTATGCTCAAAAGCTGATGCAACTCAGTCAGGTGAGAGAAAAAACCGCCACAGTTACACTGGAGAATTACAGTGTCTTTGAGCTGCTGGGCCATGATAAAGATGTAGAGTAGGTTATTCTATGGGAACATCTGCTGTCAACCGGTCTGCCTCTGCGGAATCCAGAATCATAGGATCCAGTGCATCAGTCAGTGCGAGATCCTCAGGTGATGTAAGGATCTCTGACTCATCTTCTGAAGTAGAAGATGAGGGAGGCTGTGGCTGTGCAGCCACCACGGATTCCTTCTTTCCTGTGTCTTTGGCTTCTTACCCTCTTGCTGCCCTTTCGGTTTGATGGGCTGTGAGGGCTTCTTGCTGGCGTCAGGAGTGGGAAGCCCTTCAACCAACAGTTTGGGGATCCTTGAGCCTCCAGCCAGGATCCTCTGAAGCACTGTGAGAAGTCTCAGAAGGGGCTGTCCTGAGGGACCCCTTCCGAGCGAGGGATGCCGGAGGAGGCAGTTCCTTCTCCGGCTGGAAGGTGGGGACTGGTGTCCCCGATGGTTGTGAGTGGGTAGCCCCCACAGCAGGTGTTACAGGAGCGGATGGAGGAGCGCCCCCACCCATTGATTGAACAGCGGCAGAGTGGTGGCCCCTAGGGCACCTAGAGGGAGGCGGTACTTTGGGATTCATACTCGGTGTAAGTGGTGAAGATGCAACAGCAGCAAAAGATGTAGTTAGGCGCACTGGATGGAGCCATTCATACTTTTTCTCGCCTCAGAATATGTAAGACAGTCCAGAGTCTTGATCTCCATGATCTTCTATTCCTTGTGCAGGAGAGTACAGTCAGGTGAGCAAGGCAGATGTAACTGCCCACAGTTCACGCATACGGGAGGTGGGGTGCACGGAGTGTCTGGATGTGACGGACGCCCACATTCTCTGCATGTAGGGTTGGAAGTACATTGGGACGACATATGCCTGAACTTCCAGCATCTCAAGTACCTCATAGGGGACGGGACGTACGGCTTGACGTCACACCGATAGACCATTACCTTGACCTTCTCGGGCAGTGAATTGCCTTCAAAGGCCAGGATGAATGCACCGGTGGCAACCCCATGATCTTGTGGTCCTCTATAAACTTGCCTAATAAAGTGAACACCTATCCATTGCAAGTTTGCACACAGCTCATCATCTCACTGTGACAAGACTGCCCCACTTCTCATTTTGGATAAAGACGCCACCTCACCATACTTGTCTTCAAGCTGGTCGACAAAGACTGTGGTTTGGTGGACGAGAAAGATTCACTATCAGTACGGGAGCAAATGAGATATTGTGGTGAGTATGGCTCTGATCTGTTTAAGGCCCTGCGTTCCTCCCATGGCGTGGCCAAGGAAGGGAACGAACGGGGGTTATAGCAGCATTGTAATCTCCTTTATTACGCTTAGAGACGCCGTTTTCGCGACCGGCCACGCTTTTATTAGCTCGTTTCATTTTCATCCCACGAGCAGATAGGGAACTAAAGGTCCACCCAGGCAGAGCCCCGCTTGCCTGGGTAAGCCTTTACAGCTGAGGTGCGGCAGTTTCCTCAGAGGTTGCTCGCTAGTGACTGTTCAACCTCAACAGCCATGCATCTCCTCGGCACATAGTGCACCTTGAGATTGAGGTTTTTTTTATAGAGGTTTGTACCGTCGTCGCGACCCGGGCGATCAAGCCAAGATCCCTGGGCTCTGAAACGTACAACGTTCCACCGTCGTGCCAAATGATGGTTGTTAAAGCACGCACAGAGCTTACGGTGTAGCGGACTGTTGGCGCAATGCAGCCCACAGCTCAGGACCCCAGGTTCGCCAAGCCCATAATCAGCAAATTAATGCTGAGCCCCTGAGGGGCAACCATGTTATGTTACAAATGCAGCATGTTGTTGAGTTGAAAGCCCATAGTGAACACATGTTGTAACTTGTGACTGTATACTAACATATGGTGCAGAACCACAGATAACAGGTGTTTGATTGTTCATACTCCATTCCAGCACCCACACCACATTTTGACTACTTAAAGAACCATATTTTTGCCTGGTGGCAGAGAGTGGAACTGTTTTTTTTTTTTTTTTTTTTTTTTTTTTTTCGTCATACTTTGTGAGCACACTGATTACTGAACATACCCACTAAGTTTCAGTGTCCTGCAATGTATGCATCCTGCACTGCAGCACCCAGAACACTGTCAGTTTTAATTATAACACCCCTGCTCTATCATGAACATATCTGGTGTTCTTGCTGGCCATGTAAGTATTTCTGCATCATACAGGCAGTTCATAGAAACACATTCCTTGTGTGGGCAAACATTGTCCTGTTGAAAAATGAAACCAACATACTGTTGCACAAGTGGTAACACATTAAGATATAGTATGTCTTTGATACACAATTTTAAGTCACTGTTTCCTAAAATAATAACAGCCAAGGCTTCCCAAGACACACCCAATGACTCCCCATCCTATGATATCAATAGTAACACCACTGTAAGTGTTCATATCAATGAAATAAAGCAGCCTCTCCTCATGTCACCATCGTACTCACTGACTGGTCAACCAAGGTAGTGCATAAAGTGATTCATCATTAAACCCATTGTGAAGCCATTAATGAGTACTCATGGCATCAAGCCAAACATATCCATTCATGAAGTATTAATAGCAGCTTATGCTTGGAATAGCAATTCCCTGCTGCTAGGCTCTGATTAATGGTATATAATGTTGCAGTGAGTTCATTACATTTTGTGCAAGCCAAGTACAAAGATGACACTTAAGATAGTGACCATATCTTTCATGATGAGTATGCCTGTCCTCACATACATGTATCTCAAAGACAGGCCATTTTCACATTGTAATGCCCACCAAATCTGGATATTTTATGATTTGTGGTCAATGAAGGCTCACATTGTGGCCAATAAGGTGCTGATAATGCTGTCTCACAGGCTTATGCAGTATATTCATGACCTTGAGAGTGATCTTCTGATGCTGATCAGACCACTAATATACCCCACCAATTTTGGCAAAAACACTAAATGTGAACAACACTAATGCACTCTGGTTATCATTCCACTATCAGAGAGAATTACAACTATAATGACTTACGCACCCACCAATAGTGAGTATGTGTACAAAGTTAAACTGACACCTGGCCTTGTCCTTTGACTATGTACTTATAGGTAAAATTGAATATTTTATAAGCTCATCGTAAAAAGGCTTGCTGAGCTGCTGACAAGCACAAAAATAGATAAACACATTCACACAACTTAAATTTTCAGTCATGGCCTAAGTCAGAAAAGAAACACACACATTCACACAATCACCCAGACAACACCACACACACACACACACACACACACACACACAACCACCATGTCCAGCCTCTCCAGCTCCACAAGCATCTAGACTGTGAGTGAGGTGGAAAGAGGAGGGAGAAGGAAGCCGGGTAAAGGTGGGGATGGAAAGTACAGCATTGCATGATGGATTGTAAAGGCTCTGATAGGCAGGAATTTAAATTGCAGCAATGAATACAGTGAAGGGAAGGGGCAGGAAAGGATAAAAGGGAGGTGTAGAGGAGTGTGGGGAGGGAGTGGGAGGATTTGAAACAGCAATAATAACAAGGAATACGTAATTAAAATTAGGAAAAATAGAGAGGGGGGGGGGGGGAAATTGGAGCAAGATAGGAAAAATAAATAAGAATAAAAAGTAATTAATAAGGGGATATTGTAAGTGGGGGGGGGGGGGACACAGTTGCAAGGAAGATATGAGATACAGGATAATGAGTGGAGAAGGAAGAAGGAGGGGGGGGGCAGCGAATGTTAGGCATGGGGTGTAGGGATGGGCAGTTATTTGAGGCTATGATGGTTGTGGGACCATAGAATGTGTTGAAGGGACAACTCCCATCTGTGCAGTTCAGAAGAGCTGGTGGGGAAGGATCCAGATGGCTCAGGTAGTGAAGCAGCCATTGAAATCCAGAGTGCTGTGTTCAGCTGCATGCTGTGCCAGAGGGTGATCCATATTGCTTTTTGCCACAGTTTGACAGTTGCCATTCATCCTGATGGACAGCTGGTTCATCGTCATACCAATATCAAATGCTGTGCAATGATTGCAGCAGTGTTGGATATCACATGGCTGCTTTCACAGGTGGCCTGATCTCTGATGGGGTAGGATAAGCCTGTGACAGGACTGGAATAGGAAGTGGTAGGTGGTTGGCCTCGGCAGGTTTTGCTTTGGGGTCTTCCACAGGAATAGGAACCCTGTTGTAATAGTTTGGAGTTGGGAGTGGCATTGGGGTGGATCAAAATGTTGTGGAGGATGGGTTGGTGGTGTAACACCACTTTAGAGGTCGCAAGGATCTTGAGTACAATGTATCTTTTTTTTTTTTTTTTTTTTTTTTGGGCATGATGAGAGATAATCAAAGCCTTGACGAAGGATGTGATTTAGTTGTTCCAGTCCGGCGTGGTATTGGGTGACAAGGACACTCCTTTGTGACTGGTTACTGGAGATGGAGGGAGGATTGGTGGTGCATGGAGATATGTCACAGGAAATCTGTTTTCAGACTAGGATTTTCCGTTGTTGAATATGTTATCGCTTAGAAAATTTATAGAAGCTGTAGCACCATATTATAAGAAATTAATTTTTTCCATATAGAATCTAAGTATCAGTATTTTATTACTCTGAAATACACAAGGACTTCCGACGTTTTACTTACTGTGCAGAACTGCTAACCTTACAATTTAAGGTACTGAAACAAATTTTTACCATAACCAAAACAGTTATCATTTTGACCTTCATATAATCATTTGATTTCCTGTTTATGAGCACAAAATCCCTCAATAATCACAGTCCATATGCCATTACATTAATTTTGTGAACTTTTTTTCCTTAAGCAGTAGTTGAATTTCTATAGTTAATGGTAACTAAGAATATGGCATTCCAACTGCAAAACTGCACTTTCCAGCACTGTAATACTGATCCGCATGCCAAGTACACACTTTGTATTTGCTTTGCTTCAGCTATGAAGAAAACTGCTGATTCTTTAGCAGTATTCTGTTGGTAAAGTTCTGATATTTACTGTAGAATTATACAGGGTGGTTTGAATCATTGTAATTAAACTGACAGTGTTCTGGGTGCTGCAGTTAAGGCTATATACATCATAACAATATGCTGAAACATCATGGGTAAGATCAGAATATGAAAAAAAAAAAAAAAAAAAAAAAAAAATTAAGTTTTACTTTCTGCCACTCGGTGAAAATATGGCACTGTAAGCAGTCAGAATGCAGTGTATGTTCACAAATAGGCGAGGAATGATCAAACACCTGATAATGGGAGTTCTGGCTCATTTATTAGGATATAATCACAACATCTACTCAGTATGGTCTCCTGACTCAGCAAGTTGATTTGTCAGTAGCATGGCATGGTCAACAGATGACTTGCTGAATATCCAGTGTAATGTGGGCAATATGCCATCATATTCTATCCTTCAGATCAGGAAGAGTCCAAATACATTCCTGTAGACATGATCCTTCAAATATCCCCACAACCAAATTTCATGGAATCTATAAGGCCACACGTCTTGAAAGTGCCTAGGGATGATTCAGTTGTCAGAGAAGGTTTCTTGAAGTACATCTTTCTCCTGATGAGTGCCATGTGGTGTTGCCCCATCTTGTGTTAAAATAGTGGTGTGAAAACTGTTCCACTCTCACAAATCCAGAATCTTGTGTTGCACATGGAGGTGTTTATAATGTGCAGCTGTTACTGCACATTTAACAGGCCCACAAGGTATCATCTCCTCAAAGAAAAATGGACTGAGACGAAGGAGCTTGTGAAACTACACCACACAGTCATAGAAGCTGAGTACAGTGAATGTTATTGCACAACATCTGGGGAACAGTTCTGTGAATACATGGCACCTTGCACAATAAAATGTGCCTCATTTGCCCAACGAATATTCCCTGGTCACATGTCATCATTTCCATGTGTGCCAAAAACAATGGGCAAAGTCAGAGTGTTGTTGTCTATCCTAGAGCTGCATTTGGTGTTCATTATGAATATTGCAGGGGCACCAGTATAAAATGCCCCAAAAATCTTTTGAACTATTGATCAGGCAGGAGAGAATTCCCATGACACTACTCGAGCACTTGTGGCACAATTGAGGCATGTGTTGCACAGTTGGTTACAGCTACAGTAACTTCATCAACAACAGCCATGGGAATGGGTCGCCTTCCTCACTCTACTGCACCACCAAATTCACCTGTTTCTTCGAAATCCTCGATCAACTTGTAAAGTAACAAAACCAGCCACTTTCATTAGACAAACCCGATACCAAAGTAAAGTGAAATATTCTATTCCCAATGCGGTAGAAAAAATAAAACACTTTATTTTCTAATGTTGCTAAGTAGGAATTTTAACAAGTGCTGTTTTGTATTTTACTCATTAACAAAGAATATTTTGATCCAGTGTGACATGTATTTCCAATTTACTAGTAGTATAAAATCTGAATTTATGTCAGCATCAGGAATTTCACTCATTAGGCAATTTAATTAACACTGAAAATGAAAGCATTGTTTTAAAACACGTTTAAAGCTATTTTGTTATAAAAAAAAGGTTAGTTTTTTGGTAAGATTCATTATTAGAGACAAATGTCGTAAAACATAGACTCCACTTGATAACTTGAAATGCTATAAATTAAAATTTTGTAATTGTAAATCTGGTAATATTAATTTTAACAATGAGTTAGTCGAACTTCTGATTGTTTAAATATATATAAGTGAGTAGGGAAGAAGGATTGGACCATCAGTTTTTGCAATGTGTTTTCAGAAGTAGATGCTGTAATGTTTTGTGCAATAAACCTGATTATAACCAAAAGTTGAGTGTGGAGTGTAATTATGAGTGATTTGAACCCTTTTCCACACTAATTTTACCACAGCAGTTATAGTTTGGATCTGGCATGACTGAAATGGACCATGGCAGCAGTGAGCAGAACCAGCAAAATTTAAGTTAAGTACTGAGTCAAATGCCAACCTTTAAATACAAGGAACTTTACATTCCCCTTTAGCACATTTATTGACATGGGGTCTCTTTGCAGTTGTTTCTATGAGCAATATTCCCACAATGTAGCACTACTGTTGCTGTGGTTCTCATAAAACAATAGCTTCCCAATAGTGACTGCAGTTTGCACAGAAAACTTCATCCTTCTTTACCTTTTGAAGGAATATTTACTTCACAAAAGACACCTACAAGCTTTGCCAACTAACCAACAGTATCCTGATGTCAAACTGGAAAACATTTCACATTCTGACTGCTTACAGTGTCATATTTTCACCTGCTGGCAAAAAGTGGAACCATAATTCTTTCATCGTACTTCAGGAGGGCACCAAAAATATTCAAAAAGTTACAACATCCTGAGATGTTTACATCCTGCACTGCAACACACAGAACACCATCAGTGATAACTACCCGGTATAATTCTAAAATGAAAAACTGTTGATCCTTACACGTCTTTTAATACAAAATCAAATTACTTCATATTCTAACTGAAGTAAGATAAAGAAACAAAGTCAGTAATGAAAAGATACCTTATTTGATGGTGGAATTCCTGGAGCAATAAATCTGTATCTCTCAACAAATTCTTTGAATGTGTGTCTTATAGGATACCCTGCACGCCTAATTTTTGCTGTTTCCATCATACCAGAATAACGTAGTTGACGGACAACCAATGTTCTGTCAAATAACTGAAATAAAGGAAACAAAGAAGATGAGCTTGAGAGAAATAATTTACAGAATTGCATCAAAATTTAGATTAGTATTACCATTAATACATAGTTCATAATAGTCTGAGGAATTATATATTGTATAACAAAATTATATTTTGGTTAACAATGCTTCTGCCATCAAGTGAAATTAGTATACTGAAAGCTCACAGGTTTCAAATATTTAAGTCATCTGCCTAATATTCAAATGAGTCTCACATTCTTAATGAAACTCCATACTCAAATAAAGTGTAATCAAACAAGTCTGTGTGTCCTGTAATTGTCCACTTAAATCTAAATTCTAATTTCAGCAGCATAAATCATCACCAGAATTGATGTCCCAAATATTTAACTATATAATTATATGTAAAAAAAATAGATGAAGTCTACTTACCAGGCGAAGGAGCACAGGCAGTGATAGTAACAAATAAACACACACAAACACACACACATACACACACACACACACACACACACACACACACACACACACACACACAAACGCTAGCTTTCGCACCCTAGCTGCTTCGTCAGGCCTGTCACAGCTCATCACCATATCTTTGTGGTGAATTGTAAACTGTCATTACTATATTATTAATTCCAATCTGGACTTTCCATTATTATATTAACTAGGGAAGAGATAGATACCACTTGAAGGAAAACATGAGAGACATTTGGGACAAAAAAAAGCAACTGTATGAATAGCAAGGGCTCAGATAGAAAACCAGTACACTAAGCAAAGAAGGAAGAGCTGAAAGGTGATCGGGATATATAGAGGGTCTATACAAGGGAAATTAAGTGCAGTGTTGAAGAAATGGAAGAGGAAGTAGATGAACTTGACATAGAAGATATGATACTGCACAAAGAATTTGACAGAGTACTAAAGATCTGAGTTGAAACAAGGCCCCTTGAGTAGATAATATTCCCTTTGAACTGCTAAATCAACAGTGTACAACTAATTCCAAGGGTCCTTTTTATTTTTTTATTTTTTTATTTTTCCTCACGTGTTTTTGTACATACAGCAGTAACTTGACAGAGATGGGTAGAGATTGCACCTGTTGTGTGTGGATTGAGGACACATTGGCAACTGTCCATAAGTAGCTGAAGGCTGTGTTGGCCATGGTCAACAGTCTTCAGGCTGCCCTGGGCTGCAGTGTCATCCAGGCACCTGAGGTGACAGCTGCGGTACCTGTGGTGCCTACTGCATCATCTGATGCCACTGTGGTTACAGTCTTAATGTCCATGCAAATCAAAAGTTACCTGATAGTGACAGGTGAGCTGTTCAGGGTTCACAAAACTTTGGCAGAATGCGAAATTGGGAACTAGTCATAAGGTTGTCACAGCAATAAGATTGAGGTGATGTCTGCTGTGGATAATACCTCTGAGCCAATATGGGCTGCCTCACCTATTGTAGCAGCACCAAATGTGATAGTGTAGCTGACTGGCTGAATGGCTATCCCCTGGGACACGGCCCACTGTCTCATGACCACCAGCCAGTCAGCTATGCTGTCGTAGCCTCCGCCCCCTAAACTTTGAAGGGTTGTAGCTCCAAAATTAACAGTGATAGTAATGTAGTTTAAATTGATTTGGACACAGCTGGTTTCAATGAATCCAATGCAAGATAGAAAAAACTATTGTTCCATTAAAAAAAAATTCTGAAGTGTAGTCTTGTGCGGAAATGAAACACGGACAATTAGACGTTCAGACAAAAATATTATAGAAGTCTTGAATTATGGTGCTGGATATGAATTCTGAAGTTTAAAGGGGCAGATCACAAATCTAATGAGGAGAAACTGAACACAATTGGGGTGTAAAGGAATTTCAGCCACATATTGATTAAAAGAAGGGATCAATTGTTGGAACTCACTCTGAGACATCAAGGAATTGTCAATTTCAGACTGCAAAGAAGTGTATGTGATATAAAGCACAGAGGAAGACCAAGAGATTAATACAGGTAGCTGGTTCAAAAGGATGTAGGTTGCAGTTATTATTCAGAGATGAAGCAGCTCGCACAAGATAGGTACCTTGGAGTACTGTATCAAATCAATCTTTGGACTGAAGACCACAACAACAACATTGAAACCAGCAAACCCCTTCAGGGAAATGAAAGAAAACTGTCATACAAATGGTAGTCGACACAATTCTACATACTGTTTTATCAGTGTTCACATCAGTTTACAAGGTCGGCACAAGATACTGTATAGTTCAACAGTAATGGAGGAACTGAACCTTGTAAGAGTAAATGCAGTAAATGAACTCTGTGTATGTGTGTGTGTGTGTGTGTGTGTGTGTGTGTGTGTGTGTGTGTGTCACTCTACATGGGAAGAAACCATGTAGAGATGAGCATGGAAATAAAAACATCACATGATTGATAAAAGCACAAGAGCACAAAGTGAGATCCATGGCTATTTAACTCAGTGTTAGAACTGGTGTCCCCAGCTTACTACTGCTGCCACATAAAAACTCTGGCAGTGGCCCTGTACAAACACTGCTTTGCATGCAGCCAACATGGCAAATGTCCACATTGCTCCATGGTGCTGCACATGGCAGTATAATTGCCTCCATCATATCTGCTGGCAGAGATACTAAACTACTTTTTCAAATGAAAGTCCAGATTGGAATGTCAACAATATGATGCTAGCAGATCACAGTAATGACAGTCACTGAGATGAAGACAGACATGTAGGAAAGACAATCTCATTCACACTACTGATTTTTCAGCCAAACCCTTAATCAGAAAAAGAGTATAGATATATTCACAATCATTCATGCAAACAAGACTGCCATCTCTTGCTGCTATGACACAACTCTCACTTTAACAGTGAACAAGAAGGAAAGATAAGGTAAGGAAGGAAGGAAGCTTAGGGTTTAAAGTCCTGTTAACAGTGTGGTCATTAGAAAGGTGGAGCTCTTATTCAGATATTTGAGGAAGGATGGTGGAGGAAATCAATTGTGCCCTTTCAAAAGAACCATCACAGCATTTGCTGCGAGTGATTTAGAGAAAACATGGAAAATTAATCTGGATGGTCAGAGGTGGATTTGAACCACCATCCTCCTGAATGTGAATAAAATGTGTTACCACTGTGGCACCTGACTCAGTCAGAGAGGAGGGGAAATGAGGGGAAAGGATGCAGGGGAAGAGTGGGTTTACAATGTTCCACATTGCCAGTGGATTGTAAAGGTACTGATAAGTGGGAATGTGAGATGTAGATTGGAATGCAGTAAATGTGAGGAGATATACATATATTTTGCCACAAAGAGCCACAGCTCCTTTCAAGTAATAAGAGCAGAGCAAGCCATTAACTGAAAAGCAGCTGAGCTTCATAGAAGCCTCTTTTGTTCAGTCTTCAAGTGAGATTAGTGCTGCTACTATAAGACAAGATTGTCATGCTTGATTGCCACTGTACATAAAAAGGGACCAATAAGGGACTTCACTCATTGTTGTGAAAAAGTGTTTCAAACCCTGATTCAGAACAGTTAACAGTTAAACTGAATTAACACGGGAAATCATCAGCCAGAAGGCATATTATATGTCAGCAACAGAATGTTAAATAATGCAAAAAGAGGTAAATAAATTGATGATGGATGGCATCCTTCAGCCATCTCAGAGACTATGGTCATCAACAGTAGTTCCCTTCATAAATAAGGATGGTAGTTGGTGGTTCTGTGTACACTACAGAAAACTTAATTAGGTAACAAAAAAGTTGTTAACTCTCTTCCATTAATCAACGATTTGCTAAAATGTCTGACGGAGTGAAGTTTTTCTCAACCATGGACCTGTACTCATGATATAGGCAAATCAAAGTCTATAAGGCTGATCATAAGAAAACTGTCCCAGAGATCCTGTAATTCCATTCAGTTTGTGTAATACCCCAATAAAACGGATGATGGAAAACCTTTTACATCATCTAAAGTGGAAAATATGTCTTCGTTTCCTCTGAAACTTTTGAAGAACACTCAACAATATTGAGAACTTTCTGGCAAGGAGGCCTAAAACTGAACCCAAGAAAGTGTCTGGAGCAAAGGAAATCACAAGATCTGGACATCATGTGTCTTATGAAGGTGTGTGGCCTAATCCAGAGAAGAATTTCCTATTCCTAAAAATACTAGTGATATGAGAAGCTTCCTGGGATTGTGTTGTTATTACTGGTGGTTTATTAAACTCTTCTGTATGAACACTAGACACATCCAGGAGCTGTTAAAAGTTGACATTTTTTCTTGGGATAAATCTCAACAACAGGTTTTTGATATCCTGCAAAGATCTCTGATTACTGACACTGCACCTACAAAGTTGCTTAAAGATGCCAGTGGTAATGGACTTGATGCATATCCCTGCAGGACATTTCTGTCATAAATTTTTATAAATTCTAATGAACAACTACAGGTGCATCATGAAATTTCTGTAGTATTTCTACGCACATCTTTTGATAATACCTCTTTCCAAAGGGTCAACAATTTTCATGCAAAGTAATTAATGAACTATCTTAAATTTTCTTTTCACATGCTTTGATTGATTCAGGACATGGATAATTTGTGACAGCTTAGAGTCAATCTTCGGTTCACCAGCTGACAATTGCCGTATTTGCGCGAGTATAGGCCACATGCGAATATAGGCCGCACCTAAACTTTTGACACGAAATCACAGAAAAAAAGTATCTGGAGTATAGGCTACAGTTTTTTTTACTTTTTATTTTATTTATTTTAATTTTTTGTATAATGGAACTTTTGTTCGTAATCAGAAACACAATGTAAACAAAATAATGTTCTCTTTTGAACTAACTCAATTATAGGCCGCACCATGATTTTATACCCCAAAATTTGGAAAAAAAGTCTGGCCTATATTTGAGCAAATACGGCACCTTGACCAATCAGGTCTGAAGAGCCTTGGTAGTTGGCTTGATTCTGTGTGCTGCAGGCTCAAGACAAGAGTTGTCAGAGACATGACAAGAGTCATGACCCCATTTTATTCCATGGTGACTTTGTCTACATCTTCAATTCCTATTTGAAATGTTGGTCAGCCTGAGAAGTTAACAAGACATATTGTAGGCCATACAAGGCCACAAGACAGCAATCCAACATTAGTTATGATTTTGAAGATTGCTACTGTGACATGAGATGATGGAAGGTTGGGGATACATTATACCACCTGCAAATGAAGCCATCATGAGATCCTCTGCTCAGAATAAATTGAAAGTTACAGCATATCTCAACTAGGTATAAGGCAATGAAAATGGCAATGTTGATGTAAGTTCAACAAGATATACTCTCAAAACAAGCACTAGCCATCGGAAGCTGCATACTCTGCAACCCCAGTTTTGTCCACAGTTTCACAATGGCCAGAAATTGTGATGCATAGTCATGGTAGACAGTAATATCAATATAAAAAGCTAAGCAATTATTTCAGCAGTATTGACAAATTACATGGCTACTTTCAAAGGCAACCCAGGTGCTGACAGTGTAGGATAAACCTGTCACAGGACTAGAATAGAAATTGCCAGTCGGGGGGATTGGGCAGGTCTTTCACCAGGGTCTTCCACAGGGATATGATTCCAATGGCACAGGGCTACAGGTGGAATTTACAAGGGTGGACTAGGATGTTGTGGAGGTTGGCTGGGTGACTGAACACCATTTTGAGGGAAGTGGGGATTGGAAAGATTTTGGGTACGATGTCTCTCATTTCAAGCTATTTCAAAGCCATGAAGAAGGATGTGGTTCAGTTGTTCCAGTCTGTAGTATGATTGGGTGACAAGTGGGGCACTCACTTTTGGCTAATTTGGGGCTGGAAGGAGGATTGGTGGTGTGTGGGGATATGTTATGGGAAATCAGTTTGCAGACTAAACTGACGGCATATTGGGTAAGGGAGTTCTCATCACTGCATATTTGACATCCATGTGGATTTTTCATTGGTAGCAATAAAAGTGCAAGTACTGTGTGGGTTTGGTAGGTGGGTGAGGTGACGTTTGACATCCAGGAAGGTGACATGACATGTTTAGAAGGTACAATTGATGTGGATAGAAGAGAAGAAGATAGGGTTGTGATGGAATGAGGATAGAGTGTCATGGCCCTGAGTTGAAATCATGAAAATATAATCAATGAATCTGAACCAGACCAGTGTTCTGGGGTTTTGGGAGGCTAGCAAGGTTTCTTCAATACAGGCCATAAATCAATTGGCATATGGATTTCCATGGCTGTGCACAGATTTGACTGTATGCCCCCATGAACCTCAGGCATTGCTGAGGTGGGGTGGCTCACATGCCTCAAGGATACAGGTAGCCAGGTCATAGATGCAACCACAGTAGAAGGTTGTCTGTGGCAAGGCCATACAAATGTATGGTACTTGAAGAGGGGCAGCAGCCTTCCATTAGTTGCAGGGACAGCAGTCTGGATTGACTAAGCTGGCTTCATAACATCAGCTAACATGGCTTTGCCATACTCCTACTAAGAACAGCCGAAATCAAGGGAAAACTACATACCTTACTTTTTTCAAGGACATGCAGCTCCACTGTATGAATATATGATGATGGCATCCTCTGGTAAACTATTCTGGAGGTAAAATAGTCCCCCACTCTAATCTCTGAGTAAGGACTAATCAGGAGAAAGTCTCCATCGAAAAAAGGTAACACTGGCATTTTACAGATAGGAGTGTGGACCCTTAATCAGGCGGGGAGCTTAGAAAATTTAAAAAGAGAAATGGATATATTGAAGTTAGATATAGTGAGGATTAGCAAAGTTCGACGGTAAGATGAACAGGATTACTGGTCAAGTGAGTACGGATTTCTGAATACAAAATTAGTTAGGGGTATTTCAAAAGCAGGTCCAATAATGAATAAAAAATAGGAATGCAAGCAAATTACAATGCAATGACTGCATTATCATAGTCAAGGTAGATAAGAAACCATCAACCACAGTAGTACACATTTATATTCCAACTAGCTCTGCCGATGATGAGGAGAACAAAGAAATGTATGTGGAAATAACAGAAATTATTCAGAGAGAGGAAAACTTGATTGTGATAGGGGACAAATTTGGCAGTAGGAAAAGGAAGGGGATGAAAATAGTAGGTGATTATGGACTAGGGAAAAGGAATGACAGAGAAAGCCACCTGGAAGAATTTTGCAAAGAACATGATTTAATCATTACTAACACTTGGTTTAAGAATCATGCAAGTAGGATGTCCAAGTGGAAGAGACCAGGAAACACTGGAAAGTGCCAGAAAGAGAGGGGAATGCACAGCATGGGTGGGGAATATTCCAGTAGTGTCCTACGTACAGTGCAGAAGGAAGGGAAGGGACTGAAATGTGTGGCGAAATTGGAGACAAATGTAAGGATAGAGTGTGGGCAGGGAAAGGTGGTAGAGGCAGGAACTAGTGACAGTTTAGGCCTGGGGAACTGCAAGAGTGTAGGATATATTGTGGGGTCAGTTCCCACTGGCACAATTCAGAAGAGCTGGTATTTTGGGGGAGGATCCATATGGCACAGGCTGTGTAGCAGTCATTGAAGTGAATCGTTCTATACGGTACTGCATGATCTGCAACAGGTTAGTCTAGCTGTCTCCTGGCCACATTTTGACAATGGCCATTTGGCCACCAACACCTACTCCAGTCCTGTCACTGCCAGTTCCTCAGCCATAAAAGGCAGGGCAACCAGTGAAAGCAGTCATGTTATCTATAAACTGAGCTGCAAGCACTCTGCAGCTTTCTATGTGGGCATGACCAGCACCCAGCTGTCTATCTGAATAAATGGCCATCATCAAACTGTGGCCAGGAGACAGCTAGACCATCCTGTTGCAGAACATGCAGCACTGCATAGTGTGACTCACTTCAATGGCTGCTACATAGCCTGTACCATATGGTTCCTCCCCACAAATACGAGCTTTTCTGAATTGTGCAGGTGGGAACTCTCTACACTTCTGCAATCCCTCAGACCTAAACCTTCACTAGCTTCTGCCTCTACCACCCTTCCCTCCCTTTCCCACCCTCACTCTGTCCTTTGTCTCCCATCCCACCACATGTTTCAGTCCCTTCCCTCCTTCCGCACTGTCTGCCAGACACAAATGGTGGATTCCCCCCTCTCCTCCTGCTTCCCTCACCTTGCCACTTCCTCATCCCCACCACTGGTTGCTCTCGCCTAGCATTTGCCGGGTACCACAGATTGGCCACAGCGGCCGGAGACAGTGGTCTTGTCGGTGTGAGTGTGTGTATGTTTGTGTCACTCTAAGCGATGAAGGCCCTAACAGCAAAAAGCTCTAATGTTGTATTATATTATTTGTACCTTTCTTTGGATCATCAGATGTCTCTCTGGTGAATAAGCAACCTATCCTTCTCAAAAATGTTGTTAATAACATCATTGACTACATAATATTTCATAGGGTGCATGGTGAAGGGCACCTTACTCCAAACTTTGGCACTGTTTGATCAATCACCATAAAATTTGGCAGATTGATATTTCTCGTACAGTGGAGGGAGGAGAATAGCAGAGAACAGGAAAGGAAGTGATAGAGACAGAGGGATGTTTGGCTGGATGTAAGGAAAGGAGTTGGAGGAGGAAGGAGATGTAGATAGGGTGGAGGGACAGAGAGAGGAAGAGGAGTAAATAAATAGATATAAAGTAAGATGCAGAGAAGAGGGAGAGGAAGAGATGGATAGTCTGGGATAAGAGATGTATAGGAAGTGTGGTGATGATGATGGACAGAAATAGGCATGAGGTGATTGACAAAGGAAAGGTGTAGGAGGAGAAAGACAAAGGGAGGGAGGGACAGGGGGAGAGACAAATGGAAGGGGCAAGGAGAGTAGTAAAGAGAGAGATGGAGGAGGAGATTAGGGTGTATGTACAATTCCCAAACATTTTAGTAACTCTGAAACATTGTTGGGTTCACTAGTTATATACACAAACATAAGCTGAAATCATTATGTTAATTTTGTTGCATTATATTACTAATATACAACTGACATTCTAATTCATGAGGTTATTCAGAGCAACAAAATAGACATTGAAATCAGTAATTATAATATTACATCAGAATACCTTTGGTTTCTTGAATTCATTTGGTTTCATACAGCGAACAAACAATGGATGACAACGACTCAAAGTATGCATTAAAGACTCCAGTGATTTTCTGAACTGCAATGATAATGTGAGATTTCTTTTTCTAGTGTCATCTGGAAGAGTCAAGTCTTCAGCAAATAACGTTTTCAGGAATTTGTTACTTGAAATATACACAACTTGCTTCAGATCACCACTGAATGTATCACGATTCTTCTCAAGGAAACCTAAAAAACAAATGATACATCAGGATATGAACTGCAGGATGAAAAGGGTTGGATCCCCCCAACCCTTCAATAAGTCTATTTACAAATACACAATAAAAACAAAATACAGCTCCTTGAGTAAAATTTCTGATGTATGGTTTGGACCCAAGGCTTACATATCATAATATTAAATATCAGCTCAATATAATAATATTCATTACAGCATGGCTTAACAACAAATTGAAAATAACTCACAAATATTACTATACTGATTTTCAACATATAATAAGAAAAGAACAATGGAGGAGATAATTAGCAGGCACTTAGAACAAATAGATTACAGTGACATAGCTAAATGTCAGATTCCATACAGATGTTGCAGCTGACTAGCTCTCATTGCCAGAATAATCTAAAACAGATTGTATGAACAAAAAATTGTGCCTTTTTTGGCAAGAAGCACTTGTCATATCTCTACACCACAAAGGTACTTGTTTCAGAAGTTATCCACAAAAATTACTATTCAATATCATTGACATCTAACCACTGTAAAATCTTTAATATATTCTGAGCCCAAACTTTATGAAATATTGAACAAAATGGTCTCCACCATCTCAATAAACATGGATTCTGAACCCATGGGTCACTGCACACAGATATGGTATAACATTTTGGGGTAACTCTTCAAATCAAGCAAAAGTTTTCAGAGTACAAAAGTGTGTAATATGTATTATTTGTGGAGTAACTTCATGGAAATCCTGTAGAAGCCTCTTCAAAGAACTGCGTATGCCAACTACTGCCTCTCAGTATATTTATTCCTTAATGAAATTAGTCATAAATAATATGTCCCTTTTTCGAACAAACAGCTCAGTTCATACATACAATTTTAGGAACAAAAACAATCTACACAAGGACTTAAAAGCTCTTACTTTATTTCAAAACAAGGGTCCACTACTCAGGAACACACATTTTCAATAATTTACCAGCGACCATAAGAAATTTAGCTACAAATAAAGTTCAGTTTAAGAGGAATCTGATAGATGTACTAGTGGCCAATTCCTTCTACTCCTCTGACAAAATTTTGAATAGAACCAAATGATGTATGTATTCATACTATGAATATTATTATATCAGCTCCACATCCACAAGGAGCTCCTCAGTACGGTTCTATGGAACAAACAAGTAATCTAATCTAGATGGATACAGTACTTCTTGGCTTATAAAAATATTAACAAAAGTACAGTCTTATAGGGGTAATAAATGGGATTAGTATGTGAAATGAGCATTTCTTGTAGAGAGAATGCAACATTTTATCTAGAACAGAGAATTCAGCTTTAGGCCACAGTCTCCATCACAATACAACACACCCACATTCATGTAAACACAAATGCATTACTCACTAACACATGACTTTCATCTCTAAGTTCAGAATACAGCAGTCAAAGATGGTAGTCTTGTGTTAGTGAATTGTGCCTACATGATCGTTATTTGTTGTGTACTTCTGTGGCTGAAAGTTAAATTGTGTTTGTATGAAAGAGAGACAGATAATTGTTTTTCTACATATTTGTTTAGGGTTCAACAATTGTCTGTGTGATGAATTCCTACTTTTTCTCACTATATTGTTGAAACAATATTAATAATAATCTCAGATAGATTGCATTTGATGCACTTACCTGTAACCAAGTACTATCTGAAAAAAAAGTTTGCACAGTCACATCATGATATGGTATCAAAGTTTTGTATACAATGGCAACTTGCTTTAATTGTTCATAAATTTTAATTAAAGATTTAACAAAACACAGAAAGGTGATATCTTAGGATTATAAGATCACTGAGACACAACTGAAATTAGTTAAATTATACAAATATCTGGGTGTAGCTTCTTATTTATATCTATAAAAATAAATATGTGTTTGCATGTACGTATGTTCCCTATGGATCCTGTTGGTGATTGTGTGAAGTTTGGTGGCAATCGGATCAAGATACTTATTGATTTGAAGAATATAACCCAAAAATTGAATAATAATTACTCTTTGGAAAAATTATTTACTTGGACTTATTTCGGAAAATTCTGTTATTGGCTGCTATGTCCTACGTAATACGATTCAACACAATGAAAGCTTATACAAACCTCAGCATATTTAATCCATATTTACATACTAATATCACAATCTAGCACATACATAAAAGTTTATGTCTGGAACAACAGTAGCACCCCTAATGGAAAAAGAGCCATCATAGCAACACAGTCTAACTCGGACAGTTATGGAATTGATGTCAGTGCTCCAAGTGGCAGCACTGCAGTAACAGTGAATGGCATGATGCAAATGGAGAACTTGCTACTTTTAATGCTGTTATTTCTAACTTTCCCAATCACTAATGTGGTGGTGAATTTTCCACTATAAATAGGAAGAACTAATAAAAGAAAATTAAAGTGTGTGTGTGTGTGTGTGTGTGTGTGTGTGTGTGTGTGTGTGTGGGTAACGAGCAAAAGCTTTTTAAAGTTGTAATCTTTTATGTGTGCCTTTCTTACATATTTTTCACACATTGTCATGGGTTTTTATGCACTCATACCATAGTTTTGCATCTTCTTGTATAGTCTTAAGTAGTTGTTGTCTATTTCTCTGGATTATTATGGATTTGTATTTGGTGTTGAGTTTTTGTACATGATTTTGCATGATTTTACTCATTTTTAATCACCAAATGTGGATCCTTGCTCTTCCTATCTGCACCAATACAGAAACGTTTCATGAGTCACAACCCAGTCCCACATACTATTCTTCATTGCTGCTTAGCTTATGGATTCTCCCAAATGGCCTGACCATCAAATTATCCATCTCCAGCTGCAACTTCTCCCTCCATAATGACACCCACCTGTTCAGATGTCATTAGTCAATAGCCCTTACCAACCTAACCCTGCAGAACCATCCAGATCAGTCCAAAAAATCCTCAGAATACCACTTCTCCATCAATAAAGTCAGTAAGAAAGTGAATGTTGTTGTTGTGGTTTTTAAAGGGGGACTAAATGACTGGGTTATCAGTCCCCCGTTACTAGCTAAGAGTTCACGTCATGAGGTTGACTGTTGGAAAACAAACACTTCACAGCAGTACACCAAGTTTATGAAGAGACAGTGAGTGCTAAAATGGTAATAGAGAAAGGAAAACCATAAAAGTTGTGGACCAAATAAACAACATTGCTAAAATATCACAGCAGAACATTGTGGCTGGCTGATCACAATGATAATAACGTATGAGCCAGCCATTCTGCACATACTAAAACTGTCAATCAAAATATGACTAACAAGATGTAAGTGACAACAGATTAAAACTGTATGAATGGTTGGTGCCTGAAAGATCAGGCTTAGGTAACCACCATTAAATCATACGATAATAACCAGCTGCGCGAATAAAGTCTACAACACAGTCAACCATGGAGGCAAATTCAGATAAAATCAAAGGAAGCGCAGAAGGCAGGATAAAAGAATGTGATTGTAATGCAGCTAAAAGTGGACAGTCCAACAAGATGTGGACCACAGTCAACAGAGTGCCACAACGACAGTCTGGTGGGTCCTCACATTGTAAGAGGTGGCCATGAGTTAGCTATGTATGGCCTATACTAGGTGACAGAGGATGACTGAGTCCCTTCGAGAAAGCCTGAGGGAGGTCTTCCAAGCTGTTGTTGAGGGTTTGATTGCATGCAGCTTATTCAGCATTGACCATTCAGAATTATGGGCCATGGAGATCTTGCGGTGCAGACCCAATCAGATATTCCTTTCTGGGATGTCCAGATGCCGGGAGGCAATGGCCTGCTTGGCCAGCTGATCAGCTCATTCGTTCCCCGAGATGCCAATGTGGTTCGGGGTCCAGATGAAGGCTAGAGAATAGCTGGACTTGCCGAGACTGAACACGGAGTCTTGAATGGACTGCACCAAATGGTGTTTGTGGAAACACTGGTCAAGAGCTTGCAAGTCACTCAGGGAGTCACTGCATATTACATACAATTTTCTGGGGCATGTATGGAGGTGGTCTACAGCACAAATTATTGCAACCAGCTCTGCCGTAAAGGCAGTAAAGCTAGGGGGCAGGGAGCATTGTTCAATGTGGTTGCCATGAACATAGACATAACCCACTCTGCCATGTACCAGGGATCCATCAGTGTATATTACTTCTACATCACAGAACACACCAAGTATGTCCAGAAACTGGTGACGAAGTGCATGTGGTGCAACTGACGCCTTTGGATCGCCAGGACAATTGTAGGTGGAGTTGTAGGCAAGGGATGGACGAAGGAGGGATATGGGATTGACAGGAGAATGCAATAGGGAGAGGTAGGTACTCGAGTGAGGAGAGGAGACTATGAACCTGGACCCTGATAGGACGATCCGATCTGGGTCAATGTTATGGAGAGGAAAGGGGCAGTATTTGGAAACAAAAGCCTTTGATTGGAATGGTGGGGCATATCGTGGACCTGGGCGACGTATGAAGCCAACAACTGTTGCTGGCAAAACTTCAAGGGAGGGATGCCAGCTTCAGTGAGGAGACTTGTCACAGGGCTGGTGTGAAAAGCTCCTGTTGCTAAATGAACACCACCATGAAAAATGGGATCCAAGATCTGCAATGCTGAAGGTGACACAGAGTCATACACCTGGCTCCCATGATCCAGGCGTGATTGGATTAGGGCCTTGCTGAGGTGCATGAGAGCTCCCCAGGCAATGTGGCTGAGACATCGCTCCCATGATCCAGGTGTGATTGGATTAGGGCCTTGCTGAGGTGCATGAGAGCTCCCCAGGCAGTGTGGCTGACACATCGCAGTATAGTTAAATGCTGCCAGCACTTCTGCTTCAACTGACAAAGGTGTGGCCCCCTAGTGAGTTGGTCGTCAAACAGCATGCCAAGAAACCAATGCGTTTCTTCGGTGCAAAGCTGTTTGTCATCTAGCTAGAGTTCTGGGTCAGGGTGAATGATCAACGACGACAAAAGTGCATGAATGGGTTTTGGAAGCTGAGAATGAAAAGCAATGTGCTGAGGCCCATGACTGTGCCTTTCGAATAGCTCCCTGCAGACGCCTTTCAGCTCCACTAATGCTAGGAGAGCTGAAATATAAGCAAAAGTCAAAAGTCATCAGCAAAGAAGAACAAATCACTAACCCCACTACCGCAGCAAGACCATTTAACACAATTAAAAAGAGTGGTACACTAAGGATGGAGCCCCGGGGGACACTATTCTGCAAATGTAGGCTGAGCTGACAGAGGTACCAACTCTAACCCTAAAAGTGTGGAGTGAAAGGAAATTCTAGATAAAAATTGGGTGTGGACTCCATAGGCCTCAGTCATACAATGTAGCACCAATATGGTGGTGCCAGGTAGTGTCATATGCCTTCCGGAGGTCAAACAAGACCGCAACTAGGTGCTCACACCTAGAGAAGGCTGTACGGATGGCAGATTGCAGTGACACTAGATTGTCAATACTGAAGCGACCCTGACAGAAACCCCCTTGTTGTGGGGCCAGGAGACTCCGATCTTCAAGTATCCACATAAGCCGTTGACTCATGATATGCTCAAGTAACTTACACAGTACGTTAGTTAAGATGATAGGGCGGTAACTGTCAACTGCCAGCAGATCTGCACCTGGTTTCATCACGGAGAAAATGATACTATCCCTCCGCTGGGTTGGGAAAACACCCAATGCCCAGACACTTTTCAACAAGGTGAGCAATTGATTTTGAAATTCCACTGACAGGTGACGGACAAACTGGCTGTGTATGCAGTCTGGTCCTGGGGAGGTATCAGGGCACACATCAAGAGCATTGTACAGTTCCCGGTGGTGAGTGTTTCACTCTACCTGTTGTTTGAGGGAGCAGAAGGATGCACTATAGTTTGCCGTTGCAGAGCAGCATGCATAATGCTCTACCATGTACTCAAACAACAACAGCCGGGTCATTACAGAGGGTGTCCTCAATGTTCAGAGACGGGATTCCTGCTAGTGGGCAGTACCCGAAGAGGCACCGTATCTGAGACCAGATGCAAGAAGGGGAGGTACGAGAACCAATGGATGCTAGATACATCTCCCAGCAATCTCATTTGCTTCACCAAATGAGTCGTCGGGCTCAGGCCAACAGCCTTTTAAAGGCAATTAGGATTTACAATGTGGGATGGCGCTGGTGGCATTGCAGTGCTCACTGATGGTCTCGGATAGTCTCAGCAATCTCCAACGTCCGCCAGGGTACAGACTTGTGCTGAGGTGAGCCAGGAGTGGTCGTAACATTAGCCTCGGCGGCAGAAACTATGCAGCAGTGATTTGTCAGTGTCGGCTGGTAGTGGGGCAGGAACCACACCAGCCAAGGTGTAACCGCAGAAATCAGCTTGATGGAGACACCATCAGGGTGGAGGGCCTGCAGGGTAAAAATGTAAGTGCAACAAAATGACAGGGAAGTGATCACTACAGCAAAGGTTGTTGTAGACTCTCTAACTAACAAGGAGACCACATGGGTATCAGATTTTAGAGTTTTTTATATCTATGGTACGTGAAGTTCTGAACTCAAACAACAATTAGCCAAAGCCATTCAACACAACTCTCAAAAATTCTCAATAAAATCGACTCTGAAGTTTTGCAGGTAAGGGTAAGTACCTATCACTAAATAAAATGTAGTGTCCGTCGTGGCAATTTTTTTTATTTTTTCTTCAATATCCAATAATTATTAAAAATGTGCACTTATTTTTCTTTATTCATAATTTTCTATATTTTATAGAAGGTTGTTTATAATGATGGTTTCAATAAAAAACATAAGTTACATTTTTGACAGTATTGGATTAACTATTAGTTGATAATGGTAGTCCTTGATTGTTCAGTTTGTGAAGAGCTACACCACTGGTATTGGAAAGTCATTTCCGTAGCTACTAATAGCTTTCCAGGCAGCTAACCTACCCAACCATAGTATTATTTTCTGACAAGGTTTACAGCTCGTCTACATACATATAAACAAAAATTGACAAGCACGTGTCATTAGAGACCCCATAACATTTTATACAACTGAATTCTAAACATTAAAAATATTTGATCACAGAAGGATTCGAACCCGTGACTTCATTGCTATGAGGTCAGAATGCGCTACACCGACAGGTGCTGGGAGTGGTTTCATTATTGGTACTTATGTGTACCATGCAAAACTTGAAAGTCAAATTTCTCAAGAATTTTTGAGAATTGCTTCAAATGGCTTTGGCTGATTGTTATTTAAGTCCTGAATTTCACATACCAGAAATATCAAGAAATTCAAAAATCCGATACCCATGTGGTCTCCTTGTAATATGTGGCAGAAGGCTTTGGCTACATATGGAGAGATCGATGGAGGAGAATGTGCCATGTGCAACACTGAAGTTTGTAGAAGCAGCAGTATTCAAAAGGCACACATCCCGCTGCACCATTATAGCTTCAACATCCTTACCACGGCCCAAAGTCTGAGAACCAACCCCCACAAAGGGGGGATGGACATTGAAATTATTGAATAGGAGGAATGGAGGGGGAAGCTGCGTGACCAAGGCAGTGAGGTCGGCAGGAGAAACAACCTCATCTGGGGGGGGGGGGGGGGGGGGTAGGTACAGAGAGCAGACAGTGATGTTTTGTAGTGCCCTGATCCTGACAGCCAATGCCTCTAGTGTAGTGTGAAGAGGCACGGGGGCACTGGGAACAGTGGGAAGGACATAGACACACACACCTTCAGAGACCCTGTTATAGTCCACATTGTTTTTAAAATAACCCCAATAGCTCGAAGGGCAGGGGTCCGTCAGGCAGAAAGTCAGGTTTCCTGCAGGGCTACGCAAAATGTGGGGTATGGGCACAGTAATTGCCACAGCTCAGCAACAGTGTGGAAAAAATCTCCGCAATTCCATTGGAGGATGGAATTTTCTCTGAGCTGAAGAGACATGGTTTGAAGCGAGATGGCTTATCCCATTGGAATACCTGCTGCCAACTGGTCAGAGTCTGCAGTTTATGCGAGGATCTCCACATCATCCTCAGAAGCAGAAGATGTAAGGTAGCAAGTTTTTGAGACTGCACTGGTTGTGACCTTGTTGTCCCTGGGCCACCTGTAGATGCACCAGATAAAGTGGACACCTCGTCATTCAAGGTTGGCATGTAGCTCATCATCGGACTGCAGGACTGGTAAATAATCCCCTGAACCATGTTTAAACTCTTGTGAGCGGTGATGGTCACAGGAACATCTCCCAGCTTATCAGAGGCCAGTAGTGCCTGTGACTGTGTAGGGGATACTGCTTCAATGAGGATTGCACCACTTCTCATCTTCAACAATGCTGCCACTTCACTATACTTTTCTTCTAAGTTGTCTACAAAGAAAAGAGGTTTAGTATTCATGAACGATTCCCCCTCTGTTCCACTACGTACATACTTTCCACTTTCATCCTGTTCCCACGAGCAGCTAGGGAACTATACGTCCACCCAGGCAGAGGCAGAGCCACACTTGCCTGGGTAAGCCTTATACAACTGAGGCGCAGCAGGTTCCTCAGAGGTTGCTCACTAGCGACTGTTCAACCTCAAAAGCCATGCATCTCCTCGGCACATAGCTAACCTTGAGATTGAGGATTTTTATAGAGGTTTGTACCATCCTTGTGACCTGGGCAATTAAGCCAAGATCCACAGGCTCTGAAACGTACAATGTTCCACCATTGCACCAAACAACGGCCGTTGAAGCATGCTTACGGTATAGCGGACTGTTGGTGCAACACAGTTCACAGCTCGCATCCCCAGGTTCGCCAATCCCGTACTCAGCTAATTATGCTGAGCCCCTGAAAAGAAAGTGGAATGCATATTATACACATGCTGGCCATAGCAGCATGTGTATAATATGCATTTCAATTTCTCATAGATTGACCATGACACAGTGTGTAATGTTTCATTTTTCACATTTCCTTTTTATGTAACTTTTCATGACAAAAGTGATGTCGCTCTAATGTGACATTTCTTTTATATGTAATTCTTACAATACTGATGAAGAAACCCTTAGTTCGTGTCAAAACCTAGTAAATAATACCACTTTTAATTCAATGCAACCACTGGGCTGAAATCCAGATATTAAAACAAGATAAAATACACGTCAACTCCAAAGACAATCCCTTACTTAAATGTGGATATTGGTGGTGGATGTTATTTCCAACTTCCAATAATTTGTAAATATACTGGTGAGGTCACCCTCATAGCATTAACGAAATTCTTAGCTACTAAATCCAATGGCAAACGACTGTGACAGGGATTGACATGTGTCCTCACAGTTATTGAAATGGTTCTTCAGTTGAAATGCCAAACAGTAGTTCATGAAAATAAAAAAATAAAACATTTAATCCAAAGTGAATGGCAAGTGAAGCTGATAATTTATTTCAATGGTCAAACGATGCAGCTTCCCGTTAGTTTAAAAGAGAGTAGTGCTCAAAACCAGACTAGTACCTTTAGCAGATAATACAATTAGTTGTGAAGCTATCCAAGTAAAACTTGCAGCCTGCCTTCATACCTTCAGTTTGCAAAGGAGGAGAAAACAATTCTGGAATAATAGAAAGTATGAGAACACTAAAGGTAATCTTCTCAATACAACAAAATCCAAATTGGTTCCTCTTCAATATAATCTTTCATTTTTAGCTATTAACAGCAAACTGCACTGTTTTAACTATTAACCAACTAATATAAATAATATTTTGAGTGATGACAAGGAGAGATATGGCTGTACATAATGTGTTAACAAGTATGCTAATCTTCACTCACCATTAACATCATAATACACAGTCCCAGCAAAATGGTTGAGACCAAATACTTCTGCATGTTCTGATACAGGTTTCAGAAAGTATTTGTCATTGCCATGAGTTTTGTGCACTTTATTTAGCATAGTTTTATCAGTTCCCTGAAAGAAATACAAAATCAAAATATGAGGCTGACAAAAAAAAAGAAAACTTTTGTTGTTGTTGTTGTTGTTGTTATCTTTATAGAAATGCAAACATTATTACATATATTATTCATTTGTAAAATGGTGTATGTATTTTATTACTGCTGTGATAATTTTAATGGATAAATAAATGGGATAATACATTGATGAGGTGATGTAGTCCCCAATTCAGATCTCCGGGCAAAGACTACTCAGGAGATTTTGTCATCAGGAAAGATAACATTGGCAATCTGTGGATCGGAGCATAGAATGTTAGATCCCTAAATTGAGTAGGGAGATTAGAAAATTTAAAAATGGAAATGGATAGGTTGAAGTTACATATAATGGGGATTAGAGATGTTCAGTGGAAAGATGAACATGATTTATGAAAGGTGAGTACAGGATTAGATATACAAAATCAGGGGTGGGTGTTATAGGAAAAGGTCTAGCAATGAAATAGAAAATAGGAATGCAGGTAAATTACTATGAATAGTGCAGCAACTGCATTATTGTACTCAAGACAAATACGAAGCCAACATCAACCACAGTAGTAGACATTTATATGAGGAGATTGAAGAAATGTGTGAGGAGGAAAAGGAAATTATTCTGACAATTAAGGGAGAGGAAAACTTGACTATGATGGGGAACTGGAATTCAGCAATCAGAAAAGAAAGGGAAGGAAAATATTAGGTGAGCATGGACTGGGAGAAACGGAATGTTAGAGGAAAATACCTTGTAGAATTTTACAAAGAACATAATTTAATCATTATAAACTCTTGATTTAAGAATGATGAAACAAGATTGTATATGGGGAAGATACCAGGAGACACTGCAAGGTACTAGATATTTATTATAATGGTAAGACATATGGTAGATTTTGGAACCAAGTTATAAACTGGTATTCATACCCAGGCACAGATATAACAGACAGAAACTAAAGAAATTGCAGAAAAGTCAGAGAATAAGGAGATAGGACATGGGTACATTTAAGGAAACAGAAGTTCTTGGGAGTTTCAGAGGGAGTTTTAGGCAACAATCGACATAAATGGGGGGAAATAACACTGTAGAAGTTAATTGATAGATGAAGTAGTAAATGTAGCAGAATACCAAATAGGTAGAAAGGCAAGACCTACAAAAAATCCTTGGAAATCATAGGAAATACTGAATTTATCTGATGGAAGGAGAAAATTTAAAAATAGTGTAAATGAAGCAGGTAAAATGAAGTACAGCAACTAACAAATGACATTCACAGGAAGTGTAAAATGGCTACACAGACCTTGGTCTACCTTGTTGTGTTAGTGTGTGTATGTGTGTGGGTGTGTGTGCGCTTGTTTGCCTTTCCTTTCGTCCCCTTTAAGTCCTTCCACTCCTGGGATTGGAATGACTCCTTTTCCACTTCCTTAAAACCCATATCCTTCCCTTTCTCCCCTCCTTCCTTCCTCTTTTCCTGAAGAAGCTACCAGCAGTGGCAAAAGCTGGTATGTGTGTTTGTGTGTGATTTTATTTGTGTCTGTTGACGGCTTTGGGTAAGTCTTCCAATTTCTATTTTTTATATAAAAATAAATACTTACGTATATTGCTAAATTTTCTGAGTATTTATTTGAAAAATGCACAAATGGAACCCAGTATAGGGTTTCAATTTAATGCAACATCACACAACCAGCCCTAGACTAAAAAACATGCCAATAAATTACAGGTTGTCTGTGCAAACTGCTTCCATTGAGGGTTGTATTGAAAATAAACAGTAGGTCTAATACTCACCACGATCCGGTAGTGTTGTGATTTGCCTACAGACAACAGGGTAAAGTGACCAAAATCACTCCATGGATTTGGGTGGTTTTAGACACATATGTTTTTTAAGTCTCTGTGTGAAATTTCAAGATATACACGGAATTCAGAAATAAAATTACTTTTTTTTTTTTAGTTCTTCATTCTTCCTCTCTGATTGACATGATTTAAGCACGTTAAGGATGTTTGCTTATGACGAATAAGAAGATTGAGAAATAGATTTTAACAATTGCCTTAGTCACTTCCATGTGAGCTCTTTTAGGCCCTTTTCACAGAGACACACTGATAAGGACTTCTAGGTGGGACTCTTGTTAACAAATTGTTTTAATGGGTGCCTTCACATGTGCAGTGCATTAATGCTTCTGTAGCTGACTCTCACCACTCATGGGACAGAAGTGTCACTTGGCCACCGCTGGTGGAACATAGCTTCCCATGACAGAATTTACACAATGTCATCAAGTGGCACCACTGATTGACCAGCAGTGTTGCCACTTATGAATAAAAGGCATGTGACAACAGTGCAGCAGTAGTAATTTATTTTGGCAGGTCGATCTAAGTGTACCATACAAATCATATGCTTTTCTATACAATATTTTGCCACACTGAATATCAGATTAACTTTATCTAAAAGTTTCAGGTCTGAATTGTAGCATGCTTGATCACCTTTCTTGCTTTTATACAACCTTGGCAGTATTTGAAATCACATCACATAGCACACAATTTTTCAGAAACTGTTATTATTTTGTAACTTTGACAGAATAAACATGGCAACTTGTGCAGTAATTGTCTCAATCCCATAGGCTACTGATCTTGTTGACAACTGGAGTTACCATACTTTGCTAATGGTTGCAAAAACAGAAAGTTTCCATTTCATGATACTGCACGAAGGTAGAAAAAATGGAACTGTTAATCAGCAATTTACCTAGGTATCCATTGAAGCCAAACTAAAAGTCATGGAATGCAAGAGATAAAGATTCACATTTAAAATATTTCGTGTGCAGTAGCAGATTATTGTTATGCAGCAGGTAAGAGCAAATGAATCCTACTATCTGAAATCACACCATTTGACAGTGTATGCAGAAACATAATAAAATGTATTTTATTAAATTAAAACAAATCATTAAAAAAACTGCACAAATATTGTAACATTATTTTCCTGATGTAGCCTTAAGGAGCAATATAAAAACCTTACTTTTGGAAATTTGGATTCTTCATCAATTAGTGCCATAATGTTGATAGGTTTCATTCCAATCAGATCCAAGATCTCCTGATTATCCACAAATTCCATGTGCTTCCAGTTTATTCCTTCCTGTGTGTATTCTTCTTGTTCTAATTTAAATATATGCCTCACAAAGAATTGTTGCAGATTTTCATTTGCGTAATTGATGCATAGTTGTTCAAAGCTGTTGAAGCAAAATGTGACAGTATAACATATTAGAACATATTGTGCAAAAACATGTAACTAATTATGGATGACAGTTCTAAATAATACCTAGCTTTCACAAACTATATATATATATATATATATATATATATATATATATATATATATATATATATATATGGAATGACTCCTTTTCCACTTCCTTAAAACCCATATCCTTTCCTTTTCCTCCCCTTTTTCCTCTTTTTCCTGAAGAAGCTGCCAGTGGTGGCGAAAGCTTGTATGTGTGTTTGTGTGTGATTTTATTTGTTTCTCTCGACGAGCCGGTCCTTTTGGTAAGTCATCTCTTTTCTATTTTTATTTTTATTTATCCCACCGAGAAAGTTTTTATATATATATATATATATATATATATATATATATATATATATATATATATATATAAACTTTCTCGGTGGGATAAATAAAAATAAAAATAGAAAAGAGATGACTTACCAAAAGGACCGGCTCGTCGAGAGAAACAAATAAAATCACACACAAACACACATACAAGCTTTCGCCACCACTGGCAGCTTCTTCAGGAAAAAGAGGAAAAAGGGGAGGAAAAGGAAAGGATATGGGTTTTAAGGAAGTGGAAAAGGAGTCATTCCAATCCCAGGAGTGGAAGGACTTACCTTAGGGGAAAAAAAGGAAGGTAAACAAATACACGCACACTCAGACATATCGAAATGCAAACACACCTAGACAGACATTTGTGAAAAGCAAAGAAGTTGGACAGAGATACCAATTGAGGCAGAGGCTCTGTCCACAGGCAAAGATGCTAAAGATAGTGGGTGGGAATTTGAGTTAGCGGAGATTGAGACCAGGTGGGCAACGGGAGGAGAGAATAAGCTGAAGGGCAAGTTCCCATCTCCGGAGTTCTGAAAGGTTGGTGTCGGTGGGAAGTATCCAGATAACCCGGACGGTGTAACACTGTGCCAAGATGTGCTGGCCGTGCACCAAGGCATGTTTAGCCACAGGGTGATCCTCATTACCAACAAACACTGTCTGCCTGTGACCGTTCATGCTAATGGATAGTTTGTTGCTGGTCATTCCCACATACAACGCTTCACAGTGCAGGCATGTTAGTTGGTAAATCACGTGGGTGCTATCGCAAGTGGCTCCACCCTTGATTGTGTAGACCTTCCGGGTTACTGGACTGGAGTAAGTGGTGGTGGAAGGGCGCATAGGGCAGGTTTTACAACGGGGGCAGTAACCCGGAGATACTGCCACTCTGACGTTCACACTCCTAAAATACCACCTTCATGACCTAGGTCGTGACTACCTTTCCCTTCTGTTCCCATCCTTTCTTCTTCCCTTCTCTCCCACCCGACGAAGGAACTGTGTTCAGAAAGCTTGTCCTTTTTGTCCCCTTTTTTCTGATTCTACTTTTGTGTTACTATTGGCGGTACGGCACAATGGTAAGTATTGGCCAGCCATTCTATCTCGTTTTTAACAATATATATAAAGGGAAACTTTCCCAGTGGGGTAAACAAAAATAAAAATAGAAAAGAGATGACTTACCAAAAGGACCGGCTCGTCTAGAGAAACAAATAAAATCACACACAAACACACATACAAGCTTTCGCCACCACTGGCAGCTTCTTCAGGAAAAAGAGGAAAAAAGGGGAGGAAAAGGGAAGGATATGGGTTTTAAGGAAGTGGAAAAGGAGTCATTCCAATCCCAGGAGTGGAAGGACTTACCTTAGGGGAAAAAAAGGAAGGTAAACAAATACACACACACTCAGACATATCGAAACGCAAACACACCTAGACAGACATTTGTGAAAAGACAGACATTTCACAAATGTCTGTCTAGGTGTGTTCGCGTTTCAATATGTCTGAGTGTGTGTGTATTTGTTTACCTTCCTTTTTTCCCCCTAAGGTAAGTCCTTCCATTCCTGGGATTGGAATGACTCCTTTTCCACTTCCTTAAAACCCATATCCTTCCCTTTTCCTCCCCTTTTTTCCTCTTTTTCCTGAAGAAGCTGCCAGTGGTGGCGAAAGCTTGTATGTGTGTTTGTGTGTGATTTTATTTGTTTCTCTCGACGAGCCAGTCCTTTTGGTAAGTCATCTCTTTTCTATATATATGTATATATAGAACAGTCAAGACAATTAAAACTAAACAATAAAATGAACATCTGCTGGGCAAATTGGATAAAAAGATTGACTGGTAGTATCCTGACTTCAAAAAGGTAAATGTTACATTGTCTGTCATCTGATAGATAACATTCTTTTGTAGGGCACAGTATCACCAGTTGCGTAATCAACAGGTGCAGACATTAGGTAAAGCTGATAGAAATAGCTCCATCAAGAAGGCACTGTAGCCAATGGAACTAAATCCCCACGCCTTCCACTCACTCTTTGGAACTCAACCCATTATGCAGAGAGACAATGAGGAAGCAGCTTTTCTTCCATGTTAGCAGTAGTCAATCACATATATTGAGTGTAATAGTCTGTGTGATAATTTAACAAATGCTGCTAGGCTTCTACAGCTAGTCCACAGCAAGTTTCTGGCATGCTTTGTCCCCAATGGGAGTTAATGGTAAGAAGCCAGCAAACAGTATTTGTTGGCAGTCATCTTACATCAGAACCAGTGCTAACTAGTACAGAGTACATCCCAGAAGTAATCTCAGTACCTTCAAATGGAGTGATTTCAGACAGTTTTGAAATATTTTCACCATAACTTTGGTTGGTTTTGTCGGATTGCATTGTTTGTTACAGAAGTGGTGGGGTATATGTATAACCAATAAAGTATCATAAAAACAGAAAGTCTGTGTGACCTATGTTTGCCTGAAACAGACAAATAGTATTCTGAAATCATCCCATCATGCTGGAATAATTTAAAAACACATCTATTTTCAGTCTCTGTTTGGGGTTTCAACATGTATGTGGTGATTTTGGACATAAATTGACCTTTTTTTTATTTTACTTTCTTTCTATTTGATTTTGGTGACTTTTAACACATTTGAAGGATTTCCATCATTATGAATATGGTATAAGAATTAAGATAAAGAATTTTACTTATTAGAGGTTAATTCTTGTTTAGAACAGATGAAAAAGCATCTTTGGAAATAGTCTTGCAAGAGTACTTTTTTGCCGTCATTTAATACAGCTTGGCATTCTATTTTCAGTGACCTCAAGAAACTCACCTCCAGCAGTTGAAGGAGGTGGGTGCTACAAGGGGGAAAGGAGAATAAATAAAATATTTTTCCTCTTACACACTTCAATAACATACACAGACACATGACTGAATGTCTTTTACCCATCAGTCTTGGCCCAATTTGCTTCTGCAAATAAAGCAAAGTCATTATAAAGAAACAGTCTCCAAATATTAGCAAATCAAACCTACTGTACAAATCATCTTTTTTTCTGTATGTTAATTTGCCACAATGAATGTCATGAACTTGTTTAAAAGTTCTGGGTCATCATTATACTGAACTTGAGAACATTTCTTGCTTCTTGTCATTGTCCAAACACATAGTACACAACTTTGTAAAAACTCGTGTTATTTTGTAACTTCACACAAAACACTCAACAAACTTGTACATAACTTTTTAAAGTGCCACAAGCTACAGATATCATTGGCAACTGACACTATAGTACTTTTCTGTTGATCAAAACAATAGAAAGTTTCCGTTCCATATCACAGCATGAACTTCTGACAATGAGACGGTTCCATTAGATTATTGTGTTGGTAAACAACTGATTCAAAATACAAGCCATGGAATGTGGGAAGTACAGTCTCATTCATAAAATAAGTGGCATGCAAAGGTGGAAATTTGTGGTAATTTGTTGCTATGTAATGCAAAAAAGAAGCTAAACCATACTGTGTGAAATCCCATCAGTATCTGTAATCACCCCAGTTGATGGTATCTAACTTGGTAGATACACACTTGTACAAGGAACTGCCAGATTTATACTGCACATAAGTACTCCATTGTTGGAAGCTAGTGTTCCAGGAAGCGTTAATTGTGTTCTATTATATTTGAGTTCTGCATTTAGTGTAAGTGTTCTAATGAATGCAGTAGTAACTGTACTTGGATTATTTACAATGTAGTCTTCTCTGATACTAAACTGGTCCAGTTTACTTACTGGACAGTGAAAGGTTTTACTAAAGTCATTTTTAAAGTAAAAACTGATAGCACATCAAGTGAACTCATTCTGTCACATGACATGAAAGCTGTTCACAGTCAGCCACTCTTCACCAGTCTCTCACTAACCCAACCTTAAATTTCGCATCTCTGCTAGTGTTGGTTTTTTCGTTATACTGCTTCATTTGTTGTCATGTCAAGCAGTAATCATGCCAATTGTGAAAGTCACTCAGTTTCTCAGTTATTTAATGCAAAAAAACACCTTCAACCTGCTGAAATTCACTAGCATTTTGTTGAAGTTTGTGCTGCAGCTGAAGTGAATGATGAGAATCTACATTAATTGTGTAGGATGGCTAATAAAGGAATGACACTGGTTATAATGAAGAATATTCTGGATAGCCTATCTTCATAAATGAAGAGTTACCAAGACATTTATGAGGCAATTCGCAAAAACAGGCAGTTATCTATTAATGAGCTGCATCAGAAATTTACACTAGTGGAAAGTCTTCAGAAATGAAGGCATGTTGAAAGAAACTGTAAGTAACTGGTTTAACAGTCAGTGGGCAGAATTCTTTAATGCTGGTATCCAAAAACTGATTTCATGACTCGACAAATGTTTAAATGCTCATAGAGAAGTTTGTGACACAATTTACACTCATAAATGAAGTTTCTCTTGCTCCATTATAAATTGGTTCTTACTTCAAAAATGATGCTCATATGTGCATAGAAAACCATTTCAAATCCATCTTGCTTGAATTTAAGTGAAGTTTATATTATAATTCTTCACTGCCCTATAATACTTTTTGTTCAAAATTTATGATATCCAGTTGCTATAGTTGACTAGAGGGACACCAACTTCTACAAAACTTAAAAATGGTATTCATTCATTGTGTTTCACAGAACCCATCAAGAGGATCTTCAGGGTCACAGACCAAATGGAGGTATACATTAACAAAGGTGATGCAACTCCTAAGAAGATAATTTGCACATCTTAATAACAACATTTAATTTTTTCTAAAATCTATAAGAAAGCCTCTGCAAGATGTGTGTTTATACAATATTATCATGTCTTAGTTTTGTATTGAAATATGTATTAACTTCAAATCATTGCATAACTCATTGTGAAGAAAAATAAGCAAAATACTCCAACTCATATATCTTTCAGTCACCACAAAGAAAAACACTACTAAGAAGAAAACATGTTTTGGAAGTGGCTTAGATTTTTGGGAATAGGACATAATTTCACTTTTTTAAATAACTGATTGAGGAGTATTCGATAATGGTGGTACTGAAGGTTCAAGCCTTGGATTCAGTTCGTCCTGGAAACTAGATACAATTTCTCTTCCTAACATAAGAAATTGTAGCTCTAGAAGTCAACTATATCTTGTCCACACTGCTATTATGATTAGCAATCTTTATATTCTGTCTGCATTTCTTATTTGTTATATGGATTACTGTCATGATAAGTATGTAAATACCACATTTCTCTCTTTATACTGTATCTTAATCTGAGTTGCTATTGACTTGTCCTATATCAATATGTGCTTCACTGAACAAATGTATGATACACAGATCTAAAAAAATAATACAACTCTATCTTTGTTTCAAGAGAAACAAGACTCAAATTGTGCATTTAGGAACACTTTAAATTTTCCACCTACATCCATTGTTTTATAAATCTTTATCAGCATTCTTCTCCCACTTCTAGTCATAGGTATGAGACCATGACTACACTGCTGATAACACATGATCGACAGCGGTTGATTGAATTTGTAATCATTTCAAAAATATTCTTTTCTTTGTCATAATTACAATGAATAGATACGATAAAATATAGCATTTGCATGTTATTTGAGTAATTATAGCCCTAAAGACCTATCTTGTTTTGTTCAATGGTGCCATAGAATGAATAAGTACTTTCAGCTTATATAAATTCTATCAGATAGAGGCACAACAGATGCGGCAAGTGACCGAGCGCATTGAGGCACTATGCTGTGATGTGTGAGGCCATCCATGTTGGAGGTTCGAATCCCCCCTCAGACATGGATGTTTGTGCTGTCTTTAGCATATGGTAGTTCATAAGTAGTTTGTAAGTTTAGGGACTGATGACCCGGGACTGATGGCCCGGCCTCTGATAGGGTAGGATAAGTCTGTGACAGGACTGCAATAGGAAGTGCTGGGTGGGTAGATTGGACAGGTCTTGCAGTGGGGTCTTCCACAAGGATATAATCCCTGTGGCAGTGAGCTGGGTTTTGGGGTGGCATAAGGATGAAGTAGGATGTTGTGGAGATTGGGAGGATGACGGAACACCACTTTAGGAGGGGTGGGAAGAATCTTGGGCAGGTGTCTCTCATTTCTGGATGTCTCTCATTCCTTACTTGTCACAGTGTATGCCACCTCCCTATACACCAACATCCCAAATGCCAGCGGCCTTGCTGCTCTGGAACACTACGTCTCCCAACATCCCTCTGAACTCAAGCCTGATACTTCATTCCTCATAACCCTCACCAATTTCATCCTAACTAACAACTACTTTTCCTTTGAGGGGAAAGTTTACCATCAAATCTAAGGCAGAGCCATGGGCACCCGCATGAGACCCTCCTGTGCCAACCTGTTTATGGGCCATATGGAGGAATCCTTCCTAGCATCCCAAAATCCCAAACCTCTGGCCTGTTTCAGGTTCATTGATGATATTTTCATGATCTTGACTCAGGGCCAGGACACCCTATCCTCCTTTCTTCAGAACCTCGATTCCTTCTCCCCCATCCACTTAGCCTGGTCTTCCTCAACCTACCATGCCACATTCCTGGATGTTAAACTCCACCTCACTGATGGCTAAATCCACACTTCCGTCCATATTAAACCTACCAACCATCAACAGTACCTACATTTTAACAGTTGCCATCCCTTCCACATCAAAAAATCCCTCCCTTACAGCCTGGCCACCCATGGATGGCATATCTGCAGTGGCAAGACCTTACTTTCAGAATATGGTGAGGGTCTCACAAAGGCCTTCACAGGCAGAAACTACCCCACAGACCTAGTCCACAAACAGATCACCCGTGCCATATCCTCACATATCCCAAATTCTCCTCCTAACACCAGTAACCATCCACAAAAGAGCACTCCCCTTGTCACCCAGTACTACCCCGGACTCGAACAACTAAATTGCATACTTCGGCAACGTTTTGATTTTCTATCCTCATGCCCAGAAATGAGAGACATCCTGCCCAAGATCCTTCCCACCCCTCCTAAAGTGATGTTCTATTGTCTCCCAACCTCCACAACATCCTAGTTCATCCTTATGACATCCCAAAACCCAGTTCACTGCCACAGGGATCATATCCTTGTGGAAGACCTCGCTGCAAGACCTGTCCAATTCACCCACCCAGCACTTCCTATTGCAGTCTTGTCACAGGCTTATCCTACCCTATCAGAGACCGGGCCCCCTGTGAAAGCAGCCATGTAATTTACCAACTGTGTTTTCATCACTCTATAATTCTGTTTAAATTATTATTATTTTTTTTTAATTAGCATCTGAATGTTTGGAATGAGGTTACTGTCCATCAACCGCATTGCTCCAGTAAGTTGAATGTCAGAAGATTACGCCTGATCTTCAATTTCATTATAGGACAAAAGTACTCTCTCACAATATTTAGTTTCGAACATGCAGCAGGCTCAAGTAGCTAGAGTAAACCACTGTGGAAACTCTTCTCAAGAGAAGTTCTTTTGAAATATTTCAATATTTATTTCCTCTCACTAATTTTCTCCCACAACAAACACCAAGCAGGTTTTGACACCAATAACACCACTCTAACCACGTGAAGGGAGATAGCCATCTTGATTCACTCGCTCAAGCAACCGAGCAGTGGTAGCAGCAAGGTGGAGGTAGATGGAGAACTCATTGCTGGCAGTGCCTGGATGCAACCAGTGTGAGTACTTGCAATCTCCCATGCTCACATTAGGGCATTTTCCCACCCCTGAGCTCTAGATAATATGGTCCTGATGAGATCACAGATTTCTTTTTGCTCTGGGACTGAAAGTTTGTGTTGTTCTATTCATTAACCATGTAAAAAAAATTGTGTCAATTAGAAGATTTGCACCAGGCGACCAAAGGCCAGGCCTCCAGATGGGGTTACTATATCATAATATATTCATTCATGCTGCAATTTCTCTATAAAAAAGTGATCAAGTGATTGTGAACCTACAGAAATAACAATCGTGCATGAAATGTCTTTAATTGGTTAAATTATATTAACAGAATAATAACCCCAGAAAAAAAGTATACTATAAAGAAGACATTTAGTTAAGAAGACATTTTGATGTGAATTTGTCAATTGTTCACAATACATGGTGATGCTAAGAAGAATTTTAAAATGCAGGTGAAAAAACTAGAATAGAGAGTAAACAGATGTTGTAAAAACACTGGTTAAATATAATTCACTGGTGAAACAATGTATATAACATGTATAAAGTGCATATGATCCATATAAAATATACTAGGGCTGGCCAGTACTTACCATTGTGCTGTACCGCCGATAGTAACACAATTGAAGAAACAGAAAAAAGGGGACAAAAAGGACAAGCTTTCAGAACAGAGTTCCTTCGTCAGGTGGGAGAGAAGGAAAGAAGAAAGGATGGGAACAGAAGGGAAAGGTGGTTCACAACCTAGGTCATGAAGGTGGTGTTTCCCGATTGGGATTACCTAGCTCATTACAGCAATATTGACTGTGAAGACCTTGTGCTACCATATGTAGTGCAGATTTGTGGTATGGTCACCCATCCTTTTACAGACCTGCTACATGCCCTTTCTTAAACTCCACCAATTGCATTTGTGCTTCAAATCCACATTGTTGTGGTGTGGTAACATTGTTCCAGATACAGATAGAGCTCTGTATGCCATTTCTAACTGGCTGTTGCTGCCTCTGGAAGTAAATAACTATTGCAGAGCTTGCAACATACCATGGCAGATAACACATTTCATGGTTGGTCCTTAGCACTGTGTTTGATCATTGGATTAACTGCCCTTTCTTACTGTCATGTGCAAATATGACATGCCTTAGTCATTTTCATCAAGATATTCTTTCTCCATTTGCCAGCCATGTAAATGCTCTAACAATATATTTTATATTTGATTAATGATGAAAATTCTCCTCAGAGATGATAAATATTGTTGAAACAAGATAGAATGGCTGGCCAGTACTTACCATTGTGCTGTACCGCCGATAGTAAAACAAATGAAGACACAGAAAAAAGGGGACAAAAAGGACAAGCTTTCGGAACAGAGTTCCTTCGACAGGTGGGAGAGAAGGAAAGAAGAAAGGATGGAAACAGAAGGGAAAGGTGGTTCACAACCTAGGTCATGAAGGTGGTGTTTCCTGAAACATCTGGAACAATGTTACCACACCACAACAATGTGGATTTGAAGCACAAATGCAATTGGTGGAGTTTAAGAAAGGGCATGTAGCAGGTCTGTAAAAGGATGGGTGACCATACCACAAATCTGCACTACATATGGTGGCGCAAGGTCTTCACAGTCAATATTGCTGTAATGAGCTAGGTAATCCCAATCAACAGGCCATATTGAGTAGCGTTAATTTTTGGCCATACCAGGTCTTTGAAGTATTTTAAATTTAGTGTGTTTAAGTCCACAAGCACTATTATCATGTATGTTTTGTATATTCAACAAACAGTTTACTGTTTTTTATGTTTTGCATAATGTCATATAAGTATGGAGTATTTTGTATAACACTAAATGAATTAAACCATAATATCTTTGTTACAAAGAGTTTAAAATCATAATTCACTTGAGATTATTATATGTGAGCTGCATTAGTCTGAAGCTAAACTGGAAAAATATGAACAACAGAATGATGATGAATTATCACTTACACTGACCTTCTCACACTTTACAGATATTGACAAGCCTGATAATATTTTATTCAGTCTTCACATTGTTAATCTCTGTTTCTAGTACTAACATTGAAATACTTGCCTTAATATCAGGCCAAGCATAATACTGCATATATGAGGACACCTTACAGCCTTAACCCTTAAGAATTTCTTCCACACCCTGGATGGTTTGTTGTATAGACTTCAAGGGTGTGTCAATATAATTTCCTTTTTTTGGATCAATGAATTCTTGGTGGGTTGTTTGTCTTTTTTTTTAAAGTAGTATACATACTTAACTTAAACTGGTTATTCTCACCTATTTGACTTAAAATTCTCAAAGCCAAAAATGTCAAGGACTCCAACAGAATTTTTGGTTGCCACATCCTGCTTATTTATAGTGTTGTTGATTTTGTTTACAATGTATATAAAGATACGACCATAAATTCCCTTAACAAATGCATCTCTCACTTCAGTTGCATGGGTTTCTGAGAGCGCAGATACCTGTGAAAATATTAAATATTTAAGTGCTCAGTAGAAAACAATGTAAACTCATAAGCATAAAGATTTCACAGTTAACATTTTCAGTAGTAGTAACATTTAAATAAACTAAAAAAATATTCTGCTAAGCCAATTCTTCCTGAAACACTTAGTTTTCAATACACAGTCAAACACATGCTTTTGAGATCGTTGCGTAATAACCATTAGTGGTAACCTGGGTGATGGGCTGCACAGAGAAATCAGGTGTGGGGTGGAAAGATACCAGGAGACATGGTAGATCAATAAGAAGAAAAGAAATTTATACAGGAAATAGAGTGGATACCAGATTAGAGGTAATAACTGATGAAGAGGGCAATAAACAAAACTGACTGTAGATTGGGGGAAAGCATATGAAAGAGAGTGAAATAAAATAATTATATATAATTAATTATTGAAAGAGAGAAAATATTGGCATCAAAGTAGAATGAAATAGGGGCAGAGAAGAAGGGAGTAGTAGAAGCAGGACCAGGAAAGACAAAAGAGGAATGAAACATTATTCGTGACATTTAAATACTTTGGGTATATTATAGTATACATATTTACGACTAGTCAAAACACACTGACCTTATGAGGTGTTTTTCTGTGTTCAAGGTGAAAAGTATATGTTTGACTTTTAAATGGATTTGAACAAAGTTGATTTTACTGTCATTCATTTTCTTCAAAACCCGCGAGGTAAAAATGGAAGAAAGAAAGGAAAACTACTACTGGTGTATTCTGGAAGTTTATGGCCATAAGCTACTACATCATAAATATCAGTGACTGACATATAATACACAGCTGTCAGGTCAATGCAACATACACCTTTTATATTATGTGTAACAAACTAATCCTTTATATCCTTTGTGCACATATTAGCATCCGACAAACACTTATTGAGATGTCCGCGTGACATGTAATTAAAAATGGTGTCAACACTAGTGCAACAGGCTGCCGCCTGGTGTGCCATGGGCACTGCACAATGAGTGCTCTATATGAGAAGGTGTGCACACACGGTGCAACGCATCAGCAGTGTTAGGTGCAACGCATCAGCAGTGTGAGTTGAACTGAGTGTGTTATGTTTTCGTGGGTTAGCAGTCACCATAGCACATGGCGCTGAGTTGGTCATATTGCACGCGTTTTCCGCCGCCTCCATACTGACGCTGTTCTATGGGTGTGGTGTCTGATCTCTTCCTTGTTTCTCTGGGGTATTGTATGTGTGTTTCCTTCATCCTCTATGACTACTCCGGACCCTGTGTTGCTTCAGGTGCTGCAACAGCAACAGCAACTGCTGCAGCAGCAGTATGAGCAGCATAAACAGCAGATTGATCTCTTAACTAAAATGTTTACTTCATCGTGTGACATTACAGTCCCATCAGTTCCTCCTCCTTTTCTTTCCTAAGATGAGGCCACAGAAGAATGGGACAAGTATGAGCCTTGTTTACACCAACACTTTCAGGTTTTATTGTTACAGACCCTACATTGTGTCACTCCTTGTTTCGTTCATGGTGTTCTTCTCAGGTGTATCAGGTTTTGTGTAAACTGACACCATTGCGCAACCCAACTGCACTTTCTTTTAACAAGATGTGTTCTTTGCTTTCTGGGTATTACTGCCAGCGGATGAATGCAATGATTCTAGTATGGAATTCTACCCATCTCATAAACAATTCAATCAGACATACCGGGCCTGGGCGGCCGAACTGCAGGGGCTTAGCCATCGTCATAATTTTATTTCAGATCTTCACAAGGAATCCTAAGCAAATCGCATGATTTGGGACATTATCCTACACTTGGCTCCTGACAGCAAAATCTCTGACCGTGCCCTCCAGTAGGATGACCCCACCTTGGCCGATGTTTTGATAATCACTCAGCTTTCGAGGTTATGAGGGGGGCGACGCGCACTATCAATACGTGTGGCCATGTTTCTTCTGGAGGTGGCAGCAGTTACCTCAAATCGTCCACTCCAGTCACAGGCCTGACGACAGAACAGCTCAGCTCAACAATACAGTCGACGGCCTACTCAATCCGGTGAATGGGCGGCGCTGTTCCCATCTTGTCCCAAATTTTTTTCTACACATGAACGTAATAATTGCCCACATCATTGGGTCACATGTTGGCACTGTAGGAAAATGGGGCATATTTCTTCAGTATGCCACTTGGCACAGGCACCACCCGCACATGATATTGCTATGGAAATTAATAATGTTGCAGCACTCAGACACACTCCTGGTAAGGTTTTCATTGTAGTATCTGTTCTGAGTCACACGGTGTAGATGCAGGTAGACACGGGGCGGCAGCCGCATTACTGAACTCTCAGACATACATATATCTTGGGTCATCCCCCCTGCAACCAGCATCACAGAAGCTTTTGAGTTACAACCAACACTCTATTCCTGTGTTAGGTCAATTCACGGCCCAAGCGACCTATCACTCAGTGGTCCGTACAAACACAATTTTAGTAGTGGATTAAGCCTCGACAGCCAACCTGTTTGGTATGGATGCTTTTCGAGCCTTCGGGTTCTCTATATCTGATGAAGTTCATTTAGTATCGGACCAAGTGCCGTACCTGTTTTTAGAGTCTCTTTGTTCTGAATATGCTCCTCCTTTCTCGGCAGGTCTGGGTTGTGTTTCTTCCTTCCAAACTCACATTACCATGAAACCAACAGCCCATCATCATTACTTCCAGGCACATGAGATACCCATTGCTCTGAAAGCTGAGGTAAAAATGGAATTGGACCACCTTACATATGCCAGAGTTATTCATCCGGTTGCATCTAGTGAATGGGCCATACCATTGGTAGTCATTGTCAAACACTTCTGGCAAACTCCAGGCAACTTTCAAGGCCACAAGTAATGCTCAATCCATCATAGAGACATACCCCCTGCATTGACAGGATGCTCTTAATAAATTCTATGTCTTCCTGCACAGTACAAAATTTCATCTAGTGATGGAACACAAGCCTTTGTTGCCCCTCTTCAACAGCAAAGCCCCACTATCGGTCAAAGCTGCACACAAGCTTCAGCGTTAGGCATTGTTTCTTTCTTGTTTTCACTACGAGATCCATTTCCGCCCTACAGTGAAGCATGCAAACACTAAAACATTGTCACATCTGCTGACTGGACCGTATGCTGCTTTTGATCATGATGAACTTCTGTGCTTCCACACTGATGATGAGGTGCAGCAGATAGTCGAGGGATTCCCCCTCACTTCCGACCGCCTTGCTGCAGCAGTAGTGCGTTATGTTCAATATGGGTAGCCGGAGTCTCCTCGGTGGGCTTAAAACCCCCTCCACATCTAATACTCCTTCCAATATCAGCTGGCCCTGTGCGATGGAGTGCTTTTGCTGCAGCCAGCAAATTCTCCGCCGCGAGTAGTGATTCCAGTGTGAGGTTCTTCACCTCTAGCACACAGACCACTGGGGCTTCATCCGTACTAAAGCATTGATGCAGCTTCATGTTTTGTGGCTGGGTATGGACACTGACATTGTACAATTAGTAAATGCATGTAAAACATGTGCCACACAGTAGACGGCCCCTGTGCTTCGCTTACATCGTGGCTTCAAGTGGCCTCAGGCTGGGAACACATACATGTGTACTACGCGCAACCATTTTTGAACTCATACTGGCTCCTCGTTGTGGATGCATATTCAAAGTTTCCTTTTGTTGCATGCTGCACACACCTGAATTCCTCTATGACAATTGCAGCACTCTCGAAGATCATGGCTATGGAAGAGCTTCCTGTTACCCTGGTTACAGTTAATGGACCACAATGTACTTCTCATGAATTCAAATAGTTTTGTGCCAAACAGGGTATCCTCCATGTCCTGTCCCCACCTTTCCACCCACAGTCTAATGTAGAGGTTGAGAGAATGGTGCTGACTTTTAAAAATCAGATGCAAAAATATATCCAGTCTTCTTCAACCAATGTTGCATTAGACTGGTTTCTGGCTTCAAATCACTTCACCCCACTAGGCGTTAAGAACTCAACAGCATTGCTACATGGGCGGCAACCCCGCACCATGCTTCACTTCCTAGTTCCTCCACCACAAGTGCAGCAAGAGCACCCCCATCATAGTTTCCGTCCAGGGTTACGGTTTGGGCCAAATTTAACAAATGTCTTTTATCTGGCAGTTCCCTGCCAGGATCAGTTATTTGAAATTAACAAGCCGCTTTTATCTGGCGATTCCCTTCCAGGATTAGTCCTTCTGGCAAGTCTTGTGATATTAGAAAGCTAATTTTGTTCACAATTAAGTGCCCACCAAAACTCATGCAGTGCTACAGTAAAGCAAACTTTAATATTAAAGATTTCACCCTGCATGTATGAGTGTGTGTGTGAGAGAATAGTTTTGCAGCTCAATATCTTGTGTTTTATTTTTTCAGGATTATTTTGCAGCGGAATATTGTGTTATTTTCAGGATTATGTGCGAAATGAAAGATCGTAGAATATTAGGTATTTTTGGATGGGAATTTATTTGTGTAAAATTATAGGAACGACACCACAGTGTAGGCTTGCATGTGAAACTTGGTACGCATGTTTTGCCACGTGGTATTCGTTAGGCTGTGCCATATTTTTATGTTTTTTATTGTTAAAAAGTTGTCGTTCTGTCTGACAACCATGTGAAACATTATACCCGTGTTTTGCCACATGGTATTCGATAGGCTGGCAAAGTTTATTTTTTGTTGTTAAAAATTTGTCGTTGTGTTTGACACACGTGTGAAATTGTAGTATACGTGTTTAAGCTCACGCGGATTTTCTTTACAGGCCATGCGTTTTGCGTTCTTGTGTGGAAATTTTGTTGTCCTGGTAATTAGAATCATGCAAAATAATTCGAGCTCAACGGTGGTAACTCACAATAGGCGTATGAACCACAGTGAAGACAGGGAAAAATCGTCACGATCTGACCCATCTTTAGGGTGGGAAGCCATTACCAACCTTACGGCAACAGGCAGTGTGGTTGAAGATTCGTTACAAAGTGCACCAAATTCGAACATGGCCGCATCCGGTAGCCAGGAAGGCAGTGTGCAAGACGTGCTATTGAACAACATGGCGGAAAGTACAAGTTCGCCTAGTGCCTCTGTCAACATGGCGAAGCCTGTGTCCGCCATTGATGAACCAGCATTTGCTGATTTCCTAGCAAAGCTACTCTCTGTCATGGAAAGTCAGAAAGAGCAAGTTGCTAACATGGAAAAACGCATGAGAGAGCGAATTGTGTCACAAAATACTTCAATGCAATTAGCAATACCAAAGCGCATGATGAAATAGTCCGTCTTGTGCAAGGAAAAACATGAAATAGCGATGTTCGCTATTTTGGAGAACGCTTCGCGAAAATGTAGTGGCAATCCGCAATGTAGTCTCGCGTATTGATAACATCAACACGCAAGTTAAAATGAATGCTGATGCTATAGCTGAAGCTAATACGCATGTTGACGAAATAGGGTCGTGGCTGGCAAAATTACCCATCGCAGTTGAACAGATGTCGCAGCGTTCAGAAGGGACGTCGGACAGGACAGTTCCCATCGGTGCTGTCGACTCTGAAGAAGTTCAGGGCCTGCTTCAATTCCAGCAGCAGCATGGGGATATAAATAAGAGGAGGCACGATGTGACGAAAGAACTCCGCGAGCATGTAACACGCTTAGAAGAAGCCATTGACCGCCCCTCCCCTCCCCCTGTAGCACACGTGGCTCGTTTTGTGTGCACTAGAAATCGATGCAGTTTGGAACATGGGGATGATACCGCATTTGAGGAGGAAGATCCTCGAATGGCACGCAGCAAAATTCCCGTGCGGGAGAGGTGCGCAGCTGTACCTAATCGGGAACATGGACAGGTGTTCTACCATAACCATTTCTTGTCGGAGCGGAAGTTTAAAGTCTTTCATAACTCGGCTAATGGGATCCATCCACGAGCATAGTTGGAAGAATTTGAACATTCCTTGCCTCTGAGCTGGTCAGATGGGCAGAGGATGGAATATGTGTCCAGATATCTTAAAGGGGAACCCGGTGCGTGGATTCGATCTGTACTTAGGTACTGCTGATACTATGAAGATTTCTGTGACCATTTCTTCTCTGTCTACTGGTCAGAATGGCAGCAGGATAGAATCAAAAGCAGCATCTGAATGATGCCGCATTTTAATAACTCGATCTGCCGTAGTCCGAATGAGTACTTCCAAGGAATGGTTTTACGGAACCAGTTTTTGGATGCTCCCTACGCTTCAGGCGAGCTGATTAAAATCTGCTTGTCAAAGCTGCCTCGCAGTTTACGAAATGCCATCCTTGCTGGTAACTGTAAGGATGACATAGAACACTTTCAGGCCTACTTGGAGGACCTTGAACTCGATGACGAGTTCGAACCTTGTCGAAATCAAAATACTTCCTCCAAGAAGTCAAGTAGCAGTTCAAACAGATGGGAGAAAAGCAATCAGACACATGGCAAAGGCAGTAACAACCAACCATATTTGAATGATGGCCGGAATAAGTGCCAGAAACACCAGTTTGGTAAAAATAAGTCATTTGGGAATGGCGAAAAGCACTACCGCCCCAACAAGGGCCAGTGGCAGCAGGGAGCCACGCCCCCTGAGGTGCGATCAGCTGATCTGTGTCATAACAAACCACCAGAACCCCAGCCCAGCACTAGTCAATGACAATTTTCCGAGGTTGATTGCACAATGATCAACATGCTCGGAATGGAATCTGCAAAGAACAGGGTAAAAGACATGAAGGATATTCGCGAGGTTCTCTTAGATGAAGAACCCTCAGTAGGAGAGCCTGCAGCACAACCTATAGTGCATATTAATGTCGTTTCTATAAATTTGGAATGTGTGTTTGACACAGGCAGTGTTGTTTCTGTCATTAGTGAACAAGCTTTTGAACGATGCAAAGCAGTCGACTCTTGGCCGGTCTTGCCCTTGCAGCGAACTAAAGTGAAGGGTGCACCCATTGGGCGAAGTGTCGAAGTAAGGAAGCAGACAGAACTCACATTTTTCTGTCAAGGTCATGAGTTCCAAGAGAATTTTATTGTTGTTTCCTCATTGGCAGTTGATGTGCTCCTTGGTGTAGAATTTTTGATTAACCATAAAGCCTTGTTTGACTTTGGTAATGGTATAGTACATTTACACAAGGGTACAAACACTATCTGATTGAAGTTCGATGAGTGTACTGCGAGGGTAACTCGGCTGACCTGTATTGCCAATTTCTGAGTGACTATTGCCTGACTATCACCCCCAGACCGTTAGAACCCTATGGGGGAAAGCAAGTTGTTCTCTTTTGCGGAATGGTTGATATTGTAGACAACTGTCGAGCAAACGTCAAGGACTCACAAGAAAGTTCTTTACCCTCTTTGTCAATCCGTACCGCGTTAGGAGAATTGCTCATGACAATGCTGTAGAACTAGAGACAGTTCACGCAAAGAAGTCTCGTGGGTTGCGCCATGTCTCGAGTCTCCGTTTCTACCGCCAATTGTGGATGGATTATGTCTTTGTTTAGTTTTTGCATAAATTGTGATAAATTTGTGTAATTTTCTCACAAGAGTCTTTTCTGTACTTTGAGTGTATTTTGTGTATTTTGGGGGTAATCTGTGTGTATTTTCTTGTGTGTCAGGGAATTTTGTAAGAGTAACTTCAGTGTTGTGTGTCTCTGATCTATCCACTTGTTACAACAATTGTGAATATCAGTGGAGTAGTGGCAGCCAGTCAGCTGTTATGTGTGAGCACCACAGGTGTATGTGGCCAAGCAAACTAGAAGTGGTACCTTGGTATGCCTAAAATTACTGGTGAACAAAACGATCACATGAAGTAGTCCGCTATACCAAATTGCGGATGTGTGAAAATTAAGTACTATATAATTTAAGTTATGCTGTTTAGTGGTCTTGTACCTTGTTGTTGATAAATAGTGCACTACATTCCATAATGTATGTGCCACCTTATTGTACCGAGAGTGGAAGGCTACTCTGTGTTGCTTTGACGTGTACCGCAAATCACTGGCTTTGAGCTTCTCGCAACGACAATTTCCCCATAAGGCTACATAAGTCTCTGTTCTAGGGACCAACGGCATGATTCATAGAAATAGTTTTGTGCATCAAGATACACTGTGGTTGTTGTGTCGTGGGGTACTAATATATTGTTAATATTTGGTTTTGAATGTTCGTTGAGAATGTATGTGTTTATAGGTGCATGCCAACCATGAAAAAGGGTTCTACACAACTCTCCACTTAGGGAAGGTTAAATTTTGTGTGTAATCACAACATAACTAACAGCTGTCTTCATGTTTTCTGAGAAGACTGGGCCTGAGTATGGATGAGAAGTTCACAGCACCAAGATAAATGAAGGGATCCAAAGGAATATAAAAGGATGCCAAGAGAACCACCGGGATAGGATGTGTCACAGCCCACTACACTAGAATAAGCTGGTTACAGAATAGCGCACCACTGACAATACATTCCCCGTGATGAGTAGAATTAGTACTACACAACCCATCTCTTTACAGATAGTGCTTAATGATCAAAGTATGTTTATGTTTAGTTTAATTAATATGAATTGAATGTTTGTTTTCTTACAGGATATAAATATTTTTGTGTACATAACTACCTGATTTCAGCAAGCATATTCAGAGTATTTATGCTTAATATTGTATTGACTGACTTTTGTGTTCTTGCAGGATATGAATATTTTTGTGTGTATATAATTCTATTATTTCAGCAAGTATGTTCAGTATGCTCATTTTTTCTAACTTCTATAGTGTTTAATGATGTTTTGTTTTCCTTGCAGAATATGAATATTTTGTTTAAATAATTCTCTTATTTCAGGAAGTATGTCCAGTATACTCATGTTTACTTTAGTTACCATATAAGAATATATAATTTTAGTACTTTTATGTGAACAACCTCGTGTTGAATTAAGGGAGAACATTTCAAGCGAAAACTACAGGCAAATAATAACAGGTCAGAGGAACCGTGTTAGAATGGGTTTGTGTGATAAAGGTACCACACCGCACAATGCCGTAGTGTAGACGGGCCCTTTAGAAGTAGCTTGGTGCATGCTGTAACGCCTTGCGCTGCGCTGCGCTGCTTGCTGCAAATGCTGCGCCTTATGCTTTGCTCATGCATGTCACCAAACTGTTCTGTCAGTTGAAAACTTGTGCTGCTTGCTACCAATGCTACACTTTGTGTTTTTGACTGTGTACCATGCTAAGCCATTCTATCAATTGCATGAATAAGTGTCTAGTAATAAGTTATTAGCTTGTGATTTATTTTATGTTCTTTAAAAAATATGGCTACCTTTATTGTAAAGCTACCAGGTATGCCCAGTATATTTGTTTATATTTTGTGTATATTTGATTTGTGTGTATAATTTGTTGCTTAATTCTTGTGTAATTCTTGCCCCATGTTCGGCAAGTACAAAATGCTGTGAAAAAACCATTTGAGCACAGTGATTACCACGAACTGAAGTTCTCAGACACTCGTGTGCAATGGTGTGATTAGATTTAAGTTAGGTTAAGTAACTAATCATTCTATGAAAGGAATGCAGGGACTACGTCCTAGCATGGTCTACAGCGAGATGCAGCACCAGTGATAGCGCCGCTCCACTCCACATAAGGCGGGCCCAGCTGCCAGTGAGCGAGCATTCGGGGGATCGGTGACGTAACGCCAGCCGTCACCTCACACGTGCCACGCCATGGGGGTCTGCTGTCCCAGATCACCACCCAGGTGAGAGGCAGTCACTGCGGCCAGCTGAGAGGTGGACAAGTTGCTAACCTTGGGCCCGGCCCGACATCACAGAGCTGCGCCGTGCCGGGGGTCATAAACGGCTTCAAAATGGTTGCGCGTGCGCCCGCTCAAACAGTACTCTGGGTGCCACGGTCATAGCCATGGGGTCCAGTCCAGCTCACTCCTGATGCCGCCTGGGCCAACCCCGATAAAAAAAGGACAACAATGCTGTACCGAATGGGTCAACAGACTGACCAATCCTCTACTAGACATCAGTAAGTAGCACCTCTGCTTCCGCCCTGCATATCAACGAGACTGCAAGTGGTTCTGTATACCACTTGACTCTGACTATTACTCTAGTTGCTGCCAATGGCCGACTATAGTTCAGTGTGATCCCTCCACACTGAATACCATGACTCAGGGACAAGTGCTGCCATGGAAGACAGCTATCAAATAGTACAAACTAAAAAAACTGTGCGCGGATAGCTCCTCCCAGTCCTTCAGTACAAAGTTCCCTCCCCGACGATAATCCTAGGTTGTGTGTCGGCAAAGGGATCATTAGTTATCGCAATGCAATACGAGTAAATACAATAGACATGCACGTCAAAGTGCTTCAATAATAACATTTGTGACAGATGCAATGACAAATTTTCTTGCATTCCTTAAATGCTGCAGTATTTTTGTGTCACAATCTGCATTGATTTGTGTGTTTTTAATTTGTTTTAATTGTATTATGCATCTTATTGTTTTTTATGTGTTTATGATTGTTTATGAATTGTTTCCTCCACTGAGTGGTCTCACCAGCCATGCCTGTCTTCCCACTGAGTTATTAGGGTTAGTTCTCAGATGATTTTAATTGTTTATCTATTTTATGTGGCACTCAGGCTTTGTAATATGCTCTCATGCGACTACCCCTCCAAGTGAATTAGCTTGGGGATTAATTTTTACAGAAATTTATCATTCAGATTGCAGCATATTATGAGAAATGCCTCACTCTAAATTTTTAATGAAGGAGAGGGTGATGAAAGATGGCTCTCTGCCTCTTTTCATTTATTTCAATGTTTGCTCACCTCCCTTTGAAGTTATAGAGGTTTTGCACTTGTTAGATTCTATTTTCAATTTAAAAACTTATTGATTTATTGACTATAAGTTAAAGTATTAACTTGTATTGACATGTAGTTATGCTCCCCACTCTGTATTTACCCTGTGTGTGAGTGATACACTTCTACTGCGTTCTGCGCTTGCCTCGTTTCGCCGCAGGGAGCTCTGCTGCACGTCGTTCGCTTATGTCTTGTTTCCACTAACTAACGCTGGGAGCGTTGATGTGCGCTCCGCGCCTGCCTCATTCAGCCACCTCCCACTAGGGGCGCTGCTATTAGTCACGCATGCACTGATCGAACTCGCACAAGCATCTAGGCGCTTGCACAAGTACGGTATGTCACCGCCATGCACTTTGGGACCTTTGGCATGAGGATTCGTATGTTTCGGAGTGGCGTCGTCACTCTCCGGTTTCGGCTTAGGTAAGATGTTCGTATAGTCTAAATGGTGAGCCACAGCTAGTTCCATGCTATGCTTTGTAGCAGTAATAAGTTACATGTGCTTTAGGCATGTGTGAATTATGTTATTCTCAGGAATGTGGAGTATTCCTCTCGTGTATGTTTTCTGGTGTGACTTTGATTTCTGTTAAAACGGTAAATGATGACTGGTGAGTTTTAGTTTGGTGTCCGTTACGGCATGTGGAACAAAGACCTATTCTTTGTTCAACATTTTCCAGGCCTTCAGGCGATGGAAATAATGCTACCTCTTACTATTTCTATATTAGCTTTCCGCGTCCATTGAATAGTGAAACGTGATACTTAGTTTATTTCTTTTACAATTTATTGAATTTGTCATTTTCTACATCTTGTGCCCATGTGGTGTTTAACTTTCGATAAGTTGTATTTCTTGCCTTTCATTTCACTATGCCACCTCAACAGATGTAATGCTTCCTTACTCTTGTGTAAGGTTTGTGTGAAATTTAGTGGTCCTTTCTGGGTATTGGAAGTGGAAAGAGTGCACATGGTTCTGAATGTCGTAACTTGGCAGATTCGGCTTATCTGCCTGGTTGTGCATTGTGCTGTATTTCATGTCACAGTCTTCTGTGAGAGTAAGTGTCGCAGCTACACGCTTGTGAATGATTGTGACCCATGTCCTACCAATCCTCCTGTTTATGTTTTACATCCTCATTTTTGTTTGTCTGACCCCTCTTGGTGTGTGAACAAAATTAGTACCTTGTAAATTACAGTGTGATGCACTTTTCTTGTGTAATTAAAATCGGTGTTGCCCCCATTTCCATGTGAACTGGCAATAAACCAGCTTAGTTAAATTTTCCCTTGTTTGTAATTTAACCTCATTTTATTATTATGGTTTCCCTCTGCTACCCGGAGGAAACCTCATGTATTCTGTTGCACAAATCTCTTATCTTGGATCCCTGTTGCTAGGAACTGTTAGATTTAAATAACTGCAGCTCTTCTAGCTGGCGGTTTCCAGCCAGGATTCATCATTTGAAAATTAACAAACGTCTTTTATCTGGCAGTTCCCTGCCACCATCAGTTATATGAAATTAACAAGCAGCTTTTAACCTCTCCTCTAAACCTCTCTCCCAATATGAAACCTCTGTCCTATCCAAGGCCTCACCTTTAGCCCTACTCCCAAATTCAACCAAAAAGCCCTTGTCAAAAATTTACTATCCTATACTCGTAGTCTTTGCTGGAGATATCACTTTGCCATGAAGAAAAATAATCCTACTCCTAATGATCCAGCTCCCCAAGACATGATTCAAATTGAACCCTGCCTGGAACAGTTATGTCCTCCGTCAAAGTGAGACCCACCTGCTCTTCCTCAAAATCACTCTCTTCAAACCTTCGAGGAATTCCTTACTTCCAAACTTGCCTCTCAGTCTTTCCTGAGAAACCTTAATCCTACCCAACATTACTGCAGCTGAATCCCGAGCTATCCGTGATCTGAAGCCTGACCATTCCATCATCATTCTCCCAGCCGACAAGGGATCCATGACCACGGTACTTGATCAGCGGGAGTATGTGGCTGAGGGAGTGCGTCAGCTTTCAGATAGTACCACATATAAAGTTTGTCAAGGCAATCCCATTCCTGATGTACAGGCAGAGCTTCAAAGAATCCTCAAAACCTTAGGCTCCCTACAAAACCTTTCACCTGGTTCCATTAACCTCATGACCCCACTGACACCCCACACCCACACCTTCTACCTACTTCCCAAGATTCATAAACCCAATCATCCCGGCCGCCCCATTGTGGCCAGTTACCAAGCCCCTACAGAACAAATCTCTGCCTACATAGACCAACACTTTCAACCCATCAGTGCAGTCTCCCATCATTCATCAAAGACACCAACCACTTCCTCGATTGCCTGAAATCCTTACCCAGCCTGTTACCTCCTGAAACCATCCTTGTAACCATTGATGCCACTTCCTTATACACAAATATCCCACCTGCCCAAGGCCTTGCTGCGATGGAGTATTTCCTTTCACGCCGACCACCCACTTCCCTGGCTAAAACCTCTTTCCTTTATACCCTAGCCAGTTTCATCCTAACCCACAAGTTCTTCACTTTTGAGTGCCAGACATACCAACAACTAAAGGGAACAGCCATCGAAACCAGGATGGCACCCTCATACACAAACTTATTTATGGAACGCTTAGAGGAAGCCTTCCTGGATACCCAAGCCTGTCAACCCAAAGTTTGGTATAGATTCATTGATGACATCTTCATGATCTGGACTCATAGTGACGAAGAACTCCAGAATTTACTCTTCAACCTCAACTCCTTTGGTCCCATCAAATTCAACTGGTCCCATTCCAAATCCCATGCCACTTTCCTCGATGTCGACCTCTATCTGTCCAATGGCCAACTTCACACATCCGTTCACATCAAACCTACCAATAAACAACAGTACCTGCATAATGACAGTTGCTATCCATTCCACATCAAACATTCCCTACCCTACAGCTTAGGTCTTTGTGGCAAACGAGTCTGCTCCAGTTCCGAATCTCTAAACCAGTACACCAATAACCTAATAACAGCTTTCACATCCTGCAGCTATCCTCCTGATCTGGTACAGAAGCAAATTGGCAGAGACACTTCCTCATCCCCCCAAATTCAGAATTTTCAACAGAAGAACCCCAGAAGTGCCCCTCTTGTCATTGGAAACTTTCCGGGACTGGAGCAGACTCTGAATGTGGCTCTCCAGCAAGGATACAACTTCCTTAAATCCTGCCCCGAAATGAGATCCATCCTTCATGAAATCCTTCCCACTCCATCAAGAGTGTCTTTCCGCTGCCCACCTAACCTCCGTAACCTCCTAGTCCATCCCTATAAAATCCCCAAGAATATACTTTTTTACTCGCAAAACAGGTGACTATATTGTTGATCTTTTGCTTGCCATCAAATATGTATCCACTTCTTTTTCCAAATTGATGACTTCAATTTGTTTTCTTCACTAATGTCAAATCACCTCTTTTCACTTTACACGATATAGTATCCACTAATGTCGTGTTCATTTTAAGAAGGAACTGTCACTGTTTTCACCATGATATACATTGTCACTTGGTCACTACAAAGCACTAACTGAAGGCAGCGGAAATTTGGCATGGCACCTCTGGTGGACAGTGGACCAGTTTGCCACCCAGAAAACACTTGACAGACCCCAGATAAGACATGATCGCGTAAACGGATTAGGCGCAGATCCCTTGGATATAGCTACATCTGCTGTGGCCAGGGGATGAAGACAACCGACTTCCGCTCTACCTGGGCCCTGCAAGAATTCCAAGAATGTCCACAGGCTTGAAGTTTTCAACTATCATTTTACAGGTGTACTGGGCAGATACCTTGCTACTTATCCGCTTATAACACAAAGTAAGAAATATGTGGATATCCATAGATCTACCTGCAGATATTCACATCTGCACATACATCTATACATAGGGTATTCAGGATCTAGTTACAATCAAGTGAGTTGTCAGTATGAGCCTTGCTATTTCTTGTCACACCTGCCAAGTTGATGACCTGTGTAAGATACTAATGGCATGTCAATTTTGTGATATGGTGATCTACTAAATTCTCATGATTGCAAATACATATCAACAAATAAATTAAGCAGGCATATATATTTAAGATAGTTTGAACATTATATATAGAATCAAAAAGAGTTGTGTCTTGTTGCTACTCATAAGCACCTCATAATGTGTACAGATAATGTGAAACTGTTGCGATATATTTATTTCAGTTCCATTATGTGTGTTCAAACACTTTTGGTAGGCATAGTATCATTCACTTCTCACATAAAGGGCAAAACTGATTAAGTATGGACTTTTTAAAACTGATATACAATTAAATAGAGAATAGGAAAAAGTATGGAAATTAACACTGGCAGATTTGTATACACACCACTTTTTCTCCATGAGCAAATATTGTTTTATGAGTGAGTGCTTCTATTAATGGCTCTACTGGTACACCAAGTATGTCAGCAATTTTTTTGGCATTTGCTTTATCAGGTATCTCTGAAGCATCAATGTTAGCTGCAAACAAGAAAACACTTTTAATATAAAGTCTGAAAATCCTGGAAGTGTATACCTCACATACAAAGAAATATTCATAATTGAGGACTACAATTACATTACATCTCATTATTAGAAGATATATATAAATAAAAAATAATCTTGTGTCAAAGGTTTAGGTGTGGCCTATATTCGCATGCAGCTTGTATTCGCATAAATATAGTAATTTATTATTGGCCACCTCCAGGCACTGAGCCTCCCATCGAAACATAGTTTTCCGTGTCATATATGTCGTGAAGGCTTTCGGGGGGGACATAGTGTACAGAAGGCGGAAGGGAGCAGGCCAGGCCATCTTGGCAGCCCCATCAGCCAGCTCATTCCTCTGGATCCCTATGTGTCCTGGAAACCAACAGAAAATTCTTTCCCTTCCCTTTGCAATGCCAGAAGAGCATCCTGTATGTCTTGCACCAAGTTATCAGAAGGGTACATTTGATCTACAGCAAGAACAGCACTTTGGGAATCCGAGCAAATGAGGAATTTGATGTTACAATGTCTTTAATCTGCTTCAGTGCCCTCAGGACAGCAAGGAGTTCTGCATAATAAACAGAAAACTGTTCTGGGAGCTCTATCTGAAGGCCAACATCAGGGAACACAACAGAGCAGACAATATGCTTGGATCCATCTGTATAAATGGTAATAAATTCTGGCTGGTAGTTTAAAAACTCAAGAAATCTAGTTTTATAAAAAATGTCTGTTGCTCTGACCCCAAATAACCATGTGGACTGTTATAGATAAAATGTAAGGGTGCTGTGCAACAGTGAAAGAGACTAGTGGATTAGGAAGAGCCTTAAACTGATATGCTTGGCACACCATGAGGAGATGGTGGCAAAAAGAAAGTGGAGCCTCTGCAAGCAGGCTAACAACCGGACTCGTGCAGTACACAACTGTTGACAGCCTGATACCTTCACGATGACTGCGTCCAGCATTTTCAGGTAGGATGGCCTTGCCAATCCATAAACCTGGGATCCATATTTGATGTGGAGGTTGCACAGATGCCTTATAAAATTGGAGCATCCATGCCCTCTTGGTTCCCCGTGTATGGCTAACACATTTAAGAGGGTTTAAAGCCTTGAGGCATCTTACTTTTAATTCTTTAAGATGTGTTAGCCAAGTTAGTCTTTCATCTAAAGTGAGGCCAAGATATTTCACTTTAGTACCAATTGTTGCCAAGATTGCTATTTTACTGTCTGGATGACTAGTTTTGGTAATACACAGTTACCATCATCAGATCATCTGTAAAAAAGGTGAATATTTACAATGTAATTTTAACATAATTAAAGCACATGAGAGAATTACAGATGTTTTAAAAAATACAGTACCTGCTTGAGACACAACATTTTTGACAATTAGAGAAAGCACTTGTATTTTCCCATCAAGGGCGACCACAGAAAGATCGTCATAGGCTGTCACATCAATGGAGCTAGTAGTGCTTGTATGCATATATTCCAGCTCATCATCATAACCATAACTGAAAACATATGTTTACATTGTACACACAGGCTATTCACCACTAGGTAACGCCATGGCATCAAGACAAAGATTAAGGGTGTAAGATATGAGTAGTAGTACGTGGAACACCGTATACAAATTGTAATACTTAAATGAGTCCTAAAACTTTGCAACCTAATAACATAGTGCTGCATGGTCAATTTACATCAGTCACATTAAAATGCATTGTGTGTTAAAATAATGCAATAAAATCATATAACAGAATTTAGAGATATACAATGTGACATCCAATTCATACATAAAGTACAGTAATTTATTTACTTTTATTTTTTTCATGAGAAGTGACATAATTTATTTGGTACAACCAATTAATAAATATACTGAGATATGTACAGTTTAAGTGAGTCTTGTTTACATTGAAAATTTATGATGAGTGACATGGAATTCAACAGTATAATTTCCAATTAAAAGCATAAAATTCATAAAATTTGTTTAAATAATTCAATTTTTAAGGTGTTTTAAAAAAAATGAAAGTGCTTTTGGTGGTCATCTTAGCATAGTTATTGCACTCAGTAAACTTACAATGCAGGGTAATATAGAATAAAATAATGTTGTAGATTATGTAAGCTTCAGGCAATAATCAGCAGGTTGCTGTATTTTCAAGAAAAAATGTATATCAGTAGGGTGCCTGACACGTAACTTTCAGCTTAGGTGACAAAGGATTAATTTTAGTTTTTTCTAAATGGTATATAGGGGAGGGGGGTGGGTATTGATGTTTGTATGGCTGGTGTGAGTTAAATAAAGGCAAGTGTCAATTATACACCTGTGCTACAGAGCGTGAACTACCGAAGTGGGTCAAAATCCTCTGGAACACCTACATGGAAGCTCATGGCTTAAGTATCAAGATAATTACACAAAATATGTTGCCTATTCTCAGGAAGCATCAGTATACCTGTAGGTACTAAGCATCATGGATCACAACAATTGATTAAAAACTCAAAGTAGTTCCAGGCAGATACTGGTGAGAAAATAGTGCAGGATTGCTAAAAAGTCTGCCTTTTTTTAAAAACATATCCCAAATAATGTATAGTGAATTAGATGTAGGTAATCCTAATCACAAACAGTATAAGAATGTGTATAACCTATGTGATATTCAACATAACTGATACTAACCATATCTGGGAAGTAAAAAATGTGGAGAAGGATATACATGGCATAGCAGATACTTGTGTATTAAAGTTTAAGGTATTATGAAAGAGTAAAAAACAGTATTGCGTATTAAATGCCCGCTGAACTGTTACCTAGAGTCTAGGTGCTCAATGAGATGAAGAAACAGTACAAATAAGCAGAGGTTTATTTAATTCTTGTTTACATTGTTTTTTAAAATACTTTACAAACTGAATGATTTAAACATATTTTATAAATTTTATGCTTTTAAACGAAAATTATACTGTGAATTTCATGTCACTTGTTATAAATTTTGAATGTAAATAAGAAAAGATGTGGCTACGAGCTGTGACAGGCACATACAAAAGACACACACATACAACACATTCAGCTATCGGCCATGGCCTTCCTCAGAAAATAGAGCACTCACGCAATCACACAAGCACACAACACAGTCATACAACCATCACCTCCGACTGCCACACTTTGAAGTGTGGCAGTCGGAGGTGATGGTTGTATGACTGTGTTGTGTGCTTGTGTGATTGCGTGAGTGCTCTATTTTCTGAGGAAGGCCATGGCCGATAGCTGAATGTGTTGTATGTGTGTGTCTTTTGTATGTGCCTGTCGCAGCTCGTCACCACGTCTTTGCGGTGAGTTGTAAACTGTCCTCACTATATTATTTATTCCAACCTGGACTTTCCATTATTATAGAATGTAAATAAGACACACATAAACCGTACATATCCCAGTATATTTATTTATTGGTTGTACCAAATAAATCATGTTGCTTCTCATGAAAAAAAATTAAAAATGAATAAATAAATTACTGTACTTTATGTACAAATTGGAACATCGCATTGTATCTCTAAATTTTGTTATATGATTTTATTGTATTATTTTAACACATAATGCAATTTAATGTGACTGATGTAAATTGACAATGCACCACTATGTAAATAGGTTGCAAAGTTTTAAGACTCATAAGTATTACAATTGTTATACGGTGTTCTATGTGTTAATAGTCATATCTTACACCCTTTATGCCATGGTGCTACTTGGTGGCAAATAGCCCAAGTGTAACATGGAAACATACGTTTTCAGTTTTTGTTGTGATGCTGAACTGGAATCTAAGCACCAGTAGCTGCATTTATGTGGCAGCCTATGACGATCTTTCTGTGGTCGCCCTTGATGGGAAAATACAAGTGCTTTCACTAATTGTCAAAAATGTTGTCTCAGACAGGTACTGAATTTTTTAAAACATCTGTAATTGTCTCATGTGCTTTAATTATGTTAAAATTACATTGTAAATATTCAATTAATGATGAAAATTCTCCTCAGAGATGATAAATATTGTTGAAACGAGATAGAATGCCTGGCCAGTACTTACCTTTGTGCTGTACCGCTGATAGTAACACAAATGAAGAAACAGAAAAAAGGGGACAAAAAGGACAAGCTTTCGGAGCACAGTTCCTAGTTCCTTCATCAGGTGGGAGAGAAGGGAAGAAGAAAGGATGGGAACAGAAGGTAAAGGTAGTTCACGACCTAGATCATGAAGGTGGTGTTTCGGGAGTGTGGACGTCAGAGATACTGCATGTATGTACTGAGCCAAGCCAGAGAGGATAAATATAACCAAAGAGGAAAGATCAAGTAGTAAAGAGAAGAGAAGATGAATGAAATGAATTATGCTGAGGGGTGTAGGAGGGGCAGGGGGTTATCTAAAACGTTTTTCATTAACAGGGAAAGATGGATGGAGACACATTTGTGTTACTATCAGTGGCACAGCACAAAGGTAAGTACTGGCCAGCCATTCTATCTCGTTTCAACAATATTTATCATTGTAAATATTCACCTTTTCTACAGATGATCTGATGATGGTAACTGTGTATTACCTGCAGTATAATGCAGTAATGGTTGAGAATATATATGGCCAGCTCTGCAACCCCCAGATGTGACATTACATTATTGAGAGTCAATCATGTACTAATTAATAATTTTGTTGTTGTTGTTGTTGTTGTTGTTGTTGTCTTAAAGGCTACAGTTATGATATTAAAAACAGGGATCAATATACAAGAACATACAGATTATTACATATGTTGTGCCTGGTAACAATTTAGAGAAAATCATTTTGAATAAAGATTAAAAACACTTCATTTTATCCTTTTTTTCTTATTCTTCTTCTTTTTTTGTTAGCTGGCTGTCCTCTATGGGCATTTGAAGATTCTCGCTGGACATATTGGTGCCAGGGACAGTAGTACTTCATTGCTACTGCAATGACTTGTGCATATTGATGGTTCCGTGCCAGCAATGCTCATCACAGCATTCGTAGCAACAGACAATGCATTGATGCTCTGGAGAGAATTGGAATATTCTAGCTGTGATTCATAATTATGTCATCTCCGTACACAGTTGTTACAAGTGGCAGTGCCAATGTCTAGGTCTGAGAACCAAACTGTGGCAGTTAATGGACATAATTATGAATCACAGCTAGAATATGCCAATTCTCTCCAGAGCATCAATGCATCGTCGGTTGCTACAAATGCAGCAACGAGCTTTGCTGGCGCGCAACCATTAATACGTGCAAGTCATTGCAGTAGCAATGAAGTATTACTGTCACTGGCACCAATATGCCCAGAGAGAGTCTTCAAATGCCCATAGAGGATAGCCAGCTTAAAAAAAAAAATAAAAAGGATAAAACAAAGTGTTTTTAATCTTTATTCAAAACAACTTTCTCTAAATTGTTACCAGTCACAACGAATGTAATAATCTGTTTGTTCTTGTATATTTATCCCCCATTTTTAATATCACAACTGTAGCCTGTAAGATAACAAAAATAAAGTTATTAATAAGTACATGATTGAATCTCAATAATGTAATGCCGCTTGTGGGGGAGCAGAGCTGGTCATATATAAGCTTGACCATTACTGCAGTATTCCGCAGTTGATTTCCAGGGCCAACAGTTCCTGACCTACCCACAATTGGCTTCCATGGGGATAACTTTTCATATTGGTATTATTTGACTGTTTATTGCCATAATATCGTATTCTGTACCTCCTTCTTAATATTTGTAACATTACTGTATTGCAGTCGGACTGAAGGTCTCACAAACAGATTGAAACTGGTTGCCTAAGAACAATAAAAATTATCTTGCAATCGAGACTGGTTTCCCCCCCCCCCAAAAATATAATTCTCCAACTGCCTCATCATCAAATGCAATTGATGAGCAGTCTTTGCTACAGAGGAGGCTGCACGGAAGATGGAGAAGCCGTCCACGAAAAAAGAACAACTGTACAATGTTTGTACAGTGGATGTATGCTGTTGATGGCTATAGCAAATGGCATTATGCTTAAAACACTCCCTTGGGACACCGTTGTCTTGTTTAAAATGGTCAGACAAGGCACTCCCAACCTTGCACCTTCCCGAGAGGGTAAATCACATAAAAGTTGGCAAATGTCCACAGAAACCCCATTTGTAAAGCTGCTGTACAACATTCCTGCTCCAAGTTGTATCATACACCTTTTCAAGGTCAAAGAAAACACCATTCAAGTGTTGCTTCCACAAGAAACCTTGTTGGATTGCACTTTCTTATAGGTGAGGTTGTCCCCTGAACACACACTGAGAGCATCTAAGTAAGGATCTCCTTTCGAGGACCCATACTAAGTGCTGCTTGACTATACCCCCCAACATCTTTCTCATGCAGCTTGTTAGGGTAATGCATCCTTCAAACTACAGTATTATGTGTAATTTTGTCCACCGACTGACAACAGCCAAGGAAAATTAATGTTCCTCCAAAAGTGGTGGCATGATTAATGTTCAATGCCTATATCTGCTCTCCTAAGGAGACTGTACTTCATTGATGGTACAATTTAATTCATTGTTGTGTGCAGCAACACTTTGTAATGGTTGGTAACATGGAAAGTCTCTGTCTTCATGAATAAGTACATCTCACCCCTTCTTGCTTCACGATCACTTTCTTCCCTGAACAAACATGCGTTCCGACAAGATGCACACTACAATATATTGAAATTTCAATCTTATCTGTTGATTTAATGCTATAATCAACACTTTTTGTACTTCCTATTTTTGCTGTTGAGGGTGTGGTGCAACATTGCCAGCTGCACTTCAAATGTAAAGGTTGTATTTAGTTTTCCCTACATTCTATTTACTGTGTTTTGGACAGTCACCTATCCACTATTCTGCAGAACCCATATGCAAACTGTAGTTTGCTATACACTTAGGCATTGTCTGCTGCAGCCAGATACACACTGAAAACTGACAGTTGTACACATGAAATGCTTGTGGACCACAACAGGAATCCACAAATTAAACAGCAACAAGTCACAATGTTTACACACCAGACTCCAACAGGTTGCACTCGAGACGCCAGTATTGGCTTGGAAAGCAGCATACACATTCCAGGCAGCAATGATAGCACACCTCTGGCACATCCATGCATCACACGTTGTCCACCTCAGCAGCTCAGTAGATAGCATCAGTGGCTACCACGCACACAACCGGGGTTGGATGCCTGGCAGGGGACCAGGTGTTGTAGTGTATTGTCATCATCAACATTTCATCAATTATTGGCACTTAAATCACCCACGTGGTGTCAAATGCAGAGCTCACTGTGCAGACAAATGACCCCAGAGGTAATCTCCTGGCCAATAATATCACATGATAATTTCATTTCAACACACATCATCACACATAAACCCTCTTACAAGGTTATTCAAAACGGTACATGACTACTAACAACAGTATTCACTCATGTTGCAGGCTCAATGTTGACTGTGCCCAGCAGTCTACCTGTTGGAAGCATTTATCAGCAGCTGTTTCAATACAGGCCCTCGATTCCAAATAGATATTAATTCTATGTGGCCTAGAACTGTGTTCCCACCTTGCACCAGCTGACATGACCTATGAAGTTATAGCCAAGCCAAGCCTAAAGGCTATGTTTCAACCAGGTTGCTACCATTGGTTCAAGCCCTAATCTGTTTTTGGGTGACAGTATTTGGTGACAATGGCTAATGCTGTTTGCATTTTTGGACACAAATCTGTGCCCCCAGCTTGTGGCACTGAACTCCACTTACAACTGCTGGAAAGGTCCTCTGTGACACTTCCAGGGCACTTATATGGTGCCGTTATCTTCATATTAGGCTAGCACCATGTCCTCCCCAGATGTAGCTGCCTTGGAAGAGCCTATCAGCATCATTATGTGTCCAACATATAGTACTGGTTCAAGCCCTGTCTCCTATTGGCCAATAGCACTCTACTGATTTCCCACTAGCCAGACCACACTGCTTCCTGTCACACTAACAGTGTCATGGCTGGTGTCACATTTTCTGGTTGTAATTTCTTCACTATATTCAAGCACAAACCTATCCACTGGCTTTGTACTATGACATTTAGTTAACTTTTTTCCTTTTTCTTTTCTTAACTGCCCTTAAACTGTTGGCACAGATCTTTCATTCTGCTGCAAGCACAGCCCCTCCTGCAGCTATCATGGTTTCTTATGCCTCTTGCTCAGCTCCTTACCCATATTCCACTTTTGTGCCACTCATTGCACATATTATATCAATAATCACATAGATTTCACTTTCTTGTGTCTTGTATGTGTACAGATGTTATATTCTTCTATCTGTGCTAATTCATTTATCAGATCCTGACCAAGCCCATCAACATCATACCATGACATCACCCAACACATTTTTCCCACCGATGCTTTAGTAACCCATACAGTGTATAGAGATTAAAGCACAAAATCAGATTATGGAAAACACATTGGTCTCAATGTGGTCTCATCCTAATTTACCAATGGCAACACAACACCAATCTAACACTAACTCAGAAATAAAAAATAAAATAAAATGCACAAGCCTGACTGACAACAGCACTGTGATATTTTCCAAAAGTGAATTGAGAAAGAATTATGAAAACACTGCTAAACATCCAAGTTTTGCAAGAATGGGCAATGTTACCTTTATGTTAACAACCCACAAGTGACTATTCTTGGCAGTCGACTTAACTCCACACGTCAACCACCAAAGGCATTCTTCAATGGACACACAAGCATCATCAAGCATCGTCCTTCCAAGCAGCGTCATGAACACTTTGTCAACTGTTAGCATCATTGATTCTGCATTGTATGTTGACAAGGCAACATCAGACATATTCCTTGTTTCAGCACATATGGTATGCCAGATTGCCTGTGTCCATTCTCTGTCTACCTGGACATATCCTTCTTCCTTTGTCACAGCATTTCAGTACCATTGCATCACCAACAGTTCTCCTTACCTCCCATTAATCATTACCAATGCCTTAGTGCCCCTCAACTAGCCCCTTGTCTCTCGCAGTGCCTCTCAGTGCCTTGAAGAGCTTACAACTTTTTAAGACAGGATGGTGTAGATGATTACTGAGACTTTACAGTCACCTGTTCACTACAACTAAGGAATATACATGAAACATGCCATCAGCAGTATGCCATTTGCCATCTACCAAAGCAAGACACATGCAGCCATGACAGCAATCAATATTTGATTTGTGTACATAGCAACATCTCATCCTTTGTAAACATCAGACTCCAGTGGGTTCCACCAAGTAGATTGTGATACTAGGTGGGAGTGCAAGCACAGCACTATGTTGATTCTGTACGGCATGTGACACCTTACAGCAATCCTTCCACTGGGTTATTTAATATGTTCCATGATCACTATGTGATATCATTTACTCATGCTCTGGACTCAATACTGGTTGCATGCAGCTATCAATCTGTTAGAAGTGTTCATCATCAACACCTCAAGCACAATCCAGGTTTTCAATCAAACATAAAGTCCGAGCAACCTAGGACTCAAACTGGACTCATCACTGAGGAAGATGTTGCCCAGCTGAGCCCATCAGCACTGTTGAGCTGCCATTGGTTTGAACTTTGATGTCCCGTCAGCACAGTGCTGACAAAATCAAAGGCCAGCCAACATCTAATTCAAATTGGATATCATCTAAGATCTTGACTAGATGCTGACTAAGGACCACAAACTGAACTCCACTCAAGAGACTTTATCTTTCATCTAGAAGTACTTATTATTTTCTATTTCATATCAGAACTGTAAACTATTTATTTATGTTCTATAGGCCTAACAGTATTCTTTCATAGTACCTAGTAGCCAATTTCAGTGCACACTGTCCTTGTCACCAGGAAAGTATAAAAAGTGTAAATCTATCTGCATGCTGTTACTAAAAACTAAGTATTTTATAAGTTTTTTAAGATCTTTTTATTGTTCCTTGAATAAGTGGCTCCTGTTTCAGCAATTGGTAAGCAGGCACTCCCTTTCTGTCAAAAAATTGTTAAATATTGAAGTTTTATAGTATAAAAGAACAAAAATTGAATTGATCTAAATACATTTTTGGTTTGCTCATATTAGTATAGCAGATAATCACATTAAAATATAGATTAAACTTTAATAAAATTATACAAACCTATAGTCTTGCTTCTGTACTTGATATTTCCCAGATGCAGAATCACTGCCAAAAGTTTAAAGATTTCCCAGATCTCATTCTCATTAAAATTTAAGACTTTCATAGCTGCTCTGACAACAGCAAAACCTTTGGCATCATCTCGGCCTTCACAAGTCAGAGTCCCTCCCTTAAAATAGGAAATAAACAGCTTAATTAGTCAGAGTGAAGTATCAAAGTTGCATATGGATATCAATAATGGAAATTCCTGGATTGAACAATACATAATAAAAGGTAAAGGTAGTAGGTAGAGTACAGCAAATAGTAATAGAAAACAGCATTCACACTAGCTTTAAAATATTTGGTTCTTCTTCTAGCAGTAGCGCTCACATTCACACACATAGCCACACAGAAACCCAAACTTACACTTCCATATCAAGACTTATAGGCCTTTCCATGGTCACAGAAATATCTGTTTGGGTAACTGTGTGTGTGTGAATGTAAGCACTACTTCTAAATTACCATAAGTTAGCATGAATACTGTTTTCTGTTATGTGTTGCTACACAGCACACATTGATCCACTTAAGGTGAATGATTACTTTCCTCTTATCTTACATCAGTGGTGCATGTTTGTACAAGGAATAAACTGAAACTTTTTGTATGATGCAAAGGTGAGTAGTGAATAATTTTTTTTGCTGTTCACAGTCCTGACTAACACTTCATACATAACTGAATATCAATATTCTAGACAGCATTTTAACAAATTCCACTGGGCAAAAAGAGTAAATAAGAAAGGAGTGAAATAAAATGAAGGGAAAGATCTAATTCAACAAATAGTGAGGTGGAATGGCAATTAAAAGGTCTGTACAAAACATGAATAATAATCCACTAAAATTGGGTCATCAACAATAAGGCAAGCAACTACATATAATGTTACATGTACCTCCCAAATGTTGGCAGCTGTAGTCCTAAGCTCAGCTCATTGAGCGCGGTCAAGGGGTTAAGACCATGAGCTGGCCCTACAAGCTGAATGATTATAGTTGTTGTTGTTGTTGTTGTCTTCAGTTTGCAGACTGGTTTGATGTAGCTCTCCATGCTACCCTGTCCTGTGCAAGTCTCTTCATCTGAGAATACGTTCGGCAACCTACATCCTTTTGGATCTGCTTACTGTATTCGTCCCTCAGTCTCCATGATTTTTATCCCACATGCTTCCTTCTAATGCTAAGTTGACAATTCCTTGATGTCTTAGAATGTGTCCTACCAATCTATCCCTTCTCTTAGTCAGGATATGCTAGAAACTCCTTTTCTCCCCAATTAGGTTAGTTACGTGATCTACCCATCTAATTTTCATCATTTGCCTGTAGCACCACATTTCAAAAGCTTCTATCATCTTTTTGTCTGAACTCCTTATTGCCCATGTTTCACTCCCACACAATGCTACACTCCAGACAAATGCTTACAGAAATGACTTCCTAACATTTAAGTTAATATTAGATGTTAACAAGTTTCGCTTCTTTAGAAACGCTTTTCTTCCCATTGCCATTCTGCATTTTATATCTTCTCTACTTTGGCCATCAGAAGTTATTTTGTTACTACTTTTATTGTCTCATTACCTAATCTAATTCTTTCAGCATCACCTGATTTTCTGATATTACATTCCATTACCCTCATTTTACTTTTACTTATTAATAATTAGGTATTACAATTATGTCTATGTTCATGTAATTTCTATGATAATGGTTCACAGGAACATTTGCATTTCCACACAAGTAATAAATTAGTAAACTCCAAGGATTATCAATAATGGATGGTTTTCCATTGTTGAACTGTTAGGAAGTTGTTTTTCAGTATTAGTAGGACATTAGTGCACTTATTTAAATTAGAATGAAAATAGCAATATAACTAGAAGCAGTATATTCATTGTTTTGTTTTACACAAGGTTTTTACAGTAGTAAATAGTCATGCAGTGATTTGATAATGATTGAAACTGAGTTTATATTTGTGTAACACACTCTGGGATATCTCATAAGGATTAATGATAATGTTTAACATCTTTATAGAGTAATCTTGTCCATAATTCTGATGGATTTAATAATGACATTTGACTCTGGGAGATCACTCCAAGTGAAAGCTAATGATTCCAAAAGATAGGGCCACTCCAGTATATTTGGTACATAAACCAATACTGGTCATTGCCCCTGGTACAACCAAGGGCATTTTGGCAGCATCCATAGCATAGAGCTACTGGGATTACTGATCTGTAGTACAAGATGTGATACTTCAGGTCTTATTTTCTGGTTTCCTGCCACCATTACCAGAGGAACACCTCTACACACTAGATAATTGTTAATTTACTTATTGGAGATACTCCTTGAAAACTTGCCCCAGGAAAACCTGGCTTATCCGGTCATCATATTAAAGCAAGTTTTCTGGCTACCTTGAACCAGATGATAGCTACACAAGATGGTCTTTGATGGTGGAACATCTATTAGATAATGTGAGAATATATCTCACCAAATGTCACTACCAGATAATAACTATAGGGGCTAGTGCCTTAGTGTCCAAACTTTGCCCTTAATTTCTTCAACCTGCAGGACCACAGTAGTTATGTTGGCAGCAGTGAAGAAGTGAGCCATTGAAATCCAGAGTGTTGTGCTCAGCTGCATGCTGTGCCACAAGGTGGTCCATCTTACACAGCACTCTGGATTTAAATTGCTGCTTCACTACCCAAGCCATGTGGATCCTCCCCTCCACCACCAGCTCTTCTGAACTGCACAGATGGTTGTGTGTATATAGTTGTCTGAATGATGAATGAATGTGTTGCTTTTTCTGATGAAGGCCATTTAAATTGTGTGAATGTGATTATCGATTTTCATGTCTGTGAGCCTCTTTACAGTGAGTTGTCGTCTACACTCCATTATTGACATTCCTATTGGATTTTCCATGGTTAAAACCTTACTGACATGTTATAAATAACTTAATCATTGTCACAAGTTATTAAGTTTAATGACATATCTCTTCTTTTACAAAATATGTCCAATTGTTACTCACTCTTGTGAGATAATTATAATCTGCAGGTCCTCTAAGGTCAAGGCTTATCTTTTCTTCAACAGTCAACCCAGCAAGCATTTCATAAAATATATGGTAGTTACGCTCCCCATTGTTTTGTGAAACAATGCGAGATTTTTCCAACAGATACTGTTGAATTGTAGCACCTTCAATGACACACTCTTGACTGAAATTGATGTTTATGTATTTTCCAAATCTGGATGAGTTATCATTGCGTATTGTCTTGGCATTCCCAAAAGCTGAAATGATAATCAATTTAGTACATAAAAATTTTGTACCTTTCATACATTAATAAGAACAGCCTCATATGTTTTCTTGAATTATCTAGCAATTCATGAAATCACACTGATACCTTTAACCCTAAAAAAAGAACAAAATGCCTAACAATAGAATGTCCAGGTTGGAAATCAACAATATAATGAGGATAGTTTGCAATTCACTTCAAAGGCATTAATGAACCTACACCAGACCCATAAAGAAGACACTCTTTAGACTCACAACATAACTTTAAGCAACAGCCTTTCTCAGAAAAAGGACACACACACTGATCTGTAGACGTATATACATTCCACTTCACGTACACACAACCATCATCTCCAGCTGCTGTGTTCCAATAATTCCAAATATGACAGCTGTGTGTCTGACAAGTGTGCCTATTTGATTGTACAAATGAGAATATGTATCCTACTTTTGATAAAGGCTACTGACAAAAGCTAGTGTCTGTATGAGTTCTTCTTTATGTGCCTGTTACAGATCAAAAAACATCTCTGTAGTGAGTAGTAAACTATCCACAGTTTATTCACGAATAAATTGTGAAATAACTAATGTTTTCAGCTCACCATTATGCATGAAGTTCAATTATTTTCTGAAAAATATTAAATTAATGTTATTATTACTGGGTTTTATTTACTTCTCCTCATAAAACATAACTTATAACACTTTTAGTCGTTCAATACACATAGATAAGTACTGTATTCATAAACTTGTACAAGGAAACTAAAGCTCTCCAGAATGAAATCTTATATACCAGTATACCGGGTGATCAAAAAGTCAATATGAAGTAGAAAACTTAATAAATCACAGAATAATGTAGATAGAGAGGTAGTGACACACAAGCTTGGAATGAAATGGGGTTTTATTAGAACAAAAAAGTTCGGAAAATGTCCAACACATGGTGCGGTACAGCAAAACATCAGAGACTGTGCATGAAAATTGTGTATAAGGAACAGTAATGAGAGAGAGAATCAGATGCACCAGCAGTCGTGAAATGTTGACGTTAACTGAAAAGACACTTTTAGTGAAGCTGTATTATCAGAATGGGAAATGTGCTGGTTCAGCATTACGATCCTATCGCCATAGGTAGGGAATTCGAACGAGTACAGGTCCGTTGACAAATGCAGCTGTGGTAGGAATGATTTCGAAGTTCGAAGGCACGGGTTGTTTAGAAAATAGACCCCGTAGTGGGCGGCTGAGCACAAAGTGAAATGCTCCTGAGACAGTTCAGGAAGAAATAGAGACTGTAGGGGGTTTGTCTATGCACAGGGAAGTCAACGCTCGTGCAGTCACATGTCGCACCGGCATTCCATACACTACTGTTTGGTTGGCACTTAGGCATACCATCCAATGCTGTCCTTACAAAATCCATTGGCATCATGAACTGTTACCTGGCGATTTAGTGAAGAGGAGGGTATTTGTGGTGTGGACGTTTCAAAAGATGGTGGAAGATGACGATTGGTTGAGTAACATGTTGTGGACTGACAAAGCTCATTTCACACTCCGAGGGTCTGTCAACACCCACCGAAAATCCTAGAACTGTCATGGAAACTCTATTGCATGATGAGAAAGTCAAGGTATGAGTTGGCTTTACCACATCTACCATTATCGAGCCTTTTTTCTTCAAGGAACTGCATGATTCTGGTTTTTTAACTGCTACCGTGACGGGTGAGAGGTATGCCAATATGTTCCAGAATTGCATCATCCCCAGCCTGGCTGATAAACACCTGCTGGAACCTACAATTCTTAGGCAGGATGGTGCTCCACCACATATTGCTAAATGCGTGAAAGATCTCTTGTGCGCGTCATTTGGTGATGATCGTGTGCTCAGCTGCCACTTTCGTCATGCTTGGCTCCCAGGTCCCCACACCTCAGTCGGTGCGATTATTGGCTTTGGGGTTACCTGAAGTCACAAGTGTACCATGATCGACCGACATCTCTAGGGATGCTGAAAGACAACATCCGATGCCAATGCCTCGCCATAACTACGGACATGCGTTTCAGTGCTGTTCACAACATTATTCCTCGACTACAGCTATTGTTGAGGAATGATGGTGAACATATTGAGCATTTCCTGTAAAGAACATCATCTTTGCTTTGTCTTAATTTGTTATGCTGATTATTGCTTTTATAATCAGATGAAGTGCCATCTGTCAGACATTTTTTGAACTTTTTTTTCTAATATAACCCCATGTCATTCCAAGCATGTGTGTCAATTTTTACCTCTCTATCTACATTATTCTGTGAGTGATTTAGTTTTCAAATTTATAGTGACTTTTTGATCACCCGGTACAATGTTTCTTTCAAGAAGACTTCAGGCTGACTTTTTAATGGAAAACTCTAAAGCTGTAGCAGTCTTGCTTTCCAAATGCTGTTCCATTAGATTAGACTGATACTTGTTCCATCTCTCTCTCTCTCTCTCTCTCTCTCTCTCTTTAATAATATTTCTAATTTCTATGCAAGAATTCATCTACTGTGTAGAAGTTGTCATTCAGAAATTCTTTCAGTTTGTTTTTAAGTGCTGGTTGGATATCTTTCAGACATAATATGTTATTTGGTGAGTGGCCAAAGAATTTTGACTTCTGTAGCAGTACTCCTTTTTTGTGCCAAAGCTAGATTTAACCTTGAATAGAGTTGATCATACTTTCTCCCAGAAAACTGCTACTACTCTTGTATTGGGTTGGGTTATTAATAACAAAATATATTGGTTTACCTATCCTTTTTTCCCCCAAGGCAAGTCTTTCCTCTCCTGGGATTTGAATGACTCCTCACCCACTCCCTTAAAACCTGCATCCTTTCATTTTCCCTCTCCTTTCCTGGTCGTCTTCTAGAGAAGCAACCCAGGGTTGCAAAAGCTTAGTTTTTGTGTGTATGTATCTGTATGTTTTTATTTATGTGAGTGTCCACGAACCAGTACCTTTTCGCCTTGTAAGTCAAACCTTCTTTATATATCTTGTGGATATTATTCTAATTACACACTTTTGTGCAATGAAAACTTTTGGCCCACTTTAGGTTATGGTAGTAACACTAAAAGTGGGCCTTTGCGATCGTCTTTTGACAGCTCGAAATTTAAATGAAAATAACGGTTTAACTATTCATCTGACATGAAAACTGAATAAGCAAATTTGCAGAGGAGAAAATTCTCTACAAATTTGCTCTCTTATTTTTTTTTTTTTTTTTTTTTTTTTTCATATCTCGTAGCGTTTCAAAGATGTTTGCAAAAATAACAGCTATTTTGGGATGTCTGTCTGTCCGTCCATCTGTCTGTCTGTCCGTAACGTGTTCCCTGTTTTTAAGATGAACAGTTTAACCGATCAGCACCAAATTTTACAGACATGATTATAGGCCGCCAAAGACCAGAACCTCCCTTTTTCAAATTTTTTGGACAAAAAATACGATAGTATAACCAAAAAAAGCCGTTTGTAATATAATTGCAATTGCAAACGAACCGTTCATCTGACATGAAAATTGAATAACCTAATTGGTAGATGAGAAAATTCTCTACAACTTATCTCCCTTATGTTTTTTTCATATCTCGTATTGTTTCAGACATATTCGCAAAAATAACAGAGATTTAACACCCTCCATTGAATTAACGAAAATCTGCCGTTCGGAGATGTCACATGACATTCCTCACATATTTGATGATTTTCTTATTGTAACTTACACATTGTCATTTCAAAGCAATGGCACACTGAGGAATTAACAAAACCATGTCATTCTTTGTACGATAAATGATAATCTAATGTCTACAAATGCCATATTAAGATCAGTTAACAACGACCATCAATAGTATGAGATTAAAGAACTCCTGTTTTGATTTATAGCTTAGCGTAGTGGGCAAGGTCCTGGACTGTGATGCGAAAGCTCGGTAGTTCGAAACCCACCACTATGTAAATTTTCCACACTCTTCCAGTCAAGTATGAACTAAAGCATTTGTGCACTGCCTGACAACCTTTCATCCTGCCCTTAAATGAAAAATATGGTACCCAATATCCTCCCCATCCCCCACCACCCTTCAGTGGTATTCCACACCCACCAAAGCTATAATATATATCCTTGTCCATCCCTGCTCCCAACCCCTTATCCCATGGCTCGTATCCCTGCAACAGACCTAGAAGCAAAACCTGTCCTATTCACCATCCCACCGCCATCTACTCCTAACTGTCACAGGCATTTCCCATCCCATAAAAGGCAGGGCAAGCTGTGAAAGCAGTCACGTTGTCTACAAACTAAGCTGCAACCACTGTGCAGCTTTCTAAGTGGGCATGACCAGCACCAAGCTATCTGAATGAATGGCCATCATCAAACTGTGGCCACGAGACAGCTAGACTATCCTGTTGCAGAGCATGCAGTGCTGCATAATGTGGCTCACTTCAATGACTGCTACACAGCCTGTGCCATATGAATCCTTCCCTACAATATATCCTACACTCCCGCACATTAACTTAAACTTAAGCTTTCAATAGTTTCTGTCTCTTCCACCGTTCCCTCACTTTCCCTGCCCACACTCTATCCTTACATTCATCTCCCATCCTGCCACACATTTCAATCATTTTCCTTCCTTCCACACTGTCCATGAGACAGCACTGGCATATTCCCCCACCCATGCTGGGCATCCCCTTCCCCTCCCATCCTGCTTCCCTCTCCTTTCCACTTCCTCACCTCCCACCACTGGTTGCTCTCACCTCAGCTGTGCTGGGTACCACAGAATGGCCACAGTGGCCAGAGACGGTGGTCGCGCCTGTGTGAGTGTGTGTATGTTTGTGTCTCTCTAACCAACGAGCTCTAATGTTGTATTCTATTACTTGTGCCTTTCTTTGTGTCATAGGACGTCTCTGTGATGAATAAGCAACCTACCCTTCTCAAAAATATTGCTGAATCTTTCCTGGAATTTCCATTGTTTAAGTGATTTGCTGCACCTAGGATATGTATTTATGTCTTTCTCATGCTGACAGCTGTCCATTTTTCAAATTCAGAAATATTTACATCTTCTTCTTTGGAAAAGGAATTTCAGGAAACTACTTCTAGTAACTTCGCTGGTACTCTTATTATTAATACTTCCACCCCAATCACACAATTAAGGAATAAACTGTGTGTTGACACTAGTGTATTTTACATACAACCAGAAGCTCTTTGAATTTTCTATGATATTTGGAGATAGTGTTTCACTGTGGAAACTATAAAAAGTAACTTGAATGGAAGTCTGTACTAAATTTTGAGTGCCAGTAAAGCTTATCCAGTCTTAGGGATTTTTCAGTCTTCTAAATTTGATGTGCATTTTTTCATTAATTCTGCAATAATGTCCTGACTTTTTTGTGTACCAAGGGGGATCAGGTCTGTCTCTTATTCATTCATGTGGTACAAATCTCTCAGCCACAGTTGATATTATTTCTTTGAATTTGAAATAGTGAAACTTGTTTCAGGGGCACAACAAGTAAGGCAACACTAAGCAATTGTGCAACTGAACTGCAAGGAAACACATTAAAAAGTCTTTCCATTGTTAAAACATTAAAAAGTCTTGAAGACAATGAACCTCAAAGCAAACTTCTGTTACAGAAAAACTGATAGTTCATTACTTTTTTTAATAACAATGTATACATACGCAAATAACAAACAGTTATAAAAGCTATAAATAACTTCTCTTCTAGAACTTTCTTACCTTCCAACACTGGGTTTGCTTCCAAGATTTGTTGTTCAATCCAAGAATGTTTGCCACTTATAGCTGCTAGGTACTGAAGAATTAATTTTGTGCTCTCTGTTTTGCCAGCACCACTTTCACCACTAAAGAGAAAGCAAGCAAATGACATAAATATAAAGCCAGTGAGGTGATCAAAGTGAACATAAAAATATCATATTGATTATAAGTTCTTTGTTTGTGTGGCCATAATGTCCATAGTTGCTTTCATAATTATTGATTATAAGTGTTAAAAATCACCTATACAAAAATTTTAATCTGAAATCTGATTTCAGAAAATTTATTTACGAAATACATTAACTACCCTATTTGAAATGTAAGTACTACTTAGCATACCAAATTGTTATGACAGTCAACTGTTAATCTCCAACTCGTGAAATATTCAAAAACATAATGTGATCATTTCATGCTCTTATATGTCAATGAGCTTCTGTGCTGCATCAGCTACTAGTCTATTGTGCTTCAGCTTCTCCTCAATCTGAGTTTCCACAAGCAACAAATGTGATGTTACTCAAGTGGCAAAACTGAAGCTGAATATATAAATACCCAAACTCCAATTCCATCACTCAAGTGACCCCATTAAAGTTAAACTTATTGTAACTTTTTGACATCACTAACACCCTTAAAGCAGGAATTATATGCTTGTGAAAGATGCCAATGCAAGACCTGCCCAATCACTCACCCAGGACTTTCTATTACAGTTGCATCATAGGCTTATCCTACCCCATCAGACCTGTGAAAGCAGCCATGTTATTTACCAAATTTCCTGCAATATCTGGTACAGATTTTTACATTGATTACCACACAGCTGTCAATCACAATAAATGGCCACTGTCAAACAGTGGCCAAGAGAAAGCCACCCAATAGCGCAGCATAATATTCTCAATTTCAATGGCTGCTTTGGTACCCGGGCAATCTGGATTCGCACCTGCACCACCAGCTCTTCTAAACTTAAACTGTGCAGATGATAGTTTACCTTACAACACATCGTATAGTCTTGTAACCTCCCTGGCCTCAACTTAAGGTAAACTATCAACCCTAAACCCCACATGTACACCCTCTGCCTCATCCTACACTTCCTCCCAATTTTTGTCTCTCTTCCAACTGTGTACCACCTCTTTTCTTTATTTCTTCATTTATCTATTCATTTTTATTTTACTTATATAGTTACTTATTTTAACTTATCATTTTTTCACTCCCCTGTCCCCCTTCCATTTACTGCCTTCCAAGCTGCATTCCACTTTCCCATCTGCCAATACCTCCATGCTCTGCAAGGAAGTGTGGAACACTATATCCCCACCTTGCCTTGAAACCTCATCTCCTCTCCTCTCCTCTCCTCTCCTCTCCTCTCCTCTCCTCTCCTCTGCCCTTACCCACTCACTGTTAGAGGCCATGTAGTCTGGCAGAGCAGCTGAAGATGGTGGTCATGTATCTAATAGTTATGCCTGAGTGACTGTGTGAATGCATGTATGTTCCTTTCTTATGAAGGCTGTGCCTAATATTTAAGTTATGTGAATGTGATTTCTTTCTTATGTGCCTGTCTATGAATCAGCAAATGCTTTTTTGTAAGTTGCTACCTATCTTCATATTATTGTTTATACTTCAGTGACTCTGCAGGCAATGAGATGTAATTGCTTGATTAAAAAGAAAAGCTTAATGTCGCAGCAGATCATTTCATTCTAAAACGGAGAAAATGAAGAATCTATGGGTATCAAACTGAAAACTTCTCATTCACTAAAAGAAATTTATTTTGAAAAGTGGATTGACAAAAGAACTATCTGAGCTACAGGCTCAGTATATTCTACTGAAGTTACAAAGTGCTTCGAGACTAAACTATTTTAGAAAATTATATAATAATAGGTCTCGTTACCAAAGGTTTCATTTATGCAATGCTTCATCATAATATTACATGCTGTCATTTCATTGGAGCCATTCTTACATATTAGATACTGTTACACTAAAGGCAATGTGTTTTCATCAATTTTTATCATTAGACACTACTGTCAATTTTTTTATTGATTTGAAAATGGCTATCACTAAATATTTTAGAAACACTTAAGTTTTTAACTTTTATCTTGACCATTAATAGATTTTAGCCTCTAAAATCTTTTTAACTTAAGTAAACTTTTAAGATCACTTACCTGCCCCCTGTCCATGTCAGGAAGTAACATCAAAACAGCATATTTTATTCAAGTTCCTGTTATTATTACATGAACCTCTCAAAGGTTTATGTATTAGAATGAATGAATTTATTTCTATTTTTTAACTACCATAAATTAAGATACTTTGTAATAAGGTGCAATGCATAAATATATTTAATCCTTTCAGTCCTGAATTATTTTAAAAATAGAATAAAACATATTCTTCCATTTGTTCTTGTCCATAAGACCCTACGTATTGTATATTTGAGCACAATTAAAAATGTTCATACTTGTTTCGAAAATAAAAAAATGACCAAAAAAATAGGACACTGGGTCTGGAAGACAGTTAAGGATATGAAATAAGAAGTCAACAGTTATATATGTCACTCAATATTTATTACGGGAGTGGAATTTGTGCAAAATTCATAAATTAATACACAAAATAATTTCAATGAATGATTTTTGTCTGACGCACTCCACAATGGGTCCACCATGTTCACCGTTTTTCATTTTAGTATACCATTCTGGTGACAGGTGGAAGCAAGAAGCATGAAACTAAAAGTGACAGGTGTCCAGTAAACAGGCTAATGGCTCTGTATCCTCCCCTCCACCACCAGCTCTTTTGAACTGTGAAGATGGGAGTTGTCCCTTCAACACATTCTATAGTCCCACAACCATTTTGGCCTCAACCTAAAATAACTTCCCATCCCCACACCCTATTCCTAACATTCTGCCCCCCCCCCCCCTCCTACCCCAATCATTATCCTGTATTTCTCCAATTAATGTCTTCATTGCCTCACATTTGCATGAAACATACTGTTTTTACAAAGCTTTACAATCACTGTTTCTCATATAAATCTATCTCTACACAGATTTCACTTAATTTATTGCAGTATAGTACCATACCTTACCTAATTACTATGCATTGGTTTCGCCCAAATTTTGCCATGTCAGTATAGCTGCTATCACCAATAGCAAATATATGGGGTGGCTTATCACCCACTTTCTGTCCCTTGTATTCCTTGACATAATCTCCTGTGTATATTGGTAGTGACTGGTATGGGTTCACTGCCACAAGTATTGAACCAGTGTATGTCTGTAAAAGAGAAAGTTTCAGCTGTTATAGCAGTAATTTAAAAAGAAAAATCTATACACACACCCTATACAGCACAAAAATTTTAAAAACAATATACTTGTTGGAGTAAGAACAGTAAGAAGTGCAGAAACACCAACAAAGGAGTTAATTTTTTTTAATTCCTTTCTGAAAATATAGGGTAATCTCCATTGAATGATTAAGAAGTACATTTTCATGTGTCCATCCACTACCCTTACAATGAGTGTGCATAAGCAACTAATCACATCTTCATCTATTCAGTTACCAAAAGCTAACTCCACAGGTGGGTCCTCAATATCATACAGTGTAGGCTGGATGTTATTTGGCATCATAAAGATGCTATTTGGAGGGGCAGGGAAATCAAGCATTGCTGTCCAGCTGCTGTCAACATTTCAGATCCCGAAGCAACTGATTCTCATTCCAACAGATCCTCAACTGGAATCATGATTCACCTGCTTCTAGTCATCCCACCAAAGAAAACTTCCTGGCACTATTGGAAAATGAACCTTACCCTCTATGTGAGAGTCACACATACCACTCAGTTACATAGGCAGACCAAATACAAACAAAATATGAAATAATTCAGGGTAATTTAGAACGAGTAGAAAAAAAACCAAGAACTAGTTAATTAACATAGCATTAAAGAATAAAATTCCAGATTCCAGTACCATAATAGACAGACATATGCAAAATTGTCAACAGGCAAAATAATTAACACTAACATTTTATAAGCATGTAGGCAAAAACAAAACAAACAGTACACAGAGGGATATTAGTCGCCACATATGCTATTCATCACAGAAATGTTCTATTAATTATTCCAGTAATTGTGTTATCCAGGAAGGAAACCAATCCTTAGATCTATTTTGCAATCAATTCAATCTTCTACACTGATATTACTTCTGTCTAATTTTTATTATTTTGTATCAAACCATCTAATTTGGTGCATCTGTTAAATGTTTATTTTCTTTCCCTGCATCCTTCTCCAAAATCATCTCACAAGCTCTTTTTCTATCATTTGACCATTTGACTCCAGTTTTTCCTGTTTGTTTTATCTACAAGAAAACCTTTGAATTATTGACTTCTAGTCCAAATTTTTATCTGTGTAGTAATGTCTCCTGGGCAATCTGCATTTCTTTTAAGTTCATTTTTGCCTTTCCTTACCATTTATTTTCTTGAGCTCTTTTCCTGGTATTGGGGAATGTGAGCATCTTTCTTGTCAATCTGACTTCCTTCAGTCTGCCTTGATGTGCATGCAGTGTAACATTTCTTTCTCTGGCGTAATCCATTATTTCAGTATCAAGTACCAACTTCTGTTTTTTAGTTTAATATCTAATACATATTTTTCATGAGCAATTTTTACTTTCTTTTCCAAATCTTCCTATTACCATTTTGTATCCAGATAAAGTGGTGTTTTCAACCCATTGCAGCCTTCTGGTCTCACAACACTGATGGTCAGACCTCTAAAGACTAGATAGTAAGTTGATATTCACAAGACATGTACATTTGTACATTCAATAATATGAGGATAGGTTGCAACGTACCATAAAAACAATTGATGATCCACAGACATGCATGTAGAATAGACAAACAGATTCACGCAACTTTTAATATTTTTTTCCACAGCCTTCATCAGAGAAAGATACACATAATTTCACAATCAAGTGTGGCAGCAATCGAAGTGTGGCAGCCGGAGGTAATGGTTTTATGACTGTGTTGTGTGCCTGTGTGATTGCATGAATTTTCTATTTTCTGAAGAAGGCATGGTCGACAGCAGAAAGTGTTGTTTGTGTGTGTCTCTTGTACGTGCCTGTCACAGCTCGTCACCACGTCTTTGCGGTGAGTTGTAATCTGTCCTTACTATATTATTAATTCCAACCTGGACTTTCCATTATTATATAGTTACACAATCATTCAGACATAATTGTGCATTAATGACCACCATCTATGGCTGCTATGGTGCAACTAGCATCTTGATAGTGAGTGAGGTGGGGAACGGAGGTGATGGGAGGATGAAAAGATGGTGGACAAGAAGATCAAAACGTTATCAAAATATCACTGCAGGACAGGTCTGCATCCTACTCAGCAATGGTGTAACAGTGGAATACATCAGGGGTGCTAGATGGCAACAAGGGCAGACTTTGGGGGAGGGGGGCAGGGGCACACCACCCCCCCTCAGACAGACTGACCAAAAAAATGAGAGAGAGAAAAAAAAAAAGAAGGGGGGAAGAGAGAAAAAGGGGGGGTAGAGAATCTCAGCATAAAAATAATTAACTTTTACTTACAGACAACATGTAACTGTGAGTTTAAAAAGCAAAATATCTGTAATTAACATAATGTAAATTGTCTATTAGTGTTATGCTTCCTTTTAATTGTTGCTGGCTCCTTTTTTGTCAGTAATTTATGATAAAGCTAAATGAAAGTTGTTTATTGTTTTGTGATTGCTTGGAAGATAAATGAGATACTGCGTACATTTTATTCATGCATAAATAAAGTTAAAGGATTTAACTATGTGAAGAAAAAAAATGAATTTCTAGGGCTGTGTTCAGGCTGGCACATTCAGGTGTTTTCTGTAATCAGTTTATCACACTGGCTTCTTTTCCTAGACACTGAAAAAAGTACTGCCACACATTAAAAACAGTTTTCGATTTTTCCAGTTATTGGAGCAAATTAGAAATTTCAATGGCATTTTTCCACACATCAGATACAAAGGATTATCATGTAACTTGGTAGGCTTTCCCAGCGTGACAAATCTTCAAAGTCTCTGCAGGTTTTCTGCCAGATAATAAAATCAAACTGATTCAATATTTTGATGGTACAGCTGTCTGCCATCTTCAGGAAAATGCTGCTGCTGAGTCCTGCTCAATCAGACTTCAAAGGATTATCGCGCTAGTAGAAATTGTTGTAGAAACACAATCAAGTGTAATTTTATATATACATGTGGTGTTAGTTCCGAAAGAACAAACGTCACTACTGATCCTGCAGTTGTTATTTTTTCATATGAATATGAATGTGAATATGAAATGTAATTTTGTTGATCGGTAAAGCTTTCTTGAAACATTTTGCTTAATAACTTTACAAAGCATGAAGAAGAAATTGATTCAATATAACACAACACAGGAAATCTGATTTTAGGTTTTGAGGGAATATCAAACTTTACCACAGAATAAAAAAAGAGTATTAGGAATATGGAACTCTACATTTATCAATATGACAATCAAACCATGTGCACTGCACAGGAATGGCTGTGTGATGTGGGGCGCAACATCGCGGAGTTCGCTGCAGCTCCCACCAGGGGTTCAAGTCCTCCCTTGGGAATGGGTGTGCAAGTTGTCCTTAGAATGAGTTAGTTTAAGATGTTTGTAAGACTAGGGACTGAGACCTTAGCAGTTTTGTTCCTTAGGATTCAAACATTTGAACTTTCTTTGTGTGTGTGTGTGTGTGTGTGAAGACCATATGCCTAAGGTTTTTGTAGAGGCGCCATTAATTCATTTGGCACATTTAATATCATAATCCTGTGGGCATCATTGTACAAAACTAATTTTTCAACCGTATTTTATAATTATTTGAGTTTTCAAGTGGTCAGTCCAATTATTTGAAAGTTGTAAATATGTGGATTAACAAATACCAATTTTGACTGCTTCCTCTGTATAGGGATTTGCATATACCCATCTGATCAAACTGAGGAACAGTTACAAATTGAATTAAATTCAGAGCCCAAATACCCTGTGTTCAGCTGTGGGAAGAGTTTCATCCTTTATGATGATAAAGGATTAAACAAATGGGCTCACAGCTGAACACAGGGCATTCAGACTCTGAATTCTCTGTTTTTATTTTTATGTATTAATTAATTTATTTTATTTTATTTTTGAAATGTTCCAATATTTATTTAATATGGTTTAATCATTGCACTTGAAAATGATGCCATAAGGCACAGAAACTAATAGTGCATTAATAGAACTAATACATGGGAGTATATTAAAAAGTTTGTTGTGTGTGTGTGTGTGTGTGTGTGTGTGTGTGTGTGTGTGTGTGTGTGTTTGTTTGTTTACCTCTAAGGCACGTCCTTCCACTCCCAGGTCTGGAATGCCACCTCACCCACTCCCTTAAAACCCACTTCCTTTCCTTCTTCACTTCCTTCCTCTTTTCTGATGAAATAATCTTTGGTTGTGAAAGCTTAACACTTGTTTGGAGAAATTCTGGTTCTGTCTGTTTGCAAAATGATGGGTGCATTTTGGTTTGTCACAAACAGAGGGAGCGGCATCACAGTCACTCATTCACACAAGACACACTGTGTCAACTCAAAGCCTTATGGTGTGGGGTCCTGTTGAATGCAACCAAAAATCACAGTTAGTGGGTGCTCAAGGTACTGTGACCAGTTTGACCTATGTGAATGACATAATGGAACCAGTAGCCATACTCTTTCTGCATGAAACCTCAGTCACCATATCGTAGCAAAACAATGCACAACACAAACACATGCCTTCGTCATGTCACGCAATGTCAACCTTTTGCCCTGGCTCAGCACATCACCACCCTTCCATCAATCAAATATGTAAGGTATATGGTGAAATGATAGATGCAGTGCTGTGACCCAATCCTAACCACCACCAAAGAACTTTGGAACCAGGTGAATACAGCATGGATGGCTACACCACAAGACACTATTCATGCCTTATACACATTGATGCCATCACCCATGGAACAAGTTATCAGGTCCCATGGTTGAGCCTGTGCCTATTAATACAACAGGACACATGATGAACTGAGGTGACAGAAATGCTAATCATTTCTTCTAAACATACTAATGAACATGTTCTGTATATATGAAGTTACTATCTCAAGTAATTCAAGCAGTTCATTTTTCCCTCATCCCCCCCCCCAATGTGTTTATTATAATATCTTCTTTCAATATCTGTAGGGAAAACATTTTTATTGTGCAGACTCCTCACTTTCATGGTGTTCTTGTCACTTTTTGTTTTTATTTCAGTTGCTTTTTCATTTGAAGACCTCGGGGGAAAATAATGATAACACTCACTTATAAAGTTCTGAGATATGATGAATTGTATGTTTGGAAAATATTTTCTATTACACATTTCAATATTTGTTTTAATTTTTATATTTGCCATCTCTCTGCAGATTCATGTACTACCTGAAGAAAATGAAAAATTCTGTCAGATACGATTGTTTCCACCATAAACATCACAAATACAAAAGTTGAGGGTTATCATTACTTACCCCCTGAGGTCTACATTTATTATTTCTTCATTATTGTTCTGTTTTAACCCACATATTGAAAGTTGACTCTTTTCTTGATGTTGCCAACAGGACTTTAAAATTGTTTGGTTAGTTGCTTTCACCAGCTATGTATATTGCCTTTTCACCACGATCTGCAAACCTGGCTCTTCAGCTGGCTCTTTCATTTATTTTGCATTTATCAAGGTTCTGTCTATTGTTATAAGATCATCTGCAAAGGCCAAAAATTTTTTGGATCTTTCACTCTACCTATCCTTCTGTAATTATTAATTTTTTGTTATTCCTCCTCTATATTCCATTCTTTTGCAACTAAATCCAGCACAAAACTCAGTTGTACTCATGAAAAACTGTCTCTTTGCATGGCTTTAGATACAATTTGGAAGAAACTAAATGTTGTTCCAAGAAATTTAACTTTGTATGCCGTGTTTGTACAGGTATTTTTAGTTATCACCAGAGTTTTCTTATATACTGCAAATTCCATCAATCTCTGTCAACTAAAGACAATGCTTTTTTTATCAACAAATATTAGCATCAAGTTTCTACTTGATATCTTCATACACATAATTATTTGTTTAATGTTTAGAATTTTTCCTCAACAGAATCTGCTACCGGTACTTTGTATTCTCCTTTTTTTTTTTAATTGAGAATTTGATGTGATAAGAAGACTTTAAACTAGATTCTAAAAGTAGTAATGATATACTTCTTTAATTACTGATATCTACTTTCTCCTCCACCCTTTTGTGTCTAAAACATTAGCAGAACATTCTCAGAGTTGATCCCATTTCTTTCCTCCCCAATTTTTATAACTTATTGAAAATTATTATAACTATTTACTAATTTACCCATTTTTATAATTCCATTATGTCTTTTTTTAGATATATTGCAAGTCATTTTTTGTGTATCTTCCATGTTTTCATTTCCAATCTTTAATCTCTACCTTCCAACACTGATAATTGAAGTCACAACCAACTAATTTTGAATTTTGATACTGCTTGAAATCACTAGAAGCTCTGACATTAATCTGTGTTGATCTTTCTGAACTTGCAACAATTTCCATGGGAACTCCTGCTCTAAGGCAGTTCCACCAATATCCTTTGGATATATTTTGGGTACCAATATGTCACTACTTTTCTTCTGGTTCACAATCATTACATGCTTACCTACTCGTCTCCAAAATTATATTTTGATTTCTACTACTAGTAACTCATCAAAGCAATCACATAATACAGTGACAAGAATTTGGCTTATTGAAAAACTGTGTAGAAATTTGTTCAAAATTTTGCAGATGTTAAGTGCAAAGGAATACACCTGATTTCTGCCAACAAGTGGGTCATATTAACTCTAAAAGCAAGAAAAGTATTATCCATCCACTACATGTGAAACAATCAAAATAGAAACAGGGGAAGTGCTTTGCATAAATGTATTCCATTATCTACAGAAAAACATTAGTGATATATGTGTGCATAGCTTCAGCTTTTCAGCTAAAGTAGTAAATCAAACCAGACACACCCAGGAGGAAAGTAATGGCAATTTATCTTCATGAGGAAGATCTGGAACATCAAAGATATCAAGAACTGTGTGATACATCACACTGGTATGTTATCAGTCTAAATGGCATCAAGCTTATCATCACTGACAACATTTCAAATGAATAGATTGTCAAAACATTTTTAGATATTTCTGTCAATCAGAATGAATATGTATTACCAAACAGTCCCTGTGATAAACTTGAGATACACTGGCGTTGAACAGGTCATACAATATATCTCTACTCTACAGTTTGTTTACCCTTACCAAACAATTTCATCATGTTCTGACATCTCTGTTCCTCTATACTTCATATCATTCACAGTCAAGTACAAAATTGATTCTGATTCAACTGATTTACTTTACTAAATTTATTTATCACTATGCCATCAGTCTGCGCATCAATAATTGAATTGTAGAAGTTCTAATGCGTTTTCAAGCTAAGTAAAAAACTGGTTATTCAATAAATCTAACAACAGGGAAATTAGCTTTACAGGATGATATCAAGTTACTCATTTTTTCATCATATGTTCCCAAGTCAGTATCTGATTTTTCAGACAGTTTCTGATGTAACAAAAATGTGCACAATTGCCAACTTCAGTTGGCTTTCAAACAGATTTTGCTGATAGTGAAAAGACAAAATATGGCAATAAAAATATATAATCCCAAAAAGGAGTGTGGATGCTAAAATGCTAAAGGACAAACACCAGCAGACATCCATCAGAGTATGCAGAATATGTTTACATGTGTCTCAAAAATTGCAACAATGAGTACTACTGCTTTATGATAATGTAAATCCACAAACTAAAAGTGTGGGAGTCACTTGAGCACCCAATCTATAGCCTTGAACTCCCCACTTGTTATTATTGCCACACCTTCAGTTCCTTGAAAAATGCCATGAAGGGTTGATGATTCATGTCAAGTAAAGAAATGCAGCAGACTGTTATGCATTTTTTCACATAGCAGAATATGTTGTTTCACCAAATGGCTTCATCAACATGCTGCATAGGTAGGATGAACACATTAATCCTCAAGGTGATTTTGCCTAATCAGCATATCAATTCAGAACTATACAGACTATTCATGAGAATCCTTTGCTGCCATGAAGATGTTTAATTGCATTGCATGTCAAATATTACTGCAACAAAATAATTTTTATAGACATTTTAGCATTATTTCATAATTAATTAGTTACTCCGGAGATAATAGTACCATTATATAATGATAATCAATAATCACTCTGGACTTTCCAATGTTATACCATTGATTTCAGAGTGACAAAGAGAAATAGTAGCAGCAGCATTCAAATTAATATTAATAACATTAAAAGATTGGATACACTATTGAAATAAACGTACTTTTTGTGTGTGAAAGAAATCTACCTTAAAAGTATTATGCTTACAATCATCATTTATTTACAATACAATACATTATGTGCACTTCCTATCAAAATCCATGACCATGATGCATTATCAAACTCACTAAATCAGCTATATCAAATTTGAAAATTTTAGAATGTTTCCCCCTCTTGGATAAATTTCTGGGTATACCAATGATCATAAACAAAAGTAATCATTCCTACAAGACATTTCACTAATACCTTGCAACACTACCTATATTACTGATAATGACCTCAACTCAGCAAGGAAGATTGTTCACAAGTTTCTGCAGGGATGCCATGTCAAAATTAAGCCACTCATTGAGTAGATCCCATAAAGGTATCAACAAACAGCAAGGATGTTGCTTTCTATGTTTCACCCATTATTCCAAATAGTCAAATATATTTTCTATGGAATTAAGATTAGACAAGCTGGACTGGTCACATTGACAACCAGAAGTCAATATCATCATTCAGCCTGTGATCATGGGCACATTCAAACAAAGTAGCTCACTTCTGACATTCTCTCTGGTCTCCAAATTGAGATTTAATAACTCACTTGTTGTTACATAAGAAATAACTATGTGACAGAAGATAATAGCTGTTAGCAGTTTACTGAAGGAACAGAAAACTCTACTTAACCTGTATAATAAGCCAATGACTTATATGACCAGATGTATATACATTTGTATTGTCATACATCCCTACTGCTATATCATGTTCCTTATCTATTCATATGCAACCCTATGGCTAATTACATACTATCTTAATAAATCTTCCTATGTACTTCTGTTCCGTTAGACATGTGCCGATCATATATTGTCATATACACTTAATCGTGTGTACTACATGCTTAAGGTCTACATGCCAAATTAATGCACTTAATTTTTGACATAATTGTATTACATTTTTATGTGACTGGATGCTATATCCATATTTAATGTAATCGCTTACACCCTGAACTATGTAATTGTGATACCCTGCCCCTTTTATGCTTTAGCTATTATGTTACATAGCCTAAGGTTTACATGTTTACTTCATTTAATGTTACTTTGTTCTTGTTCATAACATGTCAGATCTTGTTCATTGAAAGATGTATCCATACGTTTTATAATGTTGACATATTGTGTTATCCACTATGGTCATTAGTAGCCTCTGGCCTACCTCTACATAAACTAATTATGATTTTACGATCCTGTTATTGGGTTAGGTTTGCTTTATTTCTTAACATTAGGTCTTTGATGTATACTTTGTTCACTTACTTCTATACTTTGACAGATAATTGTTGTTATTACACATTTTTATTGTTTTCATAATCCATCCTGTTATTTTCGTAATGTTTACAATACTGCTTTCTGTAACATGTCGCCATGACACCTTGTCAAAGATATAAGCTATGATGGTTGCCTAAGATATACCATTTTCACACCATGTATACTTTGATCATTGCTAATTTTATCTCATTTATTTGTTAAATAGTTGTGTTAGGTTCTCTTGTAATAGACCTTGGTTCACCATCACACAGCCTGGCATTGCTTTTATGTTTTTAACCAAGACTTGATGCCTAGTGACATCTTATTTATTTTTATTTTGTGACATGTATGCCAGTATGCATAAGGAGGCATGTAATGCACCTGTTTAATCATTCTGTCTAGTTCGTAAGTACTTACTATATGAAAATACTGGGTTATATTATGTACTTTACTTGTGTACAATTCTGTTTCTGTATTTTTATTTAATAGACTTCCGTGAAGATGGTTTATAACCAAAACCGGTAAGTTTGGAAAAATAATAAACAGCTGATGGTTTACAGTATGCATTTCGTCAAATATATTATGGCTGTTGAACCTCATCTCAATAAAAATTTGAAAACTCTGTGCCTGTAATGTTGTTTACCAGATGCTCAAGAATGTAAAGGCCAGCATATCCGAGTGGGAGTTTTGGCCTGCAGTGGAACAAAGTAGCAGTGGTGTGCAGCATAAGTGAAACTGTGATTATGTATGCAATAAATAAAAGAAAAAAATGAACTTCTATGAAGAAGTGTTATGTTTTCATTTTATTAATTGTAAGAACATTGTAAGTTCATAACTTTTGCATAAGAGTCAGAATGGAATTAGATATATCACGAGTATGACTAGCATAATGTACAACCAATATATACTATTTTGAGTTGAAAAGTGGATCAATATATAAGTTAAAAAGAGACGAGTGTCTTATTTGCCAGTAGTCTCGCAATACTCTCTTCTATGTGATTCTACCCTGTAGAGTAGGAGACGAAGACTGAGGCTGTGGATTTGACAGAGGACACCAACCAGTGGGTTCCTCTTACTTCATCCAGGTAAACTAAAACTAAGCAACTGGTGAAGAATACCTGTAACTCAAGGTAAAGCAATGAGAAGGAAGTATACAATGTCATTGATAGCTATTGAAGCTTCAATCTGTCTGAGTTAATCCAATCCTACATCCACGTTACATTGCAAAATTGATCCATCTTAATGTGCTGGTTCCATTCACTGACTGGCATATAGACACCTCCTTCTATGACATATGCCATTTATACCAGTCCAAAGCAATCAGTGGATTCCTTTAAGGGCATAATTAATTACTATGCTCTGTCGCAAGTTAATGTTCTTAGTAGAATGATTAATAATGGGAAGAATCCTACAGATTAATTGCTGCAAGGAAGATGTAAAACTAAATACATTGCAATAGATAATGGATGGTTTGCATTTAGTTGTTAAAAGGCAGTGAATTAACCACTCAATAATAAACACTGTATAATCATAGCAAATGATTTCTCAAAACATGCTATAATCTTGTGGCCATATGTTTAAGCAATAACTTTAGTGTGGCATCAAGGATGATGGAGAAGTAAAATCTATGGTAGTAAAGTAAAAGAATAATTAATGAATTCTATTTTCAACAATCCTTTACAATAAAAATACAAGAGAATTGCCCCAGTTCAATTCCTCTGCACTGCAATGTCATGATATTAATATTAGCAGAAGTGATATTGAGGAACAGCTATAAAATCACTCAAATTAAATAAGGCCTGTTGGCAGTGGCAGTGCATCCTATATGTTCACTGGTCATTAAAAATAGTAAATAAATTAATTAAATAAAAAGTGTTTTTAAATTATCATTCTTCATTTCATTCTTCTATCAGATCATTTTATATGCACATTCAAAGTACTTTTATCGCATGAGAAACGTTTTACTTCGCAGAGACAGTGCCTAATACAGGCGGCAGTGGATTAGATAAGATTAGATTAATACTTGTTCCATTGGTGGTATCACAGGAGTAGGATTGATAATGAATAAGAAAATAGGAATGTGGGTAAACTACTATGACCAGCACAGTGATCGCATTATCATTGTCAAGATAGATACGAAGCCAACACCGACAACAGTAGTACAGGTTTATATGCCGACTAGCTCTGCTTATGATGAGGAAATCGAAGAAATATGTGAGGAGCTAAAGGAAATTATTCAGACAATTAAGGGAGAGGAAAACTTAATTGTTATGGGAGACTGGAATTTGGTAGTAGGACAAGGAAGGGAAGGGAAGATAGTAGGTGAATATGGTCTGGGCAAAAGGAATGAAAGAAGAAGCCGCCTGGTAGAATTTTGCACTGAACATAATTTAGTTATAACAAACACCTGGTTCAAGAATCACAAAAGAAGGTTGTATACGTGGAAGAGACCAGGAGACACTGGAAGATACCAGATAGATTTTATAATGGTAAGACATAGATTTCGGAACCAGGTTCTACAGTGTAAGACAGACCCAGGGGCAGATATAGACTCTGACCATAACTTGTTGGTTATGAACTGTAGGCTGAAACTGAAGAAACTACAAAAAGGTAGGAAAATAAGGAGATGGGACCTGGATAAATTGAAGGAACCTGAGGTTCTTAAGAATTTCAGAGGGAGCTTTAGGCAACAATTGACAGAAACAGGGGAAAATAAAACAGTAGAGGAATGGGTAAAATTGAGAGATGAAATAGTGAAGGTAGCAGAGGACAAAATAGGTAGGAAGGAAAGACCTACAAAAAATCCTTGGATAGCACAGGAGATACTAAATTTAATTGATGAAAGGAGAAAATATAAAAATGCAGTAAATGAAACAGGCAAAATGGTGTACAGACGACTAAGAAATGAGATTGACAGGAAGTGCAAAATGGCTAAGCAGGAGTGGCCAGAAGGCAAATGCAAGGATGTAGAAGAATGTATAAATAGGGGGAAAATAGATACAGCCTACAGGAAAATAAAAGAAACATTTGGAAATAAGAAAAACAGCTCTATGAATATCAAGGACACTGATGGAAAACCAGTTCTCAGCAAAGAAGGAAAAGCTGAAAGGTGGAAAGAGTATATAGAGGGGCTCTATATGAACTTCGAGACAATTTTGTAGGAAGGGAAGAGGATGTAGATGAAGATGAAATAGGAGATACTGTACTGAGAGAAGAATTTGACAGAGCCCTGAAAGACCTAAGTCAAAACAAGGCTCCTGGAGTAGATGATATACCCTCAGAGCTACTGAAGTCTCTGAGAGAGCCAGCCAAGACAAAATTGTTTCACCTGGTGTGTAAAATGTATGAGACACGTGAAGTACCCTCAGACTTTAAGAAAAATGTTATAATCCCCATCCCTAAGAAAGCAGGTGCAGACAGGTGTGAAAACTACAGAACCATCAGTTTAATAAGTCATGGCTGCAAAATATTAACGCGAATTATATACAGAAGGATGGAAAAGCTGGTAGAAGCCGACCTTGGGGAAGATCAGTTTGGGTTCAGGAGAAATGTAGGAACATGGGAGGCAATACTCACGTTACGGCTTATCCTAGAAGATAGATAAAGAAAAGGCAAACCTACATTTCTAGCTTTTGTAGATTTGGAGAAGGCTTTTAACAATGTTGATTGGAATAAACTCTTTCAAGTTCTGAAGCAAGCAGGAGTAAAATATAGGGAATGTAAGGTTATTTACAACTTGTACAAAAACCAGACAGCGGTTGTCAGAGTTGAAGGGCATGAAAGGGGTGCAGTGGTTGGAAAGGGAGTAAGACAGGTTTGTAGTCTTTCTCCATTGTTGTTCAATTTGTACATTGAGCAAGCTGTAAAGGAAAGCAAGGAGAAATTTGGAGAAGGAATTAAAGTTCAGGGTGAAGAATTAAAGACATTGTGTTTTGCCGACGACATAGTAATTCTGTCATATACAGCAGAGGACCTGGAAGAGCAATTGAATGGAATGGACAGTGTGCTGAAAGGTGCATATAAGATGAACATTAACAAGAGCAAGACCAGGGTAATGGAGTGCAGTCTAAGAAAATCAGGTGATGCTGAAGGAATTAGATTGGGAAACGAAGCAATGAAGGAGGTAGATGAGTTTTGTTACTTGGGCAGTAAAATAACAAATGATGGTCGCAGTACAGAGGATATAAAATGGGTAGAAAAGCGTTCTTGAAAAAGAGAAATTTGTTAACATTGAATATTGATTTAAACCTAAGGAAGTCCTTTCTGAAGGCATTTGTATGGAGTGTTGCCTTGTATGGGAGTGAGACATGGACAATAAACAGTGCGGACAGGAAGAGGATTGAGGCTTTTGAAATATGGTGCTACAGAAGAATGCTGAAGATTAGGTGGGTGGATCGCGTAACTAAAGACGAGGTACTGAAGAGAATTGGGGAGAAAAGGAATTTCTGGCATACCTTGACTAAAAGAAGGGATAGATTGGTAGGACACATACTTAGGCATCAAGGAATTGTGAATTTAGCATTGGAGGGTAGTGTGTGGGGAAAAAATCGCAGGGGAAGACCAAGAGATGGATACAGTAAGCAGATTCAGACAGATGTAGGTTGTCATTCTTATGTGGAGATGAAGAGGCTTGCTCAGGATAGGGTATTGTGGAGAGCTGCATCAAACCAGTCTCCGGACTGAAGACCACAACACACAACAGATCATACATACGACATTTCACAATGATGTAGAAATACTAGTAGGCTATCTGTCAGACTTTTGATGCTACTTGGTAAGTGAGCAAAGACTTTTGTGGCAGCATAACTCACCCTTTTCTGAGCCAAAGTTAGATTTAACCTTGAATAGTGAATATCATCCTTTCTCCTAGTGTTGTAGCTATGCACGCTGCTATTACTTTTGAATTGGCTCGGATTGTTAATAACAAATTTCATGAGTGAATATATGTATTGTGAAGCTACAGTTAAGATCCCTAGATCCCTAAATAAATGTCTGCAGGATGCTCTTGGGTGGGCTCCAGCAATTATTCTGATTTCACGCTTTTGTGTAATGAATACTTTTTTACTCAATGTTGAATTGCCCCAGAATATGATCCCATATGAAAGTAATGAATGAAAATAGGCATAGTATGCTAATTTACTGAGATGTATATCACCGAATTTTGCAATGACTCTGATAGCATAAGTAGCTGAACTCAAATGTTTCAGGAGATCTTTAATATGTTTCTTCCAATTCGTCAATGCAAACACCTAAAAATTTTGAATATTCTACCTTAGCTACAGATTTATGTTCAAAGTCTAAATTTATTAATGGTGTCATGCCATTTACTGTGTGAAATTGTATATACTGGGATTTATCAAAGTTTAATGAGAGTCCATTTGTAGAGAACCACTTAATAACTTTCTGAAAGATATCATTTACAATTTCATCAGTTAATTCCTGTTTGTCAGGTGTGATAGCTATACTTGTATCATCAGCAAAAAGTACTAGCTTAGCGTCTTCATGAATGTAGAATGGCAAGTCATTAATATATATTAAGAACAGCAAGGGACCCAAGACCGAACCTTGTGGGACCCCATTTTTGATAACTCCTCAGTTAGAGGAATTAATTGTTTCATATATATCATATGAACTGCTTATTTCAACTTTCTGCACTCTTCCGGTTAAGTATGATTTAAACCATTTGTGCACTGTCCCACTCATACCACAATACTTAAGCTTATCTAGAAGAATCCCATGATTTACACAATCAAAAGCCTTTGAGAGATCACAAAAACTCCCAACTGCTGATGTCTGGTTATTCAAAGCATTTAATATTTCATCAGTAAACGTATATATAGCATTTTGAGTTGAAAAGATTTTTTGAAAACCAAACTGACATTTTGTTAGAACTTTAGTTTTACTGATATGTGAAGCAACTCGAGAATATATAACTTTTTCAAAAATTTTTGATAAGGCTGTAAGAAGTAAGGTGGGGCAGTAGTTGTTGACATCTTACGTATCCCCTTTTTTATGCAAAGGTTTAACGATAGCATATTTCAGTCTATCCGGGAAAATACCCTGCTTTAAAGAGCTATTACAAATATGGCTAAAAACCCTACTAACCTCCTGGGAACAAGTTTTTAATAACCTGCTGGAAATGCCATCAATTCTATATGACCATTTACTCTTGAGAGAGTTTATTATTTTCCTAATTTCTGAAGGAGAAGTGGGTGGAATTTCAATTGTATCAAATTGTGTGGGTATGGCCTCTTCCAGTAACTGCCTTGCTCCTTCTAATGAACATTTAGATCCTATTTTCTCTACAACATTTAAATAGTAATCATTAAAAATGTTTTCAACTTATGACTTTTTGTTAATAAAGTTTTCATTTGTTTTGATGGTAATACCCTCTTCCTCTGCTCTTGGTTGCCCTATCTCCCTTTTAATAAAATTCCAATTTTTTTAATTTTATTATCAGAGGAGCTAATCTCAGACATGATGAACATACTTCTTGATTTTTTAAATAATTTTTCTTACTGTAGCACAGTAGTTTTTATAATATTTTATTGTTTCTGGGTTATTACTCTTTCTTGCAGACAGATATAGTTCCCTTTTTTGGTTACAAGATATTTTTATTCTTTTAGTAAGCCATGGGTTTTTGCTTAGTTTCTTACAATTAAATTTTACTAATTTCTTGGGGAAACAGTTATCAAATACCCTAACAAATGTATCATGAAATAAGTTATATTTTATATTAACATCATTTTCCTTATAAACCTCATCCCAGTCTAACTGCTGTAGACTTGCTTTGAAATTTCTAGTTGTTAAGACATTAATCGAGAGCACAATTCTGGAGGACTGTTTCGAATTACTGAACGGAGCTATGTCATATACTGGTACTAGCTGTGCACCATGTTCAGAAAGACCATTCTCAATGGGACAAGTATTTATGTTGTTAAACTTATCTTGGTCTATGAAAAAGTTATCTATCAATGTACTGCTGTCCTTTGCTACCCTAGTTGGAAAATCAATAACAGACATCAGATTGAGTGACCGCAGCGTTGCAATGTGCATGCAAGGCTAAGGTTAAATTTGTCTTCTGAATCCCCTGGAGACAACATATGGGCACTCCAGTAGCAGGGAGGGATCAGAGGAAATGACATGGTAGAGATACCAGCTCCTGGCTACTCGAGCTCTGGCTGTTATGCACGAATGGTCCCAAAGCAAGACAATGGAGCTACTGTGCACATTGCCTTGTACACGTGAAAATCCTCCTTGAAGGCAACATCCGCCTTTCATATTTGTTTTTGGTGCAATGAAGATTCATCGAAAACACATCATATCTTATAACTATAAATTAAAGATGCATCAACTGCAAAAGCCTTCAGAACATCCACCTAGCAAGAATACACATGTTGTTAGCAGAATTGTGCTGTGGTGTAGAAGGTTGTGGGTCCAAGACCGACTGCAAGCAATCTTCTTTTTATCAGATACGGGATCAACAATGACTTTTTTTGTATTGTTACTTGCCACATATCTTTCGACGTATTTGCAAATGCGTCGTGATTTTGAGAGTAAACAACATTTATACTCTTCATTGTAACAAATATTTAACTGTTTGTAAAGATGTGGGGGGCATCAGCCTTTGCACATTTGTAAGGTTAGGAATGGATGCTGCTTACAGTGTCACATGACCCTAGGCTAGCTTGTCTATTAACCATAACAGATTCTTTTTGTTACAGTCACTGAACAGTGGAATCAGTTACTTACTGTGCTTTAGTGTTTATGTGAATATTCATATTTTCCTGGTGTTTAACATCAAAGAAAAATCAACAGAGCAGTTCATGTATATTTAAATGGTGGAGTCAATATGTGATAAAGTAAGTCTGGGTAATCGTTGAAGGAATGGCATTAGCCGATTGTCTTTTTACTACTTTCCAACAAAGATACTATTGACTCTGTTAGAAGCAGCGGCCACTCTTTCAGCTAATACATGTCCCCACATCCTGCATTGATTACTTCATAAAGCACAAAGTTGAAATTGACCTTATATAATATAACTATATATTCAGAAGTCAGATTATAAATCTTAAGTACTACTGTCTCTGCAAAAGAAGACATCTTTCTTTGTCTTAATGTAGTCTGCATCAGAAGTAAGTAATTACAAATTTTAATCATAATACTGTACCAAACAGTTACGAAAGTACAGAGGTTTCTGATGAGTTTGTCCCTCGCGTGTGTATACTATCTCTAGTGGCACGCACAGAGCAGAAATATCTCTGGAGTGAGCATTCAGATGCGCAGAACAGATTTTGAGTCCTCAACATTAAGGAGGAAATGTCACATGATATTTGAAAAAATCTACTAATCGCTGACTTTATCTTGGTCTTTTTTTGTTCAACGCTGCCTCAACTTTCTTGTGGCTTCTGTGACACATTTATTTACATATTATTTTGTGTTATGTCGTTGCTCTGCGGAAAGGAGGTGGGGCTTCTTCGCTGTGATACGAATCAATTGTAAGAGCAAATAAATCTGTGGAAAGAGTGGATTTGTCTCAATATCACATGGTAATTCCAGTTTAATATTGAGAAGATGCACAGAACGCGATTTTCATTCCATAGATATTTCTACTCTATGTACAATTTAGTGTTTATACCTGTCGGAAAATGCACTTCAGTTCTTTCCATGACATTCCAAAGCATATGAGATACAGCTAGGAAGAAAAGATTTTTTTTTTTTGTGTGTGTCCTACCTGCGTTAAATTTTACTTGCAGTGGCAGCAGTTTAGTTTGCTATCGTTGGCAACGAACTATTTGCTTTAAGAGGATGATTAATTAATTGACCAGAACAGCATAAATTGTTTATTTCATTGTGAACATAATGAATTATTTACCTTATTCTAGGATGCTGATTTTTGAAAACGCATTGAATGGCTATTGCCAACATCAGCACACAATGCCACCACCATAAGTAAAATTGTACCCCTTCTTGTAGTGTATTACACCATAGTTATGACAATGAAAAAAAATGCCATAATTAGTTATTTGTTGTACTATGTAACTAACGTTGCCTCACTTTGTCCCTTCTGTTACTATGGTTTTTTGAGGCATTCCTAAACAGAACATACTCAAAATGTGTTGAGGATACACCGAAATCAGAAAGGGAACTACATAAACACGATTTTTCTTGCAAAGCATTTTTATGTAAATTAGAGCATTGATACACACGAAAGAATGTCATTATGTTTTAAATTCAAATGTTCCCTGTCAAAAGAAGCAAAAAAATGTCATTAAGCTGTGAATATATAAAGTGTAATCAGCAACTCGCTGTTCAATGTTACTTTGCAGAGATAAGATTGTGGCTCTTAATTCACAATTCTTCTGTTACTGATGGAATACACACAACATGATCATGTATTATTTCTTTGCAGCACTACAAAACCAACAGCACATTTAGTGGTTCGTGACTGTTCTATTCTGTTTAATTTTACTTGCAGTGGCAGCGATTTAGTACATTAACATTGCCAACGAAATATTTGCTTTAGGGGGATCATTAATTTACTGAGCAGAACAATATTAATTATTTACGTCTAACGTAAAGAATTATTCCCTTTGTTGTACGTCGCAGATTTTCCAAAATGGATTCAACAGCCGTTGCCAACATCAATACACTATATCGCTGCCATAAGGAAAATCATAGCCCTTGTTTCACTGTATTAAACCTTAGTTATGTGAATAAAAAATGCAGCATTGTCATCTTAGTTATTTGGTATACTAACGGCACCTCTATCAGATCCTTGCTATTCAAGCATAGCATACAGCAGAAATTACAAATTACAATATCTTTTCTTCCCATGATCCGATTTTGATGAAATGAAGCTCATGTTACCCCAAGGTACTCTCAGTTGACCTATGAAACCCCATGAAAGTTCATATAGTACTCTTGGAGATTTGCTGTACTACACGCATAGCATAGTACTACTAGCATAGTACACGCATAAAACTTCAAATTACAATTTTTTTCTTTTCTCTAATCTGATTTTGATGAAATGAAGCCTATGTTACTCTCCAAACTATTCTCAATTTACCTGAGGAAATCCATGATAGTTTTGTGGTACTTTTGGAGATTATCCTCAACAAATAGACATACACGATAGCTTTTAAATAAACAATTAAATTTTGATATCTTTATTTTATCTGATCCAATTTTAATTATTGAAGTCTTTCTGTAACTGTGCTATATGCTCAAGTTACGTGTGAAAACCCCATAAAAATTGATCAAGTAGTTTTGGAGAAAAACGTGTTCAAATCAGCAGACAGACATGACAGTCACAGATAAAAAGTTTCAAATAACAATATTCTTTTTTTCTGTGATCCAATTTTTATGAAATGAATGACCATCATCTCTGGCCACAACAGCCCATCTAAGACGATCCATAGCAGCTGGAGATGGCTGTCATGTCTCTATCTGTTTGTGTGTGTGTGTGTGTGTGTGTGTGTTTCTCCGACCGACAAAGGCCATATCGGCTGAAAACTTTGCAGTTTTTTCCTATTATTTGCACCTTTCCACAGTGCATCAGATGTATCTGTGGTGAATAGCACCCTATCATTCACAAACACGAGCCATTTGGATACTACCATGTAACAGCAATCCCTCAGAGCTAAGTAGATGGCAACTTACCCTCTAACATATCCTCTCTTCCTGCCATCCTCCTGACCTAAATCTATGCTAACCTCTCCCCTTCCTGCAACCTCAACTCACTTATCCATTATTCATTATATATATAGACACACACACACACACACACACATATGTATACATGAAGACCTAGTGAGAAAATAATGATAACCCCCATTTATAAAGTGTTGAGATTCTGTCATATATGATTGTTTGCACCAAATACATTAAAAATAAAAAGTGGAGGGTCATCATTATTTCCCTTGAGGTCTTCATATAGAGAGAGGAAGGTAACAGGGGGGGGGGGGGGCGGTAATCAATAGAAATGAGTAATGTTTGTATACGTGTCTCTTTTTCCCCAAGGTAAGTCCTTCCTCTATCAGAATTGGAATGACTCCTCACCCACTCCCTTAAAACGTGCATCCTTTCCCTTTTCCCCATCCTTCCTTCCTCTTTTTCTGATGAAGCAAACCAGGGTTGCGAAAGCTAAGCATTTGTGCGTTTGTGTGTGTTATTATTTATATATGCCTATTAATGAACCTGTGCTTTTTCGCTTGCTAAGTTAAATCATCTCTACTTTCATCAGGGTTCTGTGGAAGGGACACTAGCATAACTCTTATTATCTCCACTATATCCTCTCTTCCAGGACTACTAGACCTGCAAGGTTCACAGGAGAGCTTCTGTGAAGTTTGGAAGATAGGAGACAAGGTACAAGTGGGGCAGTGACATGTACCAGGTTAGCTCAGTGGGTAGAGCACTTGCCAGGTTCAAATCCCAGTCTGGTACTTAGTCTTAATCTACCAGGAACTTTCATACCAACACACATTCCACTGCAGAGTGAAAAAAATCATTTTAGTTACAATTTCATGTTGATCCATCTCATGTAAGACAAAACTAAATGATACTTAATACACCAACACTACAGTATTAGTGAACCAGAAGATATGCAACCAAAACTGTATATGGGACAGCGCTTATGATCTGAATAAGCTTTTAAAAAGTATTATCAACTGTATCATAATTTATTTTCAGTTTCACAACTACTGCTTTCATATGTCCTTTCAGAACTTGCTAAGCTTAAAATGTATTCATACTTACATAAATTAGATTTTCATTATATCTGATGTGCAGATTCCTTAATATGGTGTGTTCATGTAAATCAACAAGTGTGATCATATCTTCTACACCACGTATAGATGTTTCGTGCATAGTCTTGATGATTTGGTCATTTGATACAACCAATTGCTGTAAGATACAAAGTAGTTTAATATTAATGCAAATTTCATTTGATGGCATATCCATACATTCTGCATGCAACAATTTGGCAATGAGCAGTGAAATTTATTATTGTAAACAAGATACTGCATACAACTAAAAAAATATTCTGTAACTATAAACAGTATTAACATTATATATTTGCATAAAATTTAACAATGGAAATTTCAGATTGGAATGTCAATAATATGAGGATATATAGCAGCTCACCAGGATGACAATCATTGAGCTGCAGATAAGAACATAGAGCGGAAAAAAGCAGTCACACTGTCTCAAAAGTTACATGCATTCAAATAAACTTGACCACCATCTCTGACTGCTATGCTTCACCTTGCACCTCAACAGTGAATCATGAGAAGAGGGGGGAGGGTGCAGGGTAAAGGTGAGGATTGAACATACCACACTGCCAGCAGAGTGCAAAAGAACTGCTAGGCATCTCAGGAGCTGGTGATAGCAGAGAATTTGGCATGTCATATGGAACCCCTTAGGTATCTCTTGCTTAACCCACCGTCTCTGCTACCACAGCACCTTCGTGTGTATACAAAGTGGTTGTCTGCCCTTTCCACAGAATGAGTGGTTAGGTTTTGACATGTTTGCTTCACTTGAGGCAGAAAGCCAATGTGAAGGCTGGTCAATAATATGCCCATTCATTCTTCAAGTTGACAGGTGACCACTCATTTAGTATGCTCCAAGTAGAAACATGGAAGAAAGGATTTGTCAGTTATTGGGAGTTCCATCATTAGGCACTTTATGGAGCCCCTTAGACAGACAGCTCATAGGGCCAGAAAGAATGTCATTTGGTATGTCTGCCAAGGGGCATGAGAGGAGCCTCATACGAGATAAGGAGGCAGCCTTGCCTATGCCCATCGAGTACACAGGGTGCTGTTTTCTACAAGTTCTAGCTGAAGTTGGCACCAATATCCGGTACAATTGGAAGGAGTGTATTCATTGCAGTCAACAAAATTACAGGCCCTACTGAGATTGAAGTTGAGAGTGAAGTTATCTGGATGCCTATAGTAAGTCTAGGAGAAATGAAGTTAACAGTAGAGTGTTTTTACTGGCCACCACCACAGTTCCAGAGTCATGTGTTCAGTAGTTTGAATATCTGAGACCATGCTATATTAGTTGGGTGTGGCTTTAAACTACCAAGCATGGAATGGAACATCTACGGTTTCATTACAGGTGGTACAGACCTAGCACAATTTCAAAAAACTGTGATGGGCAGTTAAACAACATCCCACATACATCAGAAATATTTTAGACTTTGCAGCTACAAACAACCTGATCAGCCAAAATGTCAGTGTGTAGAAGGGGGGGGGGGGGGGGGTTAGTGATCATGAAGGCAACATAGCAACAATGATTAACAAAATTAATAAATTAGTCGAGATGTGTAAGAGAGTTTATGCTACGAACAGTTCCTAACAATTGTGAGCACCCCAATTAGAGAATAAATGGACTTTGTTTAGTTCCAGTATGATGGACGTAAAAGAATTATGAGCTGCATTTTAATATTTTGCAAATAAAGTGCTGGAGAAGTATGTGCTGCCAAATAGGAGTATGGATACATGAGATCCATGTTGGTTTAATAATAATATATGAAAAATTCTGTGAAAGCAAAGCTCACTCTCAGTTACAAAAAGAATAAGCAAATGAAAGTCAGTAGAGATTCCCATGAATCCCATGATTCTCTCATGACATCTTGTGTGCTATGGATGAATGACAACAGGCAGACTGCACATTTCTCAATTTTCAAAATGTGTTTGACAGGGTATTGCACTACAGACTGGTAACAAACGTATGAGCTTATGGAAGAGTTACCCAAATATTTGAGTGATTCAAAGACTATGTTGTACTCAATGGTGAATGTCCATCAAAGACTAGGGTACCACCAGGGGTGCCCCAGGAAAGTGTGATAGGACCTCTATTATTTTCTATCTATAAAAATGATCTATGTATAAAAAATAGAGATGGTTTAACTTACCAAAAGTGCAGGCTAGTAGACAGATACACAAATGAAAACACACACAAAACTTCAAGCTTTCGCAGCTGTTAGTTGCTTTATCAGGGTCTTTCCCCCTCCCCCCCCCCCCTTTTCCCCTCTTTCCTCCCCCTTTTTCTTATGAAGCAACTAATAGTTGTGAAAGCTTGTATTTTTGTGTTTGTGTGTGTTTTTGTGTATCTGTCAACGAGCCTGTGCTTTTGGTACGTTAAACCATCTCTATTTTTATACATATTTTTCCTACCAGGGATGTTTCCCTCTATAATATATATAAATGATCTGATGGATAGAATGAGTCACAATCCGTGACTGTTTGCTGATGATGCTGTAGTGTACAGGAGGGTGTTGTCATTGAATGACTATAGTAGGATGCAGGATGACTTTGACCAACTTTCAAGGTGGTGTGAGGAATGGCAACTAGAGCTAAATGTAGAAAAATGTAAGATGATGCAGATGAGTAGGAGAAACAATCTCGCAATGTTTGAATACAGCATTAGTAGTGTGCTGTTTGACAGAGTCACGTCAATTAAATACCTAAGCATAACACAGCACAGTCATATGAAATGGAACGAGCATATAAGGACAGTCATGGGCAAGACAAATAGTTAACTTCAGTTTATTGGGAGAATTTTGGAAACCCATCAGATTGGTTTAAAGGAGGAACTAGAGGCAGTTGAGAGGTGGCTAGACTTGCAACTGGTAGATTCAATCAATGTGAGAGCACTGAAATGCTTTGCGAACTCCAATGGGAGTCGCTGGAGAGAAGGCAATGTTCTTTCTTTTTTTTTTTTTTTTTTTTTCGAGAAGCACTGCTAAAGAAACTTAGAGGGTCAGAATTTGAAGTATACTACAGAATGATTCTACCTACATTTCACATAAAGACCACAAGATCAGAGAGATTAGGACTGGTACAGATGAATACAAGCATTCATTTTTCCCTCATTCTATGTAGGAGTGGAACAGTAAAGCAAGTAAGTAGTAATAGTACCTTTGGGTGGATTGTGGAGTATTATGTAGATATGTAGATGTAGACTATAAAAAGATCAATATGTGAAGCATACAATTAGTACCACCTCATACCTTAGAAAGAGATCTTGGCAAGAACACAAAAAAATTTGGTACTAAGTAAAGAATGGTCTTCCAGGTCACCTGATCTAAAACCATGGGACTTCTGCTTGTGGGAACACTTGAAGGATTGTGTCTATCTGGGCTGTATCCAGATTCTTTCTGATCTGAAAAATAGCTTATGACCACATATTGCCCACACTACACTGGATATGCTGTGGGAAACTTTTGAACATGCTTTGTTTCTGAGTTTGGAGATCGTATTGAACATGTTGTAACTTGTGACCTTATTCTAATAAATGTGCCAGAACCACCATTCCTGCCATATTCCTGGACCTGCACCTTATTCTGATGGCTTACAGTACCAAATTTTTGGCTGGTGGCAAATGTGGAACAATAATTTTGTCATCAATCTGAATCTGATTTTAAAACATTTCTGCTCAAGCTAGAGAGGATTCTATGTTCACTTTATATGAAGTACAAAAAATTAGTTGTATGTGATGCTTTGAAATCTCCTTCATTCTTATCACCTGTTGCTAACAGTATTCTTTCCAACGAGAGTGCAGGACAAAAATAATGCTGTCATAGACATCATTTTTGTTCATTCTTTATTACTAGAGGGGTATTCTATTAACAGAACAGTGAACAGCCTTTCAGACACAATGCACAAATTTTAACTTAAAAAGGATTTCATACTTAAACATATGTTAAATATTATTATGATAAAATATTCATAAAAGATAATTCAGTTGCAATAGAGGTCTTTTGTGGTCTAATTAAGGAACAAGACTAGCATGGTGTTTATAGTGCTGATAATTTAGATGATTAATAAAAAGCTTCCATGAAAACATTTCTCTTCCTCTTTGAAAGCTGCTTTCTGTTAGAGTGTTTAAAACGAAGCATTACCACAAATATGTTGCCTGGGTGGCTGACAATAGGAATAATAATATTGTAGAACAAAGCATAAATTATATCAAAATATTAGAAGCAGTCAGAATCAAGCTGCAGTAGCCCATAACAAACTGTATTCTAATGTGCCGAAAAATGTAATAGAAAATGCAAAAAGTATATGGTATGCTGAAAGAATAGCTAATTCTCAGGATAAAATTAAAACCATAAGGTCAGCAGCACAGAGTTGTGGGTATAAATACAGTGCGTAATGGAGATTTATATGTTACTGATAAGTCAGCTATATGTACAGTATTTAACAGTCACTTTCTGAACATAACAGGTGAATTAAGCAGAACCTTAACTCCTATAGGTATTCATGTAACTCTCTCATAAAATAATATTCTGAGATTTTTCCCTGAGGTTGTCCTCCACGACACTGACAAGAGAGAGATTGTATCTGTTGTGTTCTCAAACACATAACTACACTGTAACTCAAAGAGCCTTCGTCAGCTGCTGACTAGTCGTCTCAAGCAGATATCAACATAACTACACAACTCCTGCTTTCCTCACCTCACATTAGACTGTAGCACTGCTTGCACTTCCTGCTCACACCTCTGGTGGCAGGCGCCATAAGTACATAGACGGCGCACACTATTTGAATGCATGCTCGCTACCTCACAGCACATCTCCCTTCCTTACAGAGAAAGGGAACCCCACACACATGACACATCCATTGTGTCCTCCCCACCAAAATGTCAGGCTGGCACCGGAGAGTACGATCGTGGGCACTGGAACCGCAATGCAACTCAACACTCCCTCTCCACTGCAATATGACGGGTGAGGAGGGTTCGATATCCATGATGCTGTCCTCTCTCAGGGCCGGTACAATTAGGGGTGTACTCTCAAGTGGAGAGGGAAGAGGAGGAGGAGAAGGAGGCAACAATGGCAGAGCGGGTAAGGCAGGTGGAGCTGCTGCTGGTCATGGTGTTGGTGGCGTGGGCCACAGCTCCCTGGTTGCCATGGGGGATTGGCCTGGATGAAGCTGCACTTGGTGGTCATCCTGTGATGTTGATGGTAGTCTCGAGGGGAGCTGCTGCATTTCCTCCCACTCTCGGCCTACCACTAGTGGTTGCAGTTCATCCACGTGTCAGGATGTGAGACCATCCTCCGTGTGGACCTCGCAGATACAGCGGCCTGAACAGCATGAGACAACCGCTGGAATCTATTTAGGGCAACAGCCAACCCACATGCCACACCATCAACCCTCCTGGAAACAGGTTGATGGCAACTTGCAGTTGTGTCACAGTAGGGGCTCCAGAAGGTGAAGCACTGTCTGCAGCTGGCGGCCATGTAGAAACTCAACCGGACTTTTGTCACTGATCGGTGTAAATCGGTAGGACACAAGGAACATTTCCAGGGCCACATCAGGGGATGTCTGTAGCACATATTTTTTTGTTTGGGTCTTGAATGTTCTGACCAGCCGCTCCATCTTCCCGTTGCATTGGGGGTGGAATGGAGGAGCCAAAACATGGCAGATACCATGGCGAGCACTGAAGTCTGAAAACTCTTGAGAAGAGAACTGGGGGCCATTATCTGTAACCAATGTGACTGGAAAGCCTTCCAAAGCAAAACTTTTTGAAAGCACTGTGACTGTTACCATGTTGAAGTAGAACTACAACAAACCATGTATGGAAACTTTGAGAATACATCCACCACTAACAGCCAAAATGAATGCAAAAAGGGACCTGCAAAGTTGACATGAACTCATTTCCATGCTTGTTCAGGTTTTGGCAATGGAGATAAAGATGGATGATGGACTGCTTGATGGGTGGTAAATTTCGAACAAGCAGAAACAAGAAGGACAATATCACCATCTAGCCATGGCCAAAACACAGGACGGCAGGCCAATGCTTTTGTACGGTACATCCCCCCAGTGGTCTGCATGAAGAAGACTGAGCACTTCCCGCCGGAGAGAGAGGAGGGAATGACCACCCTTGGTGCCATGTCAGATGTAAATAGCAAGATGACACCAGCTTTCATTCAGCTATTCAGCTGCTGCATCCATTTTTAATAAGCTGCAACAAGAATTAAAAGAGCTTACAAGGGAACCTCCCCATCGCACCCCCCTCAGATTTAGTTATAAGTTGGTGCAGTGGATACACCATGAAAAACTGTACATAGATCAGTAGAGAAAACTGGAAGAAGTTATGTGGAACTATGAAAAAAAAAAAAAAATAAGCAAAGTCCTGTGGCTAGTATGAGGAGCTGCAGTGTGAGATGTTCTTGGTTCGAGCCTTTCCACATGTGAACAATTTAATTTTTTCATTTTCAAAAATTATTATCTTTTCACTGAAGTCTCTGTTTGCTGTAATCAGTTTAGTGTCTGTATTCTGTGACCACACCACAAAACCGTGCGATTAGCAGACAAAAGGAAGTGCTTCTCCAATGGGAACCTATAACATTTGATCGCAAAGTGACAGGTCAACCAATTCCTCCACAGGAAAACATGTCTGATGTATACTATATGACACTGGTGATGGTATGGGCATCATGTAACAGGAATCTCTTGTCAACCCACCTAACTTGTACACTTGGTGAATGGGTAAAGAGATTCTACCTTGCCCGATTTAGGTTTTCTTGTGGATGTGTTAATCACTCCCAAAAAAGTGATGAAAACATGAGAGTTTGTCACATAAACTGCAACAAATGAATGCAACAGTTTCATAGTCGCACAGTTTTCCCTGCGCTCTGTCGAAACATATGGTTTAACGTTTTCAAATTGTTCCATAAGTAGACCACCAAATCCCGCATATGTCTGAGCAAATCTGAACATGTCCCCATCTATGGCACAGTTATCCTATATCGGATGGATGGACAGATAATAATTTTCTGAAAATAAAATAATTAAAATTATCACATGTGGAAAGGCTCGAACCATGAACCTCTCACTCCAGAGGTCCTCACACTAGCTACAGGACCACAGCACTCCTGTGCTCCAAACCTGCTCGACGTTGCTTATCTTTTGCAAGGACTGCTCAGTTTTTATATTTGCTTATGGGAAAGGAAAAAAATGTTCAAATGTTTGTTAAGCTTAAGGGACTTAACTACGGGGTCATCAGTCCCTAAACTTACAAACTACTTACGAACTAGGACGGCACAAATATCCATGCCCGAGGGGGGATTCGAACCCCCGACCGTAGTGGCCGTGCGGACCGTCACTGGAGCGCCTCAGTCCCCTCGGGCATGGGCAAGGAAGGGAAATGTAATTCATGACCTAGGTCATGAGGGTGGTGTTAGAGGATTGTGGAAGTCAGAGATACTGTGTAATAGTACTGAGCCATGCTAAAGACGATATATATATAACCAGAGGAAAGATCAGAGAGAGAGATAGAGAGAGAGAGAGAGAGGAAGGGGGGGGGGGGGGGGGTAAAGAAGGGATAATGGTAGGAGTGTTGAGGATGGAAAAGGGGGAGGGGTCAAAGTAGATGTAGGCCAGGGGGGTGGCGGGAGGAGGAGATATGTTGGAGGGCAAGTTTCCACCTCCATAGCTCTGAGGGATTGGCATTAGGTGGCAGTATCCAAATGGCACATGTGGTGTAACAAGTGCCAAGGTACCTGGAGTCATGCTAGAGGGCATGCTCAGCCACAGGATATTGGGTGTCCCCCAGGCGAACAGTCCAGCTGTGACCATTCATCCGCTCAGGCAATTTGTTGGTAGTCATACCAACATAAAAGGCTGCAAAGTGGACACATGTCAGTTGATATATGATGTGTGTTGTCTAGTATGTGGCCCTGCCTTGAAAAGTGTAGGTTTTCCCTGTGGTGGGGCTGGAGTATGTGGTAGTGGGAAGATGCATTGGACAGGTTTTGCAGCAGGATCAGTTGCAGGTATAGGAACCATTAGGTAACGAGGGTGGTTTTGGGATGTTGTAAGATTGGACGAGGATGTTGCGGAGGTTGGTAGGACGGCAGAAGGCTACTCTGGGTGGTGTGGGAAGATCAGTTTGGAGTGATGATCTCACCTCAGGGCATGACTTCAGTAAGTCATAGCCCTGTCGGAGCAGTTTGTTGAGGCATTCCAGTCTAGGATGGTACTGGGTGACTAAGGGGAACATTAGGAACATTGTTGTTGAAAGGGGTGGAATGGACATCTCGGAAGACATGCTTGTGGACATGGTTTGTACGGTAGTTGCGAAAGAGGAAAGAATTGGTTAGATTGTTGTTGTAGGTGGTAATGGATTCGTTGGTAGAGCAGATATGTTTCTCATTGATGCCTAGACTGTAGGGAAGCGATTGTTTAATATGGAAGGGACGTCAGCTGTCAAATTGGAGGTAGTGTTGCTTGTTTGTGGGTTTAATATGGACTGAGGTGTGGATGTTGGACTCAGAAAAACGAAGGTCAACATGAAGGAAGGTAGCTTGATTTTTAGAGAAGGACCAGGTGAATTTTAGGTTTTAGGTCTTGAAGGAAGTTCAGAAGGTTTTCTTCACCATGAGTCCAGACCATAAAGATATTACCTATGAATCTATTCCAAACCAGGGGTGCAACTTCTTTGTCTTAAGGTATGCCTCTTCCATATGGCCCATGGAGAGGTTGGCATAGGAAGAGGACATCCTGGTACCCATAGCTGTCCCCCTGATTTGTTGGTAGGTCTGGCTCTCAAAGGTGAAGTAATTATGGGTGAGGATGATATTAGCAAGTGTGACAAGGGATGAGGTTTTTGGGAGGCTTCCAGGTGGGCACTGGGAAACATAGTGTTCCAGGGCTGATAGACCACGCATGTGGGGGATGTTGGTATAAAGGGTTGTAGCATCTATGGTGACAAGGAAGCTATCAGGTGGGAGGGGTCCAGGGATGGATTTGAGGTGTTCCAGAAAGTGGTTTGTGTCTTTGATATTGCCGCGAGAGACCACATACACCGACTGCGGGCATGGCACAGGGGATAGTGTCACCAACAGCGGTGCTGAAGGTCGCCGGTTCTATCCCACCAACCAGAAAATAATTTCTTTCTTTGTAATTAACAATTCCAGATTCTGTGTCGGCTGAACAAAATCACAAAGAAAGATGTCTACCCTCTGCCACACATTGACGACTCCTTAGACTGCTTGAAAGGAGATACATACTTCTCAACTATGGACATGCAGACAGGTTACTGGTAAATCGAGGCTGACAAAGCTGACAGGGAGAAGACAGCTTTTATTACACCTGATGGCCTCTATGAATTCAAAGTAATGCCATTTGGATTATGTAATGCTCTGGCCACAATCGAACGCATGATGGACAACTTGCTTCAACACCTTAAGTGGGCGACGTGTCTTTGCTATTTAAATGACATTGTCGTTTTCTCAAAAACATTTGAAGAATATCTGAGTCACCTGGCAACTGTGCTGAAGTGTGTTCAGGCTGCAGGACTCTGCCTCAATCCAAAGAAGTGCCTCTTCATCGCCAAACAGAGCAAAATCCTGGGGCATCTAGTCAATGGTAATGTCTGTCCTGATCCAGATAAAGAACTTCTACAGGGAGACACCAAGTTTTACTGGGATGAGACAAAAGAAGGAGCTTTCCGAGCACTTAAGAAGGCCTAACTTCCCCACCAGTTCTAACCTTATACAATTAGAACACGGAAACCGAACTTCACACTGACACTAGCGGGTATGGCACTGGTGTAGTGCTTGTGCAAATTCATGGAGGTGCTGAAAATGTGATAGCCTATGCATCAAGAGTACTCTCAAAGTCCAAGATAAACTACTCTACAACTGAGAAAGAATGTCTCACAGTTATCTGGGCTATCAACAAGTTCCGGTCGTATTTATTAAGCAAACCATCCACTGTCATGACAGACCACCATTCTTTGTGTTGGCTCTTGAAGGATCCATCAGGTCAACTAGCAAGATGGGCACTTAAACTCCAAGAGTTTGACATCACATTGGTATTCAAGAACAGGCGCAAACACAAGGATGCCAACCGCTTTTCGAGGAATCCATTAATGGAACACAACAGCATGAATGAAATTTCAGCACTCGCTGAATGAGGTGACATTACAACTGAACAGAGGGAAGATCCAGCACTATTAAAAACCATAGAGTCCTTGGAGAAAGGAGAACCGACCAATGGAGAGTTCCAACTTATAAACGGGTCATTGTATAAGAGCAACTACGATCCACTGGGCTCCAAATGGCTACTAGTCATTCAGCTCATCTCCAGCCAGCTATTCTCAAGTATTTCCACAATGCTCCAATATAAGGTCATCTGGGATTCGTGAAGACCCTAGACAGAATCAGACACAGGTATTACTGGAAAAGTCTCTACCGATCTGTCAAGTACGAGGTGAGTCACTGTAAAGAGTGCCAGTGACAGAAGCAAGTGCCACAATTACCTCCAGGGCATCTCGTACCAATTCCACCTGCAGCAGCTCCATTTCACCGATTTGGAATCGACCTTTTAGGAAAGTTCCTGAAGTCAACAACCGGTAACTGATGGATAATAGTCTGCACTGACTACCTCACATGCTATGCTGTCACCAAACCCATGCCAACTGCAGAAGCTCCAGAGATCACAAAATTCCTTGTAGAAGACATTATTTTGAAGCACGGAGCATCATGTGTGATGGTATCTGATTGTGGAAAAGTATTCCAGTCAAAACTAGAATCAGAGGTAAAGTCACGTTGTGACATTGTCCACAGAATGAAAACCCGTACCATCCTCAGACAAATGGTTTTACAGAACATTTTAACAAGACATTAGCAGATATGCTGTCGATGTATGTCAATGTTGAGCAGAAGGATTAGGATACAATACTGCCAGTTGTAACATTTGCTTATAATGCCGCAAGACAATACACCACAGGCTCCATGCCGTTTTTCCTGCTCCATGGCCATGAAGCCAAGATGACAATGGATATGCTGTTCCCAGGATGACTATGTGAAACAGCTCATTATCAGGTTCGAAGAAGCAAGACAGCTGGCTCACATATGGACACTGGACTGGTCAGCTGTATAACGTCAAGCACCGACCTGTCATGTACAGCCCAGGAGATCTGGTATGGATTTTAACCCCTGTACGGAAAGTTGGGCTATTAGAAAAGTTATTGAAGCGATACTTTGGTCCATATCATGTCATACACCATCTGTCAGACATCACATACAAAGACGAGGGTTATGAGCCATCGTCCAAAAGACAAAAACGAAGGGACATTTTTCACGTCCTCTGTATGAAGCCTTACTATGGTCCTGAAAAGCAGATAGGTGAAAATGGCTTCTTGTTCAAGGAGCTATAGGATGGTTATCCAGCATGGTGCAATGGACAGCATCAACAGTTATGGAGGTGAAGGTTGCTGGTTCAAGCCCATCCACCAGCGAAAATTTATTTCTTTGTAATTATCATTTCCAGGATGTTCTACATGTTTCTTATGTTCACTTGTAATTTCTACATGTTTCTTATGTTAACTACTCTTCTAATTTCTAGTACATTCTGTCTGTGTATAAATAGCTGACCACTCTGCCTGAGAGGCAATCAGTGCTGTGTGTATGTTTCAGTTTGCAGTAAACCTGCTTTCAGTATAAGTTCTGTATTCAGTTGACAACCCTGCCTTCGAAGTCAAGCCTGCTTCCATTTCAATATAACAGTATTGTGAATATAAAAGTACATAGAAAATCTTCACTGCTCGAAGACAATTAGGAGATATCATACACAATATATTGATGGTAACTTACTTCATTCAGATATCAGTTTCAATTGTAATTTGTGTTTGATGCACTATGATATTTTGATGTCTCAACTGATTACTTCAGGTTTACAAGCAGTTTATGTTGATGAGGCACCACTGGGCTACCACAATAGTGAAAACATCATTCTCGTTGCCCACTAATTTGCTGTGTGATCACCTCAGACAGCCAGTACAGTTGTTGTGGGAGGCACTGATCTGGCTACAATTTGTCTGAGAAGTGCATCCTAGACAAGTTTAATCAGGTTTAAGTCTGGTAAACAAACTGGCCACTCCATCCATTCAATTCCCTTAGCTTCAAGCATGTTATCCACCAGTGCAGCTCTGTGGGGACAAGCATTATTGTCCACCAGAAGGAATCCATCTCCTATGGCACCAGAATAGGACACAACGACAAGAATGCGTAAACTGAACTTCACACAGACACCAGTGGTTATGGGATTGGTGCAGTGCTTGTACAAGTTCAGGAAGGTGCTGAAAAAGTGATAGACTATGCATCAAGAGTACTCTCAAAGTCCGAGATAAACTACTCTACAACTGAGAAAGAATGACTCGCAGTTATCTGGACTATCAAAAAGTTCCAGCCTTGTTTATTCGGCAAACCATTCACCGTCGTGACAGACCACCATTCTTTGTGTTAGCTGACTGGCTTGAAGGAGTCATCAGGTCAACTAGCAAGATGGGCTGAAGACTCCAAGGGTATGAGTATTCAAGAATGAGCGCAAACACAAGGACGCCGACTGCATTTCAAAGAATCTATTATAGGAATGCAACAGCATGAATGAAATTTCAGCCCTCACTGAGTTAGATGATGTTACAGCTGAACAGAGGGAAGAACAAGCACTACTAAAAACGATAGAGGCCTTGGAGAAAGGAGAACCGACCAATGGAGAGTTCCAACTCATAAACTGAACATTTCATAAGAGCAACTATGATCCACTGGGCCCTAATGGCTACTGGTTGTCCCATCTCATCTCCAGCCAGCTATTCTCAAATATTTCCACGATGCTCCAATATCCGGTCATCTGGTATTCGTGAAGACCCTATACAGAATCACATGCAGGTATTACTGGAAAGGTCTCTACTGATCTGTCAAGCACTATCTGAGTCATTGTAAAGAGTACCAGCGACAGAAGCATGTGCCGCAATTACCTCCAGGGCATCTCATACTGATTCCACCGGCAGCAGCTCCATTCCACCGAGCTGGGATCGATCTTTCAGTGAGGTTCCCAAAGTCGATACCCAGTAACCGATGGCTAATAGTTTGCACTGATTACCTCACATGCTATGCTGTCACCAAACCCGTGCCAACTGCAGAAGCTCCAGAGATCACAAAATTCCTTGTAGAAGACATTATTTTGAAGCATGGAGCATCATGTGTGATGGTATCTGATCATGGAAAAGTATTCCAGTCAAAACTAGTATCAGAGGTAATGTAACAGTGCAACATTGTCCACAGAATGACAACTGCATACCATCCTCAGACAAATGGTCTTACGGAACATTTTAACAAGACGTTAGCCGATATGCTGTTGATGTACATCGATGTTGAGCAGAAGGATTGAGATACAATTCTGCCAGTCATGACATTTGCTTACAATAACACAAGACAAGACACCACAGGCTTCACACTGTTTTTCCTGCTCTATGGCCGTGAAGCTGAGATGACAAGGGATACAGTGTTCCCATTCGAACCGGACGACACTCAGGATGACTATGTTAAAAAGCTCATCACCAGGGTCGAAGAAGCAGGACAGCTAGCTCGCATATGGACACTGGAAGCCCAGGAGGACTGTAAGCAGTATAAACAACAAGCAGTGACCTTTTGTGTACAGCTCAGGACATCTGGTATGGATTTTTAGCCCTGTATGGAAGGTTGGACTGTCAGAAAAGTTATTGAAGCAATACTTTGGTCATATGCCGATTGTCAGACATCACATACAAAGTTGAGGATTATGAGCCATCATTGAAACGACAATAGCGAAGAGACATTGTTCACGTCCTGTGCATGAAGCCTTACTACGATCCTGAAGAGCAGGTAGGTGACAATGGCATCTTGTTCAAGGAATCTAAGGACGGTAATGTTGCTGATGAAGCCATGACAGGAACGCCTGTCATCGATAATCGTGGAGAAGGGAAGGATTCTCTTGAACTGCCATACAGAGAACCCATGAAAAGGTCAAGATCCAGGACATTGCAGCTTGCTCCACAGGGAACATAACAGCGGGTCGCTGTTTCTCCAGGACAGGGAGCAGTGCCGCAAGAGACCGCGTACAACGACCGGCATGGCACAGGGGATAGCATCACCAACAGCGGTGCTGAAGGTTGCTGGTTCAATCCCGCCCCCCGGCAAAAAAATTATTTCTTTGTAATTAACAATTCCAGGTTTCTACATATTTCTTATGTTCACTTGTAAATTCTACTTGTTTCTTATGTTAACAGTTCTTCTAATTTCTGGTACATTCTGTCTGTGTATAAATAGCAGAGCACTCTGCCAGAGAAGCAGTTAGTTCTGTGTGTATGTTAGGTTCATAATAAACCAGCTTTCAGTATAAGTGCTGTGTTCATTTGCCTTCAAAGTCAAGCCTGCTTCCTTTTCAACGCGACAATATAGGATGGGAGCCTGCAGGTTATAGGTTGGAGGTGTTGGTTTACCAGAGCTGAGACACATTCTGTTGGAGCTTTGAAGCCTGCTAGATGGGATGGCCAGGATGATTCTCTTTATGGATTTTAGGGAATAGCTAGAAGATTGGGGTGCATGGTTCAGGTAGAGAGAGAAGTTCTATGGAGGCAGCTTTAAGACCTTGTGAGGGACCTAGGGTTTTAAGTATTTTCTGTAGTTCAGCCTGGAATGAGGGAATGGGGTCATGAGGAATAGGTTTGTAGGTAGAGGTGTCTGAGAGTTGATTCAGCCCTTCTGCCACATACTCCCCTCGATTAAGTACCACAGTTGTGGAACCCTTGTCTGCTGGGAGAATTAAATGGAGTGGTCTGCTTTCAGCTCTCAGATGGCTTTGGATTCAGCTGGTCTGATGTTAGGAATGGTTTGTGTGTTGTTCAGGAAGGACTTTGAAGCAATGCTGGATATGAGGAATTCCTGGAATGCCTGCAAGGGATGATTTTGAGGAAGAGCAGGAGGATCTGTTTGGGAGGGAGTTCGAAATTGTTCAAGACAGGGTTGAACAGCTGTTCTGTTGCCTGGGGGTTGTGACTGGGTGCTGGCAGAATGGCTGCATCAACTCTCAGACACCTCTACCTACAAACCTGTTCCTCATGATGCTATTCATTCAGTCCAGGCTGAACTACAGAAAATCCTTAAAACCCTAGGTCCCTCACAACGTCTCACCGCTGGCTCCATAGAACTTCTCTGTCCACCTGAATTTCACACCCCAACCTTCTACCTACTCCCTAAAATCCATAAAGATAATCCTCCTGGCCATCCCATCATTGCAGGCTTCAAAGCTCTAACAGAACGTGTCTCAGCTCTGGTAGACCAACACCTCCAACCTATAACCTGCAGGCTCCCATCCTATATGAAAGACACAAACCACTTTCTGGAATGCCTCAAATCCATCCCTATGCCCCGCCTTCCTTGATGTTGACCTTCACTTTGCCGAGTCCCAAATCCACTCCTCAGTCCATATTAAATCCACAAACAAGCAACACTACCTCCACTTTGACAGCTGCCATCCCTTCCATATTAAACAATTCCTTCCCTACAGCCTAGGCATCCATGCAAAATGTATGTGCTCCAGTAACGAATCCCTCACCACCTAAAACAACAATCTATCGAATTCTTTCCTCTCCTGCAACTACCCTACAGACCTCATCCACAAGCAGATCTCCCAAGCTGTCCATTCCGCTGATTCCAACAACAATGTTCCTAATCCCAGACCACCCAGAAGCATCCCCTGAGTCACCCAGTACCATCCTGGCCTGGAATGCCTCAATAAACTGCTCCAACAGGGCTATGACTTTCTCAAGCCATGCCCTGAGATGAGATCATCACTCCAAACTGTTCTTCCCACACCACCCAGAGTAGTCTTCCGCCATCCTCCCAACCTCCGCAACATCAATGTCCAACCTTACAACAACCCAAAACCACCCTCCCTACATAATGATTCTTATCCCTGCAACCGATCCCGCTGCAAAACCTGTCCAATGCATCCTCCCACTACCACATACTCCAGCCCCACCACAGGGAAAACCTACCCTATTCAAGGCAGGGCCACATGCGAGACAACACATGTCATATATCAACTGACATGTGTTCACTGTGCAAGCTTTTATGTTGGTATGACTACCAACAAATTGCCTGAGCGGATGAATGCTCACAGCTGGACTGTTCGCCTGGGAGACACCCAATATCCTGTGGCTGAGCATGCCCTCCAGCATGACTCCAGGGACCTTGGCATGTGTTACACCACATGTACCATTTGGATACTGCCACCTAACCAGTGGCGGCTCGTACAAAATTTGACCAGTGTGTTACAATATTACAAAAATAAACAGGAAACAAAATATACTAAAATAAAAAGTCAAACTGTGTATGATTGCTTTTAATTAAATATCAATTACTACTGTATTGACAGTAAGACCTTCAGGGGAATCTATAACAGCGCCACCAACTGCATGTAGTCACTGCTGGTAGTAAATATAACATTTAAAAAATATTAATTTTATTTACAGAAATTAAAAATTTAGACTCAGACAGGTAGGTTTGAGAGACGACGCGCAAGACGCCTGAGTCAACGCGCTATTTGACTCTGTAAGCCACAATATTCGCCATATACTATTCTTCCGCAGCCGTTACATGCAGCACGAAGAGAAATATTGATGTAGTGCTGCAGTCGGCCTTGGCACACATGAGTCGCCTGGCCTGCGCATATGCACTAGCGAACAGACGACTGTGCCACCTCTTTGCACACGTACCAGCGTGGATGAATCCCATATTAGCACACGGAGCTGGTTTCCAGCTATCGTGACGAGAGTGAGTTTTCAACCTTATTACTAGCATTCTAATGCGCTATGGAAGGGAATTGGCATAATTTTATTGGTATATCTGGCTTATATTCCAAGAGAAAGGATGTAATTTTACAACGATTTCTCGCTTGCATTCGAAGAGAAATGGCATAATTTTAGTAATATATTTACAGTGCGCTGCAGCACATTATCACATTTTCACCAGCCGCCACTGCACCTAACACCAATCCCTCAGAGCTATGGAGGTGGGCACTTGCCCTTCAACATATCCTCTCCTCCCACCACCCACTGGCCTAAATCTATGCTAAAACCTCCTCCTTCTCCGCCCTCAACACACCTACAATTATCCCTTCATTACCTCTCTCTCTCTCTCTCTCTCTCTCTCTCTCTCTCTCTCTCTCTCTCTCTCTCTCTCTCTCTCTCTCTGATCTTCCTCTCAAAGGACAGGTTGATTGACAGGCACCAATAACATCGCACACAAACACACATACAAGCTTTCGCAACCATTGGTCGCTTCTTCAGGAAAAGAGGAAGAAGGGAGAGGAGAAAGGGAAGGATATGGGTTTTAAGGAAGTGGAAAAGGAGTCATTCCAATCCCAGGAGTGGAAGGACTTACCTTAGGGGAAAAAAGGAAGGTAAACACACACACACACACACACACACACACACACACACACACACACATATCCGTATGCAAACACCCCTAGACAGACATTTGTAGAAAGCAAAGAGGTTGGACAGAGATAGCATTTGAGGTAGAGGCTCTGTCCACAGAACCAAGGCAAAGATGTTAAAGATGGTGGGCGGGAATTTAAATTTAGCGGAGGTTGAGACCAGGTGGACAATGGGAGGAGAGAATAAGCTGAAGGGCAAGTTCCCATCTCCGGAGTTCTGAAAGGTTGGTGTTGGTGGGAAGTATGCAAATAACACTGCGCCAAGGCATGTTTAGCCACAGGGTGATCTTTATTACCAACAAATACTGTCTGCCTGTGACCGTTCATGCAAATGGACAGTTTGTTGCTGGTCATTCCCACACAGAACGCTTCACAATGCAGGCATGTCAGTTGGTAAATCACGTGGGTGCTATTGCAAGTGGCTCTGACGTTGATCGTGTAGACCTTTCGGGTTACTGGACTGGAGTAAGTGATGGTGGAAAGGTGCATAGGGATTCGGGACTGGAGCAGCCTTGTTTGCCATGAAGACCTAACCTGTAGGAAAGGGAGCATTTGATGTGGAATGGATGGCAGCTGTCATAATGCAGGTACTGTTGTTTGTTGGTTGGTTTGATGTGGACCGATGTGTGAAGTTGGCCATTGGACAGATGGAGGTTGACATCGAGGAAAGTTGCATGGGATTTGGAATACAAACAGGTGAATTTGATGGGATCAAAGGAGTTGAGGTTGGAGAGAAAATTCTGGAGTTCTTCTTCACTGTGAGTCCAGATCATGAAGATGTCATCAATGAATCTGTACCATACTTTGGGTTGGCAGTCTTGGGTATCCAGGAAGGCTTCCGCTAAGCATCCCATAAATAAGTTTGCGTATGATGGGGCCATCCTGGTTCCCATGGCTGTTCCCTATAGTTGTTGATATGTCTGGCCCTCAAAGGTGAAGAAGTTGTGGGTTAGGATAAAGCTGGCTAGGGTAATGAGGAAAGAGGTTTTAGGTAGGGTTGCAGGTGGTTGGCGTGAAAGGAAGTACTCCATCGCAACGAGGCCCTGGGCATTCAGGATGTTTGTGTATAAGGAAGTAGCATCAATAGTTACAAGGTAACAGGTTAGGTAAGGATTTCATGCCGTGGAGAAAGTAATTGGTGTCTTTGATGAAGGATGGGAGACTGCACATAATGGGTTGAAGGTGTTGGTCTATGTAGGCAGAGATTCTTTCTGGGGGGGCTTGGTAACTGGCCACAATTGGCCGGCCTGGATGATTAGGTTTGTTAATCTTAGGAAGAAGGTAGAATGTAGGGGTGTGGGGTGTTGGTGAGGTCATGAGTTTGATGGACTCAGGTGAAAGGTTTTGTAGGATCTGAGGATTCCCTGAAGCTCTGCCTGGACATCAGGAATGGGGTTGTCTTGACAAACTTTGTAGGTAGTGTTGTTTGAAAGCTGACGCAGTCCCTCAGCCACATACTCCCGCCGATCAGGTACCATGATCATGGACCCCTTGTCGGCAGGGAGAATGACAATGGAATGGTCAGCCTTCATATCACGGATAGCTCGGGATTCAACAGCGGTAATGTTGGGAGTAGGATTAAGGTTTTTCAGGAAAGACTGAGAGGCAAGGTTGGAAGTAAGGAATTCCTGGAAAGTTTGAATGGGGTAACTTTGAGGAAGAGTGGGTGGGTCTCGCTGTGACAGAGGACGGAACTGTTCCAGGCAGGGTTCAATTTGAATGATGTCTTGGGGAACTGGATCATTAGGAGTACAATTATTTTTCTTCATGGCAAAGTGATATCTCCAGCAAAGACTACGAGTATAGGATAATAAATCTTTGAGAAGGGCTGTTTGGTTGAATTTGGGAGTGGGACTAAAGGTGAGGCCTTTGGATAGGATGGAGGTTGCAGATTGGGAGAGAGGTTTAGAGGAGAGGTTGACTACTGAATTGGGATGTTGTGGTTCAAGATTGTGTGGTGTGTGGATTAGGATTTAGAGGTTTGGGGGGGGGGGGGGGAGTGGAGCTGAATGACTCCTTACCCACTCCCCTAAAACCCTCATCATTTCCTTTTCCCTCTCCTTCTCTTCTGTCTGACGAAGCAGCTAGGCTGCGAAAGCTAGCGTTTGTGTGTGTGTGTTTATTTGTTACTATCACTGCCTGTGCTCCTTGGCATTGCTCAGTACTACTACATAGTATCTCTGACTTCCACAATCCTCTAACACCATCCTCATGACCTAGATCGTGAATTACCTTTCGCTTCCTTTCCCATTCCTTTTTGGTTCTTTTTCTCCGTCCTCTACACCTGAAGAAGGAACACAGTTCTGAAAACTTGTTTAATTTCATCCTTTTTTTCTCTGTGTGTAACTATCAGTGGTACAGCAAATCTATCTCTTTTGAAAAATAATCTGTCATCTCTGTGGAGAATTTCCATCATTAATTGAATATTTTTGGGTAACACTTTTAACCATATTTACTCTTGCATATTAAGAAAGTATAAAGGCTAAATAAATTGGTGCATTAAAGACATCTCCCATACAAGTATTTTACGTCAAGAAGGGCATTGTCGATATAAAAAACGATTTCCCATTATTGAAACGGTTGTTTGAGTATGATCTACTGGAGATAAAAGTGCACTTACTGGAGATAAATAATAAGTGATATACTTTATAGTGTGCTAAAACAATATTCATATTGTACTTTCACCAAATATATTAGGAAATGGCTTTAATTACACATAAATCATAGATGTGTAACATTATTAAGTTTTACTTTGAAAATGTAAATATAGCTCATAATACTACTTTACATCTTTGCAATTGCAGACAATGATACTAACCAGTGAACTAAAGCAATAATATTCAGTGTTTACTTACATCAAAATGATCCTCACAGAAATAAACACATGAAGTGGCCACTATTTCATTTAGACCTCTTCAAGCGAGAGTCAACCACAATTTGCACACCTTCTAATTTTTGGAAGGTCATTTTGTGAACGTGTATGCCCAAACTATTTAACACTTTGTGTATCTTATGAGACCAGCAGCAGCATTGTGCTTCGTGACATCACACACATCACGTGACTCAAATGTAGCGTTTTAGTGGGCTTTCAAATTATTTGAATTTCATTTTGTTTTTTTGTTTAAAGTATTGAAATTCAAGAGGAAAACAAGCATGTTCGGAGCATAATATGACAGAATTAACAATTTAAAATGCTTTCCAGAAAACAGTCAAATACCCTATTTTAGAGAGATCCAAGATAGTTGGGAGTCATCAACGCTGAAAGCCGTGAAGTGCTGGCAGAGGCATTTCCCATAGTCAATCTGCAGTCTTCTGCAGCTTCCTCATATGGTGCGAACATAGGTATGTTCAACGCTGGGAGACGGTTGTAGGTAGATGCAGCAAGAAGTTGTGGCAAGGCAGTGCTGAGCAGCTTTTGGTGCTTCACCAGACTGGTGAGTAATTTAATACAATTAAACAATCTGTCTCAGGGATTGTTTATTTGTATTAAATTGATATTTATATCATCTTAACAGGATTGTTCCACTATGACCATTGCTGAGGTACTATTCCACTGCATGGAGAGCCTTGGCAGTAGTGTCAATTATCTTTGGAATACAGAAGCTGAATTAAAGTTTGTGACGTAGAGGGAAATCATACTTAGACTATTCCAAGGCGCTTTAATCATTAGTGATGTGGTGGTCTAACGGTTAAGACGTCTGCATTGTAAGTATGGAGGTCCGGGTTTGATTCACGGCCACATCACAAATTTTAATTCAATGCTTCAGATTTATTAATAATGTCTTTGGTGAGTAATTGTTCGAGTATAGCCATGCTTTCGACTAGTACTTGCGTAGAACTTGTATGAACCCCTAACTTGTCACCACTAAAAGCGTTATAACTTTCAATACATTTATTGAATGAAGACAACTTGTACACAATAAGGACTGAGCAACTTGAGGGTGAGAGAGCTCAACGTAGACTGCTGACAGTCTCGGCCATCCTGCCGCATGTCTGCCGGTCGCCTAGGTGGCACTTGCGGCAGAACTTTCTTTTGCAATGCCACTGTTTGGTGGACCGGTGTGTGGTGGCAGTTTCGATTAAGACATGGCTGTAGCATCTAGTCTTTATGGTGGGTAACATTTCAAAAGATTCTGCTTTCTTCTAGTCTGAACCAATTACTGACTATGTTCTATGTTCATACAAGCCTACACTTCAGTCAAGTACTTTCAGAAAATATTCCTTGCATTTAACTCCCATTCAAAATCAACTAATTTCTCTTTATCATAAATTATTTTCTTACTATTTCCAGGTTTCTAATGAAGTAAATCTAACACATCTCTATTAGATTGTTTATAAGTGTTTTGCTTTAATTTTATCCTATACTTTTTAAGAGAAAACAAACCAAATTGCCACAGGGATATGTTTAACGAAGAGATAAATTTTTCATCTACACTGTCTGCTTTGTAAACATCTTCCCAAAGTTATTTTTGGTAAATATTAAAACTGATTATTTTGTACTGATTATGTTACATAATATTTTTCTTTTATGGACTAGTTGTAAGCAGTTGGTGCATTTTATTGTTAATAACTAACAGGGTCGAATAAATTGCTTACTACCACTATAATGATTATGGCATAATAGCATCATAACAAACATGTTTGAAAACACCTTGAACAGATTCACGGTTTGAAAGTCTTGTTAGTCAGTTTCTTTTTGAGCTAGGAACATGGGGAGAAAAATTTTACATGTAGTCCAAATCAGCACACATTAGTATGGCTATTAGAACAGCTGTCATACCATTCATATGTTATATATATAAACAAAGTTTGAATGTCAAATGGAAGCTGGCATCCAGGATGGAGCAGTTGTCACATTCATTAGTAATTGTTGCAACTTTAGTAACACAAAGATTCATAAATTTTGTCTACAGCAGCTTATGGAAGCAAGTGCAACAGAAGTAGAATTTTATAATAAATCATTTATAATAGTAAGTGTGTACAGAGTACCAAATGGTAACTTTAATTTGTTCATGAATTACTTTGAAACTCTACTGGCTACTGGCTGGCGATTTTAATGTAGACTTTCTTGAAAACTCTCCCAGTAAGAAATTATTGCATTCAGTAGCATTGCCATTTAACTTAATTCATAATGTTAACTTTCCAACTAGGATAGCTAAGGGCTCAAAGATAGCCATTAATAATATGTTTATAGAAATGTCAAATTATCAATATTATATTATAAAATCAATAACAAGCAGCCTTTCAGACCATAACATGCAGTTCATTTTGTTAGATGTTAATACAGATCAAGATATAAAATCTATCACATCTACGTTTATAGGGGAGTTAGTAAGTAAAAAAGTGATCATTTTAGAAAACGGCTCAAAGACAGGAACTGGAGTGATGTTCACAGTGTTCATAACATGAATGAGAGATATAACACTTTCATAAGAATATGATCAACGTATTTGAAAACTCTCCAAAACTATCCCAGATTAGACCAAATTCTATAAAGAAACCAAGTATTACTCAAGGAATAAGAGTCTCCTGCAACACAAAAAGGAAACTACACCTATCAATAAGAAGCAGTTCGGACGTAAAAGCTTTAGATCCTTACAAAATAATGAAGATGTTAATATGGATATCAAAGCAAATGTATTATCAGCATAGGATAGCCATGTCAGACAACAAAATAAAGACAATTTGGGATAAAGTGAAGGAGGAAACTGGTAGAACCAGAGATGAAGATGAGCACTCAGCATTAAGAGTAGATAACACAAAGGTAATTTTAATAAGCATTTCTTAACTACTACTGAAAAGATGGGGTTAACAGGGTGAGTAACTGCTACAATGGCATATCTCACACCTTTCACTACAAATATGTACAGTAATATGAGTGTGACACTCACAACACCACCAGAAGCAATGTCCACCAAAAATCCTTAAAATCAATAAATTCCAGGAGGTGATTTTGTTGTTCTATGATAATATATCAACAAATCTGATTAAACAGGGTGTCTCTGTGCTTTGTGATATTTTAAGTTACTTGTGTAACCAGTCTTTTATCAGTGGAACATTTCCCGAGTGGTTGAAATATGCTGAATTTAAACCTTTGTATAAGACAGAAGATAAAGAAATTCCATCAAACTTCCAATTTCACAGCTGGTTCATTGTCATACCAATATAAAATGCTGTGCAATAATTCCAGCAGAGTTGGTAAACCACAAGACTGTTTCACTGATGAGATGCGATACACCTGTGGCTGGACTGGAATAAGAAGTGCTGGGTGAGTGGATGGGGCATGTTTTGCATCAGGGTCTTTCACAGAGATCCCTGTGGTAAGGGGTTGGGATTGGTAGTGGCATAGGGATGGCCTCAACCTAAGATAATTTCCCATTCCTACACTCTATGCCCAACATCTTCCCCCCTCCTCCCATCCTTCCCCGTTCATTATCCTGTATCTCTCCAATTAATGTCTTCCTTGCAACTGTGTGTTCCCCTTACAATGTCCCCTTAATCAATTAATTTTTTTTATTTTTTATTTATTTTTATGTTTTTCCTATTTTTATTTTTTCCTTATTATTTTCATCATTTCAAATCCCCCCACTCCCTCCCCACACTCCTCTACACCTCCCATTTATCCTTTCCTTCCCCTTCCCCTTCCCCTTCCCCTTCCCCTTCCCCTTCCCCTTCCCCTTCACTGTATTCAATGCCGCAATTTAAATTCCTGCCTAGCAGAGCCTTTACAATTCATCATGCAACACCATCCCCATCCTTACCTTGCATCCATCCCCTTCCACTCCCCACCTCACTCATAGACTGGATGCTTGTGGCAATGGAGTGGCCAGACATGATGGTTGTATGTGTATAGTTGTCTTAGTGATTGTGTAAATATATGTGTTTCTTTTTCTGTAATTATGGTTAACCCACAAATGGGCAAACAAGACATGTTTCTCTCTGGACAGGACTTATTCACCTTTTGTTGTGGTGTGATAGAAGCATTTTTGAATCAGATATCTGAATTATTTATTGGGTCCAAATCCATGTTGTCAATGTATTTATACAGTAACCATCACTTCTCATTGAAAACTGTCCAATGAGAAATAATACAAAACTGCTCAACAACCACTCTAGACATCATATATATCCGACATTTTCAAGTTGTTGTTTTTTCTTTTTTGTATGGGTTGGGGGGGGGAGGGGAGAGGGGTTTCATCGTACTGCCGCAAGACCTCAAATTATCCAACTGCCATGTGGCGCAATGGATGGGCTTTCAGTATAAGTGCTGTGTTCAGTTGACAACCCTGCCTTTGAAGTCAAGCCTAGTTCCATATCAACACGACATTGTTTGGTGGAGGCCCTGGGTATCCAGTGCAGCAGCTCCATCACCGTGGCTCTGATTAGGCAACGTAAAAGCTGTCCCTTATACAGACTAGAACCGAAATACAAGGGATATACTGAGTACATCCTTCCGAAAGTCCGTATCATCAGAATACCCATTGACACAAAACCAGCAGTAAGCCAGCTGCACATCAGACACTCATTGGTGTTCTCTGGGACGCTGGACAGGACCCCAACAAATGGCTAAAAGGGTTCGACAGAATCGCCAAGTATAACGAGTGGGATCATACAATGTGCTTGGCCAACTTTTATTTTTACCTGGACAGAACAGCCCAGCAATAGTTTGAAAAAAATGAAGAGAAGCTGAATGACTGGGAAACATTGAAGACGGAACTTAAGAAGACGTTTGGAGACCGCCAGCGACAAATCCACTCGGCCGAAGAACAACTGAAGAACTGGATCCAGCAACATAGTGAGCTGACACAGTCGTACAGACAGAATGTTTTGGCCCTAACGTAGTTAACCCAAATATGACTCAGGCCAACAAAATCTCGCACCTGATGAAGGATATTGCAGAAGACATGTACCAATCTCTTCTTATAAAAGATGTCTTTACAATGGAAGAGTTCATCAAGTGGTGCCAGCAGATTGAACAGATGCAACAAAGGAGGGTTGGATGAAAGATGTATGACAGACTCTCCAATCTAGCCACTATGACCATTGTGAATGACCAACATGACTTTGGGTTTGCTTCTCTCATACAACAAATTGTAAGAGAAGAATTACAACAGTTTATGGCAGCGCGGATTATTAGACCGAGCAAGCATCAGATTATGGCCATGTATTAAACCCTGAAAGTTACAAGGGAGCCGATGCTGCTGAGGAAGAGGTATTTCAGACGTTAGTTCCTGTCTGTCCCGCCAATAGCACCCGACGTGAAGAATGGCTCCGCCGTGCTATGACTTACATTTCAGCTGCCAAACGGCAGCCTATGAACCAACTGATGCGGTCACAACCAACTCCCCCGGCAGCCATGACACCCCGCAGAAGAACAGACATCTGGATGACAGAAGATAGCACACCAGTGTGTTTCCTGGACATATCGTTCGCTACTGCAGAGGGATAAGGAGGGTATACAACAATTATTTTGCTGCAATACAGCAGCCATCAGAGCAGTTCTATCCCAGGCAGTCACTTGCTGATGAGTTCAGTCGACCTATGGGAAGAAGCCCATCGCCGTACCCTGGGTGAGGTCACTGTCGCCACACAGAGGTACCAGCCAGTCCCTGCCATGCCCAGGAAAACTAAGTAAGGCGACCATCAATGGAGGTAAGGCCATCGCAGATGAAAATCCTCCATGAACGACAGTGGCTAAGATGTCAGGAAATCTCATCAACACCAATTACCCAGCATTCGTATAAAGTGCCGCCAACTGAAAGACGGATACTTTGGGAGGAAGTGGAGAAGATGTTGCACTTTGATATCATTCAACCTTCGGAGAGTCCTCGGTCATCTCCAGTGGTCCTCATAAAGAAGAAGGATGGCATATGGTGATTCTGTGTCGACTATTGGTGGTTGAACAAAATTATAAAGAAAGATGTCTACCAATTGCCGCACATTGACGACACCTTAGACTGCTTGAAAGGGGCTACATACTTCTCAACTATGGACATGCATACAGGTTACTGGTAAATCGAGGTTGACAAAGCTGACAGGGAAAAGATGGCTTTTATTACACCTGATGGCCTCTATGAATTCAGTGTAATACCATTTGGATTATGTAATGCTCCGGCCGCATTCGAACACATGATGGACAACTTGCTTTGACACCTTAAGTAGTCGACGTGTCTTTGCTATTTAAATGACATTGTCGTTTTCTCAAAAACATTTGAAGAATATCTGAGTCACCTGGCAACTGTGCTGAAGTGTGTTCAGGCTGCAGGACTCTGCCTCAATCCAAAGAAGTGCCTCTTCATCGCCAAACAGAGCAAAATCCTGGGGCATCTAGTCAATGGTAATGTCTGTCATGATCCAGATAAAGAACTTCTACAGGGAGACACCAAGTTTTACTGGGATGAGACAAAAGAAGGAGCTTTCCGAGCACTTAAGAAGGCCTAACTTCCCCACCAGTTCTAACCTTATACAATTAGAACACGGAAACCGAACTTCACACTGACACTAGCGGGTATGGCACTGGTGTAGTGCTTGTGCAAATTCATGAAGGTGCTGAAAATGTGATAGCCTATGCATCAAGAGTACTCTCAAAGTCCAAGATAAACTACTCTACAACTGAGAAAGAATGTCTCACAGTTATCTGGGCTATCAACAAGTTCCGGTCGTATTTATTAAGCAAACCATTCACTGTCGTGACAGACCACCATTCTTTGTGTTGGCTCTTGAAGGATCCATCAGGTCAACTAGCAAGATGGGCACTTAAACTCCAAGAGTATGACATCACATTGGTATTCAAGAACAGGCGCAAACACAAGAATGCCAACCGCCTTTCGAGGAATCCATTAATGGAACACAACAGCATGAATGAAATTTCAGCACTCGCTGAATGAGGTGACATTACAACTGAACAGAGGGAAGATCCAGCACTATTAAAAACCATAGAGTCCTTGGAGAAAGGAGAACCGACCAATGGAGAGTTCCAACTTATAAACGGGTCATTGTATAAGAGCAACTACGATCCACTGGGCTCCAAATGGCTACTGGTCATTCAGCTCATCTCCAGTCAGCTACTCTCAAGTATTTCCACAATGCTCCAATATAAGGTCATCTGGGATTCGTGAAGACCCTAGACAGAATCAGACACAGGTATTACTGGAAAAGTCTCTACCGATCTGTCAAGTACGAGGTGAGTCACTGTAAAGAGTGCCAGTGACAGAAGCAAGTGCCACAATTACCTCCAGGGCATTTTGTACCAATTCCACCTGCAGCAGCTCCATTTCACCGATTTGGAATCGACCTTTTAGGAAAGTTCCTGAAGTCAACAACCGGTAACTGATGGATAATAGTCTGCACTGATTACCTCACATGCTATGCTGTCACCAAACCCATGCCAACTGCAGAAGCTCCAGAGATCACAAAATTCCTTGTAGAAGACATTATTTTGAAGCACGGAGCATCATGTGTGATGGTATCTGATTGTGGAAAAGTATTCCAGTCAAAACTAGTATCAGAGGTAAAGTCACGTTGTGACATTGTCCACAGAATGAAAACCCGTACCATCCTCAGACAAATGGTTTTACAGAACATTTTAACAAGACATTAGCAGATATGCTGTCGATGTATGTCAATGTTGAGCAGAGGGATTAGGATACAATACTGCCAGTTGTAACATTTGCTTATAATGCCACAAGACAATACACCACAGGCTCCATGCCGTTTTTCCTGCTCCATGGCCATGAAGCCAAGATGACAATGGATATGCTGTTCCCAGGATGACTATGTGAAACAGCTCATTATCAGGTTCGAAGAAGCAAGACAGCTGGCTCACATATGGACACTGGACTGGTCAGCTGTATAACGACAAGCACGAACCTGTCATGTACAGCCCAGGAGATCTGGTATGGATTTTAACCCCTGTACGGAAAGTTGGGCTATTAGAAAAGTTATTGAAGCGATACTTTGGTCCATATCATGTCATACACCATCTGTCAGACATCACATACAAAGACGAGGGTTATGAGCCATCGTCCAAAAAACAAAAACGAAGGGACATTTTTCACGTCCTCTGTATGAAGCCTTACTATGGTCCTGAAAAGCAGATAGGTGAAAATGGCTTCTTGTTCAAGGAGCTATAGGATGGTTATCCAGCATGGTGCAATGGACAGCATCAACGGTTATGGAGGTGAAGGTTGCTGGTTCAAGCCCATCCACCAGCGAAAATTTATTTCTTTGTAATTATCATTTCCAGGATGTTCTACATGTTTCTTATGTTCACTTGTAATTTCTACATGTTTCTTATGTTAACTACTCTTCTAATTTCTAGTACATTCTGTCTGTGTATAAATAGCTGAGCACTCTGCCTGAGAGGCAATCAGTGCTGTGTGTATGTTTCTGTTTGCAGTAAACCTGCTTTCAGTATAAGTTCTGTATTCAGTTGACAACCCTGCCTTCGAAGTCAAGCCTGCTTCCATTTCAATATGACAGTATTGTGAATATAAAAGTACATAGAAAATCTTCACTGCTCGAAGACAATTAGGAGATATCATACACAATATATTGATGGTAACTTACTTTATTCAGATATTAGTTTCAATTGTAATTTGTGTTTGATGCACTATGATATTTTGATGTCTCAACTGATTACTTCAGGTTTACAAGCAGTTTATGTTGATGAGGCACCACTGGGCTACCACAATAGTGAAAACATCATTCTTGTTGCCCACTAATTTGCTGTGTGATCACCTCAGACAGCCAGTACAGTTGTTGTGGGAGGCACTGATCTGGCTACAATTTGTCTGAGAAGTGCATCCTAGACAAGCTTAATCAGGTTTAAGTCTGGTAAACAAACTGGCCACTCCATCCATTCAATTCCCTTAGCTTCAAGCATGTTATCCACCAGTGCAGCTCTGTGGGGACAAGCATTATTGTCCACCAGAAGGAATCCATCTCCTATGGCACCAGAATAGGACACAACGACAAGAATGCGTAAACTGAACTTCACACAGACACCAGTGGTTATGGGATTGGTGCAGTGCTTGTACAAGTTCAGGAAGGTGCTGAAAAAGTGATAGACTATGCATCAAGAGTACTCTCAAAGTCCGAGATAAACTACTCTACAACTGAGAAAGAATGACTCGCAGTTATCTGGGCTATCAAAAAGTTCCGGCCTTGTTTATTCGGCAAACCATTCACCGCCGTGACGGACCACCATTCTTTGTGTTAGCTGACTGGCTTGAAGGAGTCATCAGGTCAACTAGCAAGATGGGCTGAAGACTCCAAGGGTATGAGTATTCAAGAATGAGCGCAAATTTGCCCATCAAATTGTATTGTTTCCTGGGTCTTCCTGTTTTCACAATCACTTGCCTATCGAAATGATTGATTAATGATTGCAGATTGGTTGGCTGAGATATACCACCTGCTGCTACATCATATCAACTTTGGCAGTATGTAGAAGTAGCATGGACTGATAATAATAATAAATAATAAAGATTTTATTGTCATTAGGCCATGAGCAGCAACAGACATCATCAAATGGAAAAACATTTAACAATACAGAGGGATACACCCCAAAAGCACATCTACAGCTTCTCTGATTTAGTGCTGAGGTGTGTAGCAGTGGCTATAGCCAGCAATGGCAGCAACACTCACTTCACATAGTGATGTATTTGCAGTCATCTGATCATTGTACAGTGAATTATCTCCCAAATGAATTTGGCCATGATCTCTCTGGGCTTTCTTGGTGTTACAGTGTACATATCTGACCAAGAAATTGCAGTCACAGTTGGTCTATGACTAAATGTCTATTTATAACTTTCATGTGAGATTAATCATCTTTCTTAATTCTTCTGTTTTGAATTTAATTTTATAAACCCTTAACTTCCATTTTCATTTATTCAAGTAATTTTCTATTAATAACAGGTTAGAGTATAATTAATTAAAATTGCCTCTCAATGAAGTTTTGTAAGTGATAGGAAATATAGTCAATGGTTTCATATCTGAATTATAGCAGAGAAGGTCAATGACTGTGTTACAGTTTAAATGCCTGGCAATTAGAGTGGATTTTTATTCTACTAATAGAATGAAGACACAAAGAAACAGGTGTAGGCATGCATAAGCAAACACAGAGATATGTAAACACCCAGACAGCATTGTGGATGGCAAAGTCTATACAAGACAACAGGTGTCTGGTGCAGGCATTAGATCAGTTACTGGTGCTACAATGACAGGTTATCATGATTAAAATGAGTTTGGACTCTTGATGACTGGAAACATGTTACCTGGTCTGACAAGGCTCATTTCCAATTATATTGAGTGGATGGATGTGAATGGATATGGAGACAACTTCATGAATCTGTGGACCCTACATGTTAGCAGGGGACTATTCAAGCTGGTGGAGGCTCTGTAATGGTGTGGGGCTTGTGCAGCTGGAGTAATATGAGACCTCTATCTACATACAACTCTGACAGGTGACAAGTACATACACATCCTGGCTGATCTGCTGCATCCTGCATCCATCACAACAATGTAACACCCCATAGTCCAGAATTTCTATGTAGTGGCTCAAGAAACACTTTTATGAGTATAAACACTTACACTGGCTGCCAAACTCCCCAGACATAAACATTATTCACGATATCTGGAATGCATCCTGTTCAGAAGACATCTCCACCCATTTGTACTCTTATAGATTTATCGATAGCCCTGCAGGATGCATGGTGTTAATTTCCTAATATCAGTAAGCTACACCATGGCTTATTTTTTGGTAAATAATACTGGTTTCTCAGCTAGCCTATCTATTTCATTAGTACAAAGCATTATCTGCATCACCTCCCAAACAATTTTAATTAGATAGTTAATGTAATGGTCCATATCCTATTCACAATAAAATTATGATGTGGAGTGAGTCAAATGAACGAAACAAAAATACTGTAGAGACCTGTCAACAGATCTAAAGATTGGAGAGTGAATTTTTTTTCCTGCAGATTTCTGTTTTGGCAGTTCAATAACATGCAGAAGAATTAGAAGATAAAAGCATAGTTAATTTCTTAAAGCAGTGGAAAGGCTTTGCTGTATTCATTTCATGTCAAATCTATATCTACATCCATACTCCGAAAGCCACCTGATGGTGTGTGACAAAGGGTACCTCGATTACCACTATCGGTTCTCCTTCCTATTCCAGTCATGTATTGTTCACGGAAAGAAAGACTGTCAGTATGCCTCTGTGTGCTCTAATCTCTCTGGTTTTATCCTCATGATCTCTTCGCAAGATATACATAGAAGGGAGCAATATACTGCTAGAGTCCTCAGTAAAGGTATGTTCTTGAAACTTTGATAAAAGCCTGTACCAAGCTACAGAGCGTCTTTCTTGTAGAGCCTTCCACTGGAGTTTATTTATCACCTCCGTAATGCTTTCACGATTACTAAATTATCCTGTTCATTGGATATTCTCTACCTCCTCTATCAACCCCACCTGGTATGGATCCCACACCAGTGAACAGTATTCAAGCAATGGGCAAACAAGTGTACTGTAACCTACTTCCTTTGTTTTCAGACTGCATTTCCTTAGGATTCTTCCAATGAATCTCAGTCTGGCATCCGCTTTACCGAGAATTAATTTTGTATGGTAATTCCATTTTAAATCACTCCTAATGCCTACTCCTAGATAATTTATGGAAATAACTGCTTCTAGTTGCTAACCTACTATAGTGTAGCTAAATGATGTATGTATTTGTAGTACATCACACTTGTCTATATTGAGATTCAGTTGCCATTTCATGCATCAATTCAATGCAGATCCTCCTGCATTTCAGTACAATTTTCCATTGTTTTAACCTCTCTATATACTACAGCATCATCCTCAAAAAGCCTCAGTAAACTTCTAATGTTATCTACAAGGTCATTCATATATACAGTGAATAGCAACAGTCCCACAACACTCCCCTGTGGCACACCTGACATCACTCTTACTGATAGATGTGTGTAGACATTTTTTTCTTCTAGACAAAAACTTAAGGATGTAAATTGTTCCAGCATTCCAATACCAGACAACTGCTTCAGATTACCTGCCTATCTGCTGACAGATCATGGAGGAGTGATGATTATCAGTAGGCCTATACATTCTTCAACATTGTAAATAAAGATGCAGGTTACTAGTTACTTTATATAGGGGAGGAAATTTGGGTTTAACAGTAGGATGATAGCAAGGTAGTTAGAGATTGACACTATGCTTAGATTGAAACAAGGGCACAATGAGAGATTTCAGCTACATAGTCAGAGATTTTTCATAGTCAGATACACATGCCCTACTACCAATGAAGTTATGATCTCACTAAATTATAAATTTAGTCACCACAAGTAGCCTGGCTTGTATTTGTGTATATATTCACATTTGTTACCATTCAAAAAAATTTTGAGCACACATTTATGACAGATATTTATCTCTAGTTGTTAAATGAGAAACAAAACACTTACCTTTCCATCATCATCTTGAACTTTAACTTTGTTTCCTTCTGTTGAGAGTACTTTAACACCAATAGGAACATCGAATTCTCCTTTCCCATTAGGCCTAAGCCACAAATGACTTGTCTGAAAAATTATCAACATATTCTGGTTTACACTTAATGCAAGTAAGTAGGACCTAATATTTTCCGGTGCACAAAAAAGAAGTCATTCTATTTATACTGTGTTTCATCTAGATCTAGTAGTAAGACTTAAAGGAAATTATAAATAAAATTATGCTTCCTATTAATACTAGTGATATAGCTCACCGATACAGTAAAATTTGCCATGATGAAAATGTTTCAGAAGAAACTTAAAAAAAAGAAAAATATTAATGGTACATTATAAATGATGCACTACTTGTCATACACTAGGAAATATCCTGACACAAGTGATAGCAGAGTAAGTATCTGATACTTTGTCTGTTACACGCATCTTATCTTACCTGATGATAATGTGAGATACCTTTATCTCCTGTCAATACTGCTAACCACTGGCAATGGTGTGTGACAAGGGATAGGCAACACAAATATTTTTGATAAGAGGTATGAATACAATTTCCTAAATATACGCACAGCTATTTTTCCCCCATACTATTGATTCTAGTCTGAACACAAATAAGATAATTAAATTTTTTTAAAAGTGAAGAAAGTGTGTTTGATGACTTAACTTACAATACAAAACTGAGAAGTTGCAAGTGTATTTAATGTATACTTAATACCAGCAGATCAAAATCACAGATCAAGATTCAGTTTGTCAACTGAATGAATTTATATATAATGCAAATAGTAAATTTGTTACTCTGTATTCTATCAACAAAAAATGAATGCCACAACAATTTAGACAAACCAAAAATTTTAGTTTGGTCTTTAGAGTATTCCTGAATATATATAAAATATTCAGATGACATAGTTGCTGAAATCTACAAAATTAAAACTAAAGATCCTGTTATGACAAGTGGGAGAAACAGGAAAATTAAGCAGAGTTGCTGAACTAAAGGACAATATCATGGATCTAGTTTTTCAATAACAGTGGAACAAAATTTTATATAATCAATATTAATAAAACACACCAAAAAATGCATCTCACCCAACACACCTTTTTGATAAATTCAGATCTACTGATGGGAAATTCTTAAGAAGAAAGAATACTGCTCACTGACAAACAGATGTGTTGAGTACGAGGGGCAGGGGAGTGAACCTCTAGTTTTAGAATGGAGTAATCCCAAGTCTCCCAAATTTTCTTTCTTTTTTATGTTTACCTGATGATGAACAATGCTTCTGCTTTTCGGCAAATGGACTCCTATGTATCCCTAATCCCTATGTATTTACCTTCAACCAGAACTTTCCAACTACACCATATCTTATCAATTTTCTTTCTGGTAACAGTCTAGTTACATGAAAAACTAAATATTAAATGAAGGAGATTAAATCTAAAAATGTACAAATAATAATAATAAATGATGAGAATTATGTCTTTTGCTGTTGATAAAAATTATAAAGAAATAAGCAAATTTGCCTTTATGATGCCTGTAAAATGTATGTATTAGATAGACTGTAATTTTTACGTCTCTTAAGCTACAAAGTTATAAAATACCTGTAAAAAGTAAAATGGACATTGAACAGACTACTTGAAGAACCAGTAGTTCAAAGTCTGAAAAAGTAACTGAAACACAATGAGAATGGATGAGTGCAGTGAACCTGGAACTGAGGAACTTAAAAAGAGTGACCAGAATGGGATCGGCCCTGTCACCTCCCTGGAACTGGAACAAAAATAATCATGAGGCAGTTACTGGAACTAGAAGTCCCCACAACTGTTCTTGCATTTCGGACCAGGACCAACAGTTCCTGGAACTGGAAGTCACTGCTACCATTCTGCACTGGGACCAACAGTTCCTGGAAATGGAAGTGACTGTTACCATTTTGCATCAGGACCATCAAATGAGACCAACTAGGAAAACTGAATGGCAAACTGCCATTCCTTGTATGTAGTTGCTCGGTCCTTCAGTTCACTTTTGTGAACCATTCCTTTGGAACCATTTGTTCGTGAATGACCCAGCTCTAATAATAACTCAAAACCAGTTTGTTTTCATTAGTAGTGATGATGATGTAATGTTACAAAACAATATAAAGGCATGTATAAGTTGAACTGTGAAAGATATACAATGAAAGAAACATAAAGGTAAGTTCAGATAGATTATCGGGTTCCAACATGGGGATAGAAGTGTGGAAATAGGAGTGAGGATGAAGGTGACGCAGGACTGACACTAGCACAGACTGAGACAAAGGGGGCTGCAGGAAACTAGACTATGACCAACAGAAAGTTCACACTTGTAAAATTGCTAAACATCAGTGTCTTCATGTGGGGCAAATGGAGGAGGGAAGGAAAAAGAGAGAGAATTGTGATGCAATTGTTGAAATTCATCATATTAGGCCCAACAGCTTATGGCATAATGGCACTGTCAAGTTGGTCCTTAACCACAGCTTGCTAATGAACTTTGGTATGAATGGTCATATCCATATCAACAAGGCTAAGGTTGGGATCAAGATTAGAGGGAGCACTGGCGGTGATCTGTAATGTGCATAGATTCACAACACATATCATTTCATTTAGCTAGAGGCAAACCACTTTGAAATAACTAATAGCAGCCTGGAAATGATGGAAAGAATTTATACCACACCATTTAAGGTAACTGTCTGGTTTGTTGCTTTTGTGTCTATTATACCTTCACCTCATTAACACAGGCCTTTTGATTAAATTGATGGAGTTGAGTGAACTGTTATTTGTGCTATAATAAATGTGTCATTACTTTTTACAATAAAAGCTGATCCATTCACTTTGGCCCATTGATCTACCAAGCCCCATGATTTAATTTAAAGATGATAATCTCTTGAAAAACTGATCATTTGCTATGTATGTTTTTCTTTTGTTAAGAATGTGTCATTACCTTTTACTATACAAACTAATACATTTGCATTCATGTGTCCACTTACCAAGTCCCTTAATTTAATTAAAAATACTAACCACTTGAAAACTTTCTCATTTGCAATGGGAATTGCTGTTTGGTGAAAATTTAATATTTCATCAGAAAATGGCTGTCTTATTTGGTGCATGTAAACAAAAACCTGGTACAAGTGAGACTGGGGGTAGGGGAAAGGTGTCACTGCTGTCTGTGGCAGGGACAAGATAGCGACCTGTCATGCACAATATCAAAAGACTATTGTGGGAAGAAGTGGGATGAGGAAGGGGGAGCTAAGAGGGGAGAGGACTCTTTAAGTGCATTGGAGTGATAGAGAGCATGTGTGGTTCAAAAAAGGTAGTGTGAGTGATAAAATCAATGGGACAGATACTGAAACAGTCACTGAAGTCAAGCACATAACAAAGAGTGCCATGCTCAGTCACTGGGTAATCCATCTGTCTCCTGTCTTCAGTTTGTTGGTGGACATTTGTGAAAACAGTTAGTTTATTAGAGATTATCCTGATGTAGAAGGCAGCACTGTAGTTGCAGCTAGGGCTCCAAAGGGTCTCAAGCAGGCAATCACCCTCCTTCACTGTCCACTCACAAAGGAATACCACTTCATGATTCAGCACCATACATAACTGCTGCTACTTAATGACATTCTCTGCTGGAATCAACTATCTCTTGCCATTACTGGAACAAGAAATATCCTCCCCATCATCCTCCATACCATTCGCTCAGAGATACTCCACAGCAAACCCAAACTAAGCATTATCCGTATCTGTCCTAATACCATCCCAGTTTCTTGCCTGTGGCTTATATCTCTGCAATAAGCCTAGATGCAAGACCTGGCCCAATAATCCTCTATCTACACATACTCCAGTCCTGTTGCAAACATCTCACACTTTATTGAAAGTAAGGCTTGCTTATGTAAGCTGCCCTCCTACATAAATGACACCAACCATTTCCTCCACAAACTCTGAGGCCTTGACATTACTGAATATACCTTTGCCAGTGCCTGACTGAGCCCAAACATACAAACCCCTTTCTGCACACCATAACCAACTACCTTCTTCCACACTATTACTTCTCTTTTGAAGTCATCACCTACAAACCAATATGTGCTACAGCAATGGGCAACCATCCCATGGTGACCTATTCAAGGGTCACTCCTACCTGAGTGAGTCTTACACCTATATCTACATGACTATTCTGCAATTAACACTTTAAGTGAATAGCATAAAGTTTATCAAACTCCTTTCAGATTACTTTTCCATTATTCCACTCAATAACAGCGCACAGCAAAAGCATACATTTAAATCTCTCCATGCTGACTCAGTTTTCTGTGGGCTGCAAGAAATATTTTCACTTTTAGAGGAGAATATCGGAAACTGAAATTTCATAAAGCAACCTTGCTGCAATTAAAACTCCTTTGGCCGTAATGACTGCCACCCAAACTCACAAATCATTTCTGTGATGCTCTCCTGCCTGTATCACAATGACACAAAACAAACTGACCTCCTTTGAAATGTTTCAGAGACATCCACGAATCCCGTCTGGTAGAGATAGGTGAACAGAGCACTTAGAAGATTTAACAAATACACTAAAGAGAATGCGTAAACCATGATGGGTATCCCCATCAACGCTCTTGCAGAGGATACCCATCATAGTTTACGCATTCTCTTTAGTGTATTTGTTAAATCTTCTAAGTGCTCTGTTCACCTTCCCCATGACATTTTCTGTGTGATTTTTCACATTTCTCTGTGATTGTCTGTAACTGGTTTTTAATTGAATTAACAATCCTGACATTTGTACAATTTATTGTGTAACTGAAATTGAATGGATTACTTGCAGTACTCATGTGAACTGAAATGTTACAACATGAAATCTGTCCAATGTTGCTGGAAAAACACCCCACTTGATTGGTCACATAATAAATGAGTGCCAACTTTTTACCTGTAAAACTTCATCAGCTGCCATATTACACTGTAAACTGCTCAAAACAATTAGGGGATCAGGTGAGATATTATGCACATTAAACATATGGTAGTGTATTTTATTCAGATATTGATTACAATTGCAATTTTGTGTGATATAGAACAATATTCTGCTGCCTCAGCACTTTACTTGATGTTTACATGGAGTTTACTTAGAGTGAGGCACCAAGGTGCTAACAAAATAGAGAAAAAGTCATTCATATTGTCCTCTCATATGGTGTGGGACCACATCGGATGGCCAGTATAGTTGAACATCTTTGTGGTGTGGACAGTATGAGGTTAGCAATCAGTTTTTGGATATTTGACCATTCTTACATGACTGCTATATCCAGCTCTGCAACCATTGTGGAAAGTGATGATCTGGCTGCAAATGTCTGTCAAGTGTATCCCAGACACGCTCAATCTGGTACACGTCTGGTGAACAAGCTGGCCGGTCCATTCATTCATTTACCTCAGCTTCAAGTATGTTGTCCACCAGTACAGCTTTGTGGGTACAAGTGTTATCGTTCACCAGAAGGAGCTCATCTCCTATGGCACCAGCATAGAGCACAAAAATTGATCAAAGGATCTCGTCTCTACACCTCTGAGGAGTCAAATTACTATTATGAATGACACAGAGGTCCGTATGCCTGCCAATACTGACTCCTGCCCACACCATTCATCCTCCACCATAATATGGTGATGTTTCCTGGGTGTAAGCAGGATTTTCCCAAGTTCCACATTCTCTCCAGATGAGGGAACAACTGTTGTCTGGCTGAACACAAAATCCTGACTCATCCATGAACAGAACTCTGTGCCATTTTATAAGACCCCAATCATGATGTTTCTCTGCCCAGTTTCTGTGGGCTACACAGTGTTGTGATTATAATGGAACACACAATAAGCCTCCGTGCATAGAGGCCACAGTCCTGAAGGTGATTTCAGACGGTCTGTGTTGATATTGCGTGTCCTGTTGCTGCCTGAAGGGTAAGTCACAGCTAATTTATAGTCAGCCTTGTGTCTCAATGGGCTATTAATCAGAGATAACGGTCTTCTCCTGCTGATGCTACCCATAGACAACCCTGTCCTTGCAGTCTTTTAATGGTTCCTGCTGTCTGAAATCATGTCCAGGTCCTGTAAATCATACTTTGGGATACTCTAATAGCTGCAGCCACCTCCTTCTGTGTCTGTCCCACAACCAACCTTCCTATGACTCTCCATGCCATATCTTTGGGTAAGTCACATTGTTTTTGCATTGCACTACCTGCTCACTACACCATCTGAACCCAACTTGAGTAATTCATTTAGGAGGGGTAAACACAAGTCAACACCAACCCCTCCGCAGTAACTTTCTGTTATTACCACTATCCAGGTTGTTGTAATGTTGTTGTCTCCACTCCGTTGTTGAGCAACTCATAATATTGTTTCATTCTGAACACACAAAAACAAACGTGTATGGTACACATCTCACAATTATTTCAAAAACTTTATTAATATCCTTACTAAACATTAGCAAGATAGTGGAAAAATGATGTCCAAAATGACATGTAACATTACAGATTTCTCCATATACAGGAAAGATGTCATGAAAATACCTTAACTACTATAAAAAAAAATCCTAATAACTTAGAATTATTTGTCTAATAAGGAAAAAAAATGTTTTTCCCTGTCTTCCTCCTCAATAAGTTGTTTTTTTTCATTAGTATAGCCCTCATGATTTTTAATCACATCACATAGTAAATGAGTTATGCTTACTCTTGTATATTTTAAATAGATGACATCTAACAAAGGAAAGTCCAGGTTGGAAAATCAATAAGTGAAACTCACTAAAATGACAACTACTAAGTCTCAGACAGGTATTTACACAACTTTAATTTTTAGCTGCAGCCTTCATCAGCACAAACACATTCTCACAATCACACAGGCACAACTAATGCACACATGACTGTTATCTCCAGCTGCTGTGTCCTGACTGCTGACTGAAGAGTGAATATATTCAGGGTGGAGAATGGAGGGAGGATCAAATGTAAGAATGTAAAGCAAGGGTGGGGGTAGAGAAATCCGCACAACCTGCTGTTGCATGGAGGTACTAAATATTAAATAGGTGGAAATGAGGAATGCAGTGAGGGAAGAGAGTGGGGAGGAGGTTGGGGTAGAGAGGAGCAAAAAATGAATCAGCAGAGAGGAAAAAAAGGAAAAGGTGGGAGACACTGAAAAACAGACATGGCTTGAAAGGGGTTGTAAACATCAAGGGGTGGGGGCATGGAGGGGGGGATAAGAACTGATGGATGCAGGGACAGTAGGTTGCTGTAGGTTCAGGCCTTATGATTTTGAGATCATCAATGTGTTGTAAGGATAGTTCCCATCTGTGCATTTGAGAAGAACTCTTTCAAAGGTGATGAATCAGATGGCCTGGGTTATGGAGCAGCCACTGCAATCAAGCCTGTTAAGAACAGCTGCATGCTGTGCTACAGTGGTCTGTCATGCTTTTTGCTGTAATTTAACAATCACCATTCACAATTCTCAACAGCTCGTTTGAGTAATATTAATTTAAAAAGCTGTGCAATGATACTAGCTGAGTTTGCAGTTGCATAATAGTCTTTCAAAGGAATACAATCCCTGTGCAAGGGCCTGAGACTGGGAATGGCCCAGGGATTGATTAGGATGATGTGGAAGTAGGGTGCGTGGTGAAACACCACTTTGGAAAGAGTGGGAACAATAATCAGTAGGATGTCTTTCATTTCAGGATAGAATGATCAAAGTACAGATGAAGAATAGAGCTGCGTTTTTTCAGTCCTGGGCGTAGCAGGTAAAATGTAGAATGTACAAAATAAATTTTGTTCTGAATGACCTATCTAAAGAGGGCACTGCAGTTTCCAGTAATGTACACTGAAGCCAGCTTGTGTACAGCTTCACGAGACTGAACTCAACCTTCAAATGAAGGGTCAAACTTTCAATAGATTTTAATGTACATTTTACAGTATTTATTTTATTACTGACTGGAATAGGAGGCTTATACAGCTTGTTGTGTAATATGGCATGCATGTTAACTGACTGTAACTGAATATGACATTTAGCACTGATAAAGGTCACGTAATGCAAAATCTAGAGCTGCCATAAAGAAAATATTTGTTACTGATCTACACCTTCATATTTACTTTGCAAATCACATTTAAGTGACAGACTCAGGGTTCATTAAGCTGTTTTCAAAATATTTATTACCATTCCATTTCTCTATAATATAGTAATAAGAACAGTTAACAAATCACCGCAAAGACATGGCCACACTTAATCTCGCCACACTTAATCTCGCCACACTTAATCTCTCATCCCATTAATGAATTTCATTTATTTCTCATATATCAAATCAACATTTTAATCAGTAAATAGTACAAAACAACTCTGTTCTTTTACATCCATTCACAGACATATTTTTTTCATCCATTCTCAGAAATATTCCGTCGAAAATAATTGCGGTACATGATTTTTTTTTTTTTAAGTTCAACATCACAGCCTTATAAAATAGCATTGTAAAGAGTAAATGTTAACAGTATTATTGATGTGCTAAAGAGAAGGCTAAAAAGAATAGCAATTATGGTCTATGTTGTGTGAACAAATAAATTACTTACTTCTTGTATAAAAATTTAATGTGTATACAACAATGTTTCAAAAGGATTTGATTGCTAATCATCACACTGACAACTAGAAACACAATCAATCTCTCTCACGTAAATGACCACTGTGATGCATACCTTTCTGCAACTCATGAAGATGTTTAATAATGGGGAGTCCAGGTTGGAATTAATAATATAGTAATAAGGACAGTTTACAACTCACTGCAAAGAGGTGGCGATGAGCTGCGACAGGCACATACAAAACACACAAACATATAACATATAACACATCTATCGGCCATGGCCTTCTTAAGAAAATAGAACACTCACGCAATCACACAGGCACACAACACAGTCATACAACCATCACATCCGGCTGCCGCACTTCGAATCACGCTCAGCGGCATGTAAATCAGGGACAGGAGGGGAGGGATTATGTCACGGTGGTGGGGATGGGTACAGCACGGCCTAGATGGGATACCGAGATGCAGCTTAGAAATGGAGTGGGGAGACGGGTAAGGGAAGAAAAATAAAATAAATATACATTTAAATAAATATTTTTTTTAAATATAATAAATAAAATATAAAAATAAAATGAAATGTGCTCACACTGCACTTACAAACACACACACACACACACACACACACACACACACACACACACACATACGCATGTGGGCACACATATGCACACACACAATCACACATTCATGCACCACTCAAAATAGGAGAGGTAGGATAGAGGGGTAGGAACTGTGAGGAATGGAAAAAAAGGAAGTTATCGTAGGTTGAGGCCTGGATGATTTTGGGATCGGACAATGTATTGTAGGGATAACGCCCATCTGTGCAGTTCAGAAAAGTTGGTGGTGCACGAGAGGATCCAGATGGCCCGGGTTGTGAAGCAGCCATTGGAATCAAGCATGTGCTCCGCTGCATGCTCTACCACTGCCAAACTGTGGCCAAAATCAAGGTGGACCACCCTGTGGCACAGCATGAAACAGAGCACATGCTTTATTTCAATGGCTGCTTCACAATCCGGGCCATCTGGATCCTCCCACACACCACCAGCTTTTCTGAACTGCACAGATGGGAGTTATCCGTACAAGACATTCTCTGATACCGATATCACCCAGGCGTCAACCTACGATAACTTCCCTTTTTCCCATATATTACAGTTTCTACCTCTCTATCCCAAACCTCTCCTATAGTGGTGCATGAATGTGCGATTGTGTCTGTATGGGCGCGTGCGTGCTTGCAAGCATCTGTGCACGTGTGTGTGTGTGTGTGTGTGTGTGTGTGTGTGTGTGTGTGTGTGTGCGTGTACGCGGTCGTATGTGCAGTGTCTGTGCATTTCATTTTATTTATTATAATATTTATTTTGTTTATTTTATTTTATTTTTCTCCCCTCACCCACCTCCCCACTCCATTCCTAAGCTGCATCTCGTTATTCCCATCCCCACAACTGTGATGCAACTTTCCTATCCCCTCTCCTCTCCCCTCCCATCCCATCCACTATATAAATGCTGCAGAGCGTGATTCATAGTGCGGCAGGTATAGGTGTTGGTTGTATGACTGTGTTGTGTGCCAGTGTGATTGCATGAGTGTTCTATTTTCTGAAGAAGGCCATGGCAGATAGCTGAAAGTGTTGTACATGTGTGTCTTTTGTACGTGCCTGTCGCAGCTTGTGGCCATGTCTTTTCGGTAAATTGTTAACTGTCCTCATTACTATATTATTAATTCCAACCTGGACTTTCTATTATTATGCATTCCATTTCTTTGCAAGTCAATAGTTCTAAAATTACTCTTTTCCTCTTCAAAACAGTGTAGACAGCCTCCACCTGCTGTCTAAGAGAGATTTCTTTTTCTTTTTTTATTTACTATTTGCAGTACATCCTACAGAAGAGCACAATTTTGCAGAATATCTAATGATAGAAAAAACTGCATCTGGACATGCAGAAGACATACAGCATACAGAAGCTCTACATGGCAACAATCTTAATTATTTTACATCCTACAAAATCTTGTTAAAGTCCATAGCCCATGCTGTTTCTTTAAGTTGTATTAACATATGTAAGAATGGTAAAAATACTGGTGGAAAATAGTGTTTCAATTTACTTAGGACAAATACAACTCATGGTAAAGACAATGACTGAGCCACTGACAGGTAAGTAAAATAGATAATCACATTCACACAACTTCAATTTTAGGCCGTGGCCTCACCACAAAAAGATACACATACATTACCATAATCATTAAGACATAACTCAAGCCACTAAGACATAACTCAAGCACACATGAACACCATCTTTGGCTACCCCGGTGCAAAAAGCATCCTAATAGTAAATGATCAGGTGATCAGAGGGGAATTGAGGGAAAAGGATAACATGTAAGACATGGGAATGGATCGTTTTGCGTTGCATATTGGATTCTAAAGGTCCTGAAGGATGGAAATTTGGGATGCAGCTTAGAATGCAGTAAAGGGAAGAGGTGGGGGAGTGATAAATGAAGGTACAGAGGTAGTTTTGTGTGTGTGTGTGTGTGTGTGTGTGTGTGTGTGTGTGTGTGTGTGTGTGTGTGTATGTATGTGTGTGTGTGGAGGGTGGGAGGTGGTGAAATAAATTAAAGTAGTATTGTTACATTAAAGAAAAAATAAATATAATACAAATAGGTGGTACACTGTTGGAAGAATGAGATAAAGTGGAAGAAAATACAGGATAGTGAGTGGGGGAAGGGTGAACTATTGGTAATGGGTGTAGGGATGATAAGTTATTTTACAGTGAAGTCAGGATGGTTGCAGGAATGTAGAATGTGTTGTATGGTCAACTGTCATCTGCTCAGTTCAGAAGAGCTGGTGGTGAAGGGAAGGATGCAGATGCCCTGAGTTGTAAGGCAGCCATTGAAATCAAGTGTTCTGTTGAATTGTATGTTGAGTGGTCCATCTTGCTTTTTGCCTAATCTCCCTCCTCAACACTCCACAGACCCCCTGATTCATTATACAACACATTTAATGCTGTAACTGGTTTGGGTTATATATTTGATGGTATTGACACCAAATGACAAATGTTCTACACACACACTTTGTCAATGTCATGACAGCAACACTCAGTTTGTTCCATGTGGGCTGTGATCTCAGTACTCAACTCAGGAGATGGGGTAGCAATGAAACAATGGTCTAGTATACGAAAACATTTTATTGACACTCATTCTAATAATACAGCTGGAGGCGGGTGGAGTGTGCGTACGCGCCGTATCGCACTGAGAGCCGCTGCACCTCAGTGTTGCGTAAGGCAAAGTATCGGCCTGCGCACGCCGTCTCCGTTGCGATGGTCGTCTCACGCTGGGTGTGGTCTGGGAGTTGAACCCAGGTCCTCCTACACCCACTGCTGCTGCTTCTCCCTCCAGACGGTCAAAGAAATGCTTGAGGTGTACCTGCGTCCTTTCATCCACACTACTCCCCCGGGAGAGTAACTAGCCTCTTGCTGCTGCCTTACTGCACCAGGCATTGGTTCAATACCTCGTTGCACTGCTGTTGAGGCCGTGACCCGACGGCTTGTTGCGTAAGGCAGTACCGCCGATATTCCGCAGGCTGCATCTCCTGTCAGGAATGCTGTATTGACTGCAATGACTGGCTGCTGGCCGCGCTGCGTCGAAGTGCTTCCAGACTACAACTGACTCAGTTTTGCTATAACAATAATAACCACCGTTGTCAACAAGTGACACAGTCCAGGCAGCAGGTGACTGCCCAGCTGTGGCTGCCTCTGCCAAACCTGTCTTTCCTGCCTGTATTTATACGATGAGGTTGACTCCGTCAGCCTGTGTTTCACAAGTATGGCATAGCTGATTGTTGCTACAAGTTCAAATGTTCAAACTTTTGTAAATCAGTCGGACCAAGCTGTGTAGTCATCAGTCCGTAGCTTACGAACTACTTAAACTAAGGTAAACTAACCTAACACCCATGCTCCAGGGAGGACTCGAACCTGACCACTCAGCTACTCCACCACGGCATTGCTACAAGTGACCAGTCTGCTACTTATGATCACATACGTCCCAGCCACTTGTTTCTTTAAGCAACACAGCTGTCTGGCTGTTACACAGTACGGCGCCCTCACCAACCTACTTGTGTCACCAGAAGCTTCACCAAGCTGCTCCACTTTATTTGCTGAAATCAAAAATGTGCTTGTCTCGCTCTACTTTAAGTCACATGCCTGTTTTCAACATAGCGCCGCTTCCATATTCAACTTCTGCGTCAACGTTCACTCGCCACTTGCCAACTTGTTCATATTACTTGTCTATATTCTCCCTATCTCCTACAATGCCACTTTCCTATACACCAATATCCCACATGCACATGTCTTTCTGCTCTTAAACGCTAACTTTCTCAGAGTCTTTCAAACTCCAAACCCAATACCCCATTCCTCATAGCTTTTACCAATGACGTCCTAACTTCTACTTTGAAGGAAAAGTATACAATCAAATCCGCAACCAGCCACGGACATCCCAGTGTTTTTAGCAGAAATCTAAAAATAAATAGGAATTTAAGGGACCATCTTGTTAAAAAAAAGGGACCTAAAGAACTTTTAAGGGACGAACAGGGATACGAAATACAAGACATCAATAAATTTATGTTTAATAGACAACCCTACCAATGACCCATTTTTCTTTATTTATTTAATAAAGATGTCTTGATTGTACTTTATTTCTTTACTGCTAATGTGTTTTGCCATTTTGAGACATCTTAAGAAAAACAAAGCAGTCTTAGGACTTGAAAATTTTGACTTCATAGTTTGATTTATGCACATCAGCAGACACAGACCTATTGTTCTGAAGATGACCAAAAAGGATGGGACGACTTAGCAGTATATAAATAAAGTGCAATCAAGGCTGTTTTTAATTTGCAAATTGTTATCTCACCAAATAGGTGAACATTACAATTTGTTTTTATTATGCTTACTAAGCCCCATGAACACCAACTTAAAAACAATTGTGGTCTGCCTTTACAGCATTTTCTTACTCAAGTATAACATTTTTGCATGCAAGTGTTGTCATTTTAATGCTAGTCTTGCGATGTATCATGACATATCTTATTGATTCCATTTTCAGTATGGCTATGGGCTGACAAAAATAATAATTTACAAACAGTGAAAGATCCGCAGTTTTAAGGGTTTGCATACAGTGGGGTAAAAAGAAGAATTATTTATTTATTTGAAATCTACAGTACTAAATTCCGCATTGTCTGATCTACAAGTTAAAAATCATTTGTTAACTTCAATTTCAATTACTTGCCTGCTCCACTAAACTTAAAAGTACTCACATATGCAAATCTCATCTTTACACCTAATCATTAATATAGTACCATAAGACAATGCCAGTCCGAAAGTAGTTATTATACCAATTAATTCTCTTGAGTGTATTTTTGCGACTTTCACAGCCACAGCTAACAACCTACTGTTCAGACGCTTACCAAAGTGTGTAGTGTTACGTGTATCTCTTCTTCTGAGGACTCTACAAAATATATATTACTTATATTAGGTCCTTATATGTTGCTTGGTATATGTCTGTTATTGAGTTTGCTCCTAGGAGAATGAGGCCCAGCTAGTCTGTTCCTCAACCTAGAAGCTTTTTCTTGATATTACAGACATCAGACACTCGTATCAAAAGTTGTTCAGGACGAGAGAGTAGCACAAAATGCTTTTTCAATATTATACTCATCTACTTCTAATGAATTAAAGTCGTGAATCATTAACAAAGTACACTACTAATTTATTGTACTGCAGAATACAATCCCATAATCAACGACTTATAATTATACAGAGACTTATATTACAAAATATGTTCAGTTCCAGTCTCTATTAGTGTCTCTCTCTCTCTCTCTCTCTCTCTCTCTCTCTCTCTCTCTCTCTCTCTCTCTCTCATTACAACAATGTCAATCACAGAAGTAGCACAGTCTTTCTCTCTCTGACTTTTTAGCACGGAACACTTATGAAGCCAAGGAATCCATGCTCTCATCTCTGTGCCACTTATTCATCACAGGTTGGTAAACCTGCGTAATCACTCCTTTGCCCATAGTAGGTGTCACCAGGTACTCTCACCTAGAAAGACAGAAAACCATAGGCAGAAATTTGTCCCGTGCTACTCTAAATCTCTTAAATTAATAAATATGGTTGTCTCGAGTTGGTAAGCAGGAATGTAGAGTCACATGTTACACTACAAGTGCTGTAATTCGTTTCCTCACATAATGGTTTTGACACAGCTATGAAATTCAGTGTGGCGCGACTGACACATAAATACAATGCCTAAGAATAACATAGTACCACTGCCAATCTCAGTAGCTGAATGTTTCCAATTGCAGCTGAAATTGGTAGCACATTTCTCAGCATGTCCTGCTTCTGATTGATATTATTTGGTGGGCCATAAAAGATGAAGAGGAAGTCGTGCAAAAGTTTCTGGCACTGCAAGCACTGTCTCCCTGTACGTTTCCACACCCCGCTGTCAACAATGTCCTTCCATCACTCCCTGCGCTCCCCTTGTCAGGATACTTTTGTATGTGCAGGACCTGAGAAGGGACAAAAGAGCTGAGAAAGGACAAAATGCTGAGACAAAGGTTACAGCCAGCTGTAACCTGAAAGGTGACTCAGTTAAGCTCTATTGCAGTTATTAAAATACAACAAAATGTGTGTTCCAATTTGTAAAAAAGAAATAAAATAAAAGGTACTATACGGACCAAATTGAAAAAAATAGGTATCTTTTAGGTACTTTTGGAAAAAAGTGACTTTAGGGACCAATGGGGCCTCTGCTAACTACACTGACATCCATATGGCACTTTCTTATGTCAACCTATTTTAGGCCATCTAAAGAAAACATTCCTAGCCTTCAAAAACCCTTTACCTGGTCTGGTTCAGGTTCATTGATGGTATTTTCACGATTTGGACAAAGAACCAGGACCCCTTATCATCCTACCTTCACAACAACTCCTTCACCCCCATCAGTTTCAATTGGTTCTTCTCAACCCGGCATCCCAGCTTCCTGGATGTTAACCTCCACCTCACTGACAGCACCATCCACACCTCAGTCCACATTAATCACATTACCAACAGTACCTGCACTTTGACAGCTGCCACCCGTTTCACATGAAAAAACCTCCCATACAGGCTTGCAACCCATAGATGGCAAATTTGTAGTGATGAGAAATCCCTTATGCAATTTTATGAAGGCCTCACAAATGCCATCACAGGCAGACAGCCTCCTGGCCGAGTCCGCAAAGAGATTTCTCATGTCATATCCCCACACATTGCCAGTCCTCCTTCCACTCCCAGTAACTAGCCACAAAAAAGTGTCCCTCTTGTCACCTAATACCAGAGCTGGGCACTGTTAATCAAAAATTTAGCTTTGTTAATCATTAATCCGTTACTAAAAAAGTTAACTTTGTTAAACATTAAAGCGTTACTTTACAGACAATTTAACAAAATTTAACGTTGATCGTTAACTGGTTAAAGCACTTTGCATCCACAAAAACTCGCCTTCAGTCTCCAAATTTATATATTTGTTGTTGTTTTATTTAATTGATCACTTCAATAATACAAGTATTACCCAATCTGATACAAAAATTCTTTTTGGTTGGGCAATGTTAAGTAGGACTTAAAGTATAAATAAAAACTAGTGTTACTTGGACACTATACCCTGGTACTTGGCTGCGAGCGTAAAAAAAAAAAAAAAAAAAAAAGGGACTAATCACATACCACGTTGTACAGTCGCAAAACAACCTTCACTAGAGTCATTCATGTTGGCGGAAAAGCGTTATGTTCTGTGAGATGATTAGTCTTTTTGAACATAATGAAGATTTTTTTCATTTGTTTATGCTCACGGCAGGCTGCTATGACTGAGTGTCCTAGTAGCACATAAAGCATAGTTTGTAATGATAATAACAATAATTGAGCAATAAAATAAAATTTACGAGAGACTCAAAATATGTAACTTCACTTAATATCATTTGACATGTGGTACCTATTTCCTTTAAGAAACTTTAACATATTAAAATTCTCATCTGACTGTTAGGCTTGTTTGGGCGTCAAAATATCTGTTCCCTGCAGCAGAAAGACGTTCCACTACAGCACCTGAAGGTGTAGCGGTAATATATTTTATAAAAACATCTATTAAAATATTTTTCCCAAGAAATACCACGTCGTTAAATGAATATTTTGATTTCATGTCCAGCCATATTTTCATTAGACTCTGTGCTTTACTTGTTAAACATACTAGGTGATCAAAAAGTCAGCATAAATTTGAAAACTTAATAAATCAAGAAATAATGTAATGGGTAAAAATTGACACACATGCTTGGAATGACATGGGGTTTTATTAGAAAAAAAAAAGTTTTATTTCAAGTGGGCCACAACATTATCACAGTACAAAATAACACTGCGAAATAACTACACCCATTTGTTTTATCATCAAAATTTATTTTAATGTATAATTGTTTATAGAAGAGCACGTTGCATTTTGACATATAGCTGAACATATAGTTAATATTTTATTTTTAGAATTTGTGCACTTGTGTTTTAGACAAATCATAATTTCAAAGAAAGATATGTGAGAACTTACAAAGTTTGAGTGGCTATCTGAAACTCTGTTGCAACCTTTTGACAGCCATTTCCAAGCAGTTACATTTTTGTTCAATATCTTTGTTCATAACGAATGTTCAAATGTTTGTAAAGCTTAAGGGACTTGACAGTCGCCTTAACTTCTCATCTATCTGGAGCGCGTCTCCCGTCCGCCCAAAATTCTCACTAGTCCGACACCACCAAAGTAGCGTCCCTCGACCATATTCCTCAATGTTCACCATCAGGGATTCCCACATGAGGTCAAACAATTTTATCATATTAGTGATGCAGACTGGAACTCAGAACGCTATCGTCGGATGTGAATAGTACTTATATTGTAGTGTGATATATGTTCTTTCAAAAGACATCACACCAATAAGCATTTACAAGTAATGTTGATTGTGTGAAACAGTGTTGTAGAAATGATAATTTCTGTAGGCGAACTGGCATATATGAACCACTCTGACTTCTACTAACTTTTTTCTTCTGATAATTGCCTGTTAAGGTGATCATATTTGTAAAAGCTGCAGTTTGAAACTTTCAGCATAGTCGCACGTAGTACCGATTAATTTATTTTTACCTTGCCTCTCATGTGTTATGGAGTGTTTATTTTCATAGTGCCAGTGCACTAGCGGAGCTTTGATATTTACTGTTGAGTTGCATATTAAGCACAGTGCTTTACAACACACCTTACAAACAAGTATGAATCTTCCTAGTAAGCATAAAAATGGAACACTTATATCCAAACCTTTATTGCCTGCCGGCCGCAGTAGCTGAGCAGTCTGTGGCGCGCCAGTCACAGTCTGCATGGCCTCTATGGTTCGGGGTTTGAATCCCCCCTTGGGCATGGATATTTGTATTATCTTTAGTATATGCTAGTTCATAGGTTGTTTGTAAGTTTAGGGACTGATGACCCCGCAGTTAAGTCCCTTAAGCTTAACAAACATTTGAACTTTACTGCCCATGCTGAACGTTCGCAAGACAGATTAACAGTGTCACACTTGACAGGATTCAAAACGGATACCGGTACTTCAGCGCACAGAAAAGAACGCGATTGCGAGCGGTGTCCGAGCTGCCATAAAACTAAGCTGCCCACAGTGGCCGCACTGGGCCACAGGGTGACGGAACATTGCTTCCAGTGGGGCCTGCTGATAGAACAAGCCGACAGTCGCTGAGTACAACAATCGACACACTCCAGTCGGCAGAAGTGGCTGCAGCATCAAAGCTGTTCACAGCAACAGCTGTTGTGGAGTGCCGCTCGGCGCAGTTTGAAGGATCGCTCGACTCCAAATACTGTATAAATACATTTACTGTGCAGTACTTCTTATTGGCAAGTAGAAGTGTACAGTTCGATTATACGAATAATCGGTTTTCCGACCATCCATGTCCCCCAATTACACTTCGGATAATCGACGTTCTACTGTATATATTATTTTAGCTAAATGAAGGATTTTCGACTTTTAACCTTTTTGAACACTGCCAACAAACTTCAAAGGCACGAAGTGAAATCCGAAAATTATTCCCATCTCAGAATATAAACATAAAAAGGTATTGTTTGTCCGCTAAGACGTGCACCCTGCCACCTGCTGAATTACTAGCAGTGTGTGACAATACTGTTCATGGTTTGATTCGCGGCAGGGAGCCATATTTTCGTGGTTGAGTAAAATTTCATTGTTCATTTTCACTAGCTGCTGCCTGCGATTTCATTTACCTAGTATGGAGCAACTTCGGAAACTATTCTATGGTAGTTTTATCTGTAGACTATGTCCTAACCAGGTCAAACTCTGTCCCTCTCCAAAATTTCATCCAATAATGATGAAATGGGTTAAAAGGGGAACATCAAGATGGGCTGAGGTGAAAATGGAGTTGGTATTGGAGAGGGAGATGTCCTTGGGCAGCCTGTGCAGTTGTGTTTGCTTTTGTCTCTTGGCAGCACAACCAGTAAGAACATCTACTTACTTATCAGGACAACCCTGGTTCGAATTCTGGCTTTGGTAAAAATTTTAATTCTATGTTTCAGCCTATATACATTATCATTCTTTCCATATGTTCTGTTCTATCACTTCAAAGTCATAAATATACTGGAAAGCACTGAAATCTGGTAAGCAAGTATATGAGATGCTTGTGATTGTAATGCCTAGCACTCATGAATTGCTGTCACCAGACATGAAGTAGTTTCTCCTTACCTCAGCAATGAGGCATAAATATCTCCACTGGCAGCCTAATTTTCTCATAATGAATGACATTAATGCCTTAATATCTGAATATCCAGCCATCCTGTAACCAAGTCAGGACCAGGAAGAAGCCTTGTTAAACTCAAGCAAGCAGGTTGTGCCTGCTACTGTCAATCAGCACTGACATGATTTACCTCCCTACATCCATATCTACACTGGCTAACAAAGAAATGTTATACTGAAGGAGTGGTCAGAACTGAATGAAGTACATATAATGAAAGGCCTTGTGACTTTACTGAACTGATTAGAATACAGGATCACAGAGACAAGCCATTGGCAGTTACAGGTGGAATAATGGCGACATAGCAGCAGTCACTCTACACCACTGGCTGTAACACATTCCCTTGCGTGGTTCAGAATAGTATCAAACAGCCTTCCCCGAGAGAAGTTTTTCAACAGTTGTTACAGCTGTCCCTCTGGATCCCTCGGATTGGTACTAGAACAGAGGCCCCTTCCAATGTCATTCCATACATGCTCAATGATGGGGAGGACCAATAATCTTGCTGGCCACTGGAGGACCTCAACATGTTATAAAGGCTCCGTCAAACAGGAAGCGGGCAGCCCGCGTGGGCAGAACGCGCTGTTGTCCGCCGCTTTCCGCAACAGTTATACAGAGTGCGGGCAGCGCTCGGCGTTCCAGCTGGCACTTGTAGTGCGGGAGTCAGCCGCGGAGCGTATAAACATGAGCGGTAGTTCAGATGAAGACGAATTTCTACTTCTCCTCACGGTTGCGTCAAAGAAGCGAACAAAATGGGTACATGAAATTACTACGAAACGAGAGGAATATGGTAAATTTCATAGTCTTTGTAAAGAACTGTGGCTGTGTGAAGACTTTTTTCTTAATGTCTCACGAACAATTTGAAACGATACACAATCTGATTGAGTCACGTATTATAAAAATTCAATCAAACTTGAGAAAGCCTATTGGATCTCTGGAAAGATTGTCAATTTGCTTGAGGTAAGCGTGTTATTTATTACATGTTTCATTCATTTTAATGTTTCATTTATTGTTTATTGTAACTACATAAGTTGACTTTTATGAGGCATATTACAACTAATATCACGATTGTAGTTTGAGCTGTAAATAAATTCCCATCAAAATCTGAACCTACCCTACTATCATTACATTTCTACAGAGACAAACAAATACAATCCTGCACTAATAGCATTACATCAAAAAAAAAAAAAAAAAAAAAACTTAACGTCTGTATGCAGACTGAAAATGTCTCTTTCAGGGTTTTCTACAATTGAAAATGACTGTGTGCCCACTCATATACTTGTTTCATTGATGAATATTCTCCTTTCTTGTTTCTGCCTTCTTAGACGCATTTCTGTGTTCTGGGTCACGTGTGTCATACAGGAATGGCTTTGAACACCCCAAATCGATCACTTTCTATTTGTTCCGCTCACACTTGCCCGCCATGTTCTCTGTAGAAAATCACAGCCTGCCCGCTGCACGCGGCGGGCAGCGCGTGCGACCGCTCCCTGTTTGACCGAAGCGGTAAGCTAGAATGCAACACAGTGCCCGTGTGGGCTGCCCGCTCTCTGTTTGACAGAGCCTTAAGCCGTCCATAACACTTCTTGCTGTGTGTGGGCAGATAATATCTTGCTGGAACATTATCCTACAGTACTGTGTCATCAGGCCAGGATGTGCAGATGCTCAGTGGTGTAACACTGTGCCATCAGGCATGACTAGAGATAACGTGATGCATTTTCTATGACACTCTAAGACATGGTGCCAAGGGTTATGCCTGAATGTCTCTACATGATGGTCATCAAAGGTTATGGAAAGAAGGAAGATTAGGGATTAACATCCAGAGTTGCGACTTCTCAGTTTACTAAAGCATCATCCTTCTTTAAAATGTAAATTACCTGCACTTTCTTCCAATTCAAGCAAGTTCCTTCACATACTCCGTATAAAATCAAATTGGTATCCCATGAGGTCCAGTGGCCTCTGTAGATTGATTTCATTTGCTTTTTTGTTGTTTGCTCATTGATTGTGATAACCTACTTGGTTAGCCGTGCGGTCTAACGCACCGCTTTCCCAGACGGGTAGGCATACCGGCCCCAATTCGAATCAACGCCGAGGTAAAAGAAGGGGGTCAGAGTGCCGGCCACTCTGGATGTTGTTTTTAGGCAGTTGCCCACATCCCCTGAGGTGAATACCGAGCTGTTACCCAAGTCCCACCTCAGTCACATGATTCGCAAAAATTTCATAGCACTTTTGTTCACTTTCACATGTATAATACTATATGCAGACATTTGGGGTACACATTTCCTCCCCGGGAGACATGGGGTGGTGACAGGAAGGGCATCCGGACACCCCATAAATGTTAACACACTAAATTCGAATTAACAATACTTGATCGCCCATGGCTTGAATATTGCTCACCGGTGTGGGATCCGTTCAAGGTGGGTTTGATAGAGAAGTAGAAAAGATCCAATGGAGAGCAGGGCACTTCGTTATAGAATCATTTGGTAACGGAGGAAGCCTTACTGAGATGATCAATAAACTCCAGTGGAAGACTCTGCAGGAGAGACTCTCTGTCGCTCGGTAAGAGCTTTCAGAACATACCTTTACCAAGGAGTCTAGCAGCATATTGCTCCCTCCTACGTATATTTCGTGAAGAGATCACGAAGATAAAAGCAGAGAGATTAGAGCCCACACAGAGGCATACTGACAATCTTTCTTTCCACGAACAATATGAGACTGGAATAGGAGGGAGAACCAACAGTGATACACAAGGTACCCTCCGCCACACACCATCAGGTGGCTTGCAGAGTATGGATCTAGATGTAGAACAAAGCCAACCCTGCATGTGCGGGAATGTGGCTAAAGAGGAAGAAGAAGAAGAAGAAGAAGAAGAAGAGGAAGAAGACTGATTGTGATAATTGTTATTTTTTCATGTGTGTCACAATGTAGAGGAGGAACTACAGAAGAATCTCCATATTACAACTATTCTATCTCAACAGCCATTTAACCCACAGCACATACCCTGAGAATGAGAACCTTTTTAAGTAACTATTTATCCCATTCTTCTGATCTGGTTAATTAAGTCATTACCACCATCGCCTATTACACACAATGTTCTACCATCACAACACATGGTGTCTGTTGAAGCATGAAAGGTTGTCGACAACTGATGATAGTCACAATCTCAGATATCTGAATCTAAAGGTTCATTAAATCCATAATCAACAAAGAAAAGCCTAGTCCACACACTTTCTCATCACTTGGTATAATTAATACTATACTCTGCTTAAAATTACTAGCTAGTTGACAGTTCACAGGCTGGAGCTACCTTTCTCCAATCAGAGCACTCAACGTCACGCCCAGACTGCTCCCTGGTGCCAAGCTGCCGCAACAGGTGGACAGCTCATGTCCATTGTTTGGCTAGTGCTTTGTAGAAGCGAGCATCTTAGGTTAGGAACCATTTTCGTTGCTGTCGTTGTGCATGTGTGTTGTTATTTGGTGTTGTCGTAATGTCTGGTGAAGTGCGGAAGAAGAGGGGCAGGCCGAGACTTCGAGATAAAAAGACATCAGCTAAGAAAAGCGGGCAAGGAATTGCGTTTAAAGGACAATCGCAACAACTCGTGTGCAATGTGCGAGAATACTTTGAAAGGGAGGCGGACAAAGGAGGACCTCTCTTACAGTTTTCCAAAGTAGTCACGCGAACCACAGCTGCAATTAAGGTTAGTGAAGCTACTGTAATGCGCATTGGCAAAGAAAAGAATGAAAAAGTAGTAATAGAAGCAGGACCCTCTGGCCTTAATACGCCAGGAAAGAAGAGACATTTTTAAAAACGTGTAACAAATTTAAATCCTTCTGCACAAGAAGTTATTCTTCGTCACATTTACAGCTATTACCATAAAAGAAATTGGCCTACATTAGAGAGGCCGAATTTTTTGAGGGCAGCAAATCGTCGTTGCGAATAGTTCTGCAGAATTTCGGTTCCAAATACAAGACTATTTCAGGTGGTAAAATATTGGAACGAAAAGACATAGCTGCATGGTGGTGCAGATTTTTGCGTGAAGTGAAAGACATTAATTTCGAGGACATTGTGTGGATAGATGAAACATGGGTATATGCAGGTCATACAGTTGCGAAAGGTTGGAGTGACAATAAAGGGGAAGGTATAGTACTCCCTAGCGGAAGAATAATTCTTTTGCATGCCGATGCGTGCCGTGGTTTTATTCCCAGCTGTCAACTGTTATTCAGATCAAAGAAAATATCTGACTACCATGAAGAAATGAACCATGAAACATTTCTTAATTGTTTTGAAAATACATTGCTACCAAGTTTAGAATATCCCTCAGTAATTATACTTGATAATGCTACATACCTATCGGTTTTGAAGGATAAGGCTCCAACCATGTCATCTTGAAAGGAAGACACAATGTCAGTGGTTAAAATAACAAAGTTACTGTTGACGAGACACTGAAAAAAGTAGAATTGATGGAACTCTTATCACATAATAAACCACAATTTCCAACTTACATTATTGACGAAGTGGCTTATAAATATGGACACAGAGTGATAAGACTTCCGCCATACCAGTGCCACTTTAATGTGATTGAACTTATTTGGGCTCAAGAGAAAGGATATGTTGCTGTGAAAATAAAAAGTTTACTGTGAGTGAAGTCAAAAAACTAACTATTCAGGGCCTGGAAAGTGTCGCCGAAATGGACTGGAGGACTGTTGTGATGTATACAAAGCAAGTAAGAGATGAAGCATGGAAAAATGAAGGTCTTCTAAAAGACAGTGTGATGAAACTTATCATTTCTTTCAGTGGTTCATCTACCTAAGAAACTTTTAGTGATTTGGAAATGAGTGGTATCTACCCTCTTTCCAATGATGCAACAGCGCGCGCGCGCACACACACACACACACACACACACACACACACACACACACACACCACTCAAAATAGGAGCAGTTTGATTTCGGGATCGGAGAATGTACTGTAGGGATAACTCCCATCTGTGCAGTTCAGAAAAGCTGGTGGTGGATAGCAGGATCCAGATGGCCCGGGTTGTGAAGCAGCCATTGGTATCAAGCATGTGCTCCACTGCATGCTGTGCCACGGGGTGGTCCACCTTGTTTTTGGCCACAGTTTAGCGGTGGCCATTCATCCTAATAGGCAACTGGTTAGTGGTCATGCCAATATAGAAAGCTGCACAATGATTGCAGCACAGTTGCTAAATCACATGGCTGCTTTCACAGATGACCCAGCCTCTCATAGGGTTGGATAAGTCTGTGACAGGACTGGAATAGTGCTGGGTGGGTGGATTGGACAGGTTTTGCAGCGGGGTCTTCCACAAGGTTATGATCCCTGTGGCAGTTGGCTGTGTTTCGGGGTGACATAGGGATGAAGTAGGATGTTGTGGAGGGTGGGAGGGTGACGGAACACCACTTTAGGAGTGGTGGGAAGGATCTTGGGCAGGATATCTCTCATTTCTGGTCATAAGGATAGAAAATCATAACCTTGGCAAAGGATACAATTTAGTTGTTCGAGTCGAGGGTAGTACTGGCTGACAAGGGGAGCGCTCTTTTGTGGATGGTTACTGGTGTTAGAGGGAGGATTTGGGATGTGTGAGGATATGGCACGGGAGACTGTTTGCGGACTAGGTCTGTGGGGTAGTTTCTGTCTGTGAATGCCTTTGTGACACCCTCAGCACGCCGAGTGAGTGCGTATGTGTGTGTGTGTGTGTGTGTGTGTGTGTGTGTGTGTGTGTGTGTCACGTTGTCGTGTGTATGTGCGGTGTGCGTTAATTTTTAGTTTTAATTTATTTATATTTTTTTATTTAAATCTATATTTTGTTTATTTATTTTATTATTTTTATTTTACCCCCTTCACCCGCCTCCCCACTGCATTCCTAAGTTGCATCTCATTATTCCCATCTAGGCCACGCTGTACCCATCCCCACCACTGTGACACAACCTTCCTATCCCCTCTCCCCACCCTTCCGATTTACATGCCACAGAATGTGATTCAAAGTGCGGTAGCCGGAGGTGATGGTTGTATGACTGTGTTGTGTGCCTGTGTGATTGCATGAATGTTCTATTTCCTGAAAAAGGTCATGGCCGATATCTGAAAGTGTTGTATGTGTGTGTGTCTGTCACAGCTCGTCACCACATCTTTGCAGTGAATTGTAAACTGTCCTTATTACTAAGAGATCATCAAGATGTTTGTGTAGTAGTAACAATCTTTCTAAATATTCTTGTAATCCTTCCTGGACTTTATATTATTTTATTTGATATGTTTTATGAAACTCACAAAGTGCCAAGAGTTGGGTGGTCAACAGTTCAAAGCTCTGTTGAAAGGATTATATAGCCACTTTACTTGATAGATTTTGAGAAACTACACCAATATGGCTGGAGACAAATCTGAATCACCAATCTTCCAAAAATAAGCCTAGTAACACTGCACCTGAAAAATACGCTAATCAAGACTAACATTATGATCCACTGGAGTCTTAATTGTGATTATTTTTCCAGAAAAGAAAGACAATTTAAATAAAAAATATAAGTGAGGGGTTAGGCCACTGATCCACACAACAGGTCCAGTATTTGTACAACTCTGCTGGTATCTTTGAGACAGTTCTAATGTAATAGTAGTAGGTCTATAACCTTCAATAAGAAGGTAACAGATTATAACCATATCAGCACATAAACAACAGTAACAGTCTTTCCTAACCTCTGTGGAGTGGACTGATCAGAAATCATTTTTAATTAATCTGGTACTGTCTCTTTACATGTTTCTTTACTTTTCTTTTTTACTGGAAACTATCAAACAAAAAGCATCACACAAATAATGACTATTTTATATGAGATATCTAAGAACACAGGAATATTGGCTATGCTTCAGATGCAATAATTCACACTTTATCTTCTCATAACGGGAAGTACAGGTTGGAAATCAACAACATAATCAGAACAGTTTTAAATTCACTGCAAAGACATACAATAAGCTGTGACAGGCACATAAAACACACACATACAACATTTCAGGAAAAAGAGCATTCATACAACCATCATCTCCAGTTGCCACACTCAGTATTGGATTAAGAGTGCAGCATCTGGATATGACACTTGTCTGACTATGAGGTCAGCTCTTTATTCTGAAAAAGGCCAATAGCTGATAGCTTAAGTGTTATATGTGTGTTTTTATGTGCCTGTTGCAACTTGTCATATCTCTGCAATGAGTTGTAAACGGTGATCATATTATTGAACACTATCTTCTAAAACTCAAGCTTTCAAATCTGCATCTTATCCCCTCGATGAGACTGTTATCAAACACTTCAAAATCTTCTATCTTCCCTAATACTTTTATCATTTTGGAAGTATGAGGTTGATTAAGTACTTTACATGTGACTTCTTTTTGTTCTTGTTGCTATTGTGGTCTTCAGACCAAAGAATAGTTTGATGCAGCTCTCCAGAGTACTGAACCCTATCCAAGCCCCATCATCTCTGAATAACTACTGCCATTCACATCCACTTGAACTCATCTCAGTGTCTCCTGCTGCAATTTTTACACCCATCATACACCACCTCAACCTAATCCTTCCCTCTGCATTTCCCTCCAACATTTAATAGATGACTCCTTGATGTCTCAGAATGTGTCCTACCAACTGATTATTTCCTTCAGATATGCCACAAATTTCTTTTCTTCCCAATTCTGTTCAGTTTCAGTACCTCTTCATTAGTTATACAATCTACCAATCTGATTTTCAGCATTATTCTGTAGCATCACATTTCAAAAGCTTCATTCATCATTCTTGTTCTTGTTTGAACTCATTATTGTTCACATTTCTCTCCAAACAAACGCCTTCAAAACGACTTTCTAATACTTAACATTAAGATTCGGTGTCAACCAACTTCTCCTATCTCCTCTATTTCGGCCGTAAGTTACTTTACTACCCAAATAACATTATTCTTTTACTACTTTTACTGTCTCGTTTCTTAAAAAAAAAAACACACACACACACACACACACATACACACACACACACACACACACACACACACACACACACAGATACATCCACACAATGCCTCAGACAACTATACACACACAACCACTATCTCCAGCCACTCCAGTGCCACAAGCATCTTGACAGTGAGTGAGGAAGGGAGGATCACTTCACGATAAATCAATAAACAAAGGAAGTAGGTTACACTACATTTGATCTCCCACTGCTTGAATACTGCTCACTGGTGTGGGATCCATACCAGCTGGGGTTGATAGAGGAGGTAGAGAACATCCAACGGAGAGCAGCACGCTTCGTTACAGGATCATTTGGTAATCATGAGAGTGTTAGGGAGATGATCGATAAACTCCAGTGGAAGACTCTGCAAGAGACACACTCGGCAGCTCGGTACGGTCTTTGTAGAAAGCTTCGAGAGCATACCTTTACCAAGGAGTCAAGCAGTATACTGCTCCCTCTTACGTATATCTCGCGAAAAGTTCGTAAGGATAAAATCAGAGAGATTAGAGTCCACTCAGAGGCACACCAACAATCTTTCTTTCCATGAACAATAAGAGACTGGAATAGGAGGGAGAATTGAGTGATACTCAAGGTACACTCCACCACACACCCTCAGGTGGCCTGCAGAGTATGGGTGTAGAACTTACTTTCTGAATTAATTGAAGTCACTTCAAATTAAGATTACGGAACAAAACTTTGAGAAAATTACTGGTTCACTTATTTTGATCAGCACTCTAACGCTCCAGACTTAAGAAGAAGGGGAAAAAAGAAATGGGTGAATAAAGAACCACAAATAGAAAGTCAATACATTGTTATTACTGAATAAACACTGATTACAGAATGACTAACATGTGGTGGGCACACAAATAGATAATATGTTTTAATAACAAGCATTTAAAACATTGTCTTCTTGTGTGACAATATAAGTAGAACAAAGGAAAAAATGTATATAGAATGACATAGTGTGACAGCAAATCATAAATTAAACCACAGTATGGATTTATTTATGGTTCTTAAGCTGTGCGGTATGCAAGCAATCTTCACTAGGTGTAAGTGTAGACAGTGCACCAAATTCAATCATGTAGCTTTCTTTCTTCCTTCCTTCCTTTTTTTTTTTTTTTTTTGTCAAACACTTGTAAGGGTTTCAAAAGGAAATGCACAAATGCTATCAACTGTTGTTGCCTTCAGTCCGCAGACTGGTTTGATGCAGCTCTACATGCTACCCTCTCCTGTGCAAGTCTTCATCTGAGAATACGTTCGGTAACCTACATCCTTTTTGAATGTGCTCATTTTACTTGTCCCTCAGTCTCCCTCTATGATTTTTACCCCACACACTTCCCTCTAATGCAAAGTTAACGATTCCTTGATGTCTCAGAATGTGTCCCACCAATCTATCCCTTCTCTTAATCAGGATATGCCAGAAACTCCTTTTCTCCCCAATTCGGTTAAGCACCTCATTTGTTACATGATCTACCCATCTAATTTTCATCATTCATCTGTAGCACCACATTTCAAAAGCTTATAACATCTTTTTGTCTTAACATCTTATTGTCCATGTTTTACTCCCATACAATGCTACGCTCCAGACAAATGCTTTCAGAAAGGACTTTGAATTAATATTGGATGTCAAGAAATTTTGCTTCTTCAGAAACGCTTTTCTTCCCATAGCCATTCTGCATTTTATATCTTCTGTACTTCGGCCATCAGAAGTTATCTTGTTACCCAAATAACAAAACTCATCTACTAATTTTATTGTCTCATTACCAAATCTAATTCCTTCACCATCACCTGACTTTCTGATGCTATATTCCATTATATTTGTTTTACTATTGTTGATGTTTATCTTATACCCTGTCCATTCCATTCAATTGCTCTTCCAGATCCTTTGCAGTCTCTGACAAAATTACTATGTCATCAGCAAACCACAAATTTTTATTTTTTATCCCTGTAATTTAATTCCCTCTCCAAATTTCTCATTGCATTCCTTCACTGCTTGCTCAATGTACAGATTGAACAACATTGGGGAAAGGCTACAAGCCTGCCTTAGTCCCTTCCCAACCTTTGCGTCCCTTTCATGCCCTTTGACTCTAATAACTGCTGTCTGGTTTTTGTATAAGTTGAATACAACTCTTCACTCCCTATATTTTACTCGTTATCTTCAGAATTTGAAACAGTTTATTCCAGTTTGCTTTCTCCAAATGTACAAATGCTAAACATGTAGGTTTGCCTTTCCTTAGGCAATCTTCTAAGATAAGTCGTAATGTGATTATTGCCTCCTGTGTTCCTGCATTTCTCCTACATACAAACTGATCTTCCCGAAAGTTGGATTCTGTAACTTTTTTCATTCGTCTGTAAATAATTGGTGTTAGTATTTGGCAACTATGACTTATTAAACTGATAGTTTTGTAATTTTCACATTTGTTTGCACTTGCTTTCTTTGGAATTTGAATTACTATATTATTCTTGAAGTCAGAGGGTATTTCCCCTGTCTCATACATCTAGCATACCAAGTGGAACAATTTCTTCGTGATTGGCTCTCCTAACAATATCAGCAGTTCAGACGGAATATCATCTACTCCAGGGGCCTTGTTTCGACTAAAATCTTTCAGGACTCTGTCAAATTCTTCTCGCAGTATTGTATCTTATATCTCCTCTTCCTCCACTTCATCTTCCATTTCTAGAATACTACCTTGAAGTTTATTTCCTTTGTACAGGCCCTCTATATATTCCTTCCACATTTCAGCTTTCCCCTCTTTGCTTAGTACTGGTTTTGCATCTGAGTTCTTAATATTCATACAGCTGCTTTTCTTGTCTCCAAATATATCTCTTATTTTCCTGTAGGTGGTATCCATCTTTCCCCTGGTTATACATTCTTCTATATCTATCTTCCCCTGGTTATACATTCTTCTATGGTTCTGCATTTGTTCTCTAGCCACTCCTGCTAAGCCAGTGTGCACTCCCTGTCAATCTCATTTTTCAGAAGTCTATAGTCCCTTTTGCCTGCTTCACTTGATGCATTTTTATATTTTGTCTCCTCAGCAATTACGTCCAGTATATCCTGTGTTATCCAGGGATTTCTATTAGGCCTTGTCATTCTGCCTATATGATTCTCTGCTGCTTTCACTACTCTTATCTCTCAGTGCTCTTCTACTGTATTACTTTCCCCCATTTCAGCCAATCCTTGCCTAATGCTCCCTCTGAAACCCTCAACCACCTCTGGTCCCTTCAGTTTGTCTAGGATCCATCTCCTAACTTTTCCAACTTTCTACAGTCTCTTCAGTTTTAATCTACAGTTCATTACCAATAAGTTATGGTCAGAGTCTATATCTGCCCCTGGGTATGTCTTACAGTTTAAAATGCAATTCCTAAATCTATTCCTTACCATTATAAAGTCAATTTGGTACTGTCCAGTGTCTCCTGGTCTCTTCCATGTATACAGCCATCTTTCATGATGTTTAAACCAAGTGTTGGTGATAATTAAATTATGCTCTGCACAGAATTCTACCAAGCAATCTCCTCTTTTGTTTCTTTTCCCCAGGCCATATTCACCTACCACACTTCCATCTCTTCCTTTTCCTACTAACAAGTTCCAGTCCCCATTCACAATCAAGTTTTCGTCTCCCTTAATTTTCTGAATAATTTCTTTTATCTCCTTATACATTTCCTCGATGTCCTCATCATCAGAAAAGCTAGTTGGCGTATAAACTTGTACTACTGCGGTCGGTATTGGTATTGTGTCTATCTTTGCTATAATAATGCGTTCACTATGCTGTTCATAGTAACTAGCGACATTCCTATTTTCTTATTCATTATTAGACCAATCCTGCGTTACCACCAACTGATTTCGTGTTTATAATACTGTACTCACCTGATCAGAATTCCTATTCATCCTGTTACCAAATTCACTAATCCCTACCATATCCAACTTTAACCTATCCATTTTCTTTTCAAATTTTCTAACTTACCTAGCCAATTAAGGAACAGAACATTCCACACTCCAGTCAGTAAAATCCCTGTTTAGATTTTTCTTGATGATGACATCCTCTTGAGTAGTCCCTGCCTGGAGATCCGAAAGGAGGACTATTTTACCTTCGGAATATTTTACCCAAGAAGATGCCATCATCATTTACTCGTACAGTAGAGCTGCATGTCCTCGGGAAAGTAACAACTGTAGTTTCCCCTTGCTTTCAGCCATTCACAGTAACTGCATGGCAAAGCCATGTTAGCTGATGTTACATGGCCAGCTCAGCCAATCATCCAGACTGTTGCCCTTGTAACTACTGAAAAGGCTAGTGCCCCACTTCAGGAACCACAAATTTGTCTGGCCTCTCCACAGATACCCCTCTGCTGTAGTATGGCTATCTGTATTGTTGAGGCGCACAAGCCACCCAACCTAGGCAATGTCTGTGGTTCATGGGGGTGGACATCAACAGTAGCTAGCACAAAGTTGTGCCTGTTCACTGAAGGTGATGTGTGGAATTTGCTATCAGTCAAGACAATATGCTTCATAGGCCAGATCCTCCAAAAAAAAATTGCTGTGCACCATCTTGGCAAACTCCTGTTGCCTACCAAAGTCATTCTCATTAAGCACGCTAATAAGCCATGGATAGTATGGTGCCAGCTTCAAATTATGCAAAACTCTGCAATGTTGTCCTTGTTATGCTCAGCTAGGCTAAAAAACAAACAAAAGTCTTTGATTTTTGAGCAGATTGCCGATCCATAACAAAAAATGCTTGCATGTCTGAGGTTGAGACAGTTCTCAGTCTGAAGTGGCATTAGCATAACATTTTAAAAATATTATTCTTATTTTCATTTTCATTTTATTTGAATGTATCACTGGACTGCAAATATTCCAAATTCTTTCAGCAGTTATAACTGGGATACAGATAAATTGTTTATAGCCATAGAAGGTTATACAATTTAAGTACTGCTCAACAGACAAGCTTCTACCTGTCATAAATGAAGAGACCATTGCCCAAAGTAAAGTTGTATCCTGACAACTCAATGTGCTGCCATCGGTCAAAAACTTGTCTAGTACTATCACCTTTTTTAAGTGTAATTGTTACATTTAAATGAGTCTGGCCCACTTTACAAACCAGATAATCAAGCTAATTGAGATACTTTCCCCTCTCTTTTATTGTCACTGGTGGTACACTGTACTTAACAAATGTTTGTAAAGCTATGGGACCAAACTGCATTGGTCATCAGTCCTGTACTTAATATACATCAAGTGTGTTTTATCAGTCCACTCTGAATAGTACCTTACCTATCACAAATGTAACAATTGTTGATTGCACTGACATTAATGCTCTTCTGGATTGCATTCGATGGGTGTGTTTATCATTCCTAAAGCAAAGACTCAAACTGAAGTTTGAAGTAAATTAAAAAACATGAGGCACTCTTTTGAAATGCTTAAATTATGTATTCCCCAATCTTAACAAAATTGAGTATAGAAACAATTTTAGTATAGCTGTTGTTTATTAAAACTATTGGTTGTCCACTACAGAATGTATTAACCACAACAAATGCATGCAATGAAAGATATGTTGTTCGAAATACTGCTCCATGAAGTAAGGACTATCCAGTAACAGAAAAATAAACTGAACATAAGGGTATATCAAAAGTGGAACAAGAACAGCTTGTACTTAACAGTAACAACGAAAATTTTATATTTTTCACAGATCAAGAACATGTAATCAAAAATGAATAATAATAACAATGAAAGCATCATTTATTACTTTCAAAATACTTTTTGAGTTCTCCCAGTGCTTTACTTCTGTGGGATATTTGATTTTTCACATCTTTCGGTAGTTCAGCATATGTCTTATCATACCCATCTGGCTGGAAACATGGGTCCCAGCCAAAGTCTCTTGGGCCCCTAGGACTCACTATTGTACCTAATGTTTTGCCTCGAAAAAGAATCACATCATCATTTTCATTTCCTGATGAAAATGCGAAAGTGCATACAGCGTAAGCAGTTTTGTCTTCCCATCCAGCCAGAAGCCGGTGTAAACCTTCAGGTCCAAGTTTATCCAAAAACCATTTTATGTATGGTCCTAAAACATAAAAGAGTTCAAAAAATTAATAATGTGACAGGAATTTGTATATTTAAAGTGAAAGTTGTTTTACCAACATTTTGCATAAGAAAGTTGAGGTATTAAATCATTCACATAAATTACAAATATATGCCATGCGATGCCAAGCCAGTATATTAGATATAGTTTTTCATTTTTATCCTCTATACTACAGAATCATGCAGAATACTTTTTGTTGATTACTCACTATGTGTTTACCCATTCAAGAAGATTAATGTACCTTGACAAATGCAAAAAGTTTGCTTTTCGTTGATGTGGCTCATAGCTTTTACTGTTATTGCCAGCCAGGATTAGACTTCACCTTTCAGAAAGCTAGAGATGGTGTTTATTCACTTGCTTATTATGAGGTGGAGAAATATCAAAACATTAATTCTTCCTGAAGCAAAGCTTTATTTTATAAAATTGTTTGCTGACCATTTGATAGTTGAAATTTTCTGTTTTTGACTCATGAGAAATGGACCCAGAATTGAAACCATGTCTTCATTTGCATGAAAACAATCAGCATTTGACTGCCACATTTGTTTCACAGTCCTCCTCACACACCGTCATGTGGTCAACATTTATTTACAACATAATGTGAGTGAATCCATGTTTCATCTAAAAATCCCACTAGTTGTTTTGATTCTGATGCTTCATTCATATTAAAAAGTAAGTTTTTCCTTTTAGCAATAATGTCCTCTAGTTCACAAATAACAACACATTTATTCTGGCAACTTTTAAAACTAAATCCCATGCACAGAACAATTTTCCCTTGCCAGCTTATAAGTTCATTTCTGTTTCACAAAAGTTATGCAGTTTTCTCAGAGTTTCATTTCTATATATTGTTCACAATAGAGCAGATATTGCTGATTTTATCTATTTCATCAATGACATACTTATTGTGAGTTTTTGCTTCTCCTTCTTGGACACAGGAATGCAAGTTCAAACCTGTTATGTCCCTCCTTTAGGGATTTGTAAATCATCCTTTTGCAAAGCTTTAACATTTAGGCATCAAGTTCTGTAACAATCTTCGCAAGAGTGATATAAATTCCTTCCCTTTCTTGTTACCATTGAACTTAATCACATTAACCACAAGCCATTATGCCTGTCCACAAAGACCCTTTCTGGGCTCACCTTACATGCTTCCACTAACATGTACCAAGCACACTAGTTTTACTGGAGCCTGGCTGTACATAGTCATATTACCAAGATAGTTCCTGGTACTGCTGCATTAGCTCTTCACCTTCCAGATAATAATGTCACTAGCAAATTCGTAGGACGTAGCTAGTTGATTGAAGAACACTGGTTTGGAGACAGCAATACTTTATTTACTACTTGCCCATATTTACACAGTACATATACACTAGCAGAAACTTCTGGAACATAATTACTCACTACATCTAGAAGGTAGTACAAACTAAAATGCAGTACGAGTGCAGTGGGTGTCAAAACCATGACCCTTTAGATCAGAGTCCAACACTTCAGTCACTATACCACTCTGTGGCTCTCTTCTAGGCCATCTTCTGTGACATTATTCCCACCTCAGAAGAATGCCACCTTTATGTGTAGGTCTTATTGCTGTGGAATCAAGTTGATCAGGCATGGCATATTGCAGCTCTCAATGGTGGGAATGCCCTTGCACACAGAAGATCCCATTGTCGGTGCTTGTTTTCATGATGGACCCCCATGGAACTTATGTCTAAATTACCACTTTCATTAATAATATAGTAAAATGGACAGTTTACAACTAACTGCAAAACATGGCGATGAGATGCGATAAGCACATACAAATGACACACACGCACACACACAACACTTTCAGCTATGGCCTTCTTCAGAAAATAGAACATTAACACAATCACACAGGCACACAACAATCATGCAACTATCACCACCAGCTGCTGCACTTCGAATCACGCTGTGCGGCATATAAATCGGGGAGGGGAGGGAGGGATAGGAAGGTTGTGTCACAGTGGTGGGGATGGGTGCAGCACGGCCTAGACGGGAATATCGAGATGCAGCTTATGAATGGCGTGATGAGGCGTGCGAGGGGACAATGATAAAATAAAATAAACAAACAAATTAATAGTTATTTAAATAACGCACACACCCGCGCGCGCGCGCACACACACACACACACACACACACACACACACACACACAGACACAGACACGCGCGCACACACACACAGACACGCGCGCGCGCACACACACACACAGACACGCGCGCACACACGGACACGCGCGCACACACGGACACGCGCGCACACACAGACACAGACACACCCTCGCGCACGCAATCGCATCCACGTGTGGCGTGCACACATTTTTATATCAATTTTTCTTATTTAAATCTTTATTTAGTTTGTTTATTTTATTTCATTATTTTTATTTTATATTTCTACCCTCACCACCTCCCCACTCCATTCCTAAGCTCATCTCGTTATTCCTATCTAGGCGGTGCTGTAACCATCCTCACCACCGTGACCCAACTATCCTATCTAAGGCTCCTATAAGTGTTTTTAGGAGCTCTATTCCTATCACTTCTCCCCTCCCCGATTTACACGCTGCAGATCATGATTCGAAGTGCGGCAGCTGGAGGTGATAGTTTTATGACTATTGTGTGCCTGTGTGATTGCGTGAATGTTCCATTTTCTGAAGAAGGCCATGGCCAATAGCTGAAAGTGTTGTATGTGTGTGTGTATGTACCTATCGCAGCTCGTCGCCACGTCTCTGCAGTGAGTTGTAAACTGTCCTTATTACTGCATTATTAATTCCAACCGGGACTTTCCATTTAGATTTTGCGTAACGGTCTCTCTTCCGTCCCATAACCTCGTGATTTTTCCTTTGGTACTGTTTTCTAAAGCATTCCTCGATCAATTTTTCCTTCATCTCAAAAAATCCTTTGTAACTGTCACATTCCGACTTCGGAACCAACAATCCCACCGGCTTTCAACAGAGAGCTTTATAACAATGGCAATTGTTGATGCAGCTTCCCCTTCCAGTTATCCTAATGCATATTTCCTTCCTCTCCTCCTTGTATTTTCACGTAGTTTTTGGCGACCTGTGTATGTATATTACTTTAAATCATTTTTCCATTTATTAATGAGACAACAGATTCCGAAACCAGTTTTCTTTGAACTAGGGGCCCCCCACGCTTATATGCACGTGTAATCATTATTCCCATTCCTTTATATTTGTCTCTTCTTCCACAATAATATTGGAATTACGTAAATTTTGGGATACTGTCTCTTGTGTTTTCTTGTTCTAGACGCTCCATTACAGTCTTTGTTCTGCATTTGGTTGCACTAATTTCCAAACTAACGCATTGTTTTACGTAATAGTACGCAATTTTGCGGTTGGTTACTTCCACATGTGTGAGGTCTCGCTTTCTGGTACGTGATTTTGCATTCTGGTGCATGATTTTACAATATTTTCCATTGTTTCGCGTGCTTGGGTGTGAGTCTGCATGTTTGAGTGTGTATCTGTGTACATGTGTGGGCGAATTTTCGAACTTTTGCGTGCCTGGTGCGTATTCTGTGTGTTGAGGAACCACTTTTCAGGCCTTAGGCTTCTCATAATCCACTGTCTCTCCCACCATTTTTCCATTTTCCCTGCACCATCCCTGCTCCAATGGACCCCTGCTCCATTTATCTGTACCAGTTTCCCTGACCAAAACCCAATCCCACATCCTATTCCTAAAATGCTGCCGAAGTCATGGAATCTCTCCCAACGGTCTAACCTTTAAAATTCCATTGTCTGGATCCCACCCCTGCTTCCACAATGACCTGCACCTTTTCAGATTCCACCAATCCTTATCCTTCACACACCTAGTCCCACAAAATCACCTCTCCATGGCTCATACCCCTTAGCTACCTTCTCTCCCCCCATAAGATATTATTATTGTGTAACCAAAACTACCTACATCCCATCTCCCAGATCGAATCCTTTGCTCTCCAGCAACTGGAGGAGCACTCCAAACACCACCTCCACAAGTTGCCCAGCCTGCTGACATCTTATTGCCGCTTTGAGGCACCTATATCCAATCGTTACCCGACCCACAGTGTTCCTCCTCATGAACCCCTCATGGCTCCCAGACCATGCTTAGCTGCCCTCTTGAACCTACCTCAACCCTCCAAACTCCCTACCACACTCCACAGTATCCAATACCAAAACAACCCCAGAACACTGTGCTTAACATATCTACAAAAAAAACCTAAACCACACTGAAGTTTCCATTTTATCCAAGGGTCTTACCTTCAGCTCTACACCTCAGTTCAATCATGCTGGTCTCGTCAAAGACCTACTCTCCTTTTCCCAATCCCTAAGATAGAAACACTACTTTGCCACCAATCCCTCTGACCGTAACCTACCTAATCCCAATATTGAACCCTGCCTGTCCCAATTCATACCACCATTGAACAGAGATCCCCCTACACTCCCACCTAACCACTCTCTGGTTACGCTCCAAGAGTTTCTCACCTCCAACTTGGCCTCACCACCCATCCCCCAGTCCCTTCCCAAGAATTCAAACCTTTCAGCAGAAGAAAGGAGAGTCATTCACAAGCTTAATACAAATCCTGACAATCATCCTCCTTGCAGATAAAGGTTCTACCACTGTAGTTATAGATCACAGTGACTACCTGGCAGAAGGGCTCCACCAACTTTCTGACTCCTCCACCTCCCCAAAGTCCAACAAGATCTCCAACCCATGTTAAAATCCTATGGCCCCTCCCAGAAACTCAACACAAAATCCATCTCCCTCCTCACCCCAACAGCACCCAACACACCCACCTTCTACATGCTCCCTAAAATCCAAAAACCTAATAATCTTGGATGCCCAATTGTGGGTGGTTACTGTGCTCCTACCAAAAGAATTGCAGCCCTCTTTGACCAACACATCCAACCAATTGTCCAAAATCTATCTTCCCACATCAAGGATACCAACCACTTCCTTCACCAAGTCTCCACCATTCCCACCCCTTTGCTTCTTGGATCCTTACTTGTCACAGTGGATACCACCTCCCTATACACCGACATCCTACATGCCCACGGCCTTGCCACTCTGGAACTCTCAATGTCCCTATGAACTTAAGCCTAATACCTCATTCCTCATTAGTCTCACCAACATCATCTTAACAATTACTTTTCCTTTGAGGGGAAAGTTTACCATCAAATCCGAGGCACAGGCATGGGCACCCACGTAGCACCCTCCTATGCCAACCTGTTCATGGGCTGCCTGGAGGAATCCTTCCTAGCATCCCAAAACCCCAAACCTCTGGCTGGTTAAGGTTCATTGATGACATTTTCATTATCTGGACTCAGGGCCAGGACACCCTATCCTCCTTCCTTCAGAACCTCAACTACTCCTCCCCCATCCACTTCACATGGTCTTTCTCGGCATACCATGCCAAATTCCTGGATATCAACCTCCACTTCACTGATGGCTCCAGACACATGTCCATCCATATTAAACCCACCAACCACCAACAGTACCTACACTTTGACAGTTGCCATCCCTTCCACATAAAAAAAAATCCCTCCCTTACAGCCTGGCCACCCGTGGACGGCGTACCTGCAGTGACAAGAACTCCCTTTCTGAATATGTTGAGGGTTTCACAAATGCCTTCACAGACAGAAACTACCCCAGAAACCTAGTCCACAAACAGATCTCCCGTGCCATATCCTCACACATCCCAAATCCTCCCTCTAACATCAGCAACCATCTACAAAAGAGCCAGTACTACCCTGGTGTTGAACAACTAAATTGCATCCTTCACCAAGGTTTGCCCAGAAATGAGACACATCCTGCCCAAGATCCTTCCCACCCCTACTAAAATGGTATTCTGTCGCCCTCCCAACCTCCACAACATTCTAGCTCATCCCAACGCCACCCCAAAACCCAGCCCACTGCCACAAGTATCGTATCCTTGTGGAAGATCCGATTGCAATACCTGTCCAATCCACCAACCCAGCACTTCCTATTCCAGTCCTGTCACAGACATATCCAACCCTATGAGAGGCCAGGTCATCTGTCAAAGCAGCCATGTAATTTACCAACTGTGCTGCAATCACTGTGCAGCTTTCTATATTGGTATGACCACTAACCAGCTGTCCATTAGGATGAATGGCCACTGCTAAACTGGCCAAAAACAAGGTGGACCACCCCGTGGCACAGCATGCAGTGGAGCACATGCTTGATTTCAATGGCCATCTGGATCATCCCATCCACCACCAGCTTTTCTGAACTGCACAGATGGGAGTTATCCCTACAGTACATTCTCCGATCCCAAAATCATCCAGGCCTCAACCTACAATAACTTCCCTTTTTTCCACACCTACAGTCCCTACCTCTATCCTAAACCTCTCCTATTTTGAGTGATCTATTCGCATGCGCGAATGGGTATGTGCGGCATTTTTATTTTTTATTATTTTTATTTCTTAAAAATCTATATTTATTTTGTTAGTTTATTTTATTTTTCTCCCCTCACCCAACCTCACCACTCCATTCCTAAGCTGCATCTCGTTATTCCCACCTAGGCCGGCTGTACCCAACCCCACCACTGTGACGCAACCTTCCTATCCCCTCTCCCCTCCCAGATTTACAAGCTGCAGAGCATGATTCGAAGTGCAGCAGCCAGAGGTGACGCTTGTATGACTGTGTTGTGTGTCTGTGTGATTGCGTGAATGTTCTATTTTCTGCAGAAGGCCATGGCCAATAGCTGAAAGTGTTGTATGTGTGTGTCTTTTGTATGTGCCTGTCACAACTGGTCGCTAGGTCTTTGCGGTGAGTTGTAAACTGTCCTTATTACTATATTATTAATTCCAACCTGGATTTTCCATTATTAGATTAAGACTTTCATTGCCTTTTAATTTGTTCAGTCTTGTTGGAACACTGAATTTATCCTGAGCTCAGAGATCACTGTACGACTTCATTTGTAGTACATGGACCATGTCAAAGCCTTCATTGCCCTGTGTCGGAGTTGCAATGTTCAACTTCATAAATAATTAAGACAGCTGTTTTGTGATCTTGTATGGCCCAAAGCAACATCTAAGTAGCTTCTGAGACAGCTCAACCTTCCTAACAGAGAGACTGTCCAGACGAGACAAACCAATGGCTTGCATCACATGTCTTGTCAAACCTTATCAAGAATGTGTAGCATACACTGTCAAGCCAACTGCCAAGCCTCCTCAGCCTTAGTTACTCTCCGACAGTTGTAATTGTTATTCACATCATCAGCCTGAACTGGAAATAAAGTGTACATTGTTACTGTTGCTCCATGAACATGCGCCAAAATGAGGGGGAGGGGGGGGGGGATCTGGTGGTATCTTGTTTGACAGTGTTGTATGTGAACATTACAAAAAACAGTGCCGCATCCCAGTGGCTAGACTCGATCTTGACATACATGGATAGCATGTCAGCCATACTCTTATTAATACATTCCGTGAGCCCGTTAGTCTGATGATAATAGGCAGTCGTTATGCAATGTATAATGTCACATTAACTGTATCTCTGCTACAAGTCTAGACTGAAAAACTTTTCCTCGATCTTGGTGCTCCATGTTAGAATACATCTTTCATAACAAATTTCACAACTTCAGGTGCCTCAAGGTTGCTTTCAAGGCTTTTGTAATGGCATATAGGGTTAAGTAATCAGTACAAACAATAATCCACTTATTGCTGTCAGCGACACACTGGAAAGGCGTCTACGCTGATGGAACTGGAATGAATCATCTTGGTGGTTTCCAAGTAACCACCTTCCTTCTCTGGCACTATTGACAGTGCAACACAGTGACGAACACTTTTAAATAATCCTGACCAGAAAAACTTCTTACTTATTCTACCATACATTTTTATAAACCTCAGAGTCATCATGTAATTACTGTAGAACTTCTAAGCACATCTGTTAAGGAATCACTGGTAGCCATCTCTTTTCAAAGGGGCCAAAATTTGTGTTGCAAAGTAATCCACTAATTATCTCAGACATGTCCGATGAACCACAGAAAGGTGGTTGTTGTTTAGAGGCGACTAAACTACTTGGTCATCAGTCCCCCACAGAAAGGTACAAATAACAGACAACTTTATAGCTTTCGGCATAAAAGGCCGAAAACTATAAAGTTCTTTTATGTTATTTGTGCCTTTCTGCAACTCATCAGATGTTCAAATGTTTGTAGAGCTTATCGGACTTAACTACAGGGTCATCAGTCTCATCAGACGTCTCTGTGGTGAGTAAGCAACATATCCTTCTCAAAAATATAGTTGAATCCTTCCTGGAATTTCCATTAATTATCTTAAATTCTCATTTTGTGTACTCTAATTAATTCAAGGCACAAATAATTTCTGAAAGCTTGGTGGTGTTCTTTTATTCATCAGAGATATTACGGAGTGGAGCAAACCATCACTTCATCATCATTCTCTTGCTGATGTGCCACTGCATTTCTTGAGATTTGACATCTTGGTGTTTCCTTCCAGTCTTATACACTATAGTAATGTCTTACTCTTCAAGACTCAGTGGCCACCTGGTAAGAAGTCCTGATGGGTCCGTAAGACCTATTAACCAACCAAGCGAATGACGATCTATAACAACTGTGAATGGCCTACCAAAGAAGTACTGTCGAAATTTGCAGATGGCCAAAACAACAGCAAGCTCCACGATGGTTGAATGATGAAGTCCTTCATTATTTTCTCTATCTCTTCATGAATTAGCACATAACATAATATTGAAATTGTTTTGACACCATTATGTCCATCAATAAACAGAATACCACATTTCAACATTTGCACTGACACTTCTAAACTTATGAAATCACTGAAATTTTAAAACTGTAATGGCCTCTTCAATGTAAATAATCCTCAATGACTGAACACAAAGATAATTCAAGAGTGGTATCACCATGTTAACACAAGATGTGTAGTGCTTTGAGTGAAATACTTTTTTAGTAACAATGATTTGTGCGATCTCTCTAACAGATGTGATAGCAAAACTGAGTTCCAGTATGATGGAGTATGCATTTCCTATGTAGTTAATTGGATCTGCTTTCAACGGATCATTTTTGTCCAAGTGTTTTTGGCTACTGTTAGGAAAAATTAATTGAATGTAATATCTTTCTACCAACCACTCTCATCTGGAAGTTCCAATACCATATGCCTTGCTGTATTTATTTGTTCCATGGAAAATAATAATCAAAATTGTATTTTTCCTTGTTCTTTGAATTTTGAATTTTTTGGCATAGTACACACAAGCTTTTAACTTTTTGTGAGAATCATCATCATCATCATTTTCCAACTCCAGTTTCTCGGGTGTGGTGTACAAGTGCTTGCCATCTCCTGTCTTCATACATCTTCTGTTCCAGAATGTCTTCCTATTTGTGTCCTTTCTCCTCCACATCTGATCTTACAGTCTCTATCCAGCGATTCCTTGGTCTTCCATATAGAGAAAACAATGCCATATAAGCAGTTTTGGTAAATACTTCAGTTCGTGAGTTCAACCCTTTTGTGAAAATACTGAAGAATTTACCAAAACTGCTTATAGGGCATTGTTTTCTCTTTATCTTGATTGCATTTTATTAGACAAAACTCTTTCTTATAAGCACAAAACATTAGCCATCCTTTATCTCAGCTTCCACTATAAATGTTTCTGACCCATTTGATAACTGCATAATGCTATAAGAATATTTTTTTGGAAGTAATTTATTGGCTAATGTGTGTTCTTAGTGAACTAATACTCTTCATAGTTTATACTGTAAATGCTCTCTGAAAAATGTAATTGAGTCATTTAACATTTTGTGAAATTTTATTTTTATTATTATTATTTTAACAAAACAGCAACAGCACTTGCAAGTTCCATAGCATCTGCTATGCTCAACACCAACATAAGATTATCCTAAAGATAATCTACCAACAGATCAATACTAGTTGCTAATACAGTCAAAAGTTTTCTCTATACACCTTTTTACTTTATTTTTATTTCATTTACAAAAAGTGCTGTTTCCCTAAATATTTCCAAAAATAGGCTGTTACTTTTATTAGTTAAACATGACAGAGGGAGATGTTTTATTATGCATTTCTTGGGATCAACTCTGTTTCATTGTAGGCAGTTAAAATAAAGTATCGGTGTTTCATCTTAATTATCACCTGTGATAACATTGTGTCTAGCTCAATCCTGCAGTATGTATTTATTTCATAGTAAAATTTCCTAGTAACTGAGTATGTTACCACAGGGATCAAACCAGAACAGAACACTATAAACTGTTGGTGGCAAAAGATCAGTCTATTTTCTATGATGAAATGTACACACACAATCACTTCTCAGTTATTTGCATTGCCAAGGAACTTCTTCAGTGTAAGGTCACAAGTTCAGTCTCTAGTAAGGTTCATTCAAAAATGTTGCGCTAATAATTATAATGGGAAAAGTATTAGCTTCTGATGACTCGCCTTGTGCATGAAGAAGACTACAAATTGAGTGTCTGAGAAGTGTAGGATGTCATTCAATAAGTAGAGCGGTTAAATTTCTCCTACCACACTGGTGGCCTCGCATGATCATGTTGACAATATTGCTCTCCTGAAGATGGGGATACCGCGCGTCAGCTTTCACCTGTGACGTCATCGCAGTGGGTAGTTTTGAGGTGCGTGCATGTTTGTAGAAGGTGTGAGTAATTACATGGTGGTTGAGTTAAAAAGAAGATTGTTTACAAGCAGAACAGAGTATAGATTATGCTTTCGTGTTTAAAAAGTGATCTGTAGATTCTCTCTGATGGTTAGGTGTAGATTAACCGAGAGATTCACAAGTGAGTGTCGAAGGCAAGAAATTTTGTTCCGAGACCTGTGATCGATGGAACATTCTGCGAACCTATCTGTAATTTATGAGGATGACTACAGACTATTTTTATCTACAATACAGAAGTATTGAGGTATCCAACAAACGAGTTTTCTGACATGTTGATGAAGTTATGGGTCAAAGCTGACAGGATGGTATCCCAGTGTTCAGTTATGGCGGCAATAACAACAAGGAAGAAAATCTTTGCAAAGATGTTAATATTCTTAAAAATACACAAAGAATAACTTTATTACTCTTTTGTACATATTATGAAGTAAATAAATAATACTGTTCTTGCTCTATGGTTGACAGATTCTTGTATGTACCCTTCACTGCTTAGTAAACATAATTGCCTCCATATAATGAAAATGTGATGGCAGAACATGTCACATGATTGGCTACTGTCCACATTACATTATTACCGACTTGATCGCGCAAGGCCGCCGGAATGGTAAGTAAAAGTTAACCAATACAGCCTAATTTGACTTAAGATACTGGGTTATATTTTATGTTAACAGCTAAACTGTAGGGCTAAATGATAATACCTCTAAAATAACAAACCACACATCCTGTGACGTGTGGGACTGAAAAGGTAAATTACTGCATGCATGTTATTAGCGATTACATTGTTCTTTAGTTATCCATAGTCTAAGAATGTGAGCAAATAATATAACTTGACTAGTGTCACAGATAATTAATGGGAATAAATAATTTCTAATGAAAGTTACAAAGGAATTCTGTACAACAAAAGTAATGTTTTACAAACCTGGTAGGCCACCCAATGCATTGAAACAGAGACAAGTATCCTCGATCATTACTGGTCCTTTTACAATTGCTGCTGCAGCTTTACACTTATTTATGCATATTTCATCGACTTCACCTTGATACTCCGGCAAATCAATTTTCTGACTTGCAAGCTATAATACGCCAGAAAATAAGTAAAAATTATTGTCCTACGTGAAAAACCGAATACAGTAGCCTACCTGTATGCATTAATTCCACCAGATGAAAAGCGCTATTACTTATTATTGTATTTAGTATCAAAACAAATTCCAATAAATAAGGTTACAGCTTCAAACTTGCCTCGTAAGGTAAGCTTTTGCCAAGAATTGCTACAACTTCTTCTAACTTTTTGGCGTTACCGGTAACAAACACAAGTGAACGAGACATGTTCCTTAATCACATCCACACCATCACATGCTGCGTATTGTTTATTACTCTTCAATCACAAAGGCCGGCAGATGTACAGGTAGATGAATCGTTGCGCAGTTTTCTACTTTTTTAAAAGAACCTAAAGATTTTTCAGTCACAACCAGCTATCGGGTAAACTATTATACATTTTACAATTGGAAAATATTCATTTTCTTTTAAATCACGCCGTTTTTAATTAGTTTTTGATATGAAAATATCGTACACCGTTGTAGGGGGTGCTTATTGCTTATTATGTTAAACGAAAAAAAATCGAGACCTTTGTTTAATGGAAATATTACTGTTTTATAACGGAAAGAATCATTTAGTAAAAACTTTATTTTGGTCAAATGACAAAGAATAAAGAAACATTCGCCAACAACCCACAAAAAATATTTGTAGGTTTGTTTACAGTTGGCAACACGTAACAAGTGGACAGACGCCGTTCTGTTGCAGCTTCAGTCCGAAACAATCATCTAACGACAGCGCTCTTCGGGAGCTCGTTTTACTCCAAGGCAATCAATAGACGTCTTTACTATTGACGCTAGCCCCCAGATTATACCGCCGGAAGCAAAGAGGTTCTAACCTTTTTGGCCGGTACCGAAACCAGAAAAGTCTCTGCAGCTTAATGCTTTGGAGCAGAATATTGTTTTGGCGCAGTACTGCGAATAAGGGCGTTGTTTTTGTTTTCCCGTGTATCGTATATTTTAGCGTTTCGCTTTTCTTCAAGAAATGAGTAATTCGAAATGTTCCAGGGCTTCGTTTGCGACGATAATTTTTCTAGTTCGTCTGCTCTATATCGGCGGCGAAATGTTTATCATGTTTTATTGGGTGCAAAACTGAAGTGTGTGCTATGCGAAGAAGCGTCCCTCAGAGAAGATTTTTCTCAATAACGAAAAAAGTTATTGTGCAGTCTAAATCTGAATCTGATAAAACAAGTGAAGAAGCTGTGTCTGTGGCAGAAGATATGGCATTAAGAATGTCAATAAATGTAGCAAAAGGTGTGTAAAAGAATTCTTCTCGTATTAGTATTAACAAATTCTTTTTTCTTTTCGTTACATGGACTGCAAGTTGTGTAAATGTAGCATAATATGTATCAATATACTGTTATGAAACCAAAGGAAATTTTATTTGCAGGTTCAAGTGTTGCTGAGGGAGATCACAGCAATGTTGCTTCTTCAGGTAAAATGTTTTCAAACTACCACAGTATTTACAGATCACTGCAATCTTTTGGAATTGTTCAAGGAAATGACTGTTGGCAAAATAATAAATAAAACTTCTACCAGTCGCCGTTAAATTGCTTTATTGTTGGTGCCATGTTGGTTATTATAGCACTCATTTAAGTAACTCATAAAAGCTGTCTTTTTGTCAAGTAGAAACTTGTCTTTTTACGGAGCAAAATTTCCATTTGAAGATTTCTCACTAACAAAGAGAAAGGAACACGCAAACATGAAACATCCATTTTGTCTTCATATAATATATGGCTAATTAGATATGAATTTCATAAAGGTAGGATGACCTATATTGTTATAGACTCCTTGTTGGATTATCTTGTGTGACTTGTATCAATGCTGTAAAGGATTCTATTATTGTTTTAATTCTGTCTGGGAAGATATTGTGTATTATTAATACATTATGGATGTATCTATGTGTAAAGGTTCATCATAGTAACTCAGTCTTTACTGTTTTGGTTGTAGGGTCTACTGTGTGCACAGTTTATGGGGATAGTGGTATAATTCAAATAAGAGGTCAAACTTTTTTGAAACGGAACAGCGAAGTAATTTTTTTGTAAAAACAGTATGGTAGAATTGATGCCTCATTCTAGGACAGTAACCATTGTTAAACAGTGTCTGCATATGTCAGTTTCTCTCATAACTGTATTTCTTTTTTTTATAGTACCAGTTGTCTGTCCTATTGCTGGTGGAAGTGATTATTTCACATCAAGAGTTAACATCTGTTTTGAAGGAAAACTGCAATACAAAAGGTTTGTTAAAACAGTGTAAAACAATTTTTGCCTCTTTTTAACAAAGAGGTGTCAGTTTGTCTCATGACTGTATTACTTCTTTATAGTGTCACCTGGGTAAAACTGCAGAGTCTGTTGACCGTGTTTTTAGTATGGTACGTATATTGGCAACTGTAAATAGATTGTTTCTGGGCTGGAGATTCGGGCACTACGCACCCTCGCATACTGAAAAAAAAAAAAAAAAAAAAAAAAAAATCATCTTGTTTAATCTGTACCTAATCTAACTTTCACTTAAAATGATCACCAATTAGTACAGATAAAAAATAAATAAAACTTATACCTGCTCTATGGTAGACTGCTGTGGTGTTGCCAACGTTTGCAGAGCTTGGGCAACAGACTTTGCAGTTTAGTTATGTTGGCACCAATGGTAATGACGACAGCTCAGATCACCAATAAATGGTTTTTTTTTTTTTTTTTGTGACAACATACAAGAACCTGTCAACAATAGAACAGGTAGGCCTACAGTATTAACTTTGCTGCGAATGAAATGAGTAGCAATAACATTTACTTAGTACCTCGAGAAAAATATTAACCCAATTCTACAATCCATTGTTCATCTGTTGCCAACATAAGCATTGGAGCCCGGCAAGAAGCATCGTAAAATTTTACCGTCAATTCAGCAAAGTATCTCGTTCTAGACCTGCTTCTGTTTGAGTTTCAGAAGTTTTTATCATAACAACTTTTATTTTATTACAGGTCCAGTTTGCTACAGTGTTGACAGCTCCAAAATGCCTTCCCTTGAAGCAGAAAGCAAAAGGTTGTAGGATAAGTCAGTGTATAAAGTTGCAGCTTATGCCTTGTTAACTGATGTTTAATGCCTTAGGCAAATGAAATAAATGTTGGGGGTTTCTCTGTACCACAGGTCTATGTGGTCTAAGCCTGTGGGAGCCTCTTCCCCCAGAAAAAAAAAGTAGTGCCCTCCTAGATGTTGAAAGTGGACATCCTTAGGATGCTTTTTCACCAACCATAAATAAAGGAATGAAAAAATCTTTTGTATTCATTATTTGGACGCTTACATAACCACCAACCTGTTTTGGACACGGTAAGTCTCGATTAGCAGCATGGCCTAATGTATTTGTGACATGGAGCGGGAGTGTTGGCAACACTTGCTGTGGATGCTGGGACGAATGGTGGCATACAATGTTTACAAGGTGTGAAAATGACTGTGTTAACATCACGCTTGAATGATTTTAGTTTTGAAATGAATCACAGCCTTCAAATGTAGATCACACCCTACAAAACTGCATTTCTCCACGTGCACTGTCTTTCTGTTCAGATGTAACACTTTATTGTTATGTAAATAGAAATATGTATGTTTCTATCTCAAATGATAAGGACAATAATTTTTTCAATGTTCATATTTGGTAAAACGCTTGCAACAATTTAATCTCTACTCTTTAGTTCCTGCCTAACCACAACCCTTAAAGTCATCACATATTTGTAAAAATAATATTCATTCATGTACCCTTGTTCAGTCAGTAATTGAATTATCATACACGCCATAGGCTACTTGAAATGTACTATGTTGCCAACCTAACACTGCTACGGCCACACCGCGATGCTACCCATGCCGCTGATCGAGACTTTCGCCTTTGGACGCTTTTTATACATTTGTGTGTGTGTGTTTGTGTGTGTGTGTGTGTGTGTGTGTGTCGACAACCCTTAAAAGCAAGTAGGTGTTGTGCATTCTAAGAATCAAGGCTATGGATGATTCGTGTGTAGTTAAAAACATGTGGAAGAATTTATATGCACAAAAATAAACATTTCAGTGTACCACTATTTCTGAAAGGACAATATTCAAATGGTCTCTTAGACTAATAGATGTAATTTTGTCAATAAGTTAGCTTATTATGCTTATTCAAAGGCTTCAAATAGCTTATGAAGAATTCGGTTAAGGTTCTCTGCTTGGGCATCATTAGTTGATTCTCCGTGTAATGTCTGTATATGCCTTTGAGGTTTAATTCTCAGTAACTGCATTTTTACAGAAAATAGGAATATAACTGTACACCTGTCTATATAGTTAATGTGGGTATGACTGGCTGCAAGCTGTACTTCAGATGTGGCACTATGGAATGTCTTACATACTGTGACCAGTAAGTTGCAGTTTAAATGTCTGTTACTGTTACAAACATTGTGAAGTAAAAATGAGCAACTATTTCAGAGATATTGCTTACCCCAACAACCACTAAAATATTGTCCTTATATGGCTTAACAAAGTCCATGATTCTAAACATTTCCTATTGATTGGCTAGAGAGCATAGTCAGAAGATCTACGAAAACAAACTATTCGTTTTACATATCACTTCTTGGTGGGAAAACTAAAATTTCCTATGTTGAACATTATAGTGAGGACAGTTTACTACTCACCGCAAAGACGTGGCGACGAGCTGCGACAGGCACATACAAAAGACACACACATACAACACATTCAGCTATCGGCCATGGCCTTCTTCAGAAATAGAGCACTCACGCAATCACACAGGCACACAACACAGTCATACAACCATCACCTCCGACTGCCACACTTCGAATCACGCTCTGCAGTGAATCGGGGACGGGAGGGGAGGGGAGGGGGAGGGGATAGAAAGGTTACGTCACGGTGGTGGGGATGGGTTAGATGGGAATAACGAGATGCAGCTTAGGAATGGAGTGGGGAGGCGGGTGAGGGGAGAAAATAAAATAAAATAAAATAAAGTAAAATAATATAATTTAAAATAATTCATGTACACTGCAAGTGCACAAGACCACATACACACACACACACACACACACACACACACACACACACACACACACACACACACATACATATACACACACACGATCACACATTCACACACCACTCAAATCAGGCGAGGTTTGGGATACAGAGGTAGGAACTGTAAGGTATGGAAAACATTATATATATACATATATATATATATATATATATATATATATATATATATATTATAGAAGGAGACCTTCCAGGTAGGAAAATTGTATAAAATAAAGATTCTTGACTCACCCAAAGCACAGGCCGGTCGACAGGAACACCAAACACACACAAAAACACACAACCACCCGAGCCCCCGCCACCAGTGGTGGCCTCCTCGGGAAAAAGAGGGAGGAAGGAGAGGAGAAAGGAAAGGATACGGGTTCCAAGGAAGTGGAAAAGGAGCCACCCCAATCCCAGGAGTGGAAGGACCCACCTTAGGGGACAAAAAGGAAGGCAAACAAATACACACACATCCACACCCAAACACACCCAGGCAGACACTTGTAGAAACCATTTGGTTTCTACAAATGTCCGCCCAAGCGTGCCCGGATGCGGACACGTGTGAGTGCGTGTGCATCTGCTCACCCTCCCCCCCGTCCCCCAAGGCAAGTCCCTCCACTCCCGGGACTGGAACGGCTCCCCCTCCACCTCCCCAAAACCCGCATCCCCCCCCCTCCCCCCCGAAGAAGCCACCACTGGCGGCGAAAGCTCGAACGGTTGTGCGCCCCTGCGCGTGCCCAGCGCTCCCATCGACCAGCCCGCACTCCAGGCAAGTCAAAAATCTTTATTATATATATATATATATATATATATATATATATATATATATATATATATATAACATACACATACACATATATATATATAGGGAAGTTATCGTAGGTTGAGGCCTGGTTGATTTCGGGATCGGAGAATGTATTGTAGGGATAACTCCCATCTGTGCAGTTCAGAAAAGCTGGTGGTGGATGGGAGGATCCAGATGGCCCGGGTTGTGAAGCAGCCATTGAAATCAAGCATGTGCTCCGCTGCATGCTGTGCCACAGGGTGGTCCACCTCGTTTTTGGCCACAGTTTGGCGGTGGCCATTCATCCTAATGGACAGCTGGTTGGTGGTCATGCCAATATAGAAAGCTGTACAGTGCTTGCAGCACAGTTGGTAAATTACGTGGCTGCTTTCACAAGTGGCCCGGCCTCTGATAGGGTAGGATAAGCCTGTGACAGGACTGGAATAGGAAGTGCTGGGTGGGTGGATTGGACAGGTCTTGCAGCGGGGTCTTCCACAAGGATATGATCCCTGTGGCAGTGAGCTGGGTTTCGGGGTGGCATAAGGATGAACTAGGATGTTGTGAAGGTTGGGAGGGCGACGGAACACCACTTTAGGAGGGGTGGGAAGGATCTTGGGCAGGATGTCTCTCATTTCAGGGCATGAGGATAGAAAATCAAAACCTTGGCGAAGGATGGAATTTAGTTGTTCGAGACCAGGGTAGTACTGGGTGACAAGGGGAGCGCTCTTTTGTGGATGGTTACTAGTGTTAGGAAGAGGATTTGGGGTGTGTGAGTGCTCTATTTCTGAAGAAGGCCATGGCCGATAGCTGAATGTGTTGTATGTGTGTGTCTTTTGTATGTGCCTGTCGCAGCTCGTCGCCACGTCTTTGCGGTGAGTAGTAAACTGTCCTCACTATATTATTTATTCCAACCTGGACTTTCCAATTCTATGTTGAACATTCATTGCTTGGCTGCTGGTTGGTAGAGACCTTACACTACTCTCTACACCATAAAAAAAAAAAGACAATGTGTACATTTGAAGTGTTGTATTGTGGCTGTGAAAGTTGCAGTGTAACTGTGATGGATGTTCATTCTAGGCCACAAATATTTCTTGTCACCAATGATATACTTTCTTCAGACAAACAAATTGGTGTTTCACATCTAGATTGGTTAAAATAACTTTTGTCCCCTATGTAGGAATCACACCAAAGTTGTGTACAAGCAAGAAAGAGATCATTAGACATTGTGTGGCCTGTGGAAGCTTGGGTTGATCTGGGAAGTGTTCTCTGGTAGCTGAAAGGTACGGCTACCACTTGAGATAAGTAGTAAGTCTGGGTTTGAGTCCCAGTCTGACACAAATTTTAATGTCACAATTAGATGTATTTGCCTCCTTTACAGCTTTCATTGATGAAATTGGTACTTGCGGCTACATTTCACAAATATTTGATTAAATGTATTAATCAGTGAATTATAAATTCCAAGCCCTTTGCAGAAGACTCAACAAAATTTGGTAATATATACAGTAAATGTACACACCTAATTGAGCAAGTCACATAATTTTGTTAGGCCTAATAAGCCACTACAACCTCCTATTAACATGCAAAATTATTTTGAGTATTGTCTCTGTAGCAAGAAATATAAAAACATAGGTGTAATAATAGTGTAGCCACCACAAAAGAGAAATCGGTTGAAGTAAGATGGGTGGTGTGAAGGAAGAGCATGAAATGTGTGACAATTTTTTATCACTGTTGGCAATACTGAGCTGAGGTAAGTGTTGGACACGATCTGTTATTAAATATACAATATTCACGTATCTCTTGTTAGATTTTTCCACAAATTTATTTGATAAAGAAACAAATATATTAGGCAACAGGTAATTATTGCAAGTGAAGAAGTGAATGACCTCCCTTGACTTGGCAGGGTTCTTTCAGTGAAAGATGGTTTACATAGTGAGGTATAGGACACCATGTTGGTGTGATCAATTACCTTTGTGCAATGATATTTACTTGCTCTGCATGCATTGTCTCATATGTTAATCCCCACCAGCCAACAAGGACAAAGTATGCAACATTAACTCGGCCACTACATATTGTCTAAGTAAATAGACAAGTGCATAAATGAGCCTCAAGAACGGGGTCAATTCAAAATATATGAAAAAGTGTCATCCTTGCCAAACAAAGCCAGTGACAAAATAAATATTATTTACGATATACTCTGAAAAGTACTGGTTAGATAGTTACACTAACACACACAAAGATTTGTTGGTCTGAGCTTGCACGAAATCAGTTGGTGGTAACACAGGAGTAGGTCTGATGATAAATAACATAGGAATGCGGGTAAGTTACTATGAACAGCATAGTGAGAGTATTATAGGAAAGACAGACACAAAACCACCACCAACCACAGTAGTAAAAGTTTATATGTCAACTAGCTCTACCAATGACGAGGACATCGAAGAAATGTATGAGGAGATAAAAGAAATATTCAGAAAATTAAGGGAGATGAAGTCTTGATTGTGGAGGGGGACTGGAACTCGGCAGTAGGAAAAGGAAATGTAGGTTGATATGGACTGGGGAAAAGAATGGAAGAGGAGATTGCTTGGTAGAATTTCCTGCAGAGCACAATTTAATGATCACCAGCACTTGGTTTGAATATCATGAAAGAAGTGGAAGAGACCAGGAGACACTGGATGAAGCCAGGTATACAATATAATGGTAAGGAATAGATTTAGGAACCCGGTTTTAAACTGTAAGGCACAACCAGGGGCAGATATAGACTCTGACCATAACTTATTGGTTATGAACTGCAGAAAGGTAGAAAAGTTAGGAGATGGAACCTGCACAAATTGAAGGAACAAGAGGTTGTTGAGAGTTTCAGATGGAGCATTAGGCAAGGTTTGGCTGAAATTGGGGTAAGTAATACAGTAGAAGAATGGGTAGCTCTGGAGGATAGAGTACTGAAAGCAGCAGAGGATCATATAGGTAGGACAAGGCCTACTAGAAATCCCTGGATAACAGGATATACTGGACTTAATTGTCATGGTCGCAAAATACTAGCACGAATTTTTTACAGACGAATGGAAAAACTGGTGGAATCCGACCTTGGGGAAGATCAGTTTGGATTTAGGTGAAATATAGGAACATGGGAGGCAATACATTACGACTTATCTTAGAAGGTAGGCTAAGGAAAGGGAAACCTATGTTTTTAGCGTTTGTAAATTTGGAGAAAGCTTTTGACAATGTTGACTGGAATACACTCTTCCAAATTCTGAAGCTAGCAGGGGTAAAAAATATAGGGAGCGAAGAGTTATATTCCACCTATCCAAAAACCAGATAGCGGTTATTAGAGTCGAAGGGCAAGAAAGGAAAGCAGAGGTTGGGAAGGGAATAAGCAGAGTTGTAGCCTTTCCCCAATGTTGTTCAATCTGTATATTGAGCTGGCAATGAAGGAATCTAAGGAGAAATTTGGAGAGGGAATTTAAGTGCAGGGAGGAGAAATAAAAACATTGCGGTTTGCCGATGACATAGTAATTCTGTGAGAGACCGCAAAATATCTGGAAGAGCAATTGAATGGGATGGACAGTGTCTTGAAAGGAAGATATAAGATGAACGTTAACAAGAGTAAAACGAAGGTAATGGGATGTAATGTCAGAAAATCAGGCAATGCTGAAGGAATTAGATTAGGTAATGAGACAATAAAAATATTAGATGAATTTTGTTATTTGGGTAGCAAGATAACTTCGGATGGCCGAAGTAAAGAAGATATAAAATGCGGAATGGCTATGGGAAGCATTTCTGAAGAAGTGAAATTTGTCATCCAATATTAGTTTAAATGTTAGGAAGCCCTTTCTGAAAGCATTTGTCTGGGAATGAAACATGGACAATAATGATAGAATCTTTTGAAATGTGGTGCTACAGACAAATGATGAAAATTAGATGGGTAGATCACTTAACTAATGAGGTGCTTAACAGAACTGGGGATAAACGGAGTTTCTGCCATACCCTGACTAAGAGAAGGATAGATTGGTTGGACACGACAACTTAGCTTTAGAGGAAGTGTCTGAGGTAGAAATCATAGACTAAGACCAAGGGACGAATACAGTAAGCAGATTCAAAAGGATGTAGGTTGATGAACTTATTCTCAGATGAAGACACTTGCACAGGACAGGGTAGTGTGGAGAGCTGCATCAAAGCAGTTCATGGACTGAAGACCACAACAACAAACAGGCTTGTATTGAACACCAATGCCACAGAAAGCTACTACAATCCCACAAATCAGCAACAGATGAAATATAAAAAATACAAAAGAAAGTTTTGCGTTTAATGTGTAAGAAAGATTGTTTGGACCACTGTCGCCCACTCTTCACCAGCCTCAAAACACTCACTATTTTGAATTTATATATCTATGTTGCAGGACTCTATATTAAAAACAATGTCAGAACTTGTTAAAAGGGGGTCCATTACCACAAAAGCAGGGTTAAGTCTAAGTTAGATATACCTAGGCATAGATTAACAATGGCAGAGCTCTCACGAAGTGAATGCTATCAGAATATCAGCAGTCGCCGCACGCTCACCGCCTGAACATCTGTAGTGAGGTCTGAAGATCATCTAGAACTTAGATCGAAACCGGTCGCCTGTATTAATAATTTGCGAACTGGACTGTTATTTTTATCATGCTATCAGAATCTTTAATAAGTTACAGAACCTCTGCTTGGACCATGGATATAAATACTTTTGAAATCACTGTCTATAACTGGTTAATGAATAATCCTTTTTATAATATTAAAGAATACTTCAGTTTACCAGATGGTTATATTAGTTTGTAGAAAAATGTTGCTTTCAATTGTATTATTGGGCATAACTGAAGGCTGGGATACCACCCATCAGCGTTGACCAATGATATCAACAACATGGCGGCAATGACATATATACTCGTATCCAATATTGTGACCAAAACAATCTTGCAAGGACCGAAAAAAATGCCCATATAAACATGCGAAAATTACCTAAAAATCAACAAAATGATCCTAACGGGACAAATGCGGTAATGTGGGGGTTTTGGGCGGAGACATTCTAAGCGGAAAAATGACAACATACCAGACAAAACAAAGCGTTCCATAAAAGAACCCATAACAAAAACACCGAAAAAATGAAAAAGGTATCAGAAACCTCAATTGACCTCTATTACACCTCAAATGAAACTAGGGGTACCAACCGAAGCCCAAAATCCAAAACCGAGAAAACTGGTATAGAACACATCAATTGACCATATCAAACTCCGGACACCAAACGATCATCACAGCAACAAAATATAGAGAAGTGGTAACAAACACTTCAATAGACCTTTATTACACCTCAAATGAAACTCGGGATACCAAACGACCATCAAAACGGGGGGGGGGGGGGGGGGGGGTAAGAAAAAACCTGAGGACACTGGTATAACACACATCAATTAACCTATATCACACCTCAAATTAAACTCAGGATACTAAACGATCACAACAGCAACAAAATATATAGAAAAAGTGGTTTCGGACACTTCAATGGACCTTTATTACACCTTAAATACAGTTCGGGATACCAAATTACCCCAAAACTAAAAACCAAGGAACTGATATTGGACACATCCTATATCACACCTCAAATCAAATTTGGAATATGAAACGATCACCACAGCCTCAAAATAACACATAACTGGAATCAAACCTCAAAATTCAGGATACCAAACACCTACCTCACCCAAAACAACAGATAAAAATTCATTTTACGATGCAACTGCACCCCCCTTCTTTAAGTCATAAGAACAATGGCATAATTTTAGACTGGGATACCACCCGTCTGCCTTGACTGGCACCATCAAGATGTCAGAAAACCAGTATATGGGATATCTTAATGCTACTGTATTGTAGATACAAATAATCTGTAGTTATTATAGATAACAGAATGTGCCATCGATCACAGGTCTTGGCCCAAAAATTCTGGCCTTCGGCACTCATATATGAAGAAAAATCTCTCGGTTAACCTACACCTAATCATCAAAGAGAAGCTACTTTTTAAACACAAAATATTAATGTTTTCTTTGTAAACACACAATCGTCTTTAACTCAACCACCACATAATCACTGATGCCTTTTACAAACATGCACGCACCTCAAAACTGTTGCGCAGCGATGACGTCATGGGTCAAAGCTGACGGGTGGTATCCCTGTCTACAGGTGAGTCTATTATTGTATACTGTGTAAACCCTATTAATCTTATGTTCAATACTATTCATTGTGCCTTATACAGTGTATATCTATTGTAAAAATGATGAAGCCAATATCATTGTAAAATGGTTTACAGTGAATAAAGATTCTTCTTTAAAAGAGAAACATGAGGAATAACCATATCAAGAGCTTGGCACAAACACCAAATTAATGGGATTACCAGTATGTCATTAATGAATCTATTGAGATAAGTGTGAACAACAACTTGGTTCCAGTCTTAACAAGGCATAGGAGCCTGCTACTTCTAAAATCAGGAAACACAGAGGATAACAATGCAAACACAACAAACTAACCAGTGAGGCAGGTGGAGCACCAATGGCTGAGCCATGGCCTGGACATATCCCCAGCATTGAACCCAGGATGGATCATGAGCATACTTCCCACTTCAAGTGCTGGAAGCCAGTTGGGGAGTAATGCAGACAAAAAGCCAGCACTGAGACAGTGATGATAGCAACAGGTTCAATTGCTGAAACATTGTGCTCATTGGACAAAGTTATCTGGCTGCTAACTCAAGAGAGGTACATCCTCATAATCTGGTCTCCCTTTATTCTTAAATTAATATCAGACCCTTAAAAACTTTTTATATCTAGGACTTACGAACATGTGGTCCATCTGGTATCTACAAGTGTTTCCTTATCTTTACCAATAATAAATGTTTTTCATTTCGTTCACAAAACAGTGCTTGCTGAAACTTAATGCGGAGAATAAAAAGTGACTGTCTTCTTTCATTCATTTACCATAAACCCAATTTTCCTGTTTGCCCACACCTACAAAATTACTCTCCTTTCAAAAATCTGCCTTATCTCACCATTTTACTTCACTCAACCCTGTAGTATCCAACTTCAATCTGACCACTTCCTTTTAAGATTTTCTAGTTTGACTGTTACATTCAAACTCACAACATTCTGATCTTTAGACTGTTAGCTTTATCTTTTATCTGCCTTATGATATCGTCTGGAAATTTGGATGGAGGCCTTCTTCACGTCCCAAGTCTTTTTGCAAAGGTAGATTTGGTAATAAAAAGTGAAATGGAATAATTACGTGTGTTATAAACACCATGAAGGTTTTAATATAGTGCTTTCTGTTACCTCATGAATAACCATACCATTGCACTTTGCCAACTTATCTTGCGTACTCATTTTCACATCTTTCTGCTCCTATTGCTACAAAGATTATCGACAGATTGATGATATCTATTAACAACACGCAGTGTTGGATCCCCAGTCTTAACGGTTCTGTACCACTTCAGTGTGAGGTTGACATTTGGTGTTGTATTCCACAATGTGAGAACAGTGTGACATAACACTATTACAAATGTGGCTCCTAGATACTGCTATGTTACAACTTGAAAGTTAAATTTTCTCTTATCGTTTCTGAAAACACTGGTAAACTGGAGATTTTCAAACACATCTCAAATGTTGCCATACACACAAATGAAAAATCGAGAATTATTGTAAAATACTCAACGTATTCACGTTTAGGAAATGGCACACACACAACATTTAAAGGAAAAAAACGAGGATGCTTTTGTTGAGTTAGGAAATGGTTGAAGGATTCTTACACTGAAATGGTATATGAAAAGTACTATCAAATCATAAGTACCAGTACCACACCTACTAATACCATACAAGCAAACTCATTTCGAGCATACGTTTGCAGTAATAAGGTAGAAAGTGTACTAATTTCACGTGACTTGACGATGGTTTGATTTTTAGAAATTCAATTTCCACGTCTTTCAATTTGCCGTAATATATGTCTTATAGTTTACCAGCATTCCTCTAAATTCTTCCTTGGGCTAAAAAGAAACAATTTCTTTATCGCAAATCAGATGGGGGAAAAATGACACCTAACATCCCACGTTAGGCTGCACCGGCTCTTCAAATAATGTGTTCGAACTGAGACAAATGCGTAAAATACATTGTAAAACTTGTTTATTCCACGTTCGCTTAATGCGTACTCAACCTGCGATTACATTGTTGTAAGCAGAATAACAACTATTGTGACACTGAAGAAAATGAGATTATTTTACAGGCGAGCTATGCAATTTCGCCGATCCTCCGTTTGTTTTCATTTAACACTTTAACAGCTGTCAGCTGCAGATCACGTGACAGATCCGGAGTGACATCTATCGGCATCGCCAGGAAATTCTTATTTTTATCTCTGGACGTTTCCGGCGGTATAATCTGGGGGCTAGACGCATGTCGTCTTTACTGTCACTGAGAATTCATGCAGCACATTTTTCAGAGAATTGACATTTCTGCGGGTGCACGAGGAACCACGACGCAAAGTTGCAATGTTCGTCACACAGCTTTATGCGTCATCGTTCAACTCGCTCAAATTTATAAACGATTTCCTATGACTAAAAGAAGGGATCGCTTGGTAGGGCACAGTGTTAGACATCGAGGAATCGTAAATTTAGCATTAGAGGGAAGTGTGTGGGGTAAAAATTTCAGAGGGAGACCAAGAGACGCATATAGTAAGCAGATTTAAATGGATGTGGGTTGCCGTTCTTATGTAAAGGCTTGCTGAAGATAGAGTAGGGTGGAGATCTGCATCAAACCAGTTTCCGAACTGAATACCATAACAACAACAACACATATACATTGAAATTGCATTTCCATTTAGTTCTACACGCGACAGCAGATTATTAAGCCGATATACTGACAGTTATGAAAATGAATTTTCTGCCGAAGTTACCGAATTTTCAACCTGCGGAAAACTTTTTTGTTATTGAATTTAGGTGGGCACATTTGAAGCGAATTAAATATTAAAAATACGTCAAAGATCCTTCTGCTCGCAACTGGAACTCCGGTCCAGTTTTGTAACACCTGTTAAATTCAGTTAAATATGATGCACAGTGTGCTATTCACACCTCTAGAACTCTGTGGTCACCCATACAATTTCGTTGTGAGGACAAGACCTGCTCGAGAGCCAGATATTCCGCCGAGGTTGCAGTGTGGGTCGCTTCGCAGTGCTGTCAAAACTTCCGAGTTCGGTCTGCTGCGAAGAATCTCGTAGGCAGAATTCCTGTGTCGGTGTGGTGAAATCATTTGTCTCTGGGCAACAAAGCCCATTTACTACCTGAGCTGGGAACCGATGTTAGTAGTGAACAGTGGTGGTAGGTGGTAATGTCGCACGACTGCCAGTTTTTTTAAAACTATGTATGTCCATTTTTCTTACATATTTTTTCGTTTAGAAAGCCTAACCTGTAACAATGAGGGTCATTTAATAATTAAAGAGACAGATTACGTTGGAGAAACTACCGTTTATTTTTACAAGATAATTATTTTTCTATTTTCAACATTATCCCCTTGCACATTTATGCACTTGTTCCAATGGGCTTCAAGCATTTTTATTCGGTGTGCAAAGAAATCTTTATCCTGATGTTTGAGCCAAATTCCCTTAAGCTTTTTCACTCCCTTGTTGTCCTGGAATCTCTTCCCACGTAATACGTCCTTCAGTACACCAAACAAACGGAAAAAGCTAGGTGCTAAATCAGAACTGTATGGGGGATGACAGTTTGTCCGAGCCCATTTTGTCATTGGTTTCAAGGGTAAATTGAGCAATATGAAGACGTCCATTGTCTTGATGATAAATCACACCTCCCCTCAGAGATTCACAATTTTCTCTCTAATGGCTAGCTTCACCTTGTTTAAACGCAAATTCGACCAGTATTGGCAGTTCATTGTATGCTTCTCTTCAAAATAAACATAAAAATCTGGACCTTCAGCATCCCAAAGCACCGTTAACATGACTTTTCATGCTGATGCTAGGATTTTGAATTTTTTCTTGATAGATGAAACAGTGTGCTTACACTCCAGGCTTTGCCTTTTTTGACTCTGACTCATAATAGTAAACCCAAGTTAAAATTATGTTGAGGAAGTACTCACCTTCTCCTTCATAACGATCTTTTTGCTCTGTGCACACTTTGATACTTGTTTCCTTGAGTCGCTGCATTAACTTATTTGGGATCCATCATGCACATGTTTTGTACTGTACCAGTACTAACTTCTACATCTACTTGCATACTCCGCAATCCACCCAACGTTGCGTGTCAGACTGTACTCAGCAGCACTGTTACTTGCTTTTCTGTTCCACTCCCATAAACAATGAGGGGAAAACGAATGCTTGTATGCATCTGTATGAGCCCTAATCTATTTGATCTTATCTCTGTGGTGTATACACAAAATGTAGGTTGGCGGCAGTAGAATCCTTCTGCAGTCTGCTTCAGATTCCAGCCCTCTAAATTTCTTCAACAGTGTTTCTCGAAAAGTACGTCGCCTTCCCTGCACATACTCCCTTTTGAGTTCCTCATGGAGAGGAGATATTGTTCGCTGATGACAGCAACATATTAATCACTAGCAAGACACAAGCACAAATGCTGGAAAAATGTACTGAAGTGCTGAGTGAAGTTTACAGATGGTCACAGAAAAACATTAAGAAAACAAATACAATTTGCTTTAGAATAAATAGAAAAATAAGTCCATTAAATTCAGCAAAATTGTTAGGGTTGTTCATTGATAGCCAAATGAAGTGAAACGAGCATGCCATAAAACTCTCAAATAAGTTATCCACAACATGTTATGATCTTAGAGTCAGTGATAAATGCCTGAGAACTCTCTATTTTAGTTATGTCCATTCAGCTATCAGTCATGGAATAATTTTCTGGGGTACCAGTGCTCAGAACTTGCAAACTGTATTTAAAATGCAAAAGAGAGCAATTAGAATCATAACAAAAAGCAGTAAGTGGGCCCACTGCAGAGAGCTTTTCAAAATGTTAGAAGTTTTAACTGTTCCTTGTGAATTTATATTCCAAACCATAATGTATATAAAGAAAAATATAGAAAATTATAGTACAAATAGCAAATACCATAACTATAACACAAAAACAAGCTTCATTCTCGAAACATCCCTTAGGCTGTGGCTAAGCCATGTCTCCATCATATCCTTTCTTCCAGGAGTGCTAGTCTTCCAAGTTTCGCAGGAGAACTTCTGTGAAGTTTGGAAAGTAGGAGGCGAGGTACTGGTGGAAGTAAAGTTGTGCGGCGGCATCGTGAGTCGTGTCGGGGTAGCACAGTCGGTAGTGTGCTTACCCCGCGAAAGGCAAAGGTCCCAGGTTCGAGTCCTGGTTCCGGCACACAATTTTAATCTGCCAGGAAGTTTCGTTTTTGAAATGTTGTTTCAGTTCCCAGTAAGTTAGCGAAAAACATACACTGTAAAGTTTTCTTTGGCCATCAATAACACTTTGTGTTGTTGTTCCCTCAATTCTAGTATTAAACTATGACTTTCTACATAACAGATCGCCAGTCATAACCTCACTTTCAACATTGTGTATTGAGATGGGCGAATTGACGTGACGGACAGTGTGAATACAACTTGACGCGACAGTGTCGTGATGTGACTCTGACGTGACGGACAGTGTGAATTGGCCTTAATTAAGATGATGTGATATAACACGTCCAATGTATAATTAATTTGTACTTTTGTGAGTTAAAAGGTTTGTAATATACTAGTTTAAAGGAGACAAGTGTCTCAAATGTTTCAATTTTGAGGTATTTTTCCTGCAAAAGGAAAGCTGTTTGATGCCAAGGGTTGGAGAGGAAGCCGACTAGCAGGTTCCTCAAATCATCCTAACAATAAACCATAGGCAACTGTCAAAGTAAACCTGCTTCAGTATATGGAGATAAGAGATATTGGTGTATTCGGTGGTGTGGCATAAGTAAAGGACAAAGAAGCTGTAACCACACTGGCTTTTTATAAAATTCATACTCACGTAATTCAAACACTACTAGCCTCAATGCACTGTCACATATTTGATATTATCTGGTACGTGAGAAAAAACTTTTGTGACACCCCCTTCTGTGCCAAAGTTAAATTTGACATAGAACAATATATATCATCCTTTATGTTAGTATTGTTGTATCCATACTGCTGTTACTTTTGAATTGGGTTAGATTATTCATAACAAATTTCATGAGAGGATGTGTATATTGTAAAACTACTGTTTTAAAAATAAAAAAAAATAAAAAAGAATCCTTAGATCCTCAAATAAGTGTCTGCTTCATTACTTTCAGTGGCATACAGAAATTATGCTAATTATAAGCTTTTTTCAATGGGTATTTCTTTGGTAAATTATGAACTACCCCAAAATATAATGCCATATGAGAACAGTGAATGAAAATGGGCATAGTAAGCTAATTTACTGAGGTGTTTCATACAAAACATTTTAATAATGCTAATAACGTAAGTTGCTGAATTTAAAAATTTTACTATATCATCAATGTGATGCTTGCAGATCAATTTCTCAGAAATGCAAACACTAAAAATATTTGTATATTCTACCTTAGCTACAGACTTCTGTTCACAGACTATATTTATTAAAGGTGTCCATTTACCATACTAAACTGTATGTACTGTGCTTTATCAAAATTTAATAATAGTTCATATACAGAGAACCACAAAACAATTTTCTGAAAGACACTATTTATAATTTCATCAGTTAACTCTTGTTTGTCAAGAGTGATTACTGTACTTGTACTATCAGCAAAAAGAACTAACTTTGTGTCATCATAAATATAGAATTCCAAATGATTAATATAAATTAAGAATCGCGAGGGGCCAAGATCGAACCCTGTGGGTCCCCATTCTTGATAGCCCCAGACCCTGCACCCTGCACTTTGCCATTTAGGTAGCCTATATATGAAACCATTTGTGCACTGTCCCACTAATACGACAATTCTTAATCTTATGTAGAACAAATCAATGATTTACACATTCAAAAGCCTTTGATAGATCACAAAAAGTCTCAAAGAGTGTTGTCCAGTTACTCAGAGCATTTAATACATGATCAGTTTTTGAGGTTCTAAACAAAGCAGTGCTGATACATCGGCTGATCACATGCGCTTATATCCAGTGATCTCTATACTAAGTAGAGATCACTGCTTATATCCCAAGCGAAAAAATCTTTCCCAGAGATACTACATGTTGGCATTAGGCAAAGATCTAAAATGTTCATTCAGTACAGACAACCTCCTTGAGTACAGATGTAGAGATGTCAGCAGACAATGTTGTTCTGAGTATTTTGTATACACTAGCAACAGAAATTATATTTATCCTGTTAGGATCTTAGTTAACCTCACACTCTGTAATCGTCACATATTCAGCAACAAACTACCAAACATTGGTGACAAGTAAAGAATATTGGGCTAAGCACACTCTCGGAAACTGATATATATTCGAAACTAAGCAGCAAAATATTGGGGAAAAACAAAGAAATATCAGCCTTTCCATACCCTCGGAAATCACGAGATATTCGGAAATAAATAGCCAAACCTTTCTGATTAACGAATAGTGTATGCCTAAATGTCATTGATACTCATATCACTTACTGTACTTTCCCATAGTTTTGTCTCCAACCATATTCTCGAAAAACCGCACCATATTTGGAACGAAGTCAATTATTTGTGAGAAGGGAGAACACAAATGTCATTGCTGATCGTACCACTTGCATCAGTAATATCATTCTCCGTTCTTCAGTCACACATAAATCACCAAATCGATGTTACTAACTCCTGAGACAGCACATATATTACTGAATAACATAATACTGTTATGTGAATCCCAAAAAATGTTGTGGATAAATAAGTCCTACAATGTGTTACAAACGACAAGATTGAAAAAATTATTTATATTTGGATCAGGTTTAGAACACATAACCTCTTCCTTGGTAATCCAGCATGCTACCCATAACACTACAGCCACTCGACACCAGTGGGCCATTAAAGATTTGTATACCAGTTCCTTCATGTTTGGTTCTCAATGTTAATATAATTTTATTTACATTTAGTTATAATAAACTGATCCAGATATGATTTTGTAATTCATCTTTTATTTTCTGTACTGTAGCCGTGAAACAGTTTACTGCGAGTTATAAAACCAAAACTGTGAGATATATGGCAAATCAAGACAGCGTCTGTGACATGGAAGGAACAAGTGAATATCATTCTCACCTGATCCTTTCGAAAGTCGTCGTTCATTGGCTAATGTAGCAGCGAATTTCATTGGCAGGAAAGAAATTTTTACTTGGGATATAAGAGGTTCGTTCCAGCAGCTGCCAGACTGCTTGACGTGCATGCGCAACGCTTAAATTGTGTTCCAGCAGCGCCTTCTCCCGCTTGTGGCTACTTGGAGTGTGGCTGTTTGGTGTTCCAGCAGTTGCCGCAAGCAGCCAGACGCTACCCGGAAAAATATTTATGACGCGGTCACGCTGGCAATTTGCGCATCCGCAGAAAGGTCTGAGTTAGAGTGGGGGTAGCCATCACGTGATTGGTGTGCCTTTGAAGCGTGTTTTTCGATTATTTCGAAGTCACTGCAATCCCACTTGAGATCAGATACTTCGCGTTTACACTTATTCGTTATTAGGAGGGAAAGTATTTTAATTATTCCTTTAAACTCACTTTCGCCTGCAGCCAGAAACAGTGCAAAAAGCGTTCCAGCAGTGCAAGTATCAAACAAGGGTTTTTACGTCATAGTAGCTGCACATGCGCAGTAGTACCTGTTTCTTAGCGCTTGAATGTAGCCGTCTGGCAGCTGCTGGAACGAACCTAAGAACTCCTCAACTGATCAGGGCTCATCCCAGTGATGCCAACTTAGATCCATAAAAGTACAAAATTTGCTCTTCCAACAGTTCTTTCCCCAAATCAGTTCGCCTTTTTAACCCTCTTGTGGCCAGTGGGTCATATCTGTCCCACATACGAATTTATATTGTTGAATTCACAGGAACATAAAACTCCTACATCTGCATGTTGCTGGCATGTAATGTTGAAGACATCGACAGTCTGGAGCCATCTAGCTTGTTGTTTGACATCTATTGTACATGTTATTGCTTATTTGTTTCAGTTGTGCATATTGAACTTCATGTTTTGCGAGTTTTATGTGCAACTTTGTCTTGTCCGAAATAAATGACGTATTTATTGTTTCTTTAGTTTGTTTGCTAGAAATATACAAACTTGTGTAGGCTACATATTTATTGATTAATCACTTCTTCCTTCGTGGTTTCCTTGTGGCCTGCATGTGCACAGAATTTCCATCGTGCATATTTTTCATATCTGTGTCAAAATGTTTAGATATATAATTTTTTACTCGACTTTGCAATACTGTTTTATTTCTCTTGATTTGATATGAAATGGGAAAAACGTCAAATTGTTGGTGGATGCTTGTTAATGTTAGATACTGGAAACTAAGAAGTTAAGTTACAGCTGATACTCATCAGAACACACAAAGAAAATAAATTATGTAACTTTTAGTAATATCTTCTTATTTCCTGTTCCTAGAAATGTCGTGATTGACAGAAGATGAAATTTTGGACTACTTGTTTACACTGCCCAATGATGAAGTGTTGTCTGAAGACGAATATAATGAAAAGGTAGCGGAAGAAATTATAGCACTGGACGACGCAAATGTGTGACATGAGTACTTGTAAATGACAGTGGGAACCATAAAGGAAAAGAGAAGGCATTCATGACAAAAAATAATATTAAAAAAGTGGGGATTTCTGGCGTCCTAAGTAATCTGGTAGAAAACATTTTTTTCTAAGGAGCACTAGGAGGTGATGCAGATAATGCAGCACATGGAAGCAAGAAACACAGACAAACTTCATATCTAGCTACTGAAAAGTACCACTGTGCATTGAGCCACATTTTTAATATTTTCACAAAAATGTTAAGCTTTGAATAAATAAATATGTTTGTCATAATAATGGTTCTAAAATTCTTATTAGTACAGATCCTAATCCTAACTGAAAAAAGGATATTTCTTTACTAAATTTACCACTCCTCGAGTACAGGGGGACATATCATCACACATAAAATTATTTGAAAAATATAAATAACAACCGAAATTTAAAAATGGTCTGACTTACTACCCATTCCAAAAGTAGGAAACAAATTGTTGCAGTAGCATGCAAAATTTTAATGAATATGCTAACAAAAAGAGTGGGTCCTAAAAGTTGAACAATAATCTATTACTGAGATTTCCTTGCAGCGATAATAATTTATATCAAATACATAGTTGATAGAGAGCTGTGGGCCAAGTAGGCACAAAACGTGCAAAGCACTTCTGTGGACCCACACTGTATCATAATAGCCTGGCAAACCAACAAACGGGTCTTTTCTGTTCATGACATATGACAAACTATCTGACATTGATCAGTACAATATAAATAATAACAGTTACAGATAATGGAACGGTAGCTTCTTCCAGCATAAAAACTAAACAAGATAAAAATCATCAAGATGTAATGACCTAATACGACAGCACGCTGTCTGAAACTCGAACACTCTACAAGTGGTGAGTGTTGTGGTGTAGGATGAAGTTTTGGCACCCTTGGGTGGTCGTTAGTGCTGCAGGTATCGAGGGATTGGCAGACTGTTAATCCTAAAGAAACTGGGAACTTATTATACTCCTGATTATTTATTTCTCTTGAAGGAAATGGTGCATTCATTTACCTCAAATGTATCACACCTTTTCATGGTAGCTCTAATTAGATCAATTACTGGCCCATCATGGTAGAAGTCTTTGGAATTATCTAAAAATAAAAGAAGGTGCAATTTCGTATGGCTCTAGAGTAGCATAGTGAGTGACCTTACATTATGAAGCCGTTCGATGAATTTGGAACAAGTCTGAATCTGACTATAAACATTTTTTGATGGTTTAACTTCCTCATTTGCGAAACCTTAATTAATTCAGTAAAAGGATATTCTATGGACTTCTTCTAATCGATCTGGCATAGTTAATTAAGAGGTGGCCACTTCTACATTTATTGCTCACTGAAAGTAGTCGTAATTTTCGTAATATGTTCATAAGATCATATTCTCAAAGTAGTTCCTGAATTATATTATTATTTTTAAATTATGTATCCATTACCGAAATCAATGGGTTCAAAGTTTTCATACTTACACACAAAATTGAAATAATCTGTTTTGCAGAGAAGACAGCAATTATCTAAATAACTAACCAAAGCCCTGTGGGAGTAGCTGAGCAGTCTGGAGCGCCAAATTGCGACCTTCCTATCGGTATTCACCAATAACAATTGGGCAATACATAACTCAGGGTAGTAAAAGGTTTATGGCTCGTTGTCTCTGTTCATAGGGGTGAGTTATGTATGTAAGCTTCTATGCCCTAAACAGCTACCCAATCTGTGTAAACAAGATCAATAATTAATCTGTAGTTTAGCCAGTCTATCAATCTGCATATGCTGACGTGACAGTATACCTAAACAACCATAAATGAAACCTCTGAATAACCAACAAAATGGATTCTAAGATAAAGAAGTAATTCACTCATGAAGTAATTCTTTATAAATGAAGTTTATTACTCATTTTGGACATGAAATGTGAAGGTGGTCCTAATTTATACATCGGTAAACAACTGATATTTCTCCTACTATTGTTCATGAGAGGCACAATAGGTATCACATGCACTCGACAGTAAAAGTTCCAAATTATCACTTGTTAATTAGTGAAGTCCATTGGACATTGCTGTTCCAAATTAATCCACGATTAATTACAGAATTTGTTATACAACGCAATTTGTCGTGACACGAGTACACGATTGCTGAATTATCACAGTTCCACAGCCCTGCTATCGTGCATAGTTTACCAGTTTTCACTAGAAACTAAATTCTATAGTCACAGGCCCGTAAATTTTTTAAGTCCACACATGCCTATCTCTTCAAATCGCAAGTTCGTAACACGGCTTCAGGCCTCCCAGCGTCACAACCTTTCAGCACCACATCCAAGTTACAAGTCCTTTCCCAAGAGTTCGAAAGTGTGCTCTACCATCTCCCAAATTTGTATGCTTCCACCTCATCTTTAAAATACAATTTCCCTTCCAAAATATTATACATTTGAATATCACAGAATTAAATGCTTTGACCAACTCTCTACAAATGTTGTTTACATTTAACAAAGAAATATACATTTAACTATAATAAAAAAAAAGGTTGCGACTGAAGCTCTCCCCTTAGATGGCCATTAAGCATGGCGGCTCACTGTTCAAATATACTGCCGCTGTCGAAATATAGTTACACAATTAATATTTCATTTATCATGGCTTTTTATACAATTACATTCAGTTCTTGTCCATTAATGCTTATAATTTTTATATATAAATTATCTGCTGCATAACTACTGTTTTTTATTATTTAACTGGCATTCTACAGCATAAAAAACGAACGTTACTAAGAATAATATTAAATATAATAAAATACATATATAAATGTAATGTGCTTTGCTGGGTTCATGTTTTGTGTTTCTGTGGTGGAATCTATGTTCTGACTCAAGAAAATTACTACCTCAATGAACAGCAGAACAAGAAAGTAAAATAAAGTTTATTGAAAGAATACGGAAATAACGTGCTACATCCTTTAAGATAGCTATCGTGGTGCAATGCTGCCCATTTGCTTCTTAAACTGTTACTTATAAACACTATGTATCAATAATTGTAAATATATGTCTTATAATAATATTATTATAGTACTGAAATTTATCGGCTTTTTATCTGTAAGGGATGTTGAAATTGTAATCATGCCATTTGATTCTCCCAAATCTCCTGAATGCATTCATATAATTATATTTGCAGTAAGATCATTCCTTGATTTTATATGGATTTGTAGAATAATGTGTGTGGCTATATTGTATTACAGTTGCAGTCTGGGTTAGCCGCCCTTGCTCAGACAAGACAGTCGTTTCCTGTTTCCGAGCACATTAGGGAAACCCTGACTACCTGTAATCCATTCACTAGGTCCAAACTGGTAGCCAGCCGGCTTGGGAAACCAACGTACTGGCAAAACCAACCTTTCACATGGAAACAATCAGCTTCTTCCTGTATCTGTAATGTCACAACGTTGCGGATCACGCGGCCTCCCACGTCGGAAGTTCGAATCCTCCCTTGGCATGGATGTTTGTGTTGTTTTTAGTATAATTTAGTTTATAAGTAATTTGTAAGTTTAAGGACTGATGACCCCACAGTTAAGTTCCATAAGCTTCACAAACATTTGAGCATTTTTTTAAACTAACCAAAAGCACACGAATCAAATTTTAAGAATGTATTCTTTAGACATTTATTAAGAAAGCCATGTTCCCTTTTTGGAAAATCTGTATCTACTATCAAAATAAACCCATAAATGCATTGTTTGGGTAGGCCTGCTATAGAAGGCGATCAAGATGAGATATGGATGTTGGGCCATTATGAAAATTATAGCCTGATTTTAAGGAATCTGCTTGGTGAAAAAATGGATTTTTACACATATTACATTTCGATATTTTCGCTCGATGAAGAGTTGATTTTGTTTTCGTTATATGTTACAGTTGGTGTGCAGCATCAAATTATGGAAAGTATTTCTGTACATTTTAAACAGCCTGCAGAGTTAAAAACACAATGCATAGACTTGTTGTATGGTTGATATTAACTCACACACAGCAGTGATATCGAAATTTTATTTAAAATTCAGAACACAACAATATCTCATTCATTCTTGAGATACTTGTATCACATCTGGCAGGTGAAGTAGTGTGGCTTGCCAAGTTCTATTCAAGAGGATTTGGTGGCCATCTGGAAATACTTGGCTTTCCATTTGAAGAAAACGATTCTGTGAAATAGTTTTATTTTTGACATCTTACAATCTGAATTATAAGTCATACTCTGTGCATAACATATGACGTAGAAAGAGTGCTTTTCTTGTCTCCAATAACTTGAGCTGAAAGTTATTTTTACAAAGTGTCTGGATAAAAGCTGGCCTCCTAGGGTTTGTATAGGACTCTCCCACTGTGCAACAATGTGGACGTTTTGTGCACTGTTGTGTTTATGTTCCGGTTCCGGCACACAATTTTAGCCGGCCGTGGTGGCCGAGGGGACTGAGGCGCTCCAGTCACGGTCTGCACGGCCACTATGGTCGGGGGTTCGATTCCCCCCTCGGGCATGGATATTTGTGCCGTCCTTAGTCTTAGTTAGTTCATAAGTAGTTCGTAAGTTTAGGGACTGATGACCCCGTAGTTAAGTCCCATAAGCTATACAAACATTTGAACATTTGAACATTTTGTTTATATTTATAAATGAGCTTTTTTGTGCTTTGTTGCTGATTTGTGGATATTTTGGGTTTTATATAAAGAATTGTGCAGTGGTGCAGACTGTTGGGGGGTTCGATATTCAATCAAATTGAAAGATTGAGTGCCAAGCAAATATTTCGAGTGAAATCAATGTTTGAGTGTGCAGTCCTCTAAACTAAACTGACGATGCCTATCTGGTTGCAAGTCAGGATGTAAAAGTTACAAGGAGGTAAGATGTTTTTTCAAGCCACCAAAAGGTTAGAAAATTCTAACAAATGTCAGTATGCACCTGACTTTTGACTGGCCATAATCACTTTCATCATTGATCGACCGATTCCCAATCAGAACAGAATCTTGGCAAAGAAGCCTAAGAAGGAAAACAGTGACATAAAAAAATCTGTGCTAGAGATTATAGAACAAAATTATTTATGCAAATAATGGTGAAAGCCATTCTTAATGGAAAGCCAATAAGCCCTACAACAGTGTTCTTGAAAATACAAAAAGAGAAAAACATCCAATTTTTACTGAAATGACAGGTAACAGGTATAATATATTTTAAGAAATACTTATTATCAATCATCAGCCATTTATAATAGTTACAACTTGACCGGCTTCAGTTCTAAACCATCTTCACAGAAGTCTGTAAAAAATAATGTCAAATATGATTTATACACAAGTTAAAATAAAATACATAATATAACAGAGTAATTTCATCCAGAAAGTACATACAAAGTAAACAGTCTGATTAAGTTTGTAATGATACCAGCTCCCTCATCATAAATGAACAAGAAGATACCACAATTCATGAAACCACCCAATACCAGTGGAACTATCTACCACATTCAGCTCCTTAGAGACAGAGTATCGTGTAATTTAATATAAAAGAACAAACCAGGAAGACAAACTGCTTAACTTTAGCATGCTAATTAGTGAGATGACAATTATCTGTGTATGATTTGGTAATGAACTGTTTAAACTGTGAAATAGAATGTACTCTGAGTGTACAGATTGATAAACTGAGTGTAGGTATCAGATTGAGTAATTTGGAGGAACTTTGACGGTTAGTTAACAAAATATTGTGTTAAACGATGTTTTGCTTTCCAGAAAATAATAAACATAGGAACAGTGAATTAACGAATACAGGAAAGAGACTGAGATCTGAAGTAACTGATTTATGTCTGTAAATGTCCTTTAAAGAATTACCAATCTGATAATCCATGAAAGTAGTACAAATACGTCAGTAAAGCAATGTATAACACAATCTGAACTATATGTAACTGTGTAATATTACGTGAATAACAGAAGTATTGTTCATTTTGACACTTTGTACTAATTATTCCCAGTATATAGACGCTATGGAAATGTTAGGAAAACTGAAACTCGCCTACCTTATTAAGTAACCATTAATAACCATTTCACATTATTAATTGATGTATGTATTCGTATTTGTGAGATTTAATGCAAAGAAACTGTTAAGTTATATCTTTATATTATCTCAGCTTAATTTATAATAATATTTGGTGTATATAAAATCGCTTCATGTTTTAATTGTTAATTGTAATTCGATTAATGTCATTATTGTTAACAATATGTTTGTAATTGCAATTGTTAAAAGATCGATATATAGCAGTGCCACAAGGCACTCAGGAGTTCCAGTGCGAGTGTGAGTTGGAGTTCCAGTTCCAGTTCCTATTTCGTGATTCAGTTTATAATGTTATGTTGGTGCTACTGAAAAAAGAATTTGTTTTCAAGAGATTTCTAATTGTTCAGTACATTGTAAGGAGAGCTTAAGCCTGATTAAAGATTATAAAATGAATTACTGGAGTTCTTTCTTTATTTGAACAATACACACCAGGACCTTAAATGCAGGAGGAGATAAATCCTGAGTATTAAAGATAAGTACAACTTGATGTGTTATCTGAATCTTGAATAATTAGTTAGAATTATGCTCAGAGAAAAGAAAGTAACGTCAAAAGTTGGTACATTATCTGCTACTTCATCCATGCTGATATGCAAGTCAATCAATAAAAAAATTTGTAAAAATATGACTTGATATCAAGTCATGATGACAAAAACGATACAAGGCTGTATTATAGTGATCTATGGTCTATGAATTCAAAGAGTGTATGGTGATGTGATATCCCATGCAGTAGTAGAAGTGTCAACAATAGAGGAAGCAGTGGAATGAAAAGAAAAGATGATGGAAACCATACATAAGCTCTGGTGTCTAGATCATCCAACCCAGCAAACTTAAAAAGTAAAAATGATTTCCACTTTCCTTCACTCCTAATACTCATATCTAACGTTTCTTGGTGTGGGCTTTACAATTCCGATCAATGCATCTGTAAGGATATATGTAGTGAGGAGATAATATGACTGAGGAAACAGACAGCAAGCTTTGTCAAAGAAAAATACAGTGAAGATTTGAGAAAAAATGGGAGAGATAGAGAAAGTACCAATGGGTGAAAAAGGAGATAATGAGAAAGATATATGTTAACTGTGGCAGTGAAAGGGGGAGATGAGGTTTAGCAGATTTTGTGTTAAAGGAACATGAATATGTTCAAATGCCAAATTATTTGGTGGGAAGGTGGAATGAACGCTAGGGCAGTTGGTTCCACACTCCCCTGTGAATGTCTTTTAAAAAGGAACATATTTCCTTTTTTATTATTTGACAGGAGATTGGTTTAGCGTCAATATTCTGTCGCTTCCCCAAATATCAAGCAAAATTTCACTTTCTAATCTAACCTAAATGCAAAAGATGAGTCTTTCACCAAAACGTTCATTGGTAGGTTTGATGTGTACGGAGGTACTGATAACGACATCCAAGAGTGTAATAAGAAGAAAGACCTGGAAGCCTTTCTTGGCTCATTCAATCTAACATCCATTATTGATTTTCCTACTCGGGTAGTAAAGGACAGCAGTACATTGATAGATAACTTTTTCATAGACCAAGATAAGTTTAACAACGTAAATGCTTGTCCCGTTGAGAATGGTCTTTCTGATCATGGTGCACAGCTAGTAACAGTATATGACATAGCTCCATACAGTAATTCGAAACAATCGTCCAGAGTTTTGTACTCGATTAATGTCATAACAAAAAAGAAACTTCAAAGAAAGTCTACAGCAGTTAGACTGGGATGAGGTTTATAAGGAACATGATGTTAATTGGAAATATAACTTATTTTATGATACATTTGTAAGAGTATTTCACAACTGTTTCCCCAAGAAATTAGATATATATAATTGTAAGAAACCATGCATAAAACCATGGCTTACTAAAGGAATAAAAATATCTTGTAACCGAAAAAGGGAACTTTATCTATCCACAAGAAAGAGTAATAACCCAGAAACAATACAATGTTATAAAAACTACTTTGCTACATTAAGAAAAGTTATAAAAAAATCAAGAAGCATTTGCATCATGTCTGAGATTAGTTACTCTGATAATAAAATTAAAATAATTTGGAATATTATTAAAAGGGAGAAAGAGCAACCAAGAGCAGAGAAAGAGGGTATTACTATCAAAACAAATGAAAACCTTATTAACAAAAAGTCAGAAGTTGAAAACATTTTAATGATTACTTTTTAAATGTTGTAGAGAAAATAAGATCTAAATGTTCATTAGAAGCGGCAATGCAGTTCATGAAAGAGGCCATACCCATACGATTTAATAGAATTGAAATTACACACACCTCTCCTTCAGAAATTAGGAAAATAGTAAACTCTCTCAAGAGTAAAAAGTCACATGAAATTGATGGCATTTCCAGCAGGGTATTAAAAGCTTGTTCCCAAGAGATAAGTAGGATTCATAGTCATATTTGTAATAGCGCTTTAAAGCAGAGTATTTTCCCAGATATACTGAAATATGCTATCGTTAAATCTTTGCATAAAAAAGGGCATACATTTGATGTCAACGACTACCGCCCCATCTCACTTCTGACAGCTTTATACAAGTTTTTGAAAAAGTTGCTTCACATATTAGTAAAAATAAAGTTCTAACAAAATGTCAGTTTGGTTTTCAAAAAGGCTTTTCAACTGAAAATGCTATATATACCTTCACTGATAAAATATTAAATGCTTTGAATAACCGGACATCAACAGTTGGGATTTTTTGTGATCTCTCAAAGACCTTTGATTGTGTAAATCATGGAATTCTTCTAGATAAGCGTAAATGTTGTGATATGAGAGGGACAGTGCACAAATGGTTTAAATCATACTTAACTGGAAGAAAGTTGAAATAAGCGTTCACATGATACAGATGAAACAATTAATTCCTCTAACTGGGGCGTTATCAAAATTGGGTCCTTTGGAGTTCTTAATATATATAATGACTTGCCACTCTACATTCACGAAGATGCTAAGCTAGTTCATTTTGCCGATGATAGAAGTATAGCTATCAAACCTGACAAACACGAAGAATTAGCTGATGAAATTCTAAATGATATCTTTCAGAATGTTATTAAGTGGTTCTCTACAAATGGACTCTCATTAAACTTTGATAAAACCCAATATATACAGTTTCATACAGTAAATGCCATGGCATCATTAATAAATTTAGACTTTGAACATAAACATGTAGCTAAGGTAGAATATTCAAAATTGTTAGGTGTTTGCATTGACAAGGGATTGAATTGGAAGCAACATATTGAAGATCTCTTGGAACATTTGAGTTCAGCTATGTATGCTATCAGGGTCATTGCAAATTTTGGTGATATACATCTCAGTAAATTTGCTTACTATGCCTATTTTCATTCACTGCTTACATATAGGACCATATTCTGAAAAAGTATTCATTGCTCAACAGTGTGTAATCAGAATAAGTTATGGAGACCACCCAAGATTATCCCACAGACATTTATTTAGGAATCTAGTGAGCTTCACTGTAGCTTCACAATATATATATATATATATTCACTCACGAAATTTGTTATTAACAATCTGACCCAGTTCAAAAGTAATACCAGTGTGCATAGTTACAACACTATGACAAAGGGTGATATTCACTATTCAAGGTTAAATCTAACTTTGGCACAGAAAGGAGTGAATTATGCTGCCACAAAAGTCTTGGGCCACGTACCAAGTAGCATCAAAGGTCTGACAGATAGACAACTAGTATTTAAAAAGAAATTAAAGGAATTTCTGAATGGCAACTCCTTCTACAATGTAGATGAATTTTTAGATAAAACTTTAAAATAAATAAAAAATAAAATTAAAGAATGTAAATATAAAAATCTTTAACATATTGATTGTCATGTATAGACAACATTTACTAAACTGACACGATCCACATCATTATGATAAGTCGTATATATGATCTGTGGAACAAGTAGTAATCTAATCTCTGTCAATGTTGAGGAAGCTGGCTTGTTGAAAAGGACCAGAAGAAACAAATGGAGATAAGCTGTAGAGGTTTTGAAGGACACACACACACTTTCAGTCCAGATTATCAAGATATCATCCAGATGAGGGCTTACCAAACATCAACAACACCTCTATTTTGTCAGCTGCCACACTTTCCACACCAAAAAGTCACATCTGTACAACCTAGCCACCCATGGTCAGGCATCTGCAGTGACAAGCAGTCCCTCTCCAAATATGCCAAACGTCTCACTGAGGCCGCAATTACCCTCCAAACCTTGTCCAGATACAGATCTCATGCGCGTCGTCTGTCCAGTCACCCACTAGTTACCCACACCCACCATCTGGACACAAAGTAGCATCCCTGTTGTTACCCAATACCACCCAGGACTGAAACAATTAAACCACATTCTCCGCCAGGGTTTCTACTGCCTTTCATCCTGTCCTGAAAGGAGAAATATCCTACCCAATATTCTGCCCCCTTCACCCACCCACCAAACCTACGTAACATTCTTGTCCATCCCTACTCCATCCCTGCTCCTGAACCCTTGCCCCATGGCTCATATCCCTGCAATAGCCCTAGGTGCAAAACCTCTGCTACCCACCATCCCACCACCACTACTTCAGTCCTGTCACAGGCATTTCCTATCCCATAAAGGGCAAGGCAACCTATGAAAGCAGTCATGTCATCTACAAACTGAGCTGCGACCACTGTGCAGCTTTCTTCGTGGGAATTACTAGCACCAAGCTGTCTGTCTGGATGAATGGTCATCGCCAAACTGTGGCTAGGAGATGGCTAGTCCATCCTGTTGCAGAGCATGCAGTGCTGCATAATGGGGTTCACTTCAACGACTGCTACATGGTATGTTGCATATGGATCCTCCCCACAAATACCAGATTTTCTGAATTATGCAGGTTTAATCCTCCTACAGTATATCCTACACTCCTACAATTTCCTCTGCCTAAACCTTCGCTAGTTCCTGCCTCCACCACCCTTCCCCCCCTTCCATGCCCACACACACCATCCTTGGATATGTCTCCCATCCCACCACACATTTCAGTCCCTTCCCATCCTTCCGCCCTGTCTGTCAGACAACATTGGTGTATTCCCCCACCGTTTCGTGCAGGTCCCCCCTCCTTTTCTGCTTCCCACTCCATGCCACTTCCTCACCCCCACCACTGGATGCTCTCGCCTCAGCCATGCCCTGTCTCGCACACTGGCCATAGTGGCTGGAGACGATGGTCATGTCTGTGTGGGTGTGTGTCTTTCTTTCTGACCAATGAAGACCTTAAAGACTGGAAGCTATCAAGTTTATTTATGCCTTTCCGCGACATAAAGGATGTCTCTGTGGTGAATAAGCAACCTTATCTTTCTTGTAAGTGTAGTTGAATCCTTCCTGGAATTTCCATTGTGTGATACTCTATTTTAAGATATTATCAGAAATAGCATTAATTTTGAATTATGAGAGCTTTTCGAGTGTATTTCAGAACTGTATTTTTTTTTTTTTTTTTTTTTTTTTTGCTTTCTTCGACTTACGTGGGGTCGGTGATGTTAATTTAATGGATAGATGGATGCTTTTCCTGCCAACAGCCTATAACCCCCTGGGAGGAACTGTCTTCCACAACAATCTGAGTATGGTGGTACAAATGTAAAAATGAGCAAACGTTTTTCTAAATGTGTAACTGAGATGGTACTGGAATACCGACCAGATATTCACCTATATAGCGAGGTCTGGTAAAACTCCAGAAACCACATCCAGGCTGGATGGCATACCAACCTACTGTTGGGAACCTGCTGCAGACTGGGATCAGAATACCTACCATCCATTCATTAAAATATCTTGAAGTGTTATTTCACTGTACCATAACAACACAAACTCTTGCACAAAATGAGCTTCTATGTCCAATGGTGTGTGAACACGTGGCGCCGGTCGAAGTGGAAGATCAGTCTGTGGTGCGGCAGTCACAGTCTGCACAGCCGCTATTGTCGGGGGTTCGAATCCTCCCTCGGGCATGGATGTTTGTGTCGTCTTTAGTATAAGGTAGTTCATAAATAGTTTGTAAGTTTAGGGACTGATGACCCCTTAGTTAAGTCCCATAAGCTCTAAAACATTCGAACACTGTCTGGTAACTTCTCGATACTGATCATAAACTTTCTTTGAATGACTCTAGCACTGTGATGGTAGAACTGAGAGGCCGGTAAAAACACCCAACTATTAACCCCTTCATTCCCACATTACGAATTCAGCTTTGGAAAAATGAAAATTCTGTGTTTTCTGTATTCATACAATGTACCAAACTTCAAAATATGTGCTTTAAAACTTTTTATCCAACGATTGTTTCCTTATGTCATGTATTTCACGCACAACATAGACATTTGTATCGAGGTATTTTATTACTTGGGACGTTATTTTGTTGATCGTTAACACCGTCATATCAATAATGCTACATTTGTATCGAGGTATTTTATTACTTGGGACGTTATTTTGTTGATCAGATTGTATCTGATCTATTATATTTGCGATATACATCCCATTCTTCGCTAAATATTTTGGAGCTTCCAACATTTGGATTCAGCCAACTGTCAGTCCCGGGTATTATTCGAGTAGAGCACTATTCACACAAGTTTTTGCATTCGTGTCATTATTACTATGCTTTCGATTTGGCGAATGCATATTATAATGCCACGGTGGGGAAGCCAAGCGGTCTAAAGCGTCTCGCTGCCGAGCGCGCAGTTGCTCACTGTGGAGGTTCGAGTCCTCCCTGGGGCATGGGTGTGTGTGGTTTCCTTAGGTTAGTTTACCTAGGTGTAAGTAGTTTGTAAGCTACGGACTGATGACCACGCACTTTGGTCCAATAGATTTACAAACATTTGAACATTTGAGCATGTTATTGACCTCTCTGAGAACTGCTCACAATGTAGGTTAGCGAACGACTCTGTAAGCATTCCACAGTTATCCTACTATTGAAGGCAGGTTTTAACTGCTAATCGGCATTTTTAGACACAATATAATACTCCATCGTACTAATAGTGAGGTGTTTTCTTCAGTTCTTTTAATGACAATGCATGTGTTATAATAAGAAAATCATCCAATAAAGAAAACTTGATGGCGTATGCCAGAGAGTTTCGGGCAAGGTATGTCACAAGTCTGATTTCCGAACGCCGAATGTATACTATGTTCCTTCCTGGCACAAACCAACTTACAGACTATAGTTACTCGTCTTATTTACACGTCATGAAAAGAAAAACATAAAACTTGTAGCGCCTGACATCAAGCAGCAGCACTATGTGCCTGGTTATGCTACCTTCTTCGACAGCGACACTCGCAAACCAGAGACATATAACATGTATACAGTTTGACCATTGCCCGCCAGTACACTCCCAGCCTTCCCACTTCGCTCGGTTTGCGTGTTTTGGTGCATACAGCAAGAAGTTACCGCCTTGGCTGCTGTGTCACTAGTAGCATGCACTAAACCCGCGCCAAACAAACACATAAATACACTGTACAAACTAAGTAAAGTGTGATTTCTTGTCGTTTGACTGCCTACACTAGCAAGAGTATACTGAGGTATGATCAGGGAATTATGGTGGAATGATTCCGTAATAAGAAGGTATATAATCATAGCAGATTGTTATTAGAAATCCATCACAGGGTTTGCAATAATCTGATCTCCATGTTTCATACGTGCTAATTTTCTACCCCATTGGTATATCTGGTCTGAGTAGTTACTCTTTAAGATCTTAAAATATATTACTTCAACACAGCAACATTCCACTACAGGTTTTAATTTGCCTTTATGCACAAGCCGAAGTGGTAAAGCGAAACGAGTTTCATTTCACGAATTTCCCAGCCAAAGAGATGTCAGAGAACAGTGGCTGAAAACAATATCAAGAGCAGATTTTACGCCCAATTTCCGAGAGGCTGATTATCGGACTGGATTAAAAATTAAGAAATTCCCTCTTTTTTCCTTTTTATCCAGCTTATAAAGTTGTACAAGCAAAAGAAGTATGTAGATCTATTAAAAAACATACAGTTAAATATCATACACACAAAAACGAAAACATGAAAACATTGACAAAACCGATGTTCAGAACATTAATTCAAATGTCCCACTGCTCGAAAATCATGGCACTAATAGTGGTTCTTCCATTCACATCCAGTGTGATATTTTAGACGAAAAGCTGATAAAATAGAGCAAAATAAATAGTGTGTCAAATTGTGGAGGTCTAGAGTTAAACTTTTACATCTTGGAAAGAAACTTATGAAATTTCTCATGAGCTGGAGACTTATAACAACAATTATCACAAAACTTTGTCCCAAATAATTAAAACTGCTGAGCATGATCCATCAAATGTTAAATTTTCTTTTCTTCTTGCACAAATATCAATAAATCCTTACCGAGATAGACAGAAAATACTATGAAATATAGTATAGGAATCCATTTCACCTAAAGCATATAGATATGCTGGAAAAAATATCCTGTAGTTACCTTCTAAGACCACATTGTCACACTGTTTGGGAGGTACATCATGCAAAACAGGTGTTTCCGATCTTGTGAAAGAGAGGTTATCTTTTGAAGTTAAGCGTCTGATTGAAGCTGAAAGATTTTGTTCTTTGATAATGGATGAAATGGCGATCAAACAACAACTGCAATATGATAGAAAGTTGGATGATTTCTTTGGTAAAAAAAAAACTAAACCTGGCAGAAAAAGCTATCAAAACACTAGCCACATTACATCTGTAGTTAATATGGTGTACGATTTCGTGTGTGAAGCCGCCAAATTCGTCAGCTCTCAAGCTTGTACAATATTAACTTTTTTGGTTTCAAACTGTTGAACTGCGAAGGTTTTACATTGTACAAGTGAAACTTCAGAATATACAGAAAAATTAGGCGACATAATACGTAAAACATTGGTGCAGAAGTGGCTGAACGTTTTCAATGGGCGCAGTATTTAATAACAAGTCCATAAACAGTAAAATAATCGGAATGCAACAAATGTTATAAGTGTGTATAGCGGCGGACGGCCAGACTAGGGCACACTTGCAGCGCTCCAGTGGCGATTGTGAATACTTCCTGACTTTCGATGATTTTCTGCAAGACGGGGGACTGGGTGTACACTAGCGGGAGATGATCTAACTCAGGCTTACGAGTTGACCTGAGCGTTTAGGAGGTGAGTCGAGCTTTGCCGATCACTCATCAGCGATGTTTATGTGGGGCGTAACACAATGATGACATGATGTTTACAGCATACCACTACAAAGTAAAACCATTACAAATACATATAAATACTGAAATGAAATGCCACTGTGAAACGGAGTCTTTTACTTACCGCATTCGACATTCTTTCCCCGCTGATGACAGCAACTTAATCCAAAATCATTCTACACAAAGTGTTTTCTTTGTCCATGTCACCATCACTCGCTCTGCATGGTCACATTTTACTGTTTTAAAAAAGACTGCAGCAAAAAATTCAACTTTTAAAAAAGAACAAAAAATCAGAACTACAGGAGTGGTGATGATCATCGTGTGGCATTTATAGCTGTTAGACCCCAATGGGGGTTGCGTTCAGCCTGCCTAGTCCAAGTCTTTTTAGCTGATGGCATTTTGGCAACTTGCATATGGTATCAATGATGATGAAAAGATGTTGAGAACGACACAACACCCAGTCTTTTTCAAACTACCACAAAACTGAAAACAAATTTTTTAATGTTAAACATTACTAACGAATTTCCATCAGCATTTTATTTTTGAAACAAAAATTTTTCAGCATTCATATTGAAAACCATTCACAACACTTTTTTATTTTTTAAAATTTTTAATAATGTTTTTTATTTTATCAGTTTGCAATACTGCCACCTTCTTTTAAAAATAATTATTATTTATTTTCCAGGTTTTCAATTAACCAATTGAATTTTGGAGGCGGACACTAAGGTAGTGAAAGTAATAAATCCCTTATAATCAAGTTAATGTTTATTCTTTACTCATACTCAGTTTCTGTTGGAAAGGTTGTCTCACAGATGGAATTCCATGTTGCACCTTCTTGACTCAGCCCTTTTCATGGTTATGCCAGTCCCTGTGCCCAAACGATTCTGTGTAGTATAGTAGTCGTTTTAATAGAATGTTTCGTTATGATCAAACCAGTGGCCCAGCTTGGTGGAAGGGACTATGGGGGTGCATTCCCTGGCTGGGTTAAACTTACTTCTTCATTACCTTTTTCTAAAAAAAATTATCAAAATACAAATCCCCCCTTTTGAGTAATTAGGTGCTGTTTGGGAAAGTGAAGACACTAAGCTGCCCCTTCCCCTCTCTGATCAAAATCTTGGCTTTGCCACTGGATCGAACTGATATAGTATGTTTTATGCAGCAAAATATCGGCGAAGGAAGATTTGATAAACTTCGGAGAATTCCTTCAAAAATTCTTGAAGATTTGAAAAATTTGGGGGATTCACTCGAAATTTCGTATTTTTTGGAATAATTCCTATTTTTCGGAGGTCCTAGTATCACTATATTAGATTAAGACAGCTACCGGCTGAAGTCGCTAAATTTCCGGCTTCTAAGTAGTGCAGCTTGGCTCCTTTCGTTAGAGGTTTATTTGAAGAGCTGCATTCATGCTGCAGCATATACACAGTACGAAACGTCGTGTTTGAAGAGCTGTAGGCCTCGTTCCTGCAGCCTGCTGGCTATTCGAAGAGCTGCAGGCCTGCAGCTCATGTAATCAGAAGCTGCAGGAGGAAATTTTCCTCGCAGTTCTTACAGCCAGACTTGTGCATGCTTATAACTCTCAGGCCTGTAGTGAGGGTATAAGAAGCGCATTTGTTCAAAGTTTTCTGAAGTTCTCACTGTTGTAGTGTATAAGTGTAGGGCCTACTATGTGTTATTTCTGTTGTTCTGTGTTTCTTCTCCTGTTTGTAAAGGAAGTTTCTGTATATTGATGTATTAGTATTTTATTTTATAAATATTTTATTTTTTATATGAAATCACCTGTAAATGGTAGAAGAGAATTTTCAAATTCATTTGTTTCAGATGTCGATTGATTCAGATTTTACGTCCAGTGGCGACGATTTCGATGAAATGTTGTTGAGCTGAAATAAAAGGTAGAAGACTGAAAGTTATTTTGGATATGTGGTGTTGCAGGATTTGGAAGATGAATTTGTAGAACATTTTCAGGTGTATCTTTATTATTCTTGTAAAAGTCTAGTAACACTAATGTGGCGTTTCTGAACCACACCGATTCCTGTGTAGGTGGTTCCTGTTCTTGTACAGATTCTTGTGCAGGTCCCTGTACATGTACGAAAGTAGGTACGGGTGTGGGAGTTTAGAACCTTAAAAATTCCGCACCTGCAAATAAAGGAAGACTTAATATCGAAATTTTCAAACTGGATTCCTTGGAAATACACAAAATATCGTTATTACACGAACACTTCAATTCCTCAAATCTAAGAAAGTAACTTACTTTTAGACGCTGACACAATAAATCACTGTCTTCTGCTGGATTCCCGCCATCCTCGAACAACACAGAACAAGTGAGCACCCACATGATACGCAAACTGTAGGCTACAATTTAAATACGTTTACACTCAAGGAGGTTAGAATAGGGGGAGATGTCCTTAACGCCACAGAAGTGAGGTCAATGCCGCCGTATTATGGTGCCAATAACATGGTTATTGGCTAGTGTTCTGTTCACGCCACTTGGAACAAACGTGACGTCATTTTCCCGTCACACAGTGTATCGAAGATCGAACGAAGAGCTATCAACTTGAGGTCACATAAAGTGGCGCAAACGTGATATGCTAGTGTAATGTGAACTGGTTTATTTCAATAGCTATCGTATCATAATAAACGTCATTGTTGGTTCGATTACAGTCTGCTGCAAAAGTGACATGCTTTGGTATTGCCTTATTTAATGGTACCATAAAAACACCTCTTTCTCGGTACGATAGGTTATAAACAAACACTGGTATCGTCTGAAGTTTCGCAACTTTATCCTGATACAGTGATTGTGAGCCGTTTCCATTTTATTTTTCTTTCTTCACCTCTGTGTTTCTAAAATACTACAGGACTTCTTAATAACATTAAACTAAGCAGGAAACATGGAAATTCCTGTCAATATTCAAAATACGTTGGAGTTTCTTTTTCCAATACGAATTCTAGAAGTTTTATCTTTAATTGCAGTGTCATTGATGTATGTTAAGAATAGGACATAGATTCGTCTAATGCGCGAGTGTCTCAGAAATGCTCCAGGAACTCAATTTGGGATCGCTGGAAGAAAGACGACGTTCTTTTCGTGAATTTCTGTTGAGTAAATTTCACAACTTGAAAATTCTACTTAAAAAATGTGTCAGAAAACTTTTTGGAGTCAAGGTGAAAAATAAAAATAGTGGCGAAAGCGAGAAACGAACCACCCCCCCACCCAGACATCTCTTTTAATTTTTAGTTTTTTTTTATTTTCAATTTTTCTCTTTTGTTGGTTTTTCCCTTTATATATATATATATATATATATATATATATATATATATATATATATATATATATATATATATATATTCCCCTAAGCTCTGACACTTCAGGCAATGGCTCCTATCAGCTATGTTACCAACAAAAATTTACTAAGTAAACCTGCAAAACAAAATATCTAGGGCCAACGCCACTTTCCCCCCATAAGCTAAATTGACGTAATATCGCCAATTCTTCAGGTGCCACTGTCAAAAAAGAAAGAATACATTCAGTTTCCTCTAAAATCCGATCTTTCCTCTCACCATCTGTGAAATAATAACAATATTTAATACAACAGTGCAATTCATTCTCATGCAATTGACACTCAAAAACTAACACATGAATATTCTAAATAACAAAACAGAAGTTAATGTAGAACCTCAGCTCTGATTTCCGCTTTATTTATCAGGAAAGTATCCTATGCTTTATGCTGTGCATTTAAGTTCAGAACTTCAAGTTTTAGACTGCTGGAAAGTCTTACTTATCATTTTAATAGCGCAGTTTTACAGAAATATCACGGAATATTAGAGACACACTTCTATTACAGTAATATTGAAGTCTTAGAATGATTCATATATCGAATTTCAAAATACGAAGATAGAAATATTTATATAGTTTTCAAAATGACATGCCAAGATCGCACACTAACAATTTATTAAAAGACGACCGGTTTTGGTGCACTGTGTCACCATCATCTGGTCACATATATGTCATAATCTGGCAATCTGCCAAAAATATAAAAGACATGCAAGAAATAACGTAAAAACATAAAAAATAACATACATTTGGGATTAAGAGGCACTAAACCTACCTTGTGAAAAAATTGGGTATTAAATAACAAGTGCAACATTGCACTTTGTCACTATATAAAAAAGTATATAAGTTAAAAACATGACAGATTGCAAAATACTGACAGCTCTGATGATTCTAGTTTACATTTTGGCACATGGTGGTAGCACCATTGCTGGTTTCATAGAAGTCAGTTATTGCATAAAAACAAACTGTCACATAATTTTCGTCTAATATATGAAACCCATATTCTATGTATGGATGACATTACAATGATATACTCCAATTTTTTAATAATAATACATATTTTATACCTTATATAGGAGTTCAGTTTTTAGTTAAAGTTTACAATTCACTGAAAGGATATAATAAGATGGATGGTACAAACCAATACAAGTTGCAATGCTGATGGCCTACTAGAAAGAGCAGAGGGGTACTGGATGGGAAACAACACACCTCCTAAGATGACAAAGCCTCATAACTTAGACATTGGCAATTCCAAATAGGTAAACCTTTATCATAAGAACAATTTTGATGCCTTCATTTAATTTTATTGAGTGACACAAATTATATATATATATATATATATATATATATATATATATATATATATATATATATATAATGATTGTCTTCTTAGGAGGTGTGTTGTTTCCCATCCAGTATCCCTGTGTTCTTTCTAGTAGGCCATCAGCACTGCAACTTGTATTGGTTTGCACCATCTATCGTATTATACCCTTTCAGTGGATTGTAAACTTTAATTAAAACCTGAACTCCTATATAAGGTGTAACACATGAATTATTATTAAAAAATTGTAGTACATCATTGTAATGCCATACATAGAATATGGGTTTCACATCTTAGACTAAAATTATGTGAGAATTTGTTTTTACACAATAACTGACTTCTGTGAAACCAGCTATTGTGCTGCCACCTTGTGCCAAAATGTAAACTAGAATCTTCAGAGCTGTCAGTATTTTGTAAGCTGTCATGTTTTTAACTTATGTACTTTTTTTATACAGTGATTAAGAGCAATGTCACACTTGTTATTTTACACCAATTTTTAACAAGTGCCTCTTAATCCCAAATGTAAGTTATTTTTTTATGTTTTTGCATTATTTCTTGCATGTATTTTATATTTTTGACAGATGACCAGATTATAACATATATGTGACCAGATGATGGTGACACAGTGCACCGAAACCGGTCGTCATTTAATAAATTGTTAGTGTGCGATCTTGGCTTGTCATTTTGAAAACTATAAAACGATTAGATAGCCTACAACACGACTATGTCAGGTAATCTTAGGAATATTTATGTAAATTCAACAGCAGGAATGATAAATAGAAGCCCTAGACGTGCATAGCATCATGGTAGAATAACCATAGAGACATCTATCGGTTTGTAGGGGTGAATGGAGCCCAACGCACTACCAAATAGCTTATAAAGTGGAAACTCACAAGGGGAGGCCACCAATTGTGAAGTTCAGATTCGATTCATACCTCATATAATAAAAGCTTATGGCCAGAAGTGTAATTTGGCAAAGCACCAAGATGCACTTCTCAGCCGTTGCCGAGAAAATCGACAATTAAAAAAAAACATAGTGGTGAAATACTCTCTACGATTAATAATTTCGTGGCACAGCAGTAAGCACTCAGGTTCGTAATCCGAAGGTCGCCAGATTGAAGCTCGCGGCATGCAACTTTTTATTATTATTTGTTTTTTGTAATTCAGTTCTCAGCAATTAGTTTCAACAATTATGCATATAATAAAGTTTTGAAAGTTGTTTGTTGTGGACAAATAATACTTGGAATAAAACACAATATCACAAATAATATTCAAGTGGATGCAATTTATTGAAAAGTTCGGCATACACTCGCACGGAATGAACAGTTAGTGAACAGAAGTAGCTGGAGTATCGCACGAACCAGAGTGATAGCTATCATAGAAACATGGAAAGCAGAAAACAGCACAACATCAAGCACATCTGATAAACGATGCTTTTTTACAAGAACAATTTTTTTTTAATTATCTGTTGGGAAACACACCTGACTGACATTCTGAAAATTGTTCTATTGTTATTTTGGTTTGATGCATACCACACGTATCGTATCATATTGGCAAAAATCGGAGAAGACAATTGGTGGTGGACGATGGATTGGATTTTTATACAATCCTCTCTGGCGTTGATGTAACGGTTTCACTCGATTAAAAAAGCAGAATTTGAAGGTGCTTGATCAAATTTTCTACCTGCCGCTAAAAATACACGTCACACGGTTGGACGAGAGGAGTGCACTTTGGAGGAATGACTTTTCTAGTGCATGTTGGTAACTTCTTATCATCCTGGAACATCTCATTGTATAACTCCGGGTTTGTTTGCCCATCCCAAGAGTCGATCAGAAGCAGAAATTCTTTCTTTTGTACATATGGTTTCAAAGCATTACACAAGAAGTCCATGAGCAAACCCATTGTTAGTTTACCGGATTTGGAGGATGTAATAACAATGTCGGTATACTTCTTGGCGTACTCGTCGACTGTCTTCTGTACTCTGGGTCCAAATTTACCTGTGGACTCTTGGAGGCATACGAAAACAAGAGGCAAGACTCGTGCAGACATCGTGATTGAGTAATGTGCCGTGTACGAATGTGTCCCTAGTTCATGTCGTGTCAGGTTACCAGGACAGCCTTTGACCCTTTTTCGGCGAGAGTTCTCTTCAACATGTACTGGTACTGGCACCCTGAGAAACAAAATATAAAAATATCGTTTATATAAAAATATAAGAAATCTATGTTGTCTATCACATATCATATTCTATCATCATGTCATATGACATTTGTGAACAGCTCTTTACGTACCTGTTTGATCAGTATTAATTATGATATCTTTGGCAAAGTTAGTTATCAATTTTCGCGTCTGTTTCCGAAATGTGTCCGCTGCGGCGAAAATTTCCTCTTGGGTAACCGTCTCTTTCCGGGAAACACGTTTTGTGATTTTCCGATGCTGAATCCCATGCTCCTTTTTGAATTCGGTGACCCGTGTTTTTGAAGCTTTGAATTTGATCTGGGAACAGACTTGCAGCGCCCAAGGCCCACTGCTGCAAGTTTCTGGTAGTTACTTGCTGAAAGTTTTGTCGACCTTCTAAGAACCAATCATGCAACCATGAATCGATGGTACAATATTTATCAAATTTGCTACCGTCAAATTGGATTTGCTCTTTCCACCTGGATAAATAGCTCATATTTGTCAAACGAGAGCACTCCTTTTTTTTTTTAGAGTTTTGAGACTCCAGCCTGGATGTTCTTCGGCCAGATTGACAGCTCTAATTTTGTAATCCAGAGAAATATAGTTGTACCCTTTTTTTTCTTCTCGTTCGGCTCGTATTCACCTGATGATTTGTTGGCAATGAGACTCGTTTCAACTTCTTCGTGGGCATTATTATCATCAATTTCATTAATGTCTATCAGTTTCTCATCATCAACGAGGGGTTTTTCGGCGAGCATTTGCAGCATATCCTGGCAAATGTCTTCCCCAATTGAAGAGTGGAATTGCTAAAGGTGCTAAGTGCCGAAATTGAAATTGTTGAGGAAATGAAAAAACTGCACAACTCTGTAAGAAATGGATATTTATTTCTCACATAACACATATAACTCTTTACATGGTTATACAAATGCAGACAGAGGTTTTTCTACTTAGGTTGAAAAATCAAAAAGTTATGTAGCGTTTTATGCAGAAAGGTGTAAGTGCAATAGGTTTTGTCATAGCTAATAGATCTAATTGCCACGAGACAACATTGAATTTATGGAGGTAACAGCTGTCAGAAAAATTCGTTGTTTTCATCTATGTAATCAATAATAGTAGAAAAATCGTTTTCTTATTTGGTGCCAGTGGAACAGTAGCTGGAAGTTTTATCAATTCCACAGCTACAGTGTATTTCATTGTCTTGCCTTTTTTCAGGACATGAAAATTCTCCCAATCACACTGATCGGAAAAGCTTCTTTTTCAGGACACAATACCAGGCTGTTATTTGCTTATTTTGATCAAAGAAAGCTGTGTCTTTGAAAACTTCAGAACCTGATTTTTTCTTCGTAATAATTGTTTGATTTTTTTTAGCAGAAATATTATAGGTATTTAAAAATGTAGCTTAGCAAACTCTTTTGAGGTCTACTGTCCCATCAAGAATTGTGTAGTAGGGAGTTATACGTCCCATGGCGTCATCTTTGAGTAAGAAAAATCTCTATAAACCCCATCAGGTAATTCCCTTGTTGGTTCAGGTCAAGTTGATGGTATTCTTCAAAGAGCTGAGAGCTGGGTTCTCATATCAACTGTACTTACACTTGCAGAACACCTGAACACAAAACAAATGAAAAAGATGTCCATCAACCTGCTACAACTGGATAATGTAGGCTTGTTTCATATTATAAGTTTACTGTATAGATGACGGTTGTTTTGCAGCAATTTCCCTCCTTGTTCTGCTTCTTCTGCGTGAGGTACGGTGTTCTGCTTAATCTTACCTTCTCCTGTTTCTTCCACAACGTAACTTTCTCAGCACTTCCATCACCACTAAAATCACTGGCGGTCATATTATGTTTATTAACGGGTACATCATTTTAGATAGCAAGCAACAGCTTCAGTAAGCAAGACAATACTGTTGTGGCATAACCTTGACTACAGACTACTGTTCGGCTAGCGCCAGATGCCTGTGGCACATAGAACCATTAGCAGCACAGGCCCATCTGGACATAGGACTAGTGCAATCTCTTGGGGTCAGTAGCAACTACAAGGAATGACTGGAGCACATAAATCTCTTAGCAGAGTATTGGCACATAGATCAGTTAGCAGTGAAAACCTCAAAAGTCAAAAAATGGCACTTCCATCCTTTAGCAATTCCACTCTTCAATTACCATGGCTTCTTAGTTGATTGATGATGACGGTTCTGCTGCCTAGAGATTACTGTTATGAAGTAAGCTTTCAAAATACACCAATGCATTTTTAATTGTTGCTTCGCCACTTCATTGTGTACAGAATCTTCTTCGGTCACATCACTTTCATGTGAAGGGCCAGGATCGCTCTCTAATTGTACCGCCTCCATTTCTCCGGTTTTTTTTTTTTTTTTTTTTTTTTTTTTTTTTACTGGGTGTAATAAAATTAAGTTGCTCTAGGGACCGCATCTACCTTCTTTTGAAGTTAGCAGACAACTACACTAATATGTAGTGGCTCGTTTCGGCCCATTCAACATCTGTCCTTCAAGTCTAACGAATGAGTAACGGAGTTTATATTTCATGCCCGTCACAGCAAATTTGTGTTTATGGAGTCCCTATTCTAAATCGAACTTTTGACTTTCACTATACGTATTCGTTTCGGAATATCGTTTATAATTATTCCATTAACTATAAGTGGTAAACATTATGAAGACAATTAATAACATTTGTGAAATACAACTTTGTTTGTGGATAACATAATGATGTTCAAAGACGCCAGTTTTTCCATGACAAACTACTTTCAAATAACGTATTATATGCATAATTGTTGAAACTGATTTCCGGGAATTAGGGTAGGTGGGGGTAAGTGTATGCACTGGGGTAAGTGTATGCAGTCTAAAATCTTGGCTCCAAACAGTTATGTTTGTAGCTGTATGGCATTAGTAACTCGACAGCGATGTCAAACGGGGAAGCACGGACTCTGAGCGTCAGTCAGGCAGTGTTCGTGGCACGATGAGATACGTTCTGTTTTCAGCATTCTCACTATAGTTTTTAGGTAACTTCGTTCCCACTTTTTTTGCGTGATCTTTAAATTTCTTGTTCCGTGTTAATCTCATATTGAAGCCCTATGATGTTATTGTTCAGTAGAAAGTGTAATTAACCCAAAGCGAATACTCATAACTTTGTAGAAATTAAAGATGTAGGAAGTCGCAAAATGGGGCAAGTGTACGCTGCTTTCAAGGGGCAACTGTACGCATTCACGTAAGTGCATACACTTGCCCCTTGATCAGCAGTAAATACTGACAGTCTTTACCCTCTACTACTCCACGACCCTTCATGCCTTGTAACGGACATTGCTTTATTATTGTTTGTTTTTAATTCCAAGTAGACTTATAATTTTCTTTTTCTCTTATAGGAATTACGTCAGAAAAACCGAAAAGAAACCCCTGACTGATGAAAACTGTACGACAACTTCTTAGCAACAATTATTCTATCAGAAAAGCAGCAAGAACTGTTGGATTCATGAATCAACTTTGAGAAAACGACTTAAAATGGGTAAAGGTTCTAATTCGTTGGGGAGGTTTATGGTAGTTTTCACTCCTGAGAAGGAAAAAGAAATTGTGGAACACTGCAAAGATGACCTGAGCAGCTACAGTGCCTTATTAGATTGATAATTTTGTAAGATGTTCTCTATCATTTGCTTAAGTTTTTCTGGAAAGTTTGTTTTTCTCTTGGTGTATTATTTCATATTTGCTTATAAATGCTGTACTTTCAATGTCTATTATATAATAAAAGATGATACCTGTACAACATTATATCATCAACTTTACAAAATTAGACATTATTTCTGATATTTTTCTCTCGATGGGGCAAGTGTACATGTGTGAGTACACTTGCCCCACTCAATGGGGTAAGTGTACTCACTAACACTTCCTTCGAAACTTATAATTTATTCATAAACTGAAAAACATGTCATCATTTTGAGAAATCCATTTAGTAACCAAGAACATGCTTTAATTACAGTAAAATTTTCATATCTCTAGGTTCCTTCAGATTCTCCCTACAGGCCCTCATGCAAATTTTGCGTACACTTACCCCCACCTACCATATGTGTGTGTGTGTGTGTGTGTGTGTGTGTGTGTGTGTGTGTGTGTGTGTGTGTGTGTGTACATTTGAATTAATATTAAAAATGTTGCATTGCTGCAAGATTTGATTCGGCGACCTTCGGATTACGAACCCGAACGCTTACCGCTGCGCCATGCTGCTGTAAAAAATTATTAATCGTAGAGAGTATTTCACGATTTTTAACTGTCGATTTTTTTGACAATGACTAAGAAGTGCATCTTGGTGCTTTGCTAAATTACACCTGTGGCCATGAGCTTTTATTATATGCAGTATGAATCGAATCTGAATTTCATAATTGGCGGCCTCCCCTTGTCAGCCATGAAACGGGCGACAGTGCACCCGAACACCTCATAGCGGCTCGAGTTGTCAACTACCGCAGGGCATAAACAGCCACATTACATTAGTTACATACACACAGAAGACTTTCTTGATCGTCGTCTTATTTGACAGAACTTGGAAATGATTGGAAGAGGAAGTATATGTCCTATATACGGCAGTAATAACTATAAACAGCAAAGCGCTCGTAAATCATTTTTCAGATCTCAAAAAAATAAGAGATGTAAGTATGACAGCTTAAGCTGACAACAATTAGGCTTACTCAGATCATTTGCTTTTACACTCTGATTTACCTTCTTTTTTATAATTTGTTTATATCTGCAGCCAGTGGGTTATTCTTAGTCAAAGCACTGACTTAGATGAAATTTTTAAAAAGAACACTCCCAAGCATTTGAATGAAAGCTACAGAGTACCATAATGCCTCACTTTTCATATGCTGGATCAATATTGTACCTGTGTAACATGACATTAGTGAGTAGGCTACAGATATTACAAAACAGATGCATGAGATTAATATTGAATTGTGATATGTACACTAGAATAGAATATATGTTGGTAACATTAAATTGTCTGTCAAACAGTTCATCACACTACAAGCAATGATTTTTATCCATAAGATTAAATTAGGAATGTGTCCAGACTATTTAGGTAATAAACTAACTTTAGTGAAAGAGGTCCATAACTATAATACAAGAAGTAGCGTCAACTACTACTTGGAGTGTAAAAATTTAAAAAAATGGTCAAAACTGCATATTTTTCAAACGTATTAGCCAGTACTACAGTTTACCAAAAGAACTAAAAGACTGTCACTCATTGGCTTTATTCAAAAAAAGGCAGAAGAAATATATAGGTCTACAGCAGAGAAACCTGTGATATATATAATGTGTAAATTTATAATACTGTACGTGTTTAAATATAATGTATAAACCTGTAATGCTGAAACACACAATAGTAAATCAATGTAGTTGTATTTCAATAAGTTTATGTAAAACATAACTCTACATACTGAACCAACGTTTGAAGCCGTATATTCAACCCCACATATCCTCAGAACAAGCAGGTTTTGTTGAAGGGAAAGGAACTCGTGAACAGATTCTCAACGTAAGACAAATAATAGAAAAATCATGAGAGTTCTGTGTTCCTATTTTCATCTCCTTCCTTGACTATAGGAAAGCCTTTGACTGTGTTGTCTAGGAAAAGTTGTGGCAGGTACTTGCAGAGATCGGTGTCCCTCCCCACTTAACAGCATTGATCAAACACCTGTACAATGATCACTCCGCAGTTGTAAAGGCAACTGCTGGCACGTCTGATTCCTTCAGAGTTTCAAAAGGTGTGAGACAGGGTTGTGTTCTATCCCCACAACTGTACAACATCTATGCAGAACACGTCATTAGGAAAGCTCTTGATGGTTGGACCAAAGGCATCTCAATTGGCGGAAGTACTGTCAACAACCTCCGTTTTGCTGACGACATGGTACTTCTAGCCAACAGCAAAGATGAACTTGCTGAACTACTAACTAGAATAAAAGACATTAGTCTAGCATATGGACTCGACATCAACCTCAGTAAGTCCAAACTCATGTTAATTGATCGAGAACAACAGATCCAGCTCACAGGTTAATTAAAGGAACTGGAAGTCATGCAGTCCTTCACCTATCTTGGGTCAACCATCTGCAGCACAGGTAGTTGTGAAGAGGAGATAAGAAGGCGGATCACGCTAGGACGAGTGGCTATGAGCAGAGCAGAGCAATAACAACTAGCACAAAGATCCAGCTAGTTGAAACACTCGTGTTTTCTTTCTTCTTTTATGGCTGTGAATCATGGACACTAAAGGCAAGAGACAAACAACGCATTGATGCATTTGAGCTTTGGGCTGGCGTAGGATGCTATGAATAAAATGGACCGAAAGAAGAACAAATGTGTCGATTATTGAACAACTGAACATCTCCAGGCGCCTTTCTTCTCCAGTTCTTTAGCCATATTATGAGAAGAAACGGAGAAAACTTAGAAAAAATGATCTTACAAGGAAAGATCGAAGGCACAAGACCAAGAGGAAGAGCAGCGAGCAGATGGATAGACCAAATCAAGAAAATCTCCGGTCTACCTCTTTAGCAGGCACTGAGAGAAGCTGACAACCGTCCGGGATGGAGATGCTTGGTTCATGGGGTCACAACGCTCAGCAATGAGCACAACGACTTATGATGATGATGTAAAACTCAGCCTGAGTGCTGAAACGAACCAAACTAAATAAACAAGAAAAGTAGTGGTATGAATATTACGAACTCGGATGGAAAACCAGTACTAAGCAAAGATGGGAAAGCTGAAAGGTGGAAGGAATATATAGAAGGTCTGTACAAAGGAATGAACTTGAAAGCAGTATTCTAGAAATGGAAAATGATGTGGAGCAGGATGAGAGAGGTGATACTATACTGCGAGAAGAATTTGACAGAGCACTAAAAGATCTGAGTAGAAACAAGGCCCCTGGAATAGATGACATCCCGTCTGAACTACTGGTATCGTTAGGAGAGCCAGTCATGAAGAAATTGTTTCACCTAGTACGCAAGATATACGAGACAGGGGCAATACCCTCCTACTTAAAGAAGAATATAGTTATTCCAATTCCAAAGAAAGCAAGTGCAGACAAATGTGAAAATTACGGAACTATCAGTTTAATAAGTCATGGGTGGAAAATACTGACACGAATAATTTACAGACGAATGGAAAAACTGGTGGAATCCGACCTTGGGGATGATCAGTTTGGATTTAGGATAAATGTTGGAACACGGGAGGCAATACTTACATTACGACTTATCTTAGAAGATAGGCTAAGGAGGATGTGATCATCAGGAAAGACAACACTGGCATTCTACGGATCGGAGGGTCCATTGTTAGATCCCTTAATCGGGTAGGGAAGCTAGAAAATTTAAAAAGGGAAATGGATAGGTTGAAGTTAGAAATAGTGGGGATTAGTGAAGTTCGGTGGAAAGAGGAACAAGATTTCTGATCAGGCGAGTACAGGATTATAAATACAAAATCAGTTGGGGGTATTACAGGAGTAGGATTGATAATGAATAAGAAAATAGGAATGCGGGTAAACTACTATGAGCAACACAGTGATCGCATTATCGTAGTCAAGATAGATATGAAGCCAACACCGACAACAGTAGTACAGGTTTATATGCCAACTAGCTCTGCAGATGATGAGGAGATAGAAGAAATATATGAGGAGCTAAAGGAAATTATTCAGACAATTAAGGAAGAGGAAAACTTAATTGTTATGGGAGACTGGAATTCGGTAGTAGGACAAGGAAGGGAAGGGAAGATAGTAGGTGAATATCGTCTGGGAAAAAGGAATGAAAGAGGAAGCCGCCTGTTAGAATTTTGCATGGAACATAATTTAGTTATAACAAACACCTGGTTTAAAAATCACAAAAGAAGGTTGTATATGTGGAAGAGATCAGGAGACACCAGGAGATACCAGATAGATTTTATAATGGTAAGACATAGATCTCTGAACCAGGTTTTAAACTGTAAGACATAACCAGGGGCAGATATAGACTCTGACCATAACTTGTTGGTTATGAACTGTAGGTTGAAACTGAAGAAACTACAAAAAGGTAGAAAAATAAGGAGATGGGACCTGGATAAATTGAAGGAACCTGAAGTTCTTAAGAATTTCAGAGGGAGCTTTAGGCAACAATTGAAAGAAACGGGGGAAAATAAAACAGTGGAGGAAGAATGGGTAGCATTGAGAGATGAAATAGTGAAGGTAGCAGAGGAAAAAATAGGTAGGAAGGCAAGACCTACAAAAAATCCTTGGATATCACAGGAGATACTAAATTTAAACGATAAATGGAGAAAATATAAAAAATGCAGTAAATGAAACAGGCAAAATGGAGTACAGACGACTAAGAAATGAGATTGACGGGAAGTGCAAAATGGCTAAGCAGGAGTGGTTAGAAGCCAATTACAAATCTTTAGAACAATGTATAAGAAGGGGAAAAGAAGATACTGCCTACAGGAAAATAAAAGACATTTGGGGACAAGAAAAACAGCTCTACGAATATCAAGAATTCCGATGGAAAACCAGTTCTCAGCAAAGAAAGGAAAGCTGAAAGGCGGAAAGAGTACATAGAGGAGCTCTACAAAGGAAATGAACTTGGAGACAATGTTGTACGAAGGGGAGAGGAAGTAGATAAAGATGAAATAGAAGATACTATACTGAGAGATGAATTTGACAGAGCCCTGAAAGACCTAGGTTGGAACAAAGCCCCGGGATAAGATGACATTCCCTCAGAGATACTAAAGTCTCTGGGAGAGCCAGCCATAACAAAACTATTTCACCTGGTGTGTAAGATGTATGAGACAGGTGAAATACCCTCAGACTTTAAGCAAAATGTAAAATTCCAAAGAAATCAGACGCAGACAGGTGTGAAAATTACAGAACCATCAGTTTGATAAGTCATGGTTGCAAAATTTTAACACGAATTATCTACAGGAGAATGGAAAAGCTGGTAGAAGCTGACCTCAGGGAAAATCAGTTTTGATTCAGGAGTAACGTTGGAACCAGGGAGGCAATACTCACTTTACGACTTATCTTAGAAGGTGGAAAGAGTATATAGAGGGGCTCTACAAAGGAAATGAACTTCGAGACAATATTGTAGGAAGGGATGAGGATGTAGATGAAGATGAAATAGGAGATACTATACTAAGAGAAGAATTTGACAGAGCCCTGAAAGACCTAAGTCGAAACAAGGCCCCTGGAGTAGATGATATTCCCTCAGAGCTACTGAAGTCTCTGGGAGAAGCAGCCATGACAAAATTGTTTCACCTGGTGTGTAAGATGTATGAGACAGGTGAAGTATCCGCAGACTTTAAGAAAAATGTTATAATCCCCATCCCAAAGAAAGCAGGTGCAGACAGGTGTGAAAAGTACAGAACCATCAGTTTCATAAGTCATGGTTGCAAATTTTAACACGAATTATTTACAGAAGGCTTGAAAAGCTGGTAGAAGCCGACCTCAGGGAAGATCAGTTTGGGTTCAGCAGAAATGTAAGAACACCGGAGGCAATACTCACTTTATGGCTTACCCTAGAAGATAGATTAAGGAAAAGGAAACCTACATTTCTAGCTTTTGTAGATTTGGAGAAGGCTTTTGACAATGTTGATTGGAATAAACTCTTTCAAGTTCTGAAGCAAGCAGGAGTAAAATATAGGGAGTGTAAGGTTATTTACAACTTGTACAAAAACCAGACAGTGGTTATCAGAGTTGAAGGGCATGAATGGGATGGATCAGGAGGAATGGGAGTAAGACAGGGTTGTAGCCTTTCTCCAATGTTATTCAATTTGTACATTGAGCAAGCTATAAAGGAAAGCAAGGAGAAATTTGGTGAAGGAATTAAAGTTCAGGAGGTAGAATTAAAAACATTGCGTTTTGCCGACGACATAGTAATTCTGTCAGATACAGCAAAGGGCCTGGAACTGCAATTAAACGGAATGGACAGTGTGCTGAAAGGTGCATATAAGATGAACATTAACAAGAGCAAAACTAGGGTAATGGAGTGCAGTCTAAGAAAATCAGGTGATGCTGAAGGAATTAGATTAGGTAACGAAGCAATAAGGGAGGTAGATAAGTTTTGTTACTTGAGCAGTAAAATAACAAATGATGGTCGCAGTGCAGAGGATATAAAATGCAGATTGGCAATGGGTAGAAAATCGTTCTTCAAAAAAGAGAACTTTGTTAACAACAAATATTGATTTAAGCCTAAGGAAGTCCTTGCTGAAGGCATTTGTATGGAGTGTTGCCTTGTAGGGGAGTGAAACATGGACGGTAAACATTGCGGACAGGAAGAGGATTGAGGCTTTTGAAATATGGTGCTACAGAAGAATGCGGAGGATTAGGTGGGTGGATCACGTAACTAATGAGGAGGTACTGAACATAATTGTGGAGAAAAGAAATTTCTGGCATACCTTGACTAAAAGAAGGGATAGATTGGTAGGGCACATTCTTAGACATCAAGGAATTGTGAATTTAGCGTTGGAGGGAAGTGTGTGGGGTAAAAACCGCAGAGGAAGACCAAGAGATGGATACAGTAAGCAGATTCAGACGGATGTAGGTTGCTGTTCTTATGTGGAGATGAAGAGGCTTGCTCAGGATAGGGTATTGTGGGGAGCTGCATCAAACCAGTCTCCAGACTGAAGACCACAACAACAACAACAGGCTAAGGAAAGGTAAACGAACGTTTTTAGCGTTTGTCATTTGGAGAAAGCTTTTAACAATGTCGACTGTGCGACATCCCTCTACCTTTTTGTTCTTCCTGCAAATGATATCTATTTGTCCTCTACATAGATATAGGATTGGACAATTAAGTGTCTGCTGGATGGCTGTTATGGAGTCCACTCAGTTAATGTTAAACACACGTCAAATAAAACCTTGTAATTATCTTTTATCTTGGACAGTTGCAATGCTTGCTATGACTACCTTTGTTGTGTAACATTAGCTGTTTTGTTATTTCGCTGTAAATATTTTCCAGGTAATATTTGTTGAAATGAAAACGTGTAGCAGAGTTTATACTTTTCTTTTTATTAACTATTACTGCACTTCTTCTCTTGCACAAACTTTCACATATATAGATAACACAATATCAGATACCGTACATGGCCTCAGTGTGTCACTGCAAGTGTCCTGAGAAAGTGAGAGTGCCTGAGAGTTCGATGCTTCTATTCCAAATCTGAGGTTCACAAGTATGTCTTTATCCACTTAAAATTTTAAAGCAAGGTAAATGTTATTTACATATTATGTAAAGGTAGTAAACAATATACATATTTCATTTCTTTAATTTAATGGTGTTTGTGTTTTGTTAGTTATTTTAAAATAGTTTTAAAATGTACGTCTAACAAAGTAGTTATCATGACTTCGAAAAATGGTGTCTGTTTGTTTACTTCGAGTATATTAAATGTTTTGACAGATCTGTTATGAATTTAATTTTGTTTGTGCGTGTTATTAAATGATTTCTTATTTTTGTGAACATATTTTGGTGTATCTGTTTCGTTCATCAGTGACCAAAGTTTACATGAATTTGGAAAGTCCCGTTATATTTATTAAATCGGCAATTAATGGCAAGATTCAGTGTTATTGAGTGTAAAAACATAATATTCGTTGTCAGTGAGTGATAAAGTTTCATGTGTGCTAATGGGTTTCGCTGTTCTAATTTTATTTATACTTTCAAATTATTGCAACATGTGTCACCCAACACTACTTGCTTCTACTTCTATTTATTAACAGAAAAAGGGTGTGTAACTTTTTGTTATTATACAGGAAAATATATTTTGGCTTACTATTATGTACTTAATGCTGTATTATAGTTAATCAATTTTTCGAGTTAGGGTAAAATTATGGATGGTCAGCTTATGTATTGTTATTCTGGCATTTAGGTGTAATTACAATCAATTAGAATGCATTATATAGTTTTTTAACTAATGCTGTCTCCCAAAGGTAACACTTATTGGGATAATTTCATAAAGATATTGGGTCTGATACTAATGGGTAGTGATATAGGGCGTTCATATATATAAATGTTTCAACTGGAATACACTGTTTCAAGTTTTGAAGGTAGCAGGGGTAAAATAGAGGGAGTGAAAAGTTATATTCAACCTATACAAAAACCAAACAGCAGTTATTAGAGTCGAAGGGTATGAAAGGGACACAGAGGTTGGGAAGGGAGTAAGACAGGGTTGTAGCCTTTCGCCATTGTTGTTCAATCTGTACATTGAGCAAGTAGTAAAGGAATGCAAGGAGAAATTTCGAGAGGGAATTAAAATTTTGCAGTTTGCTGATGACATAGTAATCCTGTCAGAGACCGCAAAGGATCTGGAAGAGCAATTGAATGGAATGGACAGTGTCTTGAAAAGAGGTTATAAGATGAACATCAACAAGAGTAAAACAAGGATAATGGAATGTAGCGTCAGAAAATCAGGGGAAGCTGATCGAATTTAATTTGGTAATGAGGCAATAAAAGTGGTAGACGAGTTTTGATACTTGGGTAGCAAGATAACTTCTGATGGCCGAAGTAAAGAAGATATAAAATGCAGAATGGCTATGGGAAGAAAAGCGTTTCTGAAGAAGCGAAACTTGTTGGCATCCAATATTAGTTTAAATGTTAGGAAGTCCTTTCTGAAGGCATTTGTCTGGAGTGTAGCACTGTATGGAAGTGAAGCATGGACAATAAGGAGTTCAGACAAAAAGAAGATGAAGCTTTTGAAATGTGGTGCTACAGACGAATGATGAAAACTAGATGGGTAGATCATGTAACTAATGAAGAGGTGCTCAACAGAATTGGTGAGAAACGGAATTTCTGGCGTATTCTGACTAAGAGAATTGATAGGTTGGTGGGACACATCCTGAGACATCAAGAAGTCGTCAACTAATCAATAGAAGGAAGTTTGTGGGGTAAAAATCGTAGAGGGAGACCGAGGAATGAATACAGTAAGCAGATTCAAAGGGATGTAGGTTGCCGAAAGTATTCTCAGATGAAGAGACTTGCACAGGACAGGTTACTGTGGAGAGCTGCACCAAACCAGTCTGCGTACTGAAGACCACAACAACAACAACAGCCTCATGTTAAGCCGGGTCCACACGCTACCAGCTGTCTGCGCAAATGTCTGCGCACACCTCACAAATCGTTGCGTGTGGACAGCACATTTGCGCAGATATGAGATGTGCGCAAACCTGGAAGTTGGAGTTGGAGGTTTGAGCAAAATTGCTCAAATCTGTGGGTTCAAATCACATCTGCGCAGACAAGTTGGAACGTGTGGACAGGAGATCACTGCAAATCTGTCTCAGTGTATACTTTTTGTGTGTTTGATAGTGGATGAAAATGGCTGAGAACTGAAAATTCCGACTAGTAAACAAAATTAGCCGCATCTTATTGGCCACATATATAATATAAAGTGAAGTAGGCGTGCAGTGTTTCAAACATGTCTAAAACTTTGACAATTTTATTTGTATCTTGTTAGAAGGTAGGCCTACTTTACTTGCCTCACGAAATCATTCTTCTGGGCAGCGTAAATAGCTTCACAAATGATCGGGATGATTTAAGTCAATGCTTGTTTAGAAATTGCTGTTGAAAAATCGAGGTCTTTGTAGTTCCTTCCTGTGGCCAGGAATCTTAATGTAACTGTCAGCCAATGATGTGGAGAAATACATCTCCTCATAGAAGTGTCTTTATGTATTATGCAAGGAGTTACCAGTGTCAAAAGATAATTATAAGTTTCCACATCCATTCGCAAATAATTACGCCAGTCATCGGGTTTGCACTCCAACTCACGATGTAGAATCACATGTGACAACTGCCTTCTTTTAAGTATCCAACGTCGAGAGCATTTCTGTTTATTGCAGTTTGTTTGCACTTTTTTTTTGACACATTGCAAATAGTGTCCGTAAAAATATTTCCTCCGTCACTGACAAGATAAACTTCGTAAAAAAGCTTATCTGATTCGTTTGCCAGTCAGATTGCAGTCTGTACTACCGAGGTTCTTATTTCGCCGAAAGATGTCGGGCGCGAGAATTTGCAGCGATGTGAACACCCGTCCACACGCAACGATTGGTGTGCGCAGACATTTGCACAGACGTTTGCGCAGACAGATCGTAGCGTGTGGACCTGGCTTTACGGTAACTAACTCACAAATTCGCCTAAATTCTCATGAAATGTTGCGTAATGTATCGGATTAAAACTTATGTATTGTATTATTTTCAGTTCGAATTCTACCCAAATAATCTGTACAGAACCGTTTGCTTTATTTTATTTTAACCCTACACCTTCAATGAATTATCATCTAACATAATTTCTTAAATGGGGCTACAATCTAAACCCTGTGTTGTAAATGCAGTACACGGGGAAATAAAATTCGGAGTAGCGGACCTGAAGCCAGGTACAGGCTACAAGTTGTGTCAACAGATGGCACTGCTGACAGTGTCACCTGGCAAACGCACGTAAATGCATCGGAGTTTCGGCTATTATCTTTATAATCTATTTGGCACTACTGTCCCTAGACGCCTGTGGTATTTAGGAGCTCTATTTATTCCAAGTGGTGTGAGCAGGACGCTACCACAATAACATTTGTGGTGACTAGTGTGTATTCAATTGTCTGGTCTGTATTTGTCCACAAAAGTATGTTATATCAAATATGTACTCGACAGTCATTTCAATGTATGAAAGTTAACAGGGCAAGAATCACAGAGTGCTTTAATTTGAAAACCTATTTCCTTGGCTCCACAATAAGGCGAACTGGCTTCAATCGACAGTTAAGCTTTGTGTAGTAGCGCCATCTCTCCCTATTTTAACCTTCTTGTTTACACCGGAGTAAATGTAGCGAACGAGCATCAGCGACCAGAGGATTCTCTTTGGTGTGAATGGTCCATGAGCAATGTTCGTTTGGCATTCAGAAGTGTTCGCTTGTGATCCATCGGTAGTCGGGGTAAAATTTTACGACGCTTCTCACCGGGCTCCAGTTGTTATGTTGGCATCAGATGAAGAATTGCGTTAGAGTAAATGTTATTGCTGCTCGTTTCATTCGCAGCAAAATTAATACTGTTCCTGCTCTATGGTTGACAGGTTTTTGTATGTACACTTGTCCGTTCAGAAAAAAATAATTACCGTTTTAATTGAAGTTGTTACGAAAAGACATTTATTGGTCATCTGAGTTGCTGTCTTTACCACTGGTGCCAACAGAACCACTGCAACTCGGCGAGAAGCGTCGTACAATTTAAAAGTTTTCGTTCTTGGAGCGAATCATCAAAGGGAAGATCGCGTTCTCTCCTCTTCGGCGCTCGCGTGATGTAAAAGACACAGAAAGCATTCGCCGGCGTCAATTCTTTATGTACACGAAGTTTGGTTTTAGCTTGTGGAGAAATATGGAGTTGAGTGATGAATATGTTTCATTACTCATAGAAGAATACAGGTTGCGGAGGTGTTTGTGGGAGCCAAAAGACCCACATTTTAAAATTTTAATTAAAAAAACATATGCGCGGAACGCAATCGGCGTGATACGATGCATTCCGCCTGAAGAGGCGAATAATATGATTTTTTTGCTTGCGTCTTTTCGACAACAAAGCATCTCTCTTAGTACACACCTTCAGATCACGTGTGTAGCCAAGAATGGGCATCTTATGACTATAACTAAAAGTACATTTATCGTTGAACTTGTTAATTTTACGTGTCTGCTAGTGTTGGCAAAGACTGTTGAATGGCCTTTTCAAACGCAATCACATTATGTGAGGGAATAATCCAAGCATACACTATATAATTAATGCTTTTACTACCCTATAGAAAGTTGCGTTGCCAGCATTGGCGCACAACGCGGCCGTAAGAAAAGTGTAATCACGTTGAAAATTACGATTTCTGTGAAGGAGGCATTTACTACTAATTTGTTGTACCGATTAGGTTAATTAAATTTATTCCTATCCTTGATATAATCTTGTGCTTCACATATTGCGCTGCAGACTTCAGAAACTATCTGCAAATAGCCGCAATGGAGATGTGAAATTAACACTTTAGACTAGCGTAGCTGTCTCCAGTTGGTAAGAACTGAAGCGCAAGTACAAGTATGTTTGTAGCCGAGATTGCTCGTCTGTAGTTGGTATCCTGCTTGGAAATCTTACTCTCAATTTTACTCAGCAGCCAGTGAAAATCATCCTTAGACATACGAGTAAAATTTTGGAATAGACCCAATGAGGTTGGTAGCAGCAATTCTGTCACTAGTGTCTTACCACCACGTAATTGCCGTTTTTAAAAAATTCAGACACCCATATTCTTCTATTTCTTCGCTGCTATGCTTTCGCCTTTTGTATTTGTACTACTAACAGCGCAGCTGTCATACAAAATAATCCTGTCTGGATATCGTTTTATTTTATTATTATTATTATGGTTTTTTTTCCCCCATTGCAGCTACTAGTAATTCACTGTGTTCTTGCAGACGAAATTCGAAGTACAGACGACGACAACTTTAGCGCCAAAAAACAAAAACGCAGCTTTCGCACGCACTATGCTCGTTTGACAGGGTTCTCTACTGATCGTCTAGTGTATAAATGCCTGTTCGTCAGTACAAACGAACGGTAGTGAACACAAGCGAATGTTTCTAGCGAATGCTCGTTCGCTGCGTTCGTTCCGGCGTAAACATACCTTTGAAGTTCGAAGAGGTCCGTCACCTATTCCGGCACGTAGCGTCATCGTCGCAGCGCATGCACAGTAGTGCCTGCATTGCTGCTGTAAGATCTGCATCCATGCAGCTGTCCGAATAAACCTCCGCGCTGTGGAGCCGTATATGCGTGTCACACCATAGACAAAAGTCTTTCTCACTCCACCAATCATTATCTCTGTGTTTATTACTTTGTTTACATTTATCTTTGGATGCCAGTGATAGTCTTCTTTTAGTTCTATGGTGTACTGTACGTGATACATTAGGTTTGATTGTCAACTAATCGAAGACGATGGCTAAAGGAAATGTTGGAAGTGTAGTAACAGATCCAGCAAGAGAAAAGGCGCTACATGACTACCGAAAGAAATTGCTTGAGCACAAAGAAGTTGAAGGTCGTCTAAAGGAAAGTAAGTACGATTAAACTATATTGCTGATTCACTGTTGCTTCCAAACATAATTTGATGTTTAACGGCACCGTAAAATACTATTAATTACTTTCATACAGTTGTTGTAAATTTAATTTTACAGTGAGAGAACAGTTGAAGGAGCTGACGAAACAGTATGACAAGTCGGAAAATGATCTGAAAGCATTACAGAGTGTTGGACAGGTAGGCAAATTACTTTTGTTATTATACAATGTTGGTGTTATGTTACCTTAATTAATTTGTGTATTAATACCATGTTGTCATATAGTATTGTCAGTGAAAGGCTTGACATTGATGTAAATTACGTGCCGCCTATATTGAAACAGTCTTACCTGTAGTTTTACCTGTTAGCAGTAGTGGTATCGTATAAGTGTATCTTTCTCGTTTGTGACAAAGGAACTATTTTCTTGAAAAGTCATCAGTGACGCCTTCTCTACGTTATTTCGTGGTTTACATAATGACTTTATTTGCTTATATTTCGAAATAGCTCACAAACCGTCGTATTTGATTTATTCAGCTGCCAGTTTTTGGTGAACCATTCATTTAAACTAAGCCACGCTTATTGTCTTGTTTCACAAAACTTTATTTTGCACGACCTAGGTTTCGGGTTATTAACCAATTTCCTGGTAGGCCTACCTTGCTTATTCCAAAATTTACAAGGTAAACCATTATATTCCTACATTTGTATTTCGATACTGGCTAGTACAACTATTTAATAATTAAAAATCAAGTACATTTGTATTTTAGATTCATTGGAATACGTTTTATAAATAGCCTAATGATTTTAATACTAACTTAATTGTAGTATTCATGTTTTATATTCTTGAATGTGAAACATCGGTGAATAAATTTTCAAACATTATGGTAGTCATGTCAAACACAGCATGTCTGCCACAGCATCCAGAGATTGTGTGTGTACACCTTACCGACGAAGGCGTAAATGGACAAAACCTCTATTGTTGTGCCTTTCTGCGGCTCATTGGACGTCTCTGTGATAAGTAAGCAACCTATCGCTCTAAAAAACAAGCAGCTCGCTCTGATACGTCACAGTGTGACGCGCAGTCACTGCCAGCTTCGCCATGCTACGACACATATGTACAGCACGAAATGGATTGTGGAATCGTGTTTGATCAGATAATATTCGACAGATAGGTTTGCTGTATTTACTATCGTATCTGTTCCAAACATGTGTGGCCTGTTTTATTATTGTGTGGATCAAAATTGGCATAACTGAAGACCTGGATACCCCCTTTCGGCTTTGACCCATGGCGGCAATGACATATATACTCGTATCCAATATGGTGACCGAAACAATCTATCAAACGACCGAAAAAAAGAGAGAGCGAACACCCATGTAAACACGTGAAATTTACCTAAAAAACCAATAACATTATCCTATTGTCATCAGTTTAATACCTGGGAGTCTATGTAACATCAGGACATGTCTTATCTACAACCACATGAAGTCCTGTTGGTAAAGGTGCAGTTTGTCTGCAAATAGAGGTTAATGCGTAGATGTTGGTAACGGTGCGATGAATGACGCAGGTGAATGTGACCAATCTGATTCTGCGTTTTGTTTGTTGTGATTTTGGCATTTCTTCACATGATTTTTCATTCAGATTTAATAATTTCTTGCAGTGTAAATTCAATTAAGTGTTTCCCTCTCAAGTGATACAACTGACAATTTTTCCAGTGAATTGCAATACGTAAATAAGGAACGTTATTAAAATTAGTGTTCACTTCCCTAAGAAAAAAACAGATGTTGGTTAATTTGGAAGAATCCGTGTATCTCGAAGTTCCTATTCCGAACCAGAGATTCGGGCGCTGCGCGCCCTCACATACTAAGAAAAAAATTTCTTGTTTAACCTATACCTAACCATCTGAAGGCTACGCTACAGATCACTTTTTTAAATGAAAGGATGATTCCAACACACTTTCAGACTACTCTTTAACACACTATTGATAACTTCAAAAACAGGCCAGCGCAACCTTAAGGTTAGGTACGTAGGTTACACAAGAAGTTTTGTCTTGTAGTAGTGCCTGAATATCCGGTTCAGAACCGCTAAGTATAAGTAATTAGGCTCATAAAGGCTGCGAAAGTCATGCAATCACCGCAACTAAAATCGTTGGTGAAAATAATTTTGACTACGTAGTACGCTCAATCTCCATTACAGAATGTAAATATAAATCCCACATTTATTGCAATGCAATATGTTGATCTAAAGATCTTTACATCCACTATGCCGATTTGTTTACAAACCATAAAGAGAAAGCTATTTGTTATTGGCTGCGCTAACACAACTGCTGATTGGCTCAGGCACCATTGCCAACGTCCAAACATGATAGAATGGCTGGCCAGTACTTACCTTTGTGCTGTACCGCCGATAGTAACACAAATGAAGAAATGGAAAAAAAAAGGGGACGAAAAGGACGAGCTTTCGGAACAAAGTTCCTTCATCAGGTGGGAGAGAAGGGAAGAAGAAAGGATGGGAACGGAAAGGAAAGGTAATTCACCACCTTCATGACCTAGGTCGTGAATTACCTTTCCCTTCCGTTCCAATACTTTCTTCTTCCCTTCTCTCCCACCTGATGAAGGAACTGTGTTCCGAAAGCTCGTCCTTTTTGTCCCCTTTTTTCTGTTTCTTCATTTGTTACTATCGGCGGTACAGCACAAAGGTAAGTACTGGCCAGCCATTCTATCTCTTGTGATCAATATTTATCATCTCTGAGGAGAATTTTCATCATTAATCAAAAGTTTTATCACAGTCAGATGAACAGTATGACAGCAAAGAAAAAAAAGAAACTGAAAAAAAATTCATCCATGTGTTCCTGAAACCAGCTTAGAAACTACAAACAAGCAAACAAATAAGTGTCATGAATATTCAATTCGGACTGTAATATAAATAATAAAATAGTGCCAAAAACAGTGTTTATTGTAATGTTTATTGATACACAACATTGATTTTTGGATTTCTGGTGCATAAATAATGTTGAATATGTTTGTAATGGGAACATGTGACATGCAATTGGACATGTGAAAACCATGGATTGATGGCACAAACATGACTGTCAATTTGGCTTAGCCATTGGCACAGCACTATCCAGGGGCATAAGTGTGTTTTTTTTTTTTTTTTTTTTTTTTTACAAAACCTTTCCCATGAAAATATATGTACATGAGCAAACTTGCTTTGTACTTTAATCAAGATCATCATAAAATGTAGAAAAGTACCTTCGGCCATGAAACCTTACAAAATTTTATATCTCCCGTGACCTGCCTCCCGGTTTTAAGATGAAGTGTGCAAAAATGCATCAATATTGGAACAAAGCTATAGATTTGTATGCAACAGAAAAACCCTATCACATTGAAACAAACAATTTGTTTTAATTTTCCTATTTTCTGGTACATTTCCCAAACATTATTTCATGCACGTGAAAGGCTATGCTCACATTACAACTTATCTTAGAAGATAAGTTAAGAAAAGGCAAACCTAGCTTTTTACCATTTGTAGATCTGGAGAATTATTTTCACATTGTTGACTGGAATACACTTTCAAATTCTGATGGTAGCATGGTAAAATACAGGAAGTGAAGAGTTATATTCAACTTGTACAAAAACCAGACAGTCAATGTCACTTGTTACAGTTGAAGATCATGAAAGGGTCTCAGTAGTTGGGAAGGGAGTAAGGCAGGGTTGTTCAATCTGTACATTGAGCTTGCTGTGAAGGAATGTGGAGAGGTAATTAAAGTTCAGGGAGAAGATATAAAAACTTTTCTGTTTGCCGGTGACATAGTAATTCTGTCAGAGATAGCAAAGGATGTGGAAGAGCAATTGAACAGAATGGGCAGTGTCTTGAAAGAAGGGTATAAGACGAACATTAACAAGAGTAAAACCAGGATAATGGAATGTAGTATCAGAAAATGAAGCAATGCTGAAGGAATTAGATTAGGCAATGAGACAATAAAAGTAGTATATGCGTTATTTGGTAGAAAGATAACTTCTAATGGTCAAAGTAAAGAAGATATAAAATGCAGATTTTCTAGGGAAAAGTGTTTCTCAAGAAGCGAAATTTGTTGATACTGAATATTAATTTAAATGTTAGGAAGTGCTTTTTGAAAGTATTTGTCTTGAGTGTAGCATTGTGTGGGAGTGAAATGTGGACTATAAGGAGTCAGACAAAAAGATTATAGGCGCTTTTGAAATGTGGTGCCACAGGATAATCATGTCATTAGATGGGTAGATCATGTAACCAGTGAGGTGATGCTCAACAGAATTGAGGAGAAAAGGAGTTTCTGGCATATCCTGACTAATAGAAGGGATAGGTTGGTGGGTCACATTGTGAGACATGTCAACTTGGCATTAGAAGGAAGTGTGTGGGGTATAAATCATAGAGGTAGACGGAGGGACAAATACATCAAGCAGCTTCAAAAGGATGTAGGTTGCCATTCTTATTCTAAGGTGAAGAGACTTGCACACCTATTGTAGAGATCTGCTTCAAACCAGTCTGCGAACTGAACACGACGACAACAACACGCATAAATCACAAACTTGACAAAGAACTGTCTGCATTCTTACCTTGAAGTGCCTACCATGAGTGGAGATGGATGAACAGCTGATTTGTGCAGCTAATAGCGATACTACAGTTTCAAATATTGGATTTTAACGTAAAATTTGTATTGTGAACTCCCCATAATAAATTTTAGCCCAGTGTACTTTTTATACATTTTTTTTTTTTTTTTTTGCTTGCAGTTTTAAGGCTGGATCATGAACAGATTAAAAATAGTATAACATTTTAATTACACTTTACAAGTCAATGTTAATTGTGTTCTAACAAATGGTGATCCTGTGAATATTGACAGCAGACTGATGATTCTGTTGTCCATAGGAGCATGTAAAGACTGACGTATGAGTAGTTTATGAACTCTGCTAGTTAAATTATTATTTATAAAGATGCAAAAGAGCCATTCCCTATCAAATCAAAACACTTAAAATTTTCACTGATCATATTACATTTTGCTACTCATACTTCACACCGAAACTAAGGTAAATAATATTTTTTTAAATATACCTTACACATTTTCTCAATTATAACTATGTAAAATTTCCAAATGCTTGTTGGAAAAGCATGCACACTTTAAAAATAGCTCTAGAAACTAATTGAGTTTCGGCCAATGCCGAGGTCCAAGTTTAGTACGGACCTCACAGAGCAGGGACGGCTGAGGCAGGCAGGGGCTGGCCAATGGTTGAGGGAGTGGGTGGGGGGGTGAGAGGGCTGGGGGCAACTGGGATGGATGTAGCAGCGACTGCGGGCAGTTGGGTGTGGTTGTTATAAATGGTGTCTGCCAACTCGGTCGCATAGTCTACTGCTTTAACGGTCACACTACGAAATCTAGACCCTGATGCTGTGAACCACACTCTTGCAGTGATAAACAGCAACTGTCTGATTGGAGAGCTGCCTTTTCTATCCGGGTGCCAGCAGTCGCGCGCATTATTTGGTGTGTCGTACGCCCTGACATTACAACTCTTCTCCCCCTCAGGGGGAGAGGTACATGGGCGCCGACCGGAGCCAGGCAACATCCATTGACATTTCTTCAGTAGTAGCGGCATTGGAGTCGTCAGCCAAGTGGCACTTAGCAGTACGGTCGATACTAATTGGAACGTGGTGGACGAAGGCAGCTTGTCCACGGAGGGATACAACCAGCAATGATGGACGAGCTTAGGGCATGGGAGTGTCTCAATATCGGAGAGGGCAGAGCCCCCATCTCTGATGATGGGGCCAGCCCTTGGGTCACCGTGGAGCCGGCCTGTCTGTGCAAGGCGTCATCCCTGTTGTCACTCTGGAGCCAGAGACAGCTTCCCTGGGTGTGGAGGTGCCCCTACTGGTCACAGGCATCGCCAAAGGCATAGATGGTGTCACGAGGGAGGGCGATGCTGCCCTGTCTGGCAAGTCCGGGGTTCCCGTGCAGGGTACCGGACAAGAACCCCCTGGCATTGGAGGAGGCGTCGAAGAGGCTGCTGGTAAAAAGAGGAGCAGTGATGACTGGTGGCAGAGATGAAAAGTGCAGCGGAGGTGGTAGTGACAGTCTGTTGTGGAGGTGGCTCGGCTGCAGCCCAGGGGTGTTACTGATACCAATGTTGACATACCACGCCCCCGGCATGTGGAGAACAAATCAGATGTGATGGCCCTGGCAGGCTGTGACGATACTCAACAGCCAGTGGAGGCTGCGGTCGAAACCCACGTGCCCAGACAGCAGAGCCCGGGGAGTAACGGTTTGGCGGACGTGCAAGATTTCTACAGGGCTGTGATCACCCACTGGAGTGAACTGGTACCAAGAGAAGAGCCTCATCCACTGATCAAGATTCAACATATTTGCGTATTTGGACTTTGAATGTGCGGACCAAACATTCTGCCTCGCTATTGGACTGGGGTTGGTAGTGTGGGCTCAGGACATGGCAGATCCCCAACTGAGCACAAAAATCCCAAAAAGCTGTAGAGGTAAATCGAGGTCCGTTACCCGAAACCAAGATATGTGGTAGTCCTTCAATTGCAAATACATTGGAAAGGGACTGGGTGGTCATGGCCGTAGCCATCGTATGGCAGCCTATGTCATAATGGAGTACACAACGATAACAAAAAACCGATAAGAGTGGAGAAAACGACCAGCATAATCCACATGGATGTGCCAAGGGGAGAGGGACACACTTCAAGCTGTCGGCTGAGAGGCACAAGACGAACAAGTCGCCACAGAGCGCGTGATATTGCCGTCCATACCTGGCCAAATAACATTCTGCTGAGCCAAAGTTTTCGGGTGTGAGGCCCCCCCCCCCCGTGTCCCTCATGCAGCAACAACAGGACTCTTCAGCGTAGGACAGAAGACATGATCATGCGAGGCTGGAGATCCTCGGTTGCCGATAAGAGAACCCCCCTCGCATTCGGAGCACCACCGAAAAGAAAGGTCCGCTCTGGACGTGCCCAATAAGCTGCGGACGATAAAGGACACAACATCTGTCTGGAAGTCCTCGCAGCTGGGATCCCGTAGGGACTCCGTGGTTCTCTGCCGTCTCCGCATTGGTCACACCCATCTGACGCATGGTCACCTCCTCCATCGAGAGGACCCGCCCATGTGCCAATGTGGTGCTCCATTGACTGTGGTCCTTCTCCTACTCGACTGTCCCATTATAGCCCCACTGCGGATTTCTTTTAACCTCCCAAACACTCTCCCTTTGGTGCTCAGCGACGATGCCTCTGTGGCTAATTTGGTTTTACGATTTCTTCGTGCTGGGGGGATTTACCAGTTGCTATAACTCCTCTGTGAGGTCTTTTAGATTCTTATCTCTGTTCTCCTTGAGGGGTCTTTAGACTACAGCTTTTCATGTGTATGCTATGTGGCTGGCTTTTCCCATTTTATACCCACGGTCGGCCAACCACATTCATCGGTTTTATCATAATTTTATCTTGTATTTGTTACTGTGTGTCTGGCGTCTTAGTATCGTCCCTTGTTGACTCTGTCAATATTTCATTGACAGTATGTTCTTTTCTTTTGCCCTACTTTCAATATAGCTCAGGCGCATTTATAGACGACTATGTTTTTCTGTGTGTCGCCTAGCTACGAAGCGGGGGACTGATGGCCATAGTAGTCTAGCCCCCTAACCCCCCCCCCCCCCATACCAACCAACCGAAAAGAAAAGTAATTTCACAGGGGATCTGAAGCCTGGCATGAGGGATGATTGGGCCAGCCATGATGAATATATCCCAAGACTGTGTGCAGCACTGGATTGGAAGAGACAGCTGCCAATAATTGAGAAGACGTCATTGGGAACCCCTCAACTGTAGCCTTTGCTTCATCATCCAAATAAAAACAGAGATGCTCTTTCCAATAAAAATCCGGCCCTGAACCACAGGGGAGGTGATCAGCGCGTCCGCATTGGAATGCTGGGTGGTGGGCCAGAAATGAATTTCATAATTGTATCGGGGTAAGAAGAGTGCCCAGCACAGAAGAAGATGCACAGTAGAGTTGGCTACTGAGTTGATGTTTCGACACAGTGAATCGAGTCAGCGAACTGTTCGACTGAGTCGAAACTTGACTCGGCACTGTTTCGAAACAACGAATCTTGTGATTCATGTATCGCACGCTAGGTACCGTTAACATGCGCTTTGCTGCCCGTCTGCCTGGGTGAGTTCAACACAGCGCCCAGGCGTGCGACGGGTTTGAAGTTGTTCACATAACGCGCTACGCGATATTTTGAATTATGCTACCGGTACCCTTCAACTGAGGTTTTAAAACAGGTATACCACCGAGAAAAATTGTGTGTTTTGATGTAGTTTCGCGTGAACTAAGCGTTGTTATGCATTGTTGCTACATCTGTGCCAGGTGAATGTCTTTTCGAAGTAAGGGCAAATAATTTCAGTGAGACGAAACCGCATTCTCAGTAACACGTCAAAAATAACTTTTTTAATTTCAATTTACAGAAACTATAACTGATTCTCTTTTATTTGACTGACTGAAGATGAATCAGATTATTATAATCTGTATGTGGAAATTGAAAGATTTTAGTTCAGTTTTGTGGTTTCGTCACGTAGATTGTGAAATGTGTTTCCTTGTGTTAACACTTGTAGTAATATCTGTTGATTGCATTAAATATGTCTTAGGAACAAATCTTAATATATTGCTTATATTGATTGGTTAGAAAAGTCATTTATATCTGGATGCATGTAGACATTTGAACCATGATCTTTCTTGTTTTATTTAGACTTAATTATGGAATTTTTCAAGGTTGGGAAAATTTCATCACTTTGGAATTTAAACATTATTATTTTGTGCTTCCTTTGTTACAATATTTGTTTGTATGAAACTATGAGTAACTTAGGAAACGTTTACGCTTTAACACGATTGTAAAATCGTAGTAGCAAACAAATCCCATGCCGTTCAATTAAGTCTAGTGAATAACGTATTAAAACCATATTGATATTCCATAGATGTGTCGTATTTGCTGTATCGCCCTAGTGCAGCTGTCACGTGAATCAGGGAATGTAGCGCGGCACACGACTCTGCAACACGCCAGATGTTTCGAGTGCCGAAGCAGTGAGTCGACTCAGTACGCGGCGCCCTGCAGCTGTCGCGGTTCACGTGAATCGGGGAAGGCAGCGCGGCGCACGGCACTGCGGCACGCCAGATGTTTCGTGTGCCGAAACAGTGAGTCGACTCACTAGGCTCAGATGATCCGTATGTTTCGAAACAGTGAAATGATCCGAACTGCCCATCACTAATGCACAGCCTTATCCAATGATGTGAAACTTGACACCGTAGAGGTACATGTGAAACTTTTTAAAAGCGTGAACAATAACCATCTCTTTTTCAACTTGGGGAATAGTGTTGCTGAGCCTGAGTCAATGTCTTAGAAGCATATGCGGTGGGGCATTCCGAACCATCGGAGTACTTGTTTGCTAGCACTGCTCAAATGCCATATTGGGAAGCTTAATTAGAATAGACCAGATGCTGTCCCGGAGGGTAGGAGGCCAAGCAAGGAGCTGACACTAGAAGCTGCTTGAGCTGGCAAAATGCACGTTCAGTCGTCAGACAACCGAAAAGATACACCCTTATGGAGCAGGCGATGAAGAGGGCTGCACAATAGTATCTCCACCCAGCAGAAAACGGTGATAGTAGGTGATCTTGCCTAAAAACACCTGCATATCCTAGACAGACGCGGGGCACAGCAAAGAAGTAACAGCCGCCATGCGATCCGGCTAAGGGCGAAGCCCCTGATGAGTTCTCAGGCCTTTGAGGTCGGGAATCGATGGCTGGAAAAAATGAGACTTTGCCAAATGGCAGCGGAGGCCAGTGGCCTGTAAGACTTAAAAAAGGGCCTGCTGGTTACGAAGGTGAAGTCCAAAAGGCGTGTTAACAACCAACATGCGTTTGGAGTCCTCGTAAAGGGGAAGTTGAAGGTATGCCTCTGCCAAATCCACATGAGAAAGAGCCTGGGAGTCTGACAGTAACAACAACAACAACAACAACAACAACAACTTGTCTGTGCAGGGCAAAGGATAGGTGTCAATCACCGACTGTGCATTAGTTGACAACTTGAAGTCATCGCAAATTTGTAAAGAGTCTGAGGTTTTGTTAACAATGACCAGTGGCGTGGCCCATTCACTAGAAGAAATGGAACACAAAACCTGCAGAGATTGAAGGCAGTCCAACGCGGCTTTCAATTGGTCGCGCAACTCCGTGTGAACTTACGGGCGTGAAAAATCTTGGTCACACCGGTAGCATAGCCCAGTCGACCAGCAAAGAGCAACTAAAATTCCTGGCAAAGGGATTCCAGGTCTTGAAAAGGCACCATCTGGCCACAGTGGAGTGGCCATGCGCATTTGGGTGTCGCGCTGCGGTGTGTCAGGCTGTTCGCACAGGCATGGGTGTTTGTGTTTGTCCTTAGATTAGTTTATCTTTAAGTAGTTTGTAAGCTAGGGACTAATAACCCAGCAGTTGAGTTGAATATAATTACAAACATCTGAACATTTTTAGGCATAATCTGAGACACAAGATTGACAAAATCAGAAATAGTGAAGCCAAAAGAATAAAAGGCATCCAAGCCAAAAATATTTACTGCCACTGTATCATCCACCACTAAGAAGGTCATTGAACTCACCACAGATTTGTAGGCTGTGGGGGCAGTAAATTGACTCACCACTGGAATATGTTGATGACTATAAAGGCCGTATTACACGATACACCTATTGTAGAAAAGTCCATGCCAGCGCCCCAAGCATATAAGTCTGGAACCGCCTATGTTTTCGTCCAGCCTATTACATGGCAGAACTAACGTCTAATAGTCTAGACAATCACCTCAAAGGTACATGTACGGAAGTACAGGCTTGTCTACATGTTTATTCTTTGCAAGGGACAGTTTATCTCTTTGTCAACCTTTTATTTGCTCATATTAATCTTTTGAGAAGGCTTGGTCCGTGTTTCTTAAGCAATTATTGTTCTGTTGTGTAGGTTTTTGTTGTTATGGTCTTCAGTCCACCCTACTCTATCCTGAGCAAGCCTTTTCATCTCGACATAAGTATTGCAACCCATATCCATTTGAATCTGCTTACTATATGCGTATCTTGGTCTCCCTCTGTGAGTATTACCCAACACACTTCCTCCAATGCTAAATTTACGATTCATCGATGTCTAAGAATGTGTCCTACCAAGCCATCCCTTCTTTTAGTCGAGGTATGCCAAAAATTCCTTTTCTCACTAATTGTGTTCAGTACCTCTTCATTAGTTATGTGCTCTACCCACCTAATCTTCAGTATTCTTCTGTAGCACCACATTTCAAAACCCTCTATTCTCTTCCTGTCTGCACTGTTTATTGTCCATGTTTCACTCCCGTACAAGGCAACACTCCACAGAAAGGCTACAACCCTGCCTTACTCCCTTCCCAACAAATGCTTCCCTTTCAGTCCCTTAGATTCTAATAACTGCACTCTGGCTCTTGTACAAGTTGTAAGTAACTCTCCTTCCCCTGTATTTTACCCCTGCTGAAAGAGTTTATTCCAGTCAACATTATCAAAAGTTTTCTCCAAATCTACAAAAGCTAAAAATGTAGGTTTGCCTTACCTTAATCTATCTTCTAAGATAAGTCGTAAAGTGAGTATTGCCTCCCTGGTTCCAATGTTACTCCTGAATCAAAACTGATTTTCCCTGAGGTCAGCTTCTACCAGCTTTTCCATTCTCCTGTAGATAATTCGTGTTAAAATTTTGCAACCATGACTTATCAAACTGATGGTTCTGTAATTTTCACACCTGTCTGCGTCTGATTTCTTTGGAATTTTACATTTTGCTTAAAGTCTGAGGGTATTTCACCTGTCTCATACATCTTACACACCAGGTGAAATAGTTTTGTTATGGCTGGCTCTCCCAGAGACTTTATTATCTCTGAGGGAATGTCATCTTATCCCGGGGCTTTGTTCCAACCTAGGTCTTTCAGGGCTCTGTCAAATTCATCTCTCAGTATAGTATCTTCTATTTCACCTTGATCTACTTCCTCTTCCCTTCGTACAACATTGTCTCTAAGTTCATTTCCTTTGTAGAGCTTCTCTATGTACTCTTTCTGCCTTTCAGCTTTCCTTTCTTTGCTGAGAACTGGTTATCCATCTGAGTTCTTGATATTCGTAGAGCTGTTTTTCTTGTCCCCAGATGTCTTTTATTTTCCTGTAGGCAGTATCTTCTTTTCCCCTTCTTATACATTCTTCTAAAGATTTGTAATTGGCTTCTAACCACTCCTGCTTAGCCATTTTGCACTTCGTGTCAATCTCATTTCTTAGTCATCTGTACTCCATTTTGCCTGTTTCATTTTACTACATTTTTATATTTTCTCCTTTCATCAATTAAATTTAGTATTTCCTGTGCTATCCAACTTGTCTAGGTTGCATGAAATTATGTTACCATTACAGGGATTTGTGAACCAAACTGTTCTTTGAAGTCTTATTGATACAAATAAATATTTGTTTACGTTTCTCTTGTGCAGCTGAATTCAAATTTCGTTATGATTATGCAGAATAATGAATGACCAAAGTTCGTTTCACATTAAGCTGGTCGAAGCAAATGACTTAATTTGTCAATTAACATTTAGTTCCTGAGACAGGTTTTAGTCTCATATTGTATCCTAGCCTTGGCATAAATTTTAATTCAAATGTTCACGCAATAATCAATATCTTATTATATTTATCTTGTGCAGTAAACTTGAAATTTCGCTGTGACACAGACTAATGAACCAAAGAGTTTTATATCAAGCTGGTACAAATTATTATGTTACCCTTGTGTGCCAAACATGAAATACATTATGATTAGCACTATACAGAATTATAGACTAAACTGTATTTTATGCTCTGCTGCTACACTCACATTATTGATCTGTATTTATGGTTCACAGTATTTTAGATGTGGAGGACGTAGTTATTTCTGAATCATTTGTTGTGACAGTGGCCGCCTCAACGAAATCTGTTCAATAATTTGTATCCGAAAGCTAGTAGAAAAAACGTGTCGTCTGCTGAAAAAAGTAGTACAAATCCCACTGGGAAGAGCTTCTGCGCATGCTCGGGTACACCTACTCTACTGCGCATGCGTGCATCCATGTCAGAATTGAACCGCTCCTGTTTCCTCACAGCAGATAAACCGTCTGCTAAAAATGTAGCTTCAGCTGTTCTGCCGATAGGTGGCAGGCCATCTAGACCTGATTCGCGAACGTTAAGGGGGGGGGGTGAGGAGGCGTGTAATGCCGTTGTAACTGCGCAAGACCTGTGCCACCGGAGATAATGGGGGTGACCCCAGCTGCATATAGGTGTGTAAGTTTGGCAAGGAAACTGAGATGCCCGTGTCCACTTGTAAAAGCATGGATTTGTCAAAACTAAGCACCTTCACAAATAATTTGGAGGGAGAAGACTGCAACCCTTGTACGATGTTAATTTCCATGTCCATATCTGTAGAAAAATGCTGTGAATGGCATACCAAAGCCATATGCCCTTTTTTATTTTGGTATTTGTTGCATGTTACTCAGTGCTGAGGGCAAGATGCCCTGTCATGATCTGTGAGATAGTACTGGCAGGAGGGGAGTGAATTAGATTGAATATGGCCCGCTGCACTGCGCGCGCAGCTAGTGGGGCGGTCCTGCTCTCTCTCTCTCTCTCTCTCTCTCTCTCTCTCTCTCTCTCTCTCTCTCTCTCTCTCTCTCTCTCTCTCTCTCTCACACACACACACACACACACACACACACACACACAACAGCTGCAGTAAATCAAATGGCAAAGTATACATGTGGGATGGTGGTGGGGTCCTTGTTAAAACAATAATAGAAATGAACTTCAAGATGATATTAGGGGAAGTATATAGAGATGAGATAGGATATATTATACTAAGAGAAGCATTTGACAGAGCACTGAAAATTCCTAAGTCGAAACATGGGCCCCGGAGTAGACATTCTCTCAGAATTAATTAAGTCTCTGGGAGAGTCAGCCTTGACAAAACTATTCTACCTCATTTGAAAATGTATGAGTCTGGTGAAATACTCTGATGTCAAGAAAATGTAATTATGACAATGCCAAAGAAATACAGTGCAGGCAAGTGTGAAAATTACCAAACCATCAGTTTAATAAGTTGTGGTTGCAAAATCCTAATGCGGATTATTTACAGAAGAATGTAAAACCTGGTAAAAACCAACCTGCAGGATGATTGATTTGGATTTAGAAGAGATGTAGGAGCACAGGAGACAATACTCACATTACGACTTATCCTAGAAGATAGATTTAGTAAAGGCAAACCAACATTTCTAACTTTTGTAGATTTGGAGAAAGCTTTTGACAATGTTGACTGGAATACACTCATTCAAATTCTCAAGTCACCAGGGCTAAAATAAAAACTTCGTGGTTTGCCAATGACACTGTAATTCTGTCAGGCAGCAAAGGACCTGGAAAAGCAACTTAACAGAATGAACAGTGTCTTTAAAGGAGTATATAAGATGAACATCAACAAGATCAAAATTAGGATAATGGAATTTAATCTAAGACAATCAGGCGATGTTGAAGAAATCGAATTAGGTAATGAAAGAATAAAAGTGGTACATAAATTTTATTACTTGGGCAGTAAAATAACATACTATGGTCACAGTACAGAAGATATAAAATGCAGATTGGCAATGGGTAAAAAGATGTTTCTGAGAAAGAGAAATTTGTTAACATCAAATATTTATTTAAAAGTTAGCAAGTCTTCTCTGAAGGCATTTGTGTGGAGTGTTGCCCTGTATGGGAGTGAAACATGGACGATAAACAGTGCAGACAGCAAGAGGATAGAAGGTTTTGAAATGAGGTGCTACATAGAAATGCTGAAAATTAGTTGGATAGTTCATGTAATTGATGAGAGGGTACTGAACAGAATTGAAAAGAAAAAAAAATCAAGGCATATCTTGACTAAAAGAAGGGATCAGTTGGTAGGACACATTCTTAGATATGAAGGAAGTAGGCGAGATAAACATCGCAGTGGGATACCAAGAGAAGAATACAGTAAGCAGGTTCAAATAGATGTGGGTTGCCATTCTGGTGAGGAGATGAAAAGGCTTGCTCAGGATAGGTTAGGGTGGGGAACTGCATCAAACAAGTCTCCATCTGGGCTGAAGACCTTAGCAACAAAACAAAAAAACATTTTGTTAAAACTTACCTTTAACAAATATAAATTTTGTTAAAATATACAGAAAGGAAACTAAAAACATATCAAACATTCAAATACTATCCTCTTCAAATGTAACCAATGTCCATATTCTATTGAATTGAGTTGATTGCTCATTGTATCTTAAATGGAGAAGTAAATTGTTTGCCTGAGATTGACATGGAATGGTTCAGGTTCATATTAAGGAATGATGTCAATCTCCTGAATGTTACTGTAAACTGATGTAACTGGATGGTGTATTATGAAGGGAAAATAAATAAATGTTCCATGTATTATTTGAATAACATACTGCATACCTCCACAATAGAAAACTATTTTACATGTAAAACTGCACATTTAAAATTTTGCTAATTTATTCAAATTCTTAAACCACCCCCATGAACCACAGACATTGCCGAGGTGGGGTGGCTTGCGTGCCTGAACGATGCAGATAGCCGTACCATAGGTGCAACCACAGCAGAGGGGTATCTGTGGAGAGGCCAGACAAACGTGTGGTTCCTGAAGAGGGGCAGCAGCCTTTTCAGTAGTTATAGGGGCAACAGTCTGGATGATTGACTGAGCTGGCCTTGTAACATCAGCTAATGTGGCTTTGCCACACGGTTACTGCGAACGGCTGAAAGCAAGGGGAAACTACAGCCGTTACTTTTCCCGAGGACATGCAGCTCTACTGTATGAACATATGATGATGGCATCCTCTCGGGTAAAATATTCCGGAGGTAAAATAGTCCCCCATTCGGATCTCCGGGCGGGGACTACTCAGGAGGATGTTGTCATCAGGAAAGATAATACTGGCATTGTACAGATCGGAGCGTGGAATGTTAGATCTCTTAATTGGGTAGGAAAATTAGAAAATTTAAAATGGGAAATGGATAGGTTGAAGTTAGATATAGTGGGGATTAGTGAAGTTCGGTGGCAGGATGAACAGGATTTCTGGTCAGATGACTACAGGATTATAAATACAAAATCAGTTGGGGGGTATCACAGGAGTAGGACTGATATTGAATAAGAAAATAGGAATGCGGGTAAACTACTATGAGCAGTACAGTGATCGCATTATCGTAGTCAAGATAGATACGAAGCCAACACCGACAACAGTAGTACAGGTTTATATGCCAACTAGCTCTGCCGATGAGGAGATCGAAGAAATACATGAGGAGCTAAAGGAAATTATTCAGACAGTTAAGGGAGAGGATGGGAGACTAGAATTCGGTAGTAGGAAAAGGAAGAGAAGGAAAAATAGTAGGTGAATATGGACTGGGCAGAAGGAAAGAAAGAGGAAGTCGCCTGGTAGAATTTTGCACGGAACATGATTTAATTGTAACAAACACATGGTTTAAAAATCACAAAAGAAGGTTGTATACTTGGAAGAGACCAGGAGACACCGGAAGGTATCAGATAGATTTTATAATGGTAAAACATAGATTCCAGAACCAGGTTATAAACTGCAGGACATACCCAGGGGCAGATATAGACTCTGACCATAACTTGTTAGTCATGAACTGTAGGCTGAAACAGAAAAAACTGCAGAAAGGTAGGAAAATAAGGAGATGGGACCTAGATAAATTGAAGGAACGTGAAGTTCTGGTGAATTTCAGAGGAAGATTTAGGCAACAATTGACAGAAACAGGGGGAAATAAAACAGTAGAAGAGGAATGGGTAGCATTGAGAGATGAAATAGTGAAGGCAGCAGAGGACAAAATAGGTAGAAAGGCAAGACCTACAAAAAATCCTTGGATAACACAGGAAATACTAAATTTAATTGATGAAAGGAGAAAATATAAAAATGTAGTAAATGAAACAGGTAAAATGGAGTACAGACGATTAAGAAATGAGATTGATAGGAAGTGCAAAATGGCAAACTAGGAGTGGCTAGAAGCCAAATGCAAATCTGTAGAAGAATGTATAAGAAGGGGAAAAGTAGATACCACCTACAGAAAAATCAGAGACATTTGGGGACAAGAAAAGCAATTCTACGGATATCAAGAACTCAGAAGGGAAACCAGTTCTCAGCAAAGAAGGGAAAGCTGAAAGGTGGAAAGAGTACATAGAGCAGCTCTACAAAGGAAATGAACTCAGAGACAATGTTGTATGAAGGGAAAAGGAAGTAGATCAAGATGAAATAGGAGATACTATACTGAGAGATGAATTTGACAGAGCCCTGAAAGACCTAGGTCGGAACAAGGCCCCAGGAGTAGATGACATACCCTCAGAGCTACTAAAGTCTCTGGGAGAGCCAGCCATGACAAAACTATTTGAACTGGTGTGTAGGATGTATGAGAGAGGCGAAATACCCTCAGACTTCAAGAAAAATATAATAATCCCCATTCCAAAGAAATCAGGCGCAGACAGGTGTGAAAATTACAGAACCATCAGTTTGATAAGTCATGGTTGCAAAAATTTTAACATGAATTATCTATAGGAGAATGGAAAAGCTGGTAGAAGCTGACCTCGGGGAAGATCAGTTTGGATTCAGGAGGAACGTAGGAACCCGGGAGGCAATACTCACTTTACGTCTTATCTTAGAAGATAAAGGAAAGGCAAACCTACATTTTTAGCTTTTGTAGGTTTGGAGAAAGCTTTTGACAGTGTTGACTGGAATACACTCCTTCAAATTCTGAAGTCAGCAGGGGTAAAATGCAGGGAAAGGAGAGTTATTTACAACTTGTACAAAAGCCAGACCGCAGTTATTAGACTCGAAGGGCATGAAAGGGAAGTATCAGTTGGGAAGGGAGTAAGACAGGGTTGTAGTCTTTCTCCAATGTTGTTCAATTTGTACATCGAGCAGGCGGTAAAGGAAAGCAAGGAAAATTTTGGAATAGGGATTAAAGTTCAGGGGGAAGAAATAAAAACATTGTGTTTTGCTGATGACATTGTAATTCTGTCAGAGACAGCGAACGACCTGGAAGAGCAGTTGAATGGAATGGACAGTGTGTTGAAGAGAGCGTATAAAATGAACATTAACAAGAGCAAAACAAAAATAATGGAATGCGGTCTTAGAAAATCAGGCGATGCTGAAGGAATTAGGTTAGGTAACAAAACAATGAAGGTGGTAGATGAGTTTTGTTACTTGGGTAGTAAAATAACATGTGATGGTCGCAGGATATGAAATTCAGAATGGCAAGGGGAAGAAAAGCATTTTTGAAAAAGAGAAATGTGCCAACATCGAATATTAATTTAAGTGTAAGGAAATGTTTTCTAAAGGCATTTGTGTGGAGTGTTGCCTTGTACGGTAGTGAAACATGGATGATAAGCAGTGCGGACAGGAAGAGAATAGAGGCGTTTGAAATGTGGTGCTACAGAAGATTAGGTGGATAGATCACATAACTAATGAAGAGGTACTGAACAGAATTGGCGAGAAAAGGAATTTTTGGCATACCTTGACCAAAAGAAGGGATCGCTTGGTAGGACACATTCTGAGACATCGAGGAATCGTAAATTTACCATTGGAGGGAAGTGTGTGGGGTAAAAATCGCAGAGGGAGGCCAAGAGACGCGTATAGTAAGCAGATTCAAGTGGATGTGGGTTGCCGTTCTTATGAGGAGATGAAAAGGCTTGCTCAGGATAGAGTAGGGTGGAGAGCTGCATCAAACCAGTCTCCGGACTGAAGACATAACAACAACAGGCTGATAGATAAACAAAGGCACTTACTGAGTCAGGAAAATTAGGATAAAAAAATGAAATCTAGCTGTTGAGTAAAATTAGCATAAGATACAAATGATGAAAGTAATTTTTCGGTGTTTCAAAACTTTAATTACATATTTTATTGTTTCAAAACATGATATTGATTACAGAAACTGCAAAATGACTCTTTAATTATGGGTTGTGTCTTTTCTTGATAAGCTTCTAATTAGCTCACACTATTTTATTGATTGAATGCTAATGAAACAACTTCAGTTACCAATTTATTGGAAAGTAAAATGTGTTACAGGAAGCTAACAGTGCTGTTGAAATCAGCAAGTTGAATATTGTGACACGAATAATAAGGCTACATAAATAATCTAAATCTACATTGATCCTCTGCAAGCCACCTCATGGTGTGTGGTGGAGGGTTCTTTGTGTACCACTGTCATTTCCTCCTCCTATTCCAGAGGTGTATGGTTAGTGGTAAAAATGATTGACGCTAAGCCTCCATGTGGGCCTTAATCTCTTTGTTTTCTTCGGATCATTTCACTAGATATGTGTAGGAGGAAGCAAGGTACGGTTGACTCTTCAAGAAACCTATGCTCTCGGAACTTCGACAGGAGCCTGTATTGCGATACAGAATGTCTTTCTTGCATTGTCTGCCACTGGAGTTTCATAATCATCTGTGACAATTTCACACTTACTAAAGGAGTCCGTAATGAAGTGTGCTGCTCTCCATTGGATCTTGTATTAATCCTACATAATATGGATCCCACATTGGTGAGAAATACTGAAGCACTGACCAAACAAGACTTCTTTAACCTATCTTCTTTGTTTGTAAACTACACTACCTGATGATTCTTCCAATGAGTCTGTCTACCATCTGTCCTGCCCATGATTAATGTTATGTTTTTTAATTCACTCCTTATGTCTATCCTAAATATTTTATGGAAGTAACTGCTTCCAGAGTTTGCCCTGCTATTATGTAGTTATATAATGTTGGATCTTTATTTCTATTTAAACATGGCACTTCACTTTTTTGAGGCTCAATTACCATTCCCTGCACCTTGTCAATAAGCTGCAGATCATCCGCAAAAAGCCTCATCTACAAAGTGAAATCTTTTTCATGTCTGAAGACCTCTCTCCATTAAGAATGAGATATTGCATTCTGTTAGCTAGAAATGCTTCAGTAGAGTCTGAGTTGGTCTGATTTTTCATATGCTCACATTTTATTCATCAGTCAACTGTGTGAAATGGTACTGAATGCCTTGTGGAAGTCAAGAAACATGGCAACTACCTGGGATTCTGTATCTTCTGCCCTGTGGATCTTGTGGATGAATAGGGTGAGCAGAGTTTCACATGATCATTGTTTTCAGAAACCTTATTGATTCCTACAAAAGAGATTTCCGGTCTCTAGAAATGTTATAATATTTGAATGTAAAATGTGTTCCAAAATTCTGCAACTGACTCACGTCAGAGATGTAGGCCTATAGTTTTGTGCATCTTAACTATTATTTTTCTTGAAAACTGGAATGACTTGCACTTTTTTACAATCCTTTGTAATGCTTCACTCCTCTAGAGACATTCAGCACACTGCTGCTAGAAGGAAGGCAAATTCCTTTGCATATCTGTTAAATTGAATTGTTACATCCCATCAGATCCATTGGCCTTTGCCTTGTTGAGCAACTCTAGTTGCTTTTCTACTCGTGTGACATTCAGTATCTTCCATTTTGTCATTCCTGCAATGATTTAGAGCAGAAACTACAGTGCAATCTTCCTTAGTGAAAAAGCTTTGGAAGAAGACATTTAGTAATTTGCCCATTTTTATGTCATCCTCTGTTTCTGCACCATTATGGTCAGACAGTGTCTGGATATCAGGTTTTGAACATTTTCCGATTTGACAAGACTAAAAGTTATTAGGATATTCCTCTAAGTGGGTGCACAAAACATTCCTCTTAAAGTCGTTGAACACCTCTAGCATGGCTGTCATTACATTAATTTTGGCATTGTATGATTTTGCTTGTGTGCAAGACTTTGGCTACGTATTTATTTGCAATTAAGTTCTCTTTACTTTTTTAACAGTTGTTGGACGATCTTGGATCTTCCCTATCTATCATAATTTTTCTCTGCACATGCTTGTCCCACACATATTGTACAGTCCTTTTGAACTTAGGCCACTGATGCTTAACACCATTAATATTAGAGAGGAGACATCCATCTTGAGCAGTTGAGTACTCTGAAATCTGACCCCTTTTTGCTTTTGCTAAACATGAAGATCTTTCTACCAATCTTGGTTTTTCTATATACAACTATGTTTAATATTAATGATGTAATGGCCTTATAATCACTGATTCCCTGGTCTGTGCTAACTCAGTAGAAAATCTGGGTCTATTTATCTTCAGCAAATCTAAAACTTCATCTCCACAAGTTGGTTCTCTATTTAAATGATCAAAGTAATTTTCAGATACAGCATTAAAGAACAATATCATGAAATTCTTTCTCTGACACCCGTCTTAAACACGCTAGTCTCCCAGTCTATTCTTGTAAGATGAAATCTCCACCTAAAATGGAAACGTGTCTATGAGAAATATTTTCTATGTTTTCCCTCCATCATTACTGTTGCTGAGCCAGGTGGTCTATAAAAGCTTCCAGTGACCAGGTTTGACCCTGACATTTGGCCAAATATTTCACATTCTGGATATGTAATAATTTCATTTGATACAATAGTATTTTTGATTACAGTAAGACACCACCTCTTCACTGTTCATACTATCTCTGTGGTATACATTCCAGTCTGAGTTTAGAATTTCATTAGTATTGTCATCTGGTTTGTGCTGGCTTTCTGTCTCTAATACAATGTTGGCATTTTGATGATCTAAAAGTGAGAACAGTTCTGGAATCTTTCCAGTTATGCTCCTTGCAATTAATTATTACTGCATTAACCCTTCATTTCTCTTTTCTATTGTCCCGAGTGCTGCTCTGAATGGAATCATTAAGCTTTAGTAGGAATGCTTTACTGCATGTAGTGCATGCCTAACCCATTCAGAGGAATCCTACATTTCTCCACCTGATTAAAATCAACTAACTATTTAGAACACATTCTGCATGCACACAGTTTGTGCAAATAGAAACAGACAAAAAATACAGAAAAAATAATTACTTGAAAAATGTAGTCTATTAGCAAATGTAGAAAATCAGTTTGCTTCATTTCACATTCTTTCACTATTTGCACCATGAGCTGCTGCATTAGGTTGCCATATCTTGCTTCTTAGGGCGTTTATTTAGGACAAGCCTACTTTCGATCTTTTCAAAGCCTCGTTTATAGATCAGGTGTGTCTTTGCCACTGTAACTCCTGAATGAAATCCACTATTGTGGGATCCCGTTTGTGACTGGTGCCTTTGGATAACATATTTAGATAGCCTCCTGGTAGAGCCAGCAATTTTCCCCAATAAATGATTTGTTACCAATTACTTCTTGACAGAACATCAGAATCAACTTGTTTCCTGCAGAATTTGGAAGAAGGGTTGCCTATTGAAGTCGCATCCACTAAACAATACCTATATCGAACATGTGAACACTGCAATATAAAAGAAATTTAACTGTTTACTAAACTTACAAAGTAAAAGTTTGAAATTTATGAAGAGATAATAAAATTTAAGGGTTTGCTGTTTTGTTCAAGAGGACATTCCTGGAGACAGTGATCGTAAGAAAAGTGCATAAAGAGCCAGTCACTGCATGGATGTAAAAGTTTTTTAATTTGGCTATTTTCACTGTGAACACTCTTTTGAAATGATAACTAATAAAAGTGATTGCTGAAATGCATTAAAATTTCATTCATAGAAAGAACTGTTACATTCATGTGGTGATTTGTTTGTGGTGTTCCTTTCTTTAGATTTTGTTCCCTATCAAATTATCACACTTGGCAACATAGTAAACAGTAACCATTAGTTTGCTTGCGATGCTCGCGAGTTCACTACAGATCATTTGGAGGCCGCAACATCAATTGGTAATGGATTCCAGTATTGACCCAGTCACAGTCCATCAGTTTTGACGTCGCATTTGTGAAACCCTATGGCAGTATTTGCAAATTGGCCTAGATCTTTGTCATTCATAATTTTAGAATGAATTTGTTTTTGTGTAAATTCCCTCACATGCTATTCACTTTTCTCAAAAATCAAATCAGAAGATAATCACAGTATCGCTGTTACACTGTAAGCATTTAATCCCAGATAAGACTGAATTATTTTTTGTTTGGATTTTTCAAAAACTTTTATTAATAACTTAATTATAATAGAAGTTACATGTACATAATAGTTTTACATTCTTTATTTATATACTTTTTGAAAAATGGCCCATCCTTCTGCAAGAATATCAGCCACATTGACATTCATTTGACACAGTCGTAATTGAAGCATCAGGTCAATACTGTCTTATTATTTTGTATGGAACAATACAAAACAAGAAACATGAAGTGGTACACTACATTTAATGCATTGTGTTCTAGATTTTTTTTGACATCAGTGACAGTGGAGCTGTATCTTCTTTCCTGAAACAGGATCTTTAGGCAAATCTGCAACCCAATGCTCAAACTTGTCATATCTGGATCCAATTTTTGCCATTTTAGATGGTTGTCCTCTTTGTATTGTGACACGGTAGTCTGATTCTCGAATTGCGGTGACGATTCTTCTACAAAATGCCATGTGGTCCAATTTTCCACCATCCACCCTGTAGAGTTGCCACGCATCGACAAAGTGATAGACATTCTATAGAGTGAAATCTTTTGGTCATCTCTATCAGTTCCTTCCATAAACTTATTGTAGTAGTAAATGAGTCTTGGTTGTTGAATTGTTATTCGCCTTTTCTGCTGACAGGAATATCGCATTACTGGATGAGTTGGACTGATAGTATCAGAGTTGTTTGGCACTGTCTCTATGCCATTATCATTCCATGAAGCCACTAATATATTGGCTGAACTGTCAGATCTGAAGTCAAATGTCACTCTGAGTTTATTTTTCATGTCTTCTCCATGATCTAGATTACAATTCTGTAGGTTCTTATTGTATCTGTGGCCTGAATATTTGTAACATGCAAGTCACACAGAAAATGATAAGAAGTAAATAAATTGTCAAAATGGGTATGGGTATTTATGAAAAGCTGCAGTAACAAAATTTTGATTCGCAATTCTGATATACCAATAACAAACAAAGAAAATTCTACACCTTGCATGACGATAAATAAGCTTAAGAGCATTTTAGTAACCAAAGTAGTTTCTTTTGTTGCTGAAATGTTGTATAAACACTTGTAATTATGTTTCAAGAAAAGAGAAATGTCAGATAGCACTGTATGTATAAAGCTAATGTCCCTTCCAGAAGGATGTGCTAGTACACAGTCACTAAGGTTATAGTCTGAATGGAAATACCCATATCGTCCTTTACTACATTAGTATGACATTCTGAGAGGATGTGTGTACAATTATATCGCTAATATGTTCATGCACAGACGTTATACTTACCCTTCAACTAGGTCAGGCAGAAAATACATTTTCAGCAAATGAAGTTCTCTCTCTCTCTCTCTCTCTCTCTCTCTCTCTCTCTCTCTCTCTCTCTCTCTCTCTCTCTCTCTCTCTCTCTCACACACACACACACACACACACACACACACACAATAACTGACTCAATAATGTAAGCGAAATATTGGTTTAAACAACTGAAAGGTTTAGTTGGAAGGTAGAATAAACTAGTAGTATAAATAAAGTTCCTCTGTAAAAATCCTTCCTGAAGGACAAGAGCCTCATCTGGATTGTATGCCATATGTCAACTGTAGAAAATACTTGGGATTAGAGCAGAATTGATTTGCTCTCTCTGTCTGTGTGTGTGTGTGTGTGTGTGTGTGTGTGTGTGTGTTAAAACTCTGTACAGTAGCATTTTGCTGTTTTGCTTCATATACTACAAACAATGAAATTTCTTTTGCAGATTGTTGGTGAAGTTCTTAAGCAGCTAACTGAGGAAAAATGTAAGTCTGTATGTTTGTTGCATTCAATGTTTTCCTCCTTCCATTTAATTAAATTACATTTTTATTGTTTGTCAAGGTAACACAATTATAATGATGCAATCAGTGCTAATCACTTTTTTATTTGGGTAGTAACCCCAATAAAAAGAATAAGAAAGGAAGTGTCAAAAGGGTGGTGGTACAGGTTAGCCATTTAATAAGTCATGTTTGCAAAATACCTTCACAAATTACTTGCATAAGAAAGCAAAAATTGGTGGAAACTACATTGTGGAAATATAGTGATAGTTAATAAGTGAGACATATAAAACACAGTCCAAAAGGAGTTAAAAAGCTCCAATGAAAAATGGGATCTCTCAGACATTACCTTGGATTTCTATAAATGCTGGATGGCTGCTTCAGTCTGAAAGTGCTATTCCACATGGGAGTTGACCTTTGTAGCATATACTAGATTTCTAACATTACCCGACACACAGAAATCATTGGGATTTTAATCTGTAGCCCTTGGAGGTCATGGCATGGACCCTCCCCTAACTACTTGATGTTGACCATACATCAGAGTTAAGAAGCCCACACACTGATTATTAAAAATGTGCTGAGTACTGTTGTGCATGAACCACATGTTCAGGCTTTGGTTAAGTGGAACATAAAGTATATCAGGAAGTACAGTCTGCAAAAACCACATGTACGATGTGTGGTTAGTCTCTGCGACAGGAAGTATGGTCTAATTATGCGATTTCCTAGCAGTTCTAGATGTTCGGCTAATATTGCTGCTGATGTCAGGATACGTTGCAAGTATGTAAACACACACAGTTGATTCCAAAGTTTGATATACCAATGTAAATACCAAAGTATCCAGGAGCATTTACAGTTGGTTCCCAAATTGAATTAATGTGATAACTCAGCAATGGTTGATTTGTGGACCCATGTGTGTTGGAGCCTTTTAGCTACTTTGCACCTGTACTGTGTGAATTATTGACCATCACTTTTGACACACCCTGTATACACTTTCGAATATTAAAGTTATCAAGACTGCAACAGTGGAAGCAAAATGTTATCTACAACTTATATGGAAACCAAACTGCTCCTACGGGAGATGAACATAAGTGGGAGCATGTGCGTTCTCATCTGTGTGTAACAATTAAGCTATAGACAGTTTCCATTAAACATGTATTATATGCATTTGTGAAGTTACAAAACTTTTGGCAGCCATTCAACTTAGCTGCAGTTAAGATGGAAGTAATTCTGCAGTGCTTGCAGCAGTTAAAACAGAGCTGCAGCAAACTTTAGTACCAGCATTAACTCAACAATCGGTCATACCTACAACTTAACCAATGTTGTTTCCAGCGTATGAGGAGTCTGTGGAAGATTGGGATTCTTAAAAGAAAATCTTGGACAACATGTACAAGCACTTGGGGTCGTAGACCCAAACCTTTTCAAGGTTTTCACATTGTGTTAGTTCCTCTTCAGGAACCTGACATTGTTTCCTTTGATGAAATGTCATTTACTCTTAAGCTATTATTGCAAATGTATGCACTTCATGATTTGCATATGTAGTTCTACCACCTTCAAAGGTGGTCAGAATGTTTGTATCCAGCATGGCTGGTAGAATTGTATTGTCTTTGCTTCCATTATCATTTTATTACTGATGTCAAAAATCACATGCCTACTCAGTGGTACAAGACACTATAATCTGACTGGTTCCAGATAGGGCAGTTACAGGGAATGCAAGAAACCCTCTTCCAGCGACTAAACCAATTTTTAGTGTGTAAGTATACCAGGAATTTGTAGAAGATAGAGTAGGGGGTGGGTAGAGATTGACAGCCCCATGCTGTCCATGTGGAATTTGCAATATAAGCTAACCTGTCTTTGAGTCAGACTTGTCAGCCAGCATGTATGAGTTCCTCCTAACTGTTTTGTAGGAATACTCTTGATGATGTAGTCCCTTCGCAGATTGACAGCATGCTGGAGTCCTGGAGAAAGTGTTAAGAGTCGAAATTTTAATTCATTGGGGGTAAGTAGTTTGCTTAAATAAAATCCAGGATGCCCATAATGGTACTTGATTGCTAACCACACAATAATACATAACCCGAAAGGTGTACACGATCAGCCACTTGCGATAGCACCCACGTGATTTATCGACTGACATACCTGCACTGTGAAGCATTCTATGTGGGAATGACCAGCAACAAACTGTCTATTCGCATGAACGGTCACAGGCAGACAGTGTTTGTTGGTAATGAGGATCACCCGGTGGCTAAACATGCCTTGGTGCACGGCCAGCACATATTGGCAGTGTTACACCGTCCAGGTTATCTAGATACTTTCCACCAACACCAATCTTTCAGAACTCTGGAGATGGGAACTTGCCCTTCAGCATAGTCTCTCTTCCCATTGCCCACCTGGTCTCAACCTCCGCTAAATTCAAATTCCCGCCTTTGCTACATCTTTGCCTCTGTTCTCTGGACAGAGCCTCTGCCTCAAGTGGTATCTCTGTCCATCTTCTTTGCTTTCTACAATATGTCTGCCTAGGTGTGTTTGCGTGTGTATATGTGTGGGGTTGTGTGCATTTGTTTACCTTCCTTTTTTTCCCCCAAGGTAAGTCTTTCCTCTCCCTGGACTGGAATGACTCCTTACCCACTCCCTTAAAACCCTCATCCTTTCCTTTTCCCTCTCCTTCCCTACTCTGCCTGAAGAAGCAACTAGGTCGCAAAAGCTTGCTTTTGTGTGTGCTTGTGTTTGCTTTATTTATGTTTGCTGTCACTACCGGTGCTCCTTCACCTGTAAGACTTAATCTCTATGTGGGAATGACCAGCAACAAACTGTCCATTCGCATGAACGGTCACAGGCAGACAGTGTTTGTTGGTAATGAGGATCACGCTGTGGCTAAACATGCCTTGGTGCACGGCCAGCACATCTTGGCGCAGTGTTACACCGTCCGGGTTATCTGGATACTTCCCACCGACACCAACCTTTCAGAACTCCGGAGATGGGAACTTGCCCTTCAGCTTATTCTTTCCTCCCGTTGCCCACCTGGTCTCAATCTCCGCTAACTCAAATTCCCGCCCACTATCTTTAGCATCTTTGCCTGGGTTCTGTGGACAGAGCCTCTGCCTCAATTGGTATCTCTGTCCAACTTCTTTGCTTTTCACAAATGTCTGTCTAGGTGTGTTTGCGTTGCGATATGTCAGAGTGTGTGTGTATTTGTTTACCTTCCTTTTTTTCCCCTAAGGTAAGTCCTTCCACTCCTGGGATTGGAATGACTCCTTTTCCACTTCCTTAAAACCCATATCCTTCCCTTTTCCTCCCCTTTTTTCCTCTTTTTCCTGAAGAAGCTGCCAGTGGTGGCGAAAGCTTGTATGTGTGTTTGTGTGTGATTTTATTTGTTTCTCTCGACGAGCCGGTCATTTTGGTAAGTCATCTCTTTTCTATTTATATATATATATATAAAAATAGAAAACAGATGACTTACCAAAAGGACTGGCTCGTCGATAGAAACAAATAAAAATAAATAAAATCACACACATACAAGCTTTCGCAGCCTAGCTGCTTCGTCAGGCAGAAGGGAAGGAGAGGGAAAAGGAAATTATGAGGGTTTCAAGGGAGTGGATAAGGAGTCATTCCAATCCCGGGACAGGAAAGACTTACCTTGGGGGGAAAAAAGAGGGTAAACAAAAACACACACACCCACACATTTACACAGACGCAAGTACACTTAGGCAGACACACTGTAGAAAAGCCAACCGGGAAAGTTTCCCTCTATAATTTATATTTTCCTGCTAGGAACTTTTTCTCATATAAGGAAACTTTCCTGGTGGGATAAATATGTATAAAAAATAGAGATTGAGTAACTTACCCAAAGCACAGGCTCATTGACACACAAAAAACCACAAACAAACAAACAATCAACTTTCGCAACCATTTGCTGCTTCATCAGGAAAAGAGGAAGGAAAGAGGGGAAAAAAGGGAAAGATGCGGGTTTTAAGGGAGTGGATGAGGATATAATATTGGATCGCCTCTGTACAAACTAAAGTCATTTTGTGGAATCATTATTTTTAAGATAATAAAAGAATAGAAGATTCAGAAATGTGATGCTATAGATCATTTCTGAAAATCACATTTATATGCCTAATGACAAAGTTTTGCATCTCAACTTAAATAATTGGATTTGATTTGTACGACACATCCTCAGGTTATGGAGGAAAGTGTGATAGCTAATAATTGTTCGAATGAACTTCAGGTTTCCTTAGCACCCTTGTCTGGGTATAGTCTTTCATTCATAATCAAAACATCCTTGGTTCCAGTTTTAACCCCACCACTGCTTAAATTTTGAATAAAAATTGTCAGTAATAATGACCAATGACTTCTCCAATAAGAAGTCAGCCTGGATCTGACAATGACCTTGTAAAAGAGGGTGAAGGAGTGGACTGAGGTAAAAGACACTTATTTGTCTTGGACTGAGAAACTGGAAAAAAGAAGCTTTGGTCTGTAATTGAATAGTGTCATTATGATCTTTCTGCTGGCCCAAGGTTCCTGAATAGTCCCCTATTCAGATGTCTTGGAAAGGACTGCCAGCTGGGAGGAGACAATGAGGAAAAAAAAAATGGAATAACAAAGTGATAACATTCTAAGGGTTGGAACATTGAATACTATAAGTTGGTCATAGTACAGCTGGAAAATCTGAAACTGGAAAGGCTTAATCTATAGATAGTGGGGGACAGTGAAGTCAATTGGAAAGACAAAGTTTTTTAGGCAAATTAATATAGGGTAATATCAATAGCAGCAGATGGTTTGATATCGGGAAATTGTTATGAATATGCAAAGTAGTGCAGTGTATGGTGCATTTAGTATCAATGAGTGTGATATATCCATGTGCAAAATTGGGAAGGTATGTGATCTACCCCAGTTTGACTGAGGGCAGATTTTGATGGGAAAGAGGCTTTGCACAAACATATCAGAAACTGCACGACTTGTCGAGTGTTTAGAGTCCTGTGGTGTCTTCAGCAATATAGAGACTGGACTCACTTTATTATGGGTATTACACAATGTAAGCAGGGCAAACTGATAAATCAGGACTTGTAGCAAATTGTGGCAGATCGAAATTTAAATGTTGGGCAGATTGCAATGAGCCGAACAATGGGCCTCAGCAGTCAACAACCCTTGAACATGTTCAGTGTTAACACTATGACATTGATGACTTCAATTGAAAAAGGTATGTGGCCAACTTTGCTGGACTTTGGCATAGTGGCAGAGCATTGCATGGTTTGGTGAATCCCAAAACTTTCACCGTGTCGAAGGGAGGGTGTGAATTTATCATTTTCCAGGGGAATACCTGTACTGCAGGATGGAGACAAGTTAGCAGCAGCTCATTAATATGTTCTGTGGGATATTCACTTGGGCATCCTTGGGTTCTGTGGAGGTTGTACAAGACAACTTAAGGGCCAAGAAGTATTGTACATCGGTTGCAGACTATGTAAACCCGTTCATCGAAATCATTTTTCTCAATGGCGGTGGTATTGTTCAATAAGATAATGAACCATGTCACACGGCTAGGAGTATGATGGAATGATTATAGGGAAACAGTTCAAAGTTTTAATTGATGTTCTGGCTCCCTAACTCAGTAATCTGAACTCCATGACACATTTTGGATGTGGATGAACATGATTTCAAATTTCATCCCCCCCCCCCTCCATAGTTGACTTGGGTGTACGAATGTGGTCAACGTCCTGCAACAACCTGCCAAGACTTCATTGCTTCCATGACAAGATGCGCTGCCATTATTATCCTTACTAACTGTGGCCATACCAACTATTAGGTAAGTGGCCATGATCTGGCTGATCAGTGCATATGATGGTATACCAGAGGTAATTTGATATGTAATTGGAGGTGAACGGTTATTACTCATGGGGGAGTGGAACACAGCTGTAGGTGAAGGAGTAGAAGGAAGGGTTCTGTCAAAATATGGTCTTGGTAGTCGGAACGAGAGAAGACTTATTGAATTGTGTAGTAAGTTTCAGATTTTAATAGTGAATGTTCTGTGAAAAGATCATAACAAGAAGCTATACTTTGAAATGACCTGGTGAAACGGGAAAGTTCCAGTTCAATTACATCACAATTGGACAGATTTGGAAATCAGATACTTTATTGGCTCATGGGTACACTTTAAATAGAGACTCAGATTACAATTTAATAATGATGGATAGACTGAAGTTCAGGAGAATTGCTTGAAAGACTCAGCATGGAAGAAAATGAGATACCAAAGTACTTTGGAATGATAACACGTTTGAAGTTTGCTGATACTGTGATGATAAATACTGGAGTATTGAAGAGGAATGGTCATCTCTGGAAAGACCAATCACAAATGTTGGAAAGGCAAACATAGTTACAAGGAAGGTAACTGCTAAGAAACTATGGGGAAAAGAAGAAAAACATAATCTGCTGGGCAAAACAGGGTATTACAAGAATTTTGAGGGAAATTTGTGAATACAGACATGAAAGTCACATAGGAACAAATTGCAGAAAAGCCAAGGTTTAATGGCTGCAAGAAAAATATGAAGAAATTGAGAAAGAAATGATCATTGGTAGGACTGACTCATCATACAAAACAGTAAAAACCATCTTTGGTGAATTTAAAAGCGAGGGTGGTAATGTTAATAGTGTGGTGGGAAGTCCACTGCAGGTAGGTGTGAATATTTCCTTGTAAGCCTCTGTGAGGGGAAGACTTACCTGATGGTAATAAAAGAAAAGGATGTTAATGTGTAAAACATAGGGGATCCAGTATTTGTCAGAATTTAAAAGATCTTAGAAGAACTTGAAATCAAATAAGATGAAGCACAGAACATTCTGTTGGAATTTCTGACGTTATTTGGAGGAAGTGGCAATCATATGACTAATAAAGTTGGTGACTATGTACAAGACTGATGAGTACCATTAGAGGTTTGGAAAAATATCATCCATACAGTTTTGAAGATAGCTAGTCCAGAAAAGTTTGAGAACTGCTCCACAATTTGGAAACAGACATGTTCACAAGATTCGTGATTTGAAGGGGAAAAATTTAAATTAGTACAAGATGTTCAAAATTATGAGTGAAATTGGAAAGCTATGGAATTCTGTTACCTTGAAGGTAAAATAACCTAAGACTGATGAAGCAAGGATGATATGAAAAGTAGACTGATACAACCTAAGAGGGCATTTATGTTTAAGAAGAGTCTGATAAGATATTGTCCTTAATGTGAGGAAGAAATTTCTGAGAATGTACATTTAAAGTACTGCCTTGTATGGAAGTTAAATATGGACAGTGAGAAAACTGGAAAGGAAGAGAATCTAAGCATTTGATTCTGGCAATACAGATAAATGTTGAAAATTATGTTGACTGATAATGAATGAGGTGGTTCTCTGTAAAATCGGTGAAGAAAGAACCATATGGTACTGGAGAGAACTATAGAGGAAGGCAAAGACTGGCATACATCCAGCAAATAATTGAGGATGTGGGTGCAAATGCTACTCTGAAGTTAAAAGGTTGTTGCAAAACAGGAATTCATGGGGGTCAGCATTAAGCCAGTCATAAAACAATGACCCAAAATAAATAATTTCCAAGGAATGTAGAGGCTAGTGGTTGGAGAAAGACACGAGCAAAGCAGTATTTAAATTGAAGACAAACAGCAACATTGTCTTTCACCTGCATAGTGATTTACTCTTCATTGATTGTGACGTTATCTTCACCCATTTTTATGTTCTCATTTGAAAAATAATATATTGTCAAGGTATTTTATTTCTTGTTGCTCTTGCTCTTATATCAACCAAAAATGTCTTTGTTACAATAATTATAGGAAAACAATGCCTACACTTGATTTTAAGCCTGTAATTAATAACCAATTGAAATATGAAGAAGTTGTAATATTTGATTAACCTATGCAGTAATAGTTTATGGAAATAAGTGTTTTTTTTATTTTTGTTTTGTTTGTGCTTTTTACAGTTATAGTAAAAGCAACCAATGGTCCTCGATATGTAGTGGGCTGTAGAAGACAGCTAGACAAAGCTCGCCTCAAGTCAGGTACACGAGTTGCACTGGACATGACAACACTTACGATAATGCGTTACTTGCCAAGAGAAGTTGATCCATTAGTGTACAACATGTCTCATGAAGATCCAGGAGAAGTTACTTACTCTGCAATTGGTGGCCTCAGTGAACAAATAAGAGAACTAAGAGAGGTATGACTAATAAACATTGAAGTGTTGATTGTAAAGTATGGTAAATGCAGGCATGATCTTAAATAAAACAAATATTCATTTGATTTGTCATTTTTGTCACACTGAAATTTGAATTTTAGTTCTTTGGACATCAGATGTAACAATAGTCAAAGAAATAACTTCTCCACAGTCCTTCTTAAGTTGCCAAATAACTTGACCTGGCCACTAAATTCTAAAAGAATTTTATGTACATACTAGCAAACCCATCAGTACTTCAGTTGCTAAATGCAAGCATCGTATTACCCAAAAATAAACACATTTTCAAACGCATGGTAAGGCTTAAATCAGAACATTTATAAGTTTGTCTAAAAATATTTTCGGTCTTTTTGTTGACCGCTTGCCACGGTCACCCATTGCTACACACCTTAATGAATTGCACACCTAAACCCCCCTAATGAATCACACTATCAATTGGCGAAGAAAATCCATTCAGAATTTTTACACACACACACACACACACACACACACACACACACACACACACACACACACACAAAGTACCCATAGTAAGTTTGTTTATTTGTGAAAGAATAAATATTTATTTTCAATTTTATATTCTCTTTATCGAATACATTTATCCTCTAATTAAACATGTTGTTGTGGTCTTCAGTCTGCATACTGGTTTGATGAGCTCTCCACACTACCCTGTCTAATTAAATAATTTATGAAATTGTTGAATAGGTTGCTTTGAAGCTTTCTTCGATAAATTTCTGGAAAAAACTTCTTTATTGTATAAACTTTTGTATTTTTATGATATGCTAGGGGACTTTGCATTTGCTTGCATGTTCTCAATCTGATGTTCTGTAAAAGCTTCAATCAATATATATATATATATATATATATATATATATATATATATATATATATATATATATATAATCTCCGGATACTTTCCGGGACTGGAGCGGACTCTGAATGTGGCTCTCCAGCAAGGATACGACTTCCTAAAATCCTGCCCCGAAATGAGATCCATCCTTCCTACTCCACCGAGAGTGTCTTTCCGCCGCCCACCTAACCTCCGTAACCTCCTAGTCCACCCCTATGAAATCCCCAAACCACCTTCTGGCTCCTACCCTTGTAACCGCCCCCGTTGTAAAACCTGCCCTATGCACCCTTCCACCACCACTTACTCCAGTCCCGTAACCCGGAAGGTGTACACGATCAAAGGCAGAGCCACTTGCGATAGTACCCACGTGATCTACCAACTGACATGCCTGCACTGTGAAGCGTTCTATGTGGGAATGACCAGCAACAAACTGTCCATTCGCATGAATGGACACAGGCAGACAGTGTTTGTTGGTAACGAGGATCACCCTGTGGCTAAACATGCCTTGGTGCATGGCCAGCACATCTTGGCACAGTGCTACACCGTCCGGGTTATCTGGATACTACCCACTGACACCAATCCTTCAGAACTCCGGAGATGGGAACTAGCCCTTCAGCATATTCTCTCTTCCCATTGCCCACCTGGTCTCAACCTCCGCTAAATTCGAATTCCCACCCACCATCTTAACATCTTTACCTTGGTTCTCTGGACAGAGTCTCTGCCTCATGTGGCATCTCTGTCTAACTTCTAACTTCTTTGCTTTCTACAGTTCTACAGTATGTCTGCCTAAGTGTACCTGTGTCTGTGTAAATGTGTGGGTGTGTGTGCATTTATTTACCCTCCATTTTTTTCCCCCAAGGTAAGTCTTTCGTGTCCCGGGATTGGAATGGCTCCTTACCCCCTTCCTTAAAACCCTCATCATTTCCTTTTCCCTCTCCTCCCTTCTGCCTGATGAAGCAGCTAGGCTGCGAAAGCAGCGTGTGTGTGTGTGTGTGTGTGTGTGTGTGTGTGTGTCTGTGTGTTTATTTGTTGCTATTACTGCCTGTGCCCCTTCGCCTAGTAAGTGTACTTCATCTAAAAAGAAATTGTACCTGATGGGTAACTTTTATTGTTATATAATCATACATGATTTTTGATTGCATTTTATAACTGATTTAGAGATAGATAAATTCTGTAGGGATTAACAAGAATTCTGCAACAGTGTCTCATTCTGTTCGTCTGACATCTGAGTTGGTTGCAAATAGGGTACTTAGGTTGATACTGTGATCTTTGGTTTGTGGAAGGCATCTAGTGAAGCTGTGCAGTCTTAACTAGTGAACATAGTGTTGTGTACGGATATTAAGATATTTGTAATTGCTACTTAGAAGAGTAGTCAAACTATTGTATGGGGTAGATAATATGGAAGGATGTGGAAGAAAAATGGACTGAGATCGCCATGGTGGAGTAGCCAAGCGGTCTAAGGTGCCTTGCCGCGGAGCGCAAGGTTGCTCGCCGTTGGAGGTTAGAGTCCTCCCTGGGGCATGGGTGTGCTTGTTGTCCTTAGGTTAGTTTACCTTAGTTTAATTAGTTTGTAAGCTACGGACTGATGACCACATAGTTTGGTCTGATAGATTTACAAACATTTGAACACTTTTGAGAACTAGCCAAAGAAGGACGTGGGTGGTAAAGTGTATGAAGCTAAGAGGTCACTAGCAGGAGTGTAGAGCATGGAGTTCGAGGGTATGCTGTAATGACAATTCCCAGTTATTTCTCCTCCCCCTCCCCCACCCTTTGACAAAGTAGTGAAGGCCTCAGAGGATCATACAGGTAGGACAGGGCCTAATAGGAACCCTTGGATAACACAGGAGATACTGAACTTTGACGAAAGGAGAAAATACAGAAGTACACAAAAGAGAGTAGAGGTGGCTGAAAAATGAGGTTAACAGGAAGTGCAGATTGGCTGAGCAGGAGTGGCTAGAGGACAAATGCAATCCTTAGAAAAAGTATACTTAGGGTAAAGATAGATACCATCTACAAAAAAATAAAACATGTTTGGAAACAAGAAAAGCAGCTGCATGAATATAAAGAGCTCGGATGGAAAAACAGTACTAAACGAAGAGTAAGTTAAAAGGCAGAAGAAACATATAGAGGGCCTATACAATGAAATGAACTTAAAGGCTATGTTGTAGAAATGGACGAGGAAGTAGATAAAGATGAGATAGGAGATAAGATACTGTGAGAAGAATTTCACAAAGCACTGAAAGATTTGAGTCAGGACCAGGCCTCTGGAATAGATGATAACCTGTCTGAACTGCTGAAATCATTGGAAGAGCTAGTCTTGAAACTGTTGAATGTTCTGTGCACAAGTTGTATAAGTGAGGCAATATACCCTCACACTTCACGAAAAAATATAATAATTCCAAAGAGAGCACGCACAGACAAGTGAAGAAAATTACAGTAAGTCATTGTTGCAAAATTCTAACATGAACTATATACAGAAGGTTGCAAAAACTGGTGGAACTGAGCTTGGATTTTGGCAAAATGTAGGAATATGTGAGACTGTACTCACATTATTACTTATCTTAGAAGATAAGTGTAGGAAAGGTAAACCTACATTATTAGCCTTTGTAAATTTGGAGAAAGCTTTTGACACTGTTGACTGGAATACATTTCTTTCAATTCTTGAGGTAGCAGGGGTAAAATGTAGGGACTGAAAAGTTACATACGACTGGTACTGAAACCAGACAGCTGTTAAGTCAAAGAGCATGAAAAGAATGCAGTGGTTGGGGTAGGAGTGATACCTGGCTGTAGCATTTCCCCAATATTATTCAATCTGTATATTCAGCAAGCTGTGAAGGAAAGCAAGGAGAAATTTGGGGGAAGGAATTAAGAGTTCGGGGTGAAGAAGTAAAAACATTGCATTTTGCTTACGATGATGTAATTATGTCAAAGATAGCAGAGGACCTGGAAGGGCAATTGGGTGGAATGAACAGTGTCTTGAAAGGAGGGTATAAGATGAACATTAGCAAGGTCTAGACAAAGTTAATGGAATGTACAGGCTACACTGAAGGAGTTAGATTAGGCAGGGGTAGAATAAAAGCAATGGATTAGTTTTGAGTAGTATAACAACTTGTGATTGGCAAAGTAAAGAAGACATTAAATACAGAATGGCTATTAGAAGAAAACCATTTTGGAAGAAGTGAAAATTGTTGACATCCAATGTTAAACACTAGGAAGTAAATTTCTGATAGCATTTGTCCGGAGTGTAGCATTGTGCAAGAGTAAAACAACAAAGAGAAGAGACAAAAAAATAATACACACCTCTGGAAGAATTATTGTTAGGTGGCAGGCAGCAGTTCTCAAATGGTATTCATACACTGAAGCAGCAGTAATTTGTATTACGGTGTTCGGTAAATATGTGTGGATGTTCATAGTCTGCCAGTGGTCATACATAGTATTAAAAATTTTGCAGACTGTTTTGTTACAGCTTTACATCTAATTATAAAGAAATTGAAGCATACAGGCAAAATTAATAGTTTCAGAAAGCCATTGCATACATTTATAGGATTCAGGAAGGTACATAGTTCACACAAGGCCCTGTTTCAATCTACAGTAATATTTTTTTCTGATTACCTTCTTTATTTTGTTGTGTTACTTGTCACTGTGCAAAACACTACTACTTTTGTGCTTTTTTAATCAGCTACATAACTGCGCATCTTAGCCAGTTATCATAGAATTGCAAAAATAAAATGTTGAAGATACTTAATCAGTTGTTCTGAAAGCTCGAGGTAAATACAAGGATAACCTGAGATGGTGTATGTATTACATATATAATAATTATTTCTTACTTTCTTGAAATTTGTAATCTATTATGAACACCTTAATTTTTATTGCTACTTGTTCAGTTGCTTATGTATTCTCATTTGCAGGTAATTGAACTACCTCTTTTAAATCCAGAGCTGTTCCAGAGAGTTGGAATTACTCCACCTAAAGGTTGTCTTCTTTATGGACCTCCAGGAACAGGAAAAACTCTCCTTGCACGTGCAGTGGCAAGTCAGTTGGATGCAAATTTTTTGAAGGTAGGTCAGTTTACTAACATGGCAGTTTAGTGACAATTCCTGTGTGGAATAGAAGTCAGTAAAATGTGGGTAAAGTCAGTCACTCACTACTGGACTAATGAAATTAAATAGATATATAATTTTTGTGGCTATTGCATCTACTTTATCAACAGATCTTACTGGTATTCTAGCTAATCATGGCACTTTCAGTAGAGTATTAATAATTTTGCAGAAGAAACCAGCATTTTTATCACCTTAGAAAATGTAACAGAGTAAGACTGTGTAAAAGAAAGGGGCTCAACCTAGAGGTGGAATGGGCAGGGGGGAAATCCAGATTTCAATTCGTTGGAAAGGTCATTACATATAGGATTTTGAGAACATTTGATGTTGATGAAAGAATAATTTCATTGAACTCTGGCACTTCAGTAAGAGAGAATGGAATAATTCACACATTCCAGTGGTAAAATTACCATCTTTCAAAAGAGTGAAGGCTGATGATGATGATGATGATGATGATGATGATGATGATAGTGATTAATGCTTTCAACTTTTTCTCAGTATCCAACTATGAACTACAAATCAGTTCAGAAGCGATCACTACACAACATTCATTCCAATAAATGTTGTCTAGTGCTCAGTTCGCTACTGATTTGTATTTCGTGGTTGGGTTTTGACAAGATATTGGAAATATTCATCACTATCATCGTCATTTGGTTATCTGCCTTGTGGCAGGTTTTGACTTCATAGCTCTCCCTACTTCTGTCCTCTGCTTTCCCTTTATTTTTGTTACCCCTCCTAGCTGTCCTACTGATGTCACGGCATCTGGTATCTTCTTTAAATTGCCTCTCCCAGAATGTAATCTTGCCTCAGTCCTTATTTATCTCTGTTCTCTACCTTCAGAAATATCCCCCCCCCCCCCTTCTTCATCAATTTTACCTAATACACTCGATTAATGATGAAAATTCTCCTCAGAGATAATAAATATTGTTGAAATGAGATAGAATGGCTGGCCAGTACTTACCATTGTGCTGTACCACCGATAGTAACACAAAATGAAAAAACAGAAAAAAAGGGGACAAAGGGACAAGCTTTCGGAACAGAGTTCCTTCGTCAGGTGGGAGAGAAGGGAAGAATAAAGGATGGGAACAGAAGGTAAAGGTGGTTCATAACCTAGGTCATGAAGGTGGTGTTTAGGGAGTGTGGACGTCAGAGATACTGCATGTATGTACTGAGCCAAGCCAGAGAGGATAAATATAACTAAAGAGGAAAGATCAAGTAGTAAAGAGAAGAGAAGAGAAGAGAAGAGAGTGAAATTAATGATGCTGAGGGGTGTAGGAGGGGGGGGGGGTCTAAAACGTTTTTCATAAACAGGGAAATATGGATGGACACACACACACACACACACACACACACACACACACACACACACACTTTGTCCCCTTTCTTTCTGTTTTTTCATTTTGTGTTACTATCGGCGGTACAGCACAATGGTAAGTACTGGCCAGCCATTATATCTCATTTCAACAATATTTACCTAATACACTATTAGTTTTCTCCAACTCGCCCAATACTTCTCATTCCTTACTACCAGTCCAGCTGATCTTCCTCTCGTCCTGCTTTCTCAGTGTCATGTTACTACTCTGTACAAGTCTGTACTCAATATTAAGCATTTCACTAGTCACTTTCTTAATTCTAGATTTAAACCACTAGTTTTACTCTGCCTCTTTTTGTCAGAACCATTCTAACTTTGAAGAACTGTTCACAGTTTGTCTTGAGTAACTCATCTTCTCAAATACCTGAATGTTCTAACCTGTTCTACACTTTCTGGCCCACTCTTGAAAGTTCACACTTAAGGTGTCACCAAGCAATTAATTTTCTTTTTATTTATTTTCATAACATATGCTGCAGTTTTCATTCAGCTCATTTAGTATTTGAGTTGGTGTCTTCACATTTTTTTGCTACAATTACCGTGTCATCTGCAAATCTTATTCAGTTCTTCATCCACGTGTCCTGATGTCTTGTTTTCCATCCAAACAACTTTTCATTGTTTCCTCCAGATAAGTATTAAACAGGGTTGCTGAGAAAGAACAAGTAGTAATTTGATGTAAAATCAGTTGATCTGAGTAGTTGGTATTATGATGACATAAAACATGAATAATTCACTTATCATTGTGTTGGGGTCTGATTTTTCTCAATAAAAAGAAAATGTATCAATTTTAAATATATAATGTGTGCTAGTAACACTTCATATATACAAATTTTATTTTTAATTTTTTTCTTTTCTAGGTTGTTTCTAGTGCTATTGTGGATAAATATATTGGAGAAAGTGCTCGCCTGATTAGAGAAATGTTTAATTATGCTCGTGATCATCAGCCATGTATAATTTTTATGGATGAGATTGATGCCATTGGTAACTAACATTTTTTAAATACTAGTAGATATATCTGTGTAAATAAGTGGTCTATCATAGACACTGAAATAGAAATTTATTACTAAGTGAGAATAATTTTTCAGGTGGTAGAAGATTCTCAGAAGGAACATCAGCAGATAGAGAAATCCAAAGAACTTTGATGGAACTTCTTAACCAAATGGATGGTTTTGATTCCCTTGGTCAGGTATGTTTGTACCAGAGTGAAAAATACTTACTTTTCAACAAAAGATATGTATGTCCCACAAAGTCAAAAATGTAAAAGAGGAGAACTAGATTTTAGACTTATCTGCAGTTCAAAACCATTCAAATAAAAAAATCTGAACACATTTGAGCTTTTATAGTATTAAACACTAAATTTGCAGTCCAGTAAGCTCTTGCGAGAGGGGGCTTGTATCTGTAATAGCACATCACCATTAGTGGTGTTTACTTGGCACACATTATGTGAAATGGTGTCATATAACACAACTTGATGTACTCTGTAACACAAAGTGGCAGATTACTGATGGAAATTCTCCAAAGTTGACAAATTATTCTTCAAAAGAGATAGTTGGCTGGCCAGTGACTTACATTAGTGGTGTAACGCCATTAATCACACAAAGAAGAAAAAGGATGAAAAAGTTGCAGTAGCTTTCAGAACAAGATGCCTTCCTCAGTTTGGAGAGAAGGGAAGAAAAAAGGAATAGGGAACAGAAGGAAAAGGTTATTGAATATGCTACTACCTGGAGGCACCTTATCCTCTGGCAGCTCCACAATTGATGTTTTCTTGGATGCCTTCCCATTTTAGCCAGTCCTTCCTTTCTCCGTGCTATTTTAGATATTAAGTCGGTGACGTCCTTTATGATTACTTTGAGCAGAAGTGTTGTGTTCATCAGGGTAGTGTTTTAAGTGTCTTTGCCAGTCATAAACAGTATTACATCCATCATTAAAATTTCTGGCCAATGTTCTTTATTTGTTGACGACTTCCGTCTTTTGCTCCTCTTTCAGCCTTGCAACAGCACGATAGTTGCAACTAACTCTTCCATGGTTAGAGAATGGGCAGAGAAGTCTGTACGTGTTCTTTCTAAGCGCACTTGTCTAATTTTAAATTTGCCTGAACTGCAAATAAGGGATGCCATTCTAAATTTTAGACACCTTTAAGTTTCTGGGCCTCATATTTGACACCAAAGTTTCATGTTTGCCACACCTGAAAGATGTGAAAAATCAGTGCCTCAAAGCACTGAACATTTTAAAATATATTAGCCTCACTTCATTGCGAGCAGACAGGATTTGCCTGCTCTGGTTTTATAGGGCCTTTATGCAATCTGGGCTTGTTTATAGGTGCACAGTGTATGGGTCTGAATGGTCATCCTATTTAAAGATATTGGGCGTACACAATGAAGGAATTTTGCTTGCCCCTGGGGCATTCGGAAGAAGCCAATTACCAAGTCTCTGCACTGAAGTTGCCGAGCCGCCACTATACATCAGGCGAAGGCTACTCCTGGTGTGCCAGGCATATAAAACACCCTCCACACCCACATACTGTACCATTATGCATCCTCTATTGGAAAGGCTTTTTCATTATCAGCAACGGGCGTCTAAGCATTATGGGATCCGCAGAAGGGATTGCCATGGCGGATTTTCATGTTTTGTGTTGAGGTTGGAGCTGATTTCTACCTTTGCTTCTCCAGAGGTCCAGACTTGTTGTAGATCGGACTACTTTTAAGAAGGATTAAACCTCAGCTTTTACCTTTCTCTGTTTTTCTTAAAATTTCAGATAGACATCACTGTTTTACAGTGGTGTACACTGATGGTTCGAAATGGAAGGACTCCATTAGCTGTTTCCCGACCTGCAGAGCATTATGCAATCCCGATGGCACTGGGGCAGATAAAGAGAGATTAGGATAAGCAGTTTTTCTCGTCTGCTGTAATTGTTACAGGGCCTATGATAATTGTGTGGCATTTATGGTCATTACACCCGAACTAGGGTCGTGTTCAGCCTGCCTGGTGAAATCTTTTTAGCTGACGTCACTCCAGCAACTTACATGTTAACAATGATGATGACGACACAACGCCAATTCCCTGAGCAGAGAAAATCTCCATCCCAACCGGAATTGAACCCAGGCTTGAGTTGTTCCGACGGCGTCTACTGCTTAAGTATCTCAACCAACTGTACGTGTTGGGAACAATCTCATTACCACTTCTTTATGATAAGATCTCTTCATTCATAAAATGTGTGTAATAAGAATGTAGTTGCCAAATATAAGAGGACCGGCTAGTCCGTGCCTCCTAAAATAGCAACATATCTTGATAGGTCTTCTCCAGTGTTAACACATTAACTCTTTTCCAATCATCACAAGAGAACCCAAAATAGCAAACACTTCTCATTTAAACCAGTATTAAAGCAAGCCGTGTTACTTAGTAGAACAAGTACAGTGTTTATTTTATCATTTAAGTACATACACACAAAGGCTTATTATCTGCCTTGTTTCTCCAACATATCCAGACAAAGAATAATTATAACATAGTAGAAGCTACAGAATATACATATAGTCCATAGGTTTAATTTATCTTGGAATAATTATATCACTTGCACAGTGGATTCTTCACCGATTCTTTTTCTTCTGCACAAAACCTGTACAGAGAAAAACTGGAACCAGAAAATATTCTCCTACCAGTTTGCTAAATTAAATATGACTCATTAAATAATTATACTTGACTTTCTTGAGCCTCTAGCAGGAATCTTGTAGTGTAAGCTGTTACACTACAGGCTCTCTGCGTGACAACCCATCACAATATTCACTAGATTACAGAGGTGACCAGGACCTGTATCCAGCTGTAACATTGCTGCAACATATGCAGGATGAACTGTGTTTTCCCAATGTTTTGGGAAGCAGGTGTCATTTTGCTGAGCACAGGTGGTGTAGGAATTTGAGTTAATGAAGTAGTCTATTGAGGTGGAAAAGTGGCCTGCTGAGGCCAAGATGTGATATGGTGCCCTTTTCCTTTGCAGTTTGTCTCTTCTTTGTTTTGATTGTGGGCCCTGCAGTTGTGGGAGAAACTGTCAGTAACAATAACAAGCTGTGGTTGCTGAAGCCCACTGTCCATTGGTGACAATCCTTCTGTCGGCCTCTCAGGCGGGATGAAATCACCATTACCCGCCTCCGAATCAGTGTCCATACCCCCATGGCTTTTTGCTCCAACGAAAGGGTCTCAGCTGTTTGATGCCTGTGGTGTAGAGATTAATGTGTGTCACCGTTTAACTTGGTGTATTTTATACCAATTAGAGAGGACAGAGGCGAATCTCGGTGGTGATTTGCTCTCTAGTTAGGCGATGACAAACTGAGTATCACAAATGTAAAATTTTGTGATATGTCTGGACTCTGGCCTAACTTGTATGTTTGAGGTTTCAGCATGTTGCAGAAAAGTGGCTTATCTGTTTTATTACTGCAATCAGTCAACTATAGTAATGTGAAATTCTTTAGCCACATTCTTCCTTTTAGTCAAAGCTACTATACTGGGACTCGCGATCCTTCTCCATGTCTCAAGGTTGTAGTGTTACAAGGACTGTACTTTCATAATGAATCTCTCTTGCCAGAACACAGGAAAGATTTGGTCATGGGTTTACTGTGTTTTGGGCCACAACTAACATAGTTCTTCTTCTTCCTGTAGTGTCATAATAATTTAGTCGTAAGACTGGTCTCTATATGTTTATAACATTCCGCCCGTATTCGGGCTCAAACTTCTTATCCATGCAGCGGAGAGTACATTTCAAGAGAGACTTACTACTGAATAAACGTTGTACACTCATTAAACTTTTACTAAGGAAATATATTGTGCCCTGTAGACAAACTGACACAAAACATTTGACATCTCAAAATAATCTCATCTTAAGTTTAATAAATTCATCTGTTTCAATAAGACAATAATACATAATATTTATGCCACTGCACTTTAATATAAACTTGGATTATTCTTTGTCCAACATTTCAGTGGCCACTTCTGCAGCAGGTAGTTATGTCTCTGGTTGCTGCACCCACTCACTCCTGCTTACCTGCACACACGAGCCCTTGGCACACAGAACATTCTTACGTGTGTGTGTGTGTGTGTGTGTGTGTGTGTGTGTGTGTGTGTGTGTGTGTGTGTAATATGTATATATATAGTCTGCCGAGGTGTGAGTGCGTATTTGTTTACCTTCCTTTTTGTCCCCTAAGGTAAGTCCTTCCACTCCTGGGATTGGAATGACTCCTTTTCCTCTTCCTTAAAACCCGTATCCTTCCCTTTCTCCTCTCCTTCATTCCTCTTTTTCCTGAAGAAGCTGCCAGCAGTGGCGAAAGCTTGAATGTTTGTGTGTTTTGTTTCTATCGACAAGCCTGTACTTTGGGTAAGTCAAACAATCTTTATTTTATACATTTTTCCCACCAGGAAAGTCTCCTTCTATAATAGTGACTTGCCCAAAGGACAGACTCGTCGACAGATACAAATAAAATCACACACATACAAGCTTTCGCAACTGTTGGTCGCTTCGTCAGGAAAAGAGGATGAAAGGAGAGGAGAAAGGGAAGGATACAGGTTTTAAGGAAGTGGAAAAGGAGTCATTCCAATCCCAGGTGTGGAAGGACTTAGCTGAGGGGGGGGGGGGGGGCGAGAAGGTAAACAAATACACACACACACACTCACACCATCCAAACGCAAACACACCTAGACAGACATTTGTAAAAAGCAAAGAAGTTTGACAGAGATACCACTTGAGACAGAGGCTCTGTCCACAGAACCGAGGCAAAGATGCTAAAGATAGTGGGCGGGAATTTGAATTCAGCGGAGGTAGAGACCAGGTGGGCAGTGGGAGGAGAAAATAAGCTGAAGGGCAAGTTCCCATCTCTGGAGTTCTGAAAGATTGATGTCTGTCGGGAATTCTGTGTGTGTGTGTGTGTGTGTGTGTGTGTGTGTGTGTGTGTGTGTGTGTGTTCCTGCTAGGAATTTTTCCTCTATATATGATGAATCCGCACATCTCGTGGCGGAACCGTACCGAAGTGTACAGCTAAATTAGCTGTTACACTATAAGGTGTATGTTTCATCTCAATTTGTCACATTCTGCATTTCTCATTGTGTTACTCATGTTTTAAAGTACTCTACTGACACTTGTCTCTGATACATTCCAGGAACTGGAAAAATCACTGTTGAGCATCTTCATGTCACCACCACCATCACTACTGTATTGAGAATGTACATTTCTATAAGAGTCACCTAACATATTTTTTCCTCGTATAGATACCTTGCAAGAATACCATCAACATAAAATTAGAAAAGTTTGAACCTGTACAGAGACTTATTAGCAGGTTGTTCTTCCCCCAATTAAAAAAAAAAAGTGTCAGGTGTATACAATGTAGAGCTCACGCAAGAAGTCATGGCCTGAGTGCAGAAACGCATTCTCAAGTTGTGCACAGGGTGAGACCATTCCTTTGTTTCAGAGGAGTAGCCGGCTCAGTTGTAAGTTGGCTGCTGGGCCGTAGGCTTATGACTGGTTTCTGGAAAACTATAGTTACCGTGCCGTTAGCTACCGTCATGTTTTAATTTAACATGCCAGATAACTTCCTTGGGTTTCCCGTAGCTGATTTTAACGACCGTTGGTTAACTATGAGGTAGCTGCGCCTTCTGTCGAAGCAAATAGTACGTCTCAACAGATAACAGATGGCACTACCAACGAAATTCCCAATTACTCGAATTTAATCGATTATTAAGTGAAATCGAAGAAAGGAAAGTAGTTATAGTAAATGAAAAGGCCGATGGTTTGACAATTTTGGAAAAACAACACGCCTTGGAAGTTGTCACAATACTGTACAATTCGTTAAACAGACACGAGAGAAAACGATAAGGCAACTCAGAGAGCTGTATTCTTTTTTAAAAATAAAAACAGGACGAACAACAACGAAGACAGGGTTAACATTAAAATCATACGTATTATTTCTGTTGTCAACATATATTTTTATGAATTTCCTTTTTCCTCTTCCGATTGTTCTATGAATGTGACATTACTTTTCACAACACAGACTGGTCAATTTACGTCCACCCATCCACCTATCCGAGCCCCACATTGTAATAATCTTGGCCACAGTTTGATGGTGGCGATTCATCCTGATAATAATAATAATTATTATTATTATTATAAAAATTATTATTATTATTATAAAAACATTGACTGATCATAATGGTAATTGCATGGCAGAACACTATTGCAAAGGGAAGTATCTTTATGCTTAATTGAAAGTTTTATTATTAGAGCATGGCTTTGTGATTTGGATGCGGTAAAATTTTACATCCAGATCGGCGATCGCGAGAGAACGGTGGCCACTGTTGCTCAGTGTCGAGATGTTGCTTGACCAATCGCGAGGGAGATGCAGCTAATGCAAACGTCACGCGTTGTCAACATCTCTCGCGACCGCCGAGCACGATGTAAAATTTAACCCGAAATGTTGTTTTCCACGTTTTCTCCCGTTTGACCCCGGCAATGTCATTGGTCAGTATATTTTTTTATTATTCTGAAACGCATATGAAATTCGCTCTCATTACATAGATCAAATGGTTGTCATCTAACACGAAAAACGCATCGTGGTGTTTCAACTGTGCCAAGTACAGTTGTGAACAACTATCCGAAGCATCAGAAGAAAAAGACGACGACGGCGGTAATGAGGATGATGAAAGAATTTCCATACTTCAGCTTCATAAATTTTAAAATTGTATGAAAATTATACGGAACTCAGTCATAAAAACAAAAACAAATTACTACTGCTAAATAACTTCTGGACTTGGGTTTGGAAGCCCACTAGCGCTACGTAGCGGATATAGTTAAAACTAAAGTTAACGTGTAGGTAACCCCACGGAAACGCGCATTTATCTTTAACGGACAGGTAACTACGGCTGTGACGGTAACTGTTATTTCGGAAACCCATTTTGTACTTAACGTTCAGGTAACCCACGGATAACTATAACGGGACAGGTAACTACGGCTGTGACGGTAACTGTTGTTTCGGAAACCCATTTTGTACTTAACGTTCAGGTAACCCACGGATAACTATAACGGGACAGGTAACTACTGTTTCGGAAACCGGCCATTAGTCTGTTAGGAGGCTGTCATCTGCGCCTGTGGTGACCAGTAGGCAGCACACAACTAAGGTGGCCGCCCTCCTTCCCAGTGCACAAGTCAGGAAAGCAGGGACCACTACTTGTTGCACAAGCTCTGCCCTCTGCCATGCACCATAAAGTAGTTTGTGGAGTAGCAGATGAAGGTGAAATGTGATTCAGGCTAGCTTTGGGGGTCTTCGGTCCAATAACTTTTGGTTTCCTCCATTTCTTTTTAGGAAGACATTCTGTCCTTTACTTTTTCATCTGCTCTTTGAGAAGTTTACTTGTCTTTTCCCCAGACAAAGGTTTGAGCATGATCTGCTCCATTTGAGTGATTGCTACCCCCATTAGAGGCCGGGCCACCTGTGAAAGCAGCAACGCAATATACCAACTCTGCTGCAATCACTGCTCTGCTCTACATTGGAATGACAACTAACTGTCTCTTCATCAGGATGAATCGCCACCATCAAACTGTGGCCAAGAGCAATATGGACTATCGTGTGGCGCAGCATGCAGCGGAGCACAACACCTTGGACTTTAACAGCTGTTTCACCACCGGAGCCATTTGGATCCTCCCCTCCTCCACCAGCTTTTCTGAACAGCGGAGATGGGAGCTATCCCTACAGCACATCCTACGGTCCCTCAACCGTCCTGGCCTGAACCTCAGATAACCTAACATTCTACATTGCATGCCCCACAGTCCCCCCTCCCCTTCGCATCCTACATTTCCTTCAGATTCATGCCCATTTCCCTACTGTGTGCTTCCTGTTTTTAATATATATGTGTGCATATAAAAATATAGATCGTATAACTTACCCAAAGCACAGGCTCGTTGACAGATATAAAAACACACACATACACAAAGATTCAAGCTTTCGCAACTGTTGGCTGCTTAATCAGGAAAAGAGGAAGGAAGGGGGTGGAAAAAGGCAAGGATGCAGGTTTTAAAGGAGTGGATGAGCAGCCATTCCAATTGTGGGAGTGGAAGGACTTACTTTAGGGGGAAAAAAGGAAAGGTAAACAAACACCCAAATACATACACACGCGCGCACACACACACCAAGGCAGACATTTGTAGAAAGCAAAGAAGTTGGACAGAGATACCAATTGAGGCAGAGGCTCTGTCCAGAGAACCAAGGCAAAGATGTTATAGAATGGTGGGTGGGAATTTGAATTTAGTGGAGGTTGAGACCATGTGGGCAACGGGAAGAGAGAATATGCTGAAGGGCAAGTTCCCATCTCCGGAATGCTCAAAGATTGGTGTCAGTGGGAAGTACCCAGATAACCCAGACGATGCCAAGATGTGTTGGCCATGCACCAAGGCATGTTTAGTCACAGGGTGATCCTCATTACCAACAAACACTGTCTGCATGCGAATGGACAGTTTATTATTGGTAATTCCCTTACAGTATATTGCCTTGGTGTGTTTTCGCGCGCGTGCGTGTGTGTGTGCGCGCGCGCTCTTGTTTACCTTTCCTTTTTTTCCCCCTAAGGTAAGTCCTTCCAGTCCCGGGATTGGAATGACTCCTCTTCCACTCCCTTAAAACCCACATCCTTTCCTTTTCCCCTCCTTCATCCTTTTTTTCCTGATGAAGCGACCAATGGTTGCGAAAACTTGAATGTTTGTGTGTGTTTTATTTGTGTTTTTGTGTCTATCTAAAAGCCTGTGCTTTGGGTAAGTTATTAGATTTCTATTATACATATATATATATAATTGATGGAAACTTTCATGGTGGGTAAAAATACGTATAAAGAAAAGAGTTTAACTTACCCACAGAGCATAGGCTCGTTGACAAACACAAATAAAACACACACACACACACACACACACACACACACACACACACACACACACACAAAGGCAGACATGCTACAAGTATAGACAGATGGGTGTGGCAAGATGACTGAGTTTTATAATATGTATAGATAATAACACATTAAAACATTTGCAAATTTTTGTTGCAGGTTAAAATAATTATGGCTACCAATCGTCCTGATACTCTGGACCCAGCATTATTAAGGCCAGGCCGACTTGACAGAAAGATTGAGATTCCTCTTCCTAATGAACAGGCACGCCTTGAAATTCTTAAGATACATGCTGGACCAATTGCAAAACACGGTGAAATTGGTCAGTATTTCCTAGCTTTATTATATCTCATTTATCTATATAGTAGTCTATAATTGGCTGTCATTTATATGCATTACTTAAATATTAATTGCCTGTATTTTTCTTTTGAATTTCTGTTCCCATTTTTTGGATTTGCTCATATTTTATCTGTTACATTCAATGGCAGACAAGGTATCTTGGCAACATTATTATTATTATTATTATTATTTCAGGTTGACTGCTAAAACAAATGCGACTCAGTGCACATAGACAGATATATTGTTACACTTAAAGTGTTTGCTACATATTGTTCTTTAGTTCTAGATGACTATAACATAACTGTTTCATTTCATGTAAAATTATACCACAGATACTAATATCAACATTCTCTCAGCAGTCCTGAAGCTATAAATTTCCCCTTCTTATTTAATATGACACAATAGGTAAATATAAGTCACAAAACTATCTGTGTATGTATATCCATATTCTGTTCCAGCTTCTACCAGGTCTGTGGCCAACGAGTCCTCTCCATCTGGCTGTCCTCCCACGCCATTTATTTTTCCACGTTTTTCCAGCTCACAATCTTTCCACAAATGTTATCACTTCTGTTTTCCTCTTTGTCTTGGCTGCCCTCTAGATCTTTTGCCATCCATCTTTAGTTCCTCCATAATTTTGGGTAGTCTCCCGGTACCATCTTAATCTTCTTTTTCTGCCCCCCCCCCCCCCTCTCCTGTATATGGTTCTTTTCTATATCCCCATTCTCTACTCTTTCCATTCTTATTTTTCCTTTCACTGATCTTAGAAATATCATTGCCCTACTTGCAGTCTGCTCCAGTCCCTTTCTATCATTGTCCATTTTTCTCCTCCTTAGGTGAAATTCAGGGGTTTATTTGAACACATTAATGCTATTACATCAAAGCAGTACATTCAGGTTTAGAAATAGACAATTTAACAAAGACTAACTCATCTTACATACAAACAACTGAACAGTCACAAAGAATACACTTTTGGTCCCATTGTAACACATATTTACATAGCATTGAATATTATATACTTCTATCAAATTAATAAGAAAATCCTTGAACATATCAGAAAATCTGAGGGAGGGGGGGATATTTGCACACAAGAAAACTCGAACCAGTGCCACCTACCATGAATTGGTTTACAGTCCACAACTTGACTATCTGCGCTATGACATTGAGCCAGGATTCAGGTCTCTTTAACACCCGTGTTAATGGTGTTGAATATACTATTCATAGACATTTCATTTACCAACATGTAATTACAACAAACCATACAGTGAATAGTTTCTTTTTAAGGGTCTTCATTGTGTCATTGCCTTTAAATGTCAAATTTTCATAATACAGAAATTCTTTAAATACATATAAGACTTTCCATTCATTTTATTACAGCAAATGCTATTTATAACAATGGTTTTTAAGATACCCTCTGTTATTATGACTTGCTTTGAAATGACAGAATATATGATGCAAGTTAAATGTACAAAACCCATCAAATATGAGCTTCTACTAGCAGCAAAGAGCTGCTGCCCTCCCCCGTATAGTCTGGTGTGACGTATGTGGCATCTCCCATCTTATTGGTGACTGTCCATCTGGACATTGGGAATTTCTGACATGCTTGATGTTGTTCCACATGTTGGGATAGCCTCTCCAGTGTGCGGATCACATGTTGTGACGTCAGAAATTCGGCAAGTTGGCCCCACACATCCAGATACATGCTCTGAGTGCCGATGGCTTTAAGTTCATATGGATGCTCTAACTCTTGCACAACAGTAAATCTGCATGCATTGCAGATGCTGATTCTCTTCAATAGTGTTTTAACATTTTTGCATTTACACAGAATTGCATTGAAAATTTGTTGAACCTTGTTCCAAGCTTATCTTCACTCAGGCAATATTTTCTGGTATTCAAACTTTCCTCAGATATTATTGATTTTTATTTTCTACAGAGCTTATTTCATGCTGTTTTTTGTCACTACGTTTTGGATTGAATATTCTGTTAGAGATTGTGCCAAGACATTTCCAGTTATAAGTTTTTTGCCTAAACATTACCACACACATGTTCATCAAATTGTGCTTCATATAACATTTGACAGTGCTTTCGCATTGTTTTATCATGAATATAATTTTGTAGAGCAATCATATGGTCACTAAATACATAACCTTCTCTCACTTGAAATAATGGAAATGGACAGACATGTCTCGCCAGCTATTGGTGCGACAAAATAATAGTATTCACTATTTCATGTGAAGGGCAATTGTCCTATTCATTAACAGCGATAAGCTACCTGTGTCAGATTTATCTTGCTTACCATGTAGAAAGTTTGATCTGATATATGTGCTTTAATGTTTCTAAATGTGTACAAAGGTGGGCATAGAGTATTTCAGTAAAATGCTATATCTATTTACAAATTAATTTTATTTTTAAAATAATGCCCCCAACAGTTTGGGAAAGAGGGAAATACTGAATTCCCAGTACGGAGAGTTTGGAGTTACCCCCGAAATTCCCTTTATTGGGAACTGTTTAGCACAAGCCTTCCAAATACTTAAAACACGGGCCACTGTGTCAGTGTGTCAATTACATAGACTGCTTATCAGTTTGACATACATCTAATTTCACAAGAACTCATACTACATTAATATTTTCTGTTTTTCAAATGGTTGGTATGCCTTACCCAAGTACATTTGAAACTTTTGTACAGTCATTTGAAAATACATTATGCCATGTAAAAATGCAGATCTTATAAAAAATTAATAATATAAGTATATTCTAGTTTCATCTATGTACCATAGCTCAAAATCGTGTTTTGAAACAATGCTGCAGTGTCTGTAAAACAACTTTGGCTGTCTTTTGAAAATGGTACCACACATTGTAGAAATGCAAGGAATTTCATTACTAGAGTACACGAACCTATTTCAGTTGCATTGCTGTTATTCCAATATTAACAAACATTTTAATGTATCATTTTAGAATGTTATTAACCCTTTCTACCATTATTAACCTCTTGTGTGTGTATAAACTGTGCTTGTGTGTGTGTATGTGGTGTTTTTTTTTTTTTTTTTTTTTTAACTTCGACTGTGGCTGAAAGTTTAAAGTTACATGCATATTAATGCGCAAGTCACAGCTCAACGAATGTCTTTGTAATGAGTTGCAAACTATCCACATTATATTGTTGAATTCTAACTATACCATACGTAAATTCACTCATAGAGAAATGTGGTTCCACTTGGTATGTCACATACTTTCTTAGCCTCCTAGCACAAACTGTACTTCGTCGACTAAGGATGAGACTCGCTATTTTAAGTAGGTTCATACTCCCTAGACTTACAAACCACCCTCAAACACTAAAATATTATATATTCGAATCCCAGCTGGGTACACATTTTTAGCTTTGCCCATTCGCAGTTGTCAAATATTCTGTGAATATTTTAATTATATATTTGGATCTAGTGCTGCCTTTAATTATATAGCACGTTGCAGTAGCAGTCTTCTTTGTGGTACAATTATCTAATTAAAAGTGTGGTGTAAGTGAACCTCATCTTACATGCTACTATGGAATTGTGTATTATACAATGCCTCATCATACAAGAACTGATTACTCCTTGCAATCATCCGGAAGTATTATTTAGACCATAACTCTTTTCTTAATATTATTTTCCAGATTATGAAGCAGTTGTGAAGTTATCTGATGGTTTTAATGGTGCAGATCTGCGAAATGTCTGTACAGAAGCTGGTCTTTTTGCTATCAGAGCTGAAAGAGAATATGTTATTCAGGAGGACTTCATGAAAGCTGTGAGGAAAGTAGCAGATAACAAAAAGTTGGAATCAAAATTGGATTATAAGCCTGTGTGATTTTATTCACTACAGATATTCTGCTTACAGTGTGTTAATGTTTATTTTGTATTCAGATACAATTAAAAGTAAAACTTTTAACAATGCACTTTGTGATTACTCTCCCAGACTAATCCTCTAGATGATTTCAGAACATACTTTTTGTTACAGTACAAACCATTAATGTTCGGTGGATTTTGATAGTATTAAACCACTAGTTACCTAATTACTCAAATGTAAATATTGTATGTAAATAAAATGATACAAGAAGAAAGAATTGAAAATCCAAAAATATTAATGGCTGTAGTTCATTATTTATCACATGGCTGTAACTTTTGTTTAATTTGGGTTATTCTGTACAAAGTTTTTTAATATTTTTGTGGTTTGGGAAGACTTGTATTTTCATATGACACAGCAACAAGTTCCACAGAAGTCAGAGACACTAGATGCTCTATTTTCTGGGGGGGAAAAAAATTATTTTTTCAGGATGACAATCTTAACAGCTCTAAACACATGATCTTTTCTGTAGAAATACTGAGAAAGCATCAGTTGTGCTAGAGTTTTTGTTAAGTTTCTTTGTTGATTATGCATGGCCTTTTTTTTCTCCCGCAAATGGAAAGAGGAAAATAGAAAAGAGGTTTTGTCAAAACAATCTTCTAACTCCTTATCTTATTTCTGTAACATTTTCTTAGGTGTTAAATGGCTAAAGGTTATTGTAGGTGTCCCTTGATCAGGCAACAATGCTGGTGACTCATTTGAAGACAAGATAGTGGGCTGGCTGCATGTTTTTCCTTTGCTATAGAGAGCAAGAAAGTATTAATTGCTTCAATATCATCTCAATAGTAAGTTGCCAGTAGGCTGTAATATATAAGGGGATTGTCCAATAGTTTTCACATCCATTTCTGTGGAGTCATACTGAATGAAAATGTTTTTATTTAGCCGGTTATCAGAGTAATGACAAGAAATTCCAATTAAACCAATCGCTTTATTTCAGGATGAACTGATATGTGCACTGTTAATTCTTTCACTGATAAAGACATGCATCCTGCCTTCTGGGTTGAGTGCGCTCTTGAAGACCGTCTAATACCACTACCTGTGTCAAAGGGAGGCCACACTGTCCACTGCCTGTGCTGAGCCCTCCCTCACCCTGTGCTGAATTTTCCTGCAGCCACGAGTCATGCCTGTCTCACCTTCCAAATGTGATCACCGACGCAATGTATCTGCAAACTTTTTACGTGGCTTTCAATCTGCTGATACATTACTGGACAGTCTTTATGTGCCATTTAAACTGCTTACCGGTATGGACCAGTCCATGTTAAATTGGCTAATTTCGGAATATTTTCCTGCTCGAACAACATGGATTTCGAAGAAATTTTATGTGAACAATTGTACACGTCCTCTGTGAACATTGGTGAAGGTTAACTATCGTCAAAATAATACTGGGTGAGATTTAATCACTTGCTTGACTTCATTCACAAATTTGAACATAGTAAGTGTGAATTTATAGCGAATTTGGGCTGTTATATCTTGGGCAAGCTTTTGTTAGAATAAATGAAATCTGGCTACCTTGGCCTCAGTTCTCTTGGGAATAATGAAGAAAAGAATTTTACGAGCCATATTCAATCAGAAAATGTTAAGCAAAGTCACTAGAAAAATCGGCACCAGAAAAATCTCAAAATTTGGAGTCTTATATCTGTGGGACTGGAAGTATGACAAACGTAAAACTTAGCTTGTAGTAATCTAACACAAGATTCTCCAATAGAAAGTTTCATTTATGTACTTCTTTCATATACCGAGTAAATTTAGTTCAAATTTGCCCATCAAATCGTACAAGTGGTTATATCTAAGTCAGTATTTTTTTGACAAGTGTTGAATATTACCAGTGTTTGTACCTTCTAAATATATTTTCCATCCTTTTTGATCCGGGCTTTGAACTGGCACTGGCAAAGATAGAAATTTTTTCTCCATTTCTTATTCTTTTTACTAATTTACTTTTTTGCTTATTTAGTTCTTTTCCTTTCTATTCTTAGTAATTCATTGAGTGTGTTAATAAATTCTCTCTGATTTTGTTCTCAATGATTAGTTATACTTCTTTGTATGACAAGTCTCAAAGGATACAACAGATAATGGAACATTGCAAGTTTCCCGGTGCACTTTCTATTTCCTGCAAACGGTGCATCTACACATTAATGTACTTTTCTGCAAATGTTCATTTACAATAACTTCTGGAAAGGTATCCCTGTGAAACACAGGATTCTCGTCATCATAGCACCTTCCCCTAGCAGTTTTTTTTTTTTTTTTTCTTTCTTTCTTTTTTTTCCAATCGGTAGCATATTTTTTCTACTATTTCCCATAAGAGAGAAAGGTGAAACTCTGAGTGCCATTTTTCACCCTGTTACTAACCTGTGGAGAGCATGAGCATTTAAAATGCACAAATCCAGAATATTAAAAAAAAAAAAAAAAAAATCTTGTAACATTTCAGACTTACGGACTGATCCCACTGAGCTCAATAACATGTCACAATGGTCAACTGAACACACATTCGAGCTGTAATCTGCAATACAATTCAGCTCTCTCTCTCTCTCTCTCTCTCTCTCTCTCTCTCTCTCTCTCTCTCTCTCTCTCTCTCTCTCTCTCTCTCTCTCTCTCTCTCTCTCTATATATATATATATATATATATATATATATATATATATAATAGACGAAGATTACTCACCAGGCGAAGGAGCACAGGTGTGACAGCATGACAAATAAATAAATGAATACACACACACACACACAATCGCAAGCTTTCGCAACCCAGTTGCGTCTTCAGGCAGTAGGGAAGGAGAGGGAAAAGGAAATGATGAGGGTTTTAAGGAAGGGGGTAAGGAGCCATTCCAATCCCGGGAGAGGAAAGACTTACCTTGGGGGAAAAAATGGAGGGTAAACAAATGCACACATGCCCACACATTCACACAGACACAAGTACACCTAGGCAGACATACTGTAGAGTATGTCTGCCTAGGTGTACTTGTGTCTGTGTGAATGTGTGGGCATGTGTGCATTTGTTTACCCTCCATTTTTTCCCCCAAGGTAAGTCTTTCCTCTCCCGGGATTGGAATGGCTCCTTACCCCCTTCCTTAAAACCCTCATCATTTCCTTTTCCCTCTCCTTCCCTACTGCCTGAAGACGCAACTGGGTTGCGAAAGCTTGCGATTGTGTGTGTGTGTGTGTATTCATTTATTTATTTGTCATGCTGTCACACCTGTGCTCCTTCGCCTGGTGAGTAATCTTCGTCTATTTTTTATATTTTATTTTTCCTGCTAGGAATTTTTCGTCTTAAAATATATATATATATATATATATATACGTAAAAATAGTGAAGTACACTTACCAGGCGAAAGGGCACAGGCAGTAATAGTAACAAATAAACACACAGACACACACACACAAAAATGCTAGCTTTCGCAGCCTAGCTGCTTCATCAGGCAGAAGGGAAGGAGAGGGAAAAGGAAATGATGAGGGTTTTAAGGAAGGGGGTAAGGAGCCATTCCAATCCCGGGACAGGAAAGACTTACCTTGGGGGAAAAAATGGAAGGTAAATAAATGCACATACACCCACACATTTACACAGACACAAGTACACTTATATATATATATATATATATATATATATATATATATATATATATATATTATATATATATATATATACGTAAAAAATAGATGAAGTACACTTACCAGGCGAAAGGGCACAGGCAGTAATAGCAACAAATAAACACACAGACACACACACACACACAAAAATGCTAGCTTTCGCAGCCTAGCTGCTTCATCAGGCAGAAGAGAAGGAGAGGGAAAAGGAAATGATGAGGGTTTTAATGAAGGGGGTAAGGAGCCATTCCAATCCCGGGACAGGAAAGACTTACCTTGGGGGAAAAAATGGAAGGTAAATAAATGCACATACACCCACACATTTACACAGACACAAGTACACTTAGGCAGACATACTGTAGAACTGTAGAAAGTGTTTATTTGTTGCTATTACTGCCTGTGCCCTTTCGCCTGGTAAGTGTACTTCATCTATTTTTTACGTATATTTTTCCTTTTAGGAATTTTTCCTCTATAATATATATATATATATATATATATATATATATATATGAATCGTGTCAGTGGACATAAACTCAGTTTCTCCTCGTTTTAATTTCTTCTGTGGCATGTTGCGCCTATTCTTACAGATAGTGCCACACATGGCTGTTCCATGCTTGTAAAGCCCGAGGAACAGGTCTGGGCTGGATTACCAAATATTGACAAACAGAATATGACTCTTTTCCAAATATGGTCCCATAAGAGTTGCCACTACATCGCCACTTTTTCCTAATTGTGGAACCCAATTTCTGTTGTTGAGCCTGTATATACAATAAAATCCTAAATATACTCACTCCGACAGTCGCACAGTAAAAATTTCTTTATCCCAAATCTATTTCACTGGGATGAAATATGTTGCTTAGAAGATATTTGTCTTTTGAACAGTAAGATACTTTCATCTATACAAAGCTTGTGATGTGCATGAAATTATTTTGTCAACAATTGTCCTAATTTTTTTGTCTGGTACTTGCAGAGTTATCATTGAAGTGTAGCATTCTCAGAAGTAGAAAAAAGTGGTCTCGAGACATAATTTCGCTGAAAACTGGTGTCTTCAGAACTAAATCTCTGAACCAATAATCACTTAATTTCAAGCAAATAGCAACAAAACAATACATTTCCTGAGTGCCAATGTCTTTACATATCGACAGTCAAGAATTCACAGATTCTGTATAGATCACACACTTAAACGTGGCCCCTAAGCGGAGAATGTTGGGAACATAGATTTACAAACTTACTTTAAAGGGCAGCCTTCTTTTTTCTAAAAGAAGTCATCAGGGTTTGTCGATTTATTTTAGCAAATAAAAAAAAGTGGAAGACGATAATAAATACCAAGCACAAATCAACAATACATTGACGAGGTGTACAGTGTACAATTCTGTTAAGAGGTAAGGTTGGTAGCGAGCATAAACATTCTTTAGAGACACCCACTCAGCTGACTTCCGCTGATCAGAGAGGGTACACGAAAAACTGTGTGACCTGTATTATTGTGTCTCGTGTAAATGTAAAATTTCTTCAGACATAAATATCATAAAAATGAAAGACAACTTGAGTCAGTATCTAGTAGAGATTCGTGTCCTGCACTAGTCGTCAAAGTCACAGTTTAACAGTTGGAAATCATATTATTATATTGAAGGTATTTCACTCATCTGTCTATGCAACTGATTTAATAAAATATGCTATTGCCATATGCATTTCGCCTTTATTTGGAAGGCATCATCAGTGGCCTGTAACATATACATGATTATTTTTTACAAAATTTTATATTTACATTTCTCAGTATTTTTTAGGTTATCAACAGTTCTGATGCGTTATTTTGGTATAGTATTGATATCTGGATATTGTACTTACAATATTTATGGATATAGCTTTATATCTGGTGCCCATTGGTTGCTTCCAGCTGTTTGGGTACAAAACAGGACAAAAGGAAATGTGTCTCTAAAGTGAGCTCTTTTTCCGAACCCTTTCACTATCACTTTCTGATTCTGAGGAACTGCCGACTGTACATCTTGCTCTTCCTTATACATCAGAGGACTGAGGAGTACAGCTTTGAGATTCTGTTGAAGACTCATCAGAGAAATCACACTCACTGTAATTTCTTTATCCATGCAACCAGGGCAACATGACTTTTCTTCCGCAGAAAACATGGGAACTGAAGTCAAGTTCACCAAAGACAGATCACAGCAAAAAAAAAGCACTCTCAAAATATACAGCCAGAACACTGAACAGCTACTGGAAGTGAATGGCGGCAAGACAGTAGCACTCGGGAAGCTGTCACCCTGCGCGCTTAAATTTTTTCCTAGCAGTGAGAGGGCCAGCGGCACCGGACGTCTCAACATGTCGCTGGAGGGAAACCCAATAGCCGCGCACAACGCATCCGTAGCACCAGAGGGAAGGTGGACGATGACGAGTTAACACGTCCACAGCAGTCAAAGGGTTAAAATCCAACTGAACACTAATAATCAGGCTGCAACACAGAATGGTAACAGTGTCTCGACTGTGGAGACATTTCTTTCAACAACATTGGCAGTTGTCAGAGAGTTGGTGAGTTGGTAGATGGCAGCATGGTTGGCATCAGGGCAAGTGCAGTAAGAACACCATGATGGAAGAGGTGGTGTAGGTGGCCAATACAGCAATGGGAGTGGGGGGGGGGGGGAGGAGGAGGAGGGGAATGAAGATCTTGAGTGCACCGTCAGACAAGGAAGACATTATTATTATATTTATTATTATTACATAATGTTTTGTTCCACAGGACCTAATTAAGGAGTAAGACTCCATGGTCATGTTAACAAGTCAATACATGAAGTTTAACACAAGAATGGTAATAGAAAATTTTTTAGTTAGTCGTATGCACACGACAATCTTAAGACTAAGTGAAAATAATCAACAAAGAAAAAAACTTAATTAGCTTAATTGTTTAACTTTTCTAGGTGTTCCTTGGCACAATCAAAGGAATGAGCCATGAGGTAACTCTTCAATTTAGATTTAAAGGGGTGGGGGGGGCGGTTAGTGCTAAGATTTTTTTCTTCTTGTGGCAGCTTATTGAATATGGATGCTGCAGAATACTGCACACATTCACGCACAAATGTCGAGGTGGGGTGATGAAAGTGTAGATTCGACTTCTGTCTAGTATTCACACAGTGAAAGCTACTAATTCATGGAAATTAGCTGATATTATTAACACCCCACCCCCCTAGTCAAGGTAGAAGCACACCACACACTCAACTCGTCACGGGGGGTAGTCTTCACGAGATCCCTTGATGGGTTGTCTGACGAAGACATACAAACCTATATGTCCGATCAGGGTGTAACAGCCGTCCACAGGGTGATGAAAAAGGTAGATAACCAGCTGACACCGACTCGTACTGTGTTTTTGACGTTCGACAGAGTTGAACTTCCGTTGAAGTTCAAAGCAGGGTATGAAGTCATCTCCGTCCGCCCTTATGTACCTAACCCAACATGCTGTTTTCAATGCCACAGGTACAACCACACCCGTCAATCTTGCCCTAACGCAGCAAAATGTGTCACTTGTGGTAAGGACGCCCATGAGGGGGATTGCCCACCTCCGTCCCCTCACTGCCTTAATTGCAACGGTGACCATGCGGCTTCCTCTCGAGACTGCCCTGTATATAAGGATGAAAAGGTCATCCAGCAAATTTGGGTTATGGAAAAGGTATCAACATCTGCCGCTCGAAAGTTGTTGGCGAGTCAAAAGCCCACTGTCCTCCCAGCGGGCACATACAGTAAGGTCCTCACCTCCACTCGACCTACTAAGGATTCATGTACCCAGACTTGTGATTTCACTTTCGCTGACGCAGTTGTGAGATCCGCCAGCCTGAAGATTGCCCGTTCCACGTCCCCGCTTCCTCCTGCTGCTTCTAAAGTTCAGTCTTCGTCAACCTCTAGTAAACCGCGGGCAGGTAAACAAGATGCCCAGACTTTGAAAAAGGAACCCGTCCGTGAGGATTTTCTGCGTTCTCAGACTTCCCAACCGTCAACTGCCTCTTCCCGCCGTCACTCTTCCAGAAGAGCTGACAAGAAGAAAAATTCTTCTCCTTCCCCGCCGAGGCGTGACCCATCTGTCACGCCGCCAAACAGTTGCGGCCTCGGCCGTCTTCTGTTTCACCGCGACGCTCCGTCTGCCGGGCACCCGGCCCTTTACCGGCGGTGGAAACTGCCCCTCCTGATCAACTCAGGGAGGTGGCAGGTGCGTCGGTCGAACCTATGGACCACGACCCTTTGCCCCTAGACAGCGATAGCAGTGCTCCCTTGAAATCCGGTCCTCAGCGGCCGTCGAGGTGACCCCGCTTGCTTGTTCGTTTTTCTCCTCATTTCTTATTTCATTTTTGTCATGGCGCTCCTTCAATGGAATATTCGCAGCATCCGTTCCAATCGGGAGAAGTTAAAACTACTCCTTCGATTGCACTGCCCGCTTCTAGTTTGTCTCCAAGAAACTAAGTTGCGTCCAAGTGATCGTGCAGACTTTCCCCACTACACCTCTGTGCGATTCGACCTGCCACCTGTGGAAGGTACCCCAAGCCCATGGAGGGGTTCTGATGTTCATTTGAGACGACGTTTATTACCATCCCATTACATCGCATACTCACCTACAGGCAGTTGCCGTCCGCATCACTCTATCCACATTTACCTTTTCCCTCTGTAATATCTATTCGCCATCGTCATCTGCCCTTACTGGGGCAGATGTGCTACACCTCGTTGACCAGCTCCCTTCACCTTTTGTGTTGGTGGGCAACTTCAATGCCCACCACCCCCTATGGGGCTCTCCGGCACCTAGTCCAAGGGGCTCCCTTTTGGTGGACCTTCTCCAACACCTCAATCTTGTCTGCCTCAACACTGGTGCACTGACCTTCCTTTCTGACACAAACCATACTTACTCCCACATAGACCTTGCGATATGCACTCCTCAGCTTGCCGGTTGGTTTGAGTGGTATGCACTTTCTGACATGTACTCGAGTGACCATTTCCCTTGTATCATCCACTTCCTGCATCATTCCCCATCTCCTCGTCCCACCAGTTGGAACATTTCTAAAGCCAACTGGGGGCTTTATTCTTCCATGGCTGTTTTTCACGATCAGAATTTTCCCAGCTGTGACAGTCAGGTCGACTACCTCACTGAGGTTATTTTCACCGCTGTCGAACATTCCATACCTCGTACATCCTCTTCTCCACGTCGTGTTCCAGTCCCTTGGTGGACTGCAGCCTGCTGCAACGCGCTTAGAGCCCGGCGCCATGCTTTACGCACCTTCCGCCGCCACCCAACTTTGGAGAATTGCATAAATTATAAACGAATGAGAGCGCAATGTCGTCGTATCATAAACGACAGCAAAAAAGCTTGCTGGACTGCTTTTACTAGTTCTTTTAACCGTTTTACTCCCTCCACGGTTGTTTGGGGTGGCCTACGCCGTTTATCCGGCATCAAGGTCCATTTCCCGATTCCTGGCCTGACTGTGGAGAACACAGTCCTCGTGGACCCCACCGATGGTTCCAACGCATTGGGCCGTTTCTTTGCGGAGGTTTTGAGCTCTGCCCATTACCACCCTGCTTTTCTCCCTCGCAAACAGGTAAAGGAGGAACGGCCGCCTTCTTTCCACTCTTTTAATCGTGAAAATTATGTCGCCTTCACCATGCAGGAGCTAGACCGTGCTCTCGCCCTGTCCCGATCTCCTGCTCCCGGGCTCAATTCCATTCATATTGAGATGCTGAAGAACCTCTCTCCAGCGGGCAAGTGTTTTCTTCTTAGTACCTACAATCGCATATGGACTGAAGGTCATGTTCCCACGAGTTGGCGTGAAGCCATTGTTGTCCCCAAACCAGGGAAGGACAAACATCTTCCTTCCAGTTATCGCCCCATTTCTCTGACGAGCTGCGTCTGTAAGGTGATCAAACGCATGTTTAGCGCTCGGTTGGTCTGGCTCCTCGAATCTCGCCGCCTCCTAACAAATGTCCAATGTGGTTTTCGCCGACACCGCTCTGCTGCTGATCACCTCGTTACGTTGTCGACCTTCATTATGAATAACTTTCTAAAGAAGCGTCAAACAGTAGCAGTGTTCTTCGACTTGGAGAAGGCATACGATACCTGTTGGAGAGTGGGCATTCTCCGCACATTGCACACAGAGGGCCTTCGGGGCCGCCTCCCTCTTTTCATTCAAGCGTTTTTGGCGGATCACAAGTTCTGGGTACGGGTGGGCTCTGTTTTGTCAGATACCTTTTGCCAGGAAAATGGGGTACCGCAGGGCTCCGTCTTGAGTGTGGCTCTCATTGCTATTGCAATCAATCCGATCGTGGATTGCCTTTCAGCCGACGTTTCTGGATCCCTTTTTGTAGACGATTTCGCAATTTATTGCAGTGCCCAGCGGACGTGTCTCTTGGAGCATTGTCTTCAACACTATCTTGGCCGTCTATATTCCTGGAGCATTGCAAACGGCTTCCGATTCTCCACTGAGAAAACGGTGTGTATAAACTTCTGGAGATACTAGGAATTTCTTCCATCTTCTCTACGTCTCGGCCCTGTTGCTCTCCCTTTTGTGGAGACTACGAAATTCTTGGGACTCATGTTGCATCGTAAACTTTGCTGGTCCACACACGTGTCCTACCTGGCTGCCCGTTGTGCCCGATCCCTTAATGTTCTTCGTGTCCTCAGTGGCACGTCATGGGGAGCGGATCGTACCGTCCTGCTTCACCTTTACCAAGCCATTGTTCAGTCGAAGCTCGACTATGGAAGCCTTGTATCCTCTTCTGCACGGCCTTCGATTCTCCACCATCTCAACTCTATTCACCATCAGGGATTACATCTGGCGACCAGTGCATTTTATACCAGCCCTGTTGAAAGTCTGTATGCCGAGGCTGGTGTATTACCCTTGACCACTTGGCGTGACATACTCTTGTGTCGGTACGCATGCCGCCTGCGGTCGATACCGAACCATCCATCTTACCGATTATTTTTTGGCGACTCACTTGATCGCCAATATCAGTTGTCTGCGATTGCCTTGCTTCCACCTGGATTTCGGTTTCGCCGCCTGCTACAGCGGCTCGATTTTACCCTTCCTTCCACCTTTCGGTTGAGCGAACTTGAACTTAGTTCGCTCCCCAAGGAGAGCACTCCGGATTTGGTATACCGCTCGAGGCTCGATAATGCCTTATTTATTTACAATGATGGTTCCAAGAGCACTGCCGGTGGCGGATCTGCCTTCGTCGTCAGGGACAAAGGTGCTCGAATTTCACGGCTGAGCTTTTTGCCCTCCACCCGGCCGTTTTGTATACCTGCCGCCACCGCCAACCTTTCTATGCCATATGTTCGGACTCCCTTAGTGCCCTACAGAGGCTTAAGGACCCTTTCTCGAACCATCCTCTCGTGTATCGGATCCAACGCTCCCTCCAGTTGCTAGCAGATGACAGCTGTCACGTTTCTTTCCTGTGGGTCCCTGGCCACGTGGGTGTGCCCGGGAATGAGACCGCCAATATAGCAGCCAAGGCCGCAGCTCTTTTGCCTCGCATGGCTACCTTTTTAGTCCAGTCAATGAGTGCTCAAAAGAGGGGTGTAGAGTGCATGGAGTATGCGAGAATTTTTGACTTCAGGACTTTGTTAGGGATAGTTAGGAGATGAACATACTAAAAGTCCCTGCCCCTAGGGGGTGAGCTAAAGTGGGGAGGCGGGTGGAAAGGTACCATCTTTTGGTTTTTCGCTTATATCTCGAAAGCGGTCCGCTTTAGGAAGAAAATGTTCCAGATGAAAATGAAAGATAATTGAATTTGCTATAAAATTGTTTCTATACATATTAATCGAATTCCCAACGGTTTTCGAGATATATGTCACTGAAAATCGACAATTTCGGAAAAAAACATTTTTACCTCACTAATTTTGTCAAACATTTACTTCTAGTGACTCAATCGATCGTTTCTCAGAAAATTTGTCAGAAAGAAAGTTGTAGAGAATTAAATTTCCTTCAATTTGATATGCACATGTATTACATTATCGTCAGCTAATCAGAAGTTACATCATTTTTAAGATGTGCGCTCAGTTTCGAGGTCCTTCTAGATATGAGTGTTTTGATAGGCTGTGACATTTATGCCTTATGAAACGTGCCAGCATGGTAAATAACAACACTTTAACAATAACAAGAAGGTAACTGCAATTGTAAGAGAACACCTTTTTATAATTATAGCTTTTATTATAATATTACGAATCATACAATGAATGTATTTACAAGCACTGATATTGATTCAAAATGAAAAATAAGTGCATTCAAAGCAACATTTTCATTTTTATCAAGAGGAATGGTCGATGCTCATTTATTGTCATCTTCAGTGGACACACTTAAAGGTCGCCGGTACCTAACGCCCGGGAGAGGGTTAACGATGGGGAAGCCCCACGATGAACATCGAAGGCCTGCCACTGGCTCCTTCCAAGAGACTGGACAGGGGGGTGGAATGGAGTGTTCTCACTCACTTCTTAATTCAGTTCCCTTCAAAAGTTCGCCAAGCATAGAAAAGCTTGTATGTCGGCTTTTCGTGATATTTTTCATTTATTTATGAAAATGTTGACTGTGTAGTCAGTGTTATGGCTACTCGATGTTTTGATTTGATGAAACAATAGATGGACTAGATGTTGGTGTTTTCACAGTGACAAAAAGGAATACTATCACTCATCAAAGCAATTAGAGAAAGGGGAGATAGCAATGGCTCATCTTTAGATGGTTTGGACATCCTTCTGATTCATAATGAATATCGAAAAAATTACATCTGGCCGCAATCCATCAACGCTCATTTAAAGTGACAGGCACTCTCATCGTCCTCTGAAGTAGTTCAGCCTTCAACTTTGAGATCCAAACAAGCAAAATTCGATTTCAAAACAAAATGTTTCTTTTGTGCTGAAAGTGTTGATGGTGAGCAAAAGAAGCCCAAGGAAGATATTTTTAGTTATTTTTCTCACAAAAGGACGCAACAGAAATGACATGAAAGTGACGAGTATGGATGCTTCTCGAGGTAGACATGATCAGTGGGAAGAGGAAGTGATGAGGCATCTTTCCACCCAAATGATTTAGTTGCAGAGGAGGCTGTGTATCATGATGAATGTCGATTAGACTTTGTGAGGTCGTTGTACCAGAAACTCTTAACATCCACGTCTAAAGAATGCGGTAGGAAACCTGAGTGGAGAACTATCAGAACAGAACTGTTGGAAGTATGGGGATCGCATAATCATGATCGCATGCTCCAGCAGGTTTAAGGTTCCAATAATTTGTTTTAGGGACACTGGGTACAAATCGCTAACCAACGCCTGGCATGATAACAAGGAAAAGGATGAGAAAGAAGAGCGACTCAGAATTGCCCAGAAAGCTGCTGAGATAATAAGGTAAGATATTCGAAGTGAAGCGTACAGTTATACACCCTCAAAGAGATAACTTCCTGAAGGATGAAAATTCTCTCCCACAATCCCTCCAAAATTTTGAACCTTTCTTGGGGACGTTATGTTGAGGAAAAAAAAAAACTGAGGAATCATGGAGGAAGTGCATTGCTACTGGACATGCCATCACATCAGTTGTCAGGCCATGAACCTTCTTGTCACCGGTATTGACATATGCCTCGAAGAACTTGACTGATCTTCTAGCAAGTCTGGGTGTCAGCTCATCCTATTATGAAGCACAAAAACTGGAATTATTTGTGATTGCCCACACACAGCTAACCTACAATCCAGCGACATCCAAAAAAAATTGTTTTTGATAATATGGACTTCAGTGTTTGTACCTTAGACAAACAGAATACCTTCCACACTATGGGGGGCATCAAAGTGTCACTCCGACCACACATGTTCAAAGAAGTTCAGATACACCAAGATTAAAAACTATGCCTACATGAGCTGAAACTTGAAAACTCTGAACTATTCCACTAGAAACATGCATTACGATGAAAGGAGGTATACGAAATGTGACTTTTGCACACATTGATACAACAGAGGAGCCGCCACATCCTGCACCAAATGACATTCTGTGGTTTGTTGCCAAAAGACAAGGTACTGTAGTCCCAGAGTGGAAATGACACAAGCAATGTATATCAAGAGGAGCAGGAATTGAAAATGAAAGACAATGTCTATTTGTTATTCCTACATCCATTTACAGGCTGTGACACAACATCTGCAACGGATCGCAGGATAAAGTGGTGTTTTTCAAAATGCATCACAAGTCCAAAATCATACAACATGCTGCTGAGATATTTTCCAATAATTCTTCTTTTCCCGACTCCATTGAGATAGCGGGAATCACGAGTACTCTCTCATGGTATGGAGCACCAGCCACCAAGACATGCCTCAACGAGTTCCGCTACAAATCATGAAGCCTAATCTCTGAACTCTCCCACCAACTGAAGGAGCTATTAAGCAGCATGCATTCCGAATGTACCATCAAGTACGCCTTTGGTTAAGAGAGAAACCGAAATGTGGAGCGCCGAATTGGGGTTGGGAAAGAAGGAATGACTAGCTAGTTCCGAAACTCTCAGAGTTAGATGCTACCCCTGACAAATTCTTGAAGATAATTATTGTCGATGCACGTAAGGATGTGACAGTGGAATTGTGGTTCCAGTAAAGCATGTTTAGTGCCCTGTTACATGCCTGAATTGCAAGGGCCACTGCAACAACGGAGTCCATTGGAGTGACATCGAGACTCTACCAGTCTTTTTGGACGACGTCTCCACTACTGAGTAAGGTGAATGACACTCGACCATTCCTCAGAAAAATGATAATGTTGCTTTGAATGCACTTATTTTTCATTTTGAATCACTATCAGTGCTCGTAAATACTTTCATTGTATGATTCGTAATATTATAATAAAAGCTATAATTGTAAAAAGGTGTTCTCTTACAATTGCAGTTACCTTCTTGTTATTTACCATGCTGGCACGTTTCATAAGGCATAAATGTCACAGCCTATCAATACACTCATATCTAGAAGGACCTCGAAACTGAGCGCACATCTTACAAATGATGTAACTTCTGATTAGCTGACGATAATGTAATACATGTGCATATCAAATTGAAGGAAATTTAATTTTCTACAACTTTCTTTCTGACAAATTTTCTGAGAAACGATCGATTGAGTCACTAGAAGTAAATGTTTGACAAAATTAGTGAGGTAAAAATGATTTTTTCCGAAATTGTCGATTTTCAGTAATGTATATCTCGAAAACCGTTGGGAATTCTATTAATATGTATAGAAACAATTTTATAGCAAATTCAATTATCTTTCATTTTCATTCGGAATATTTTCTTCCTAAAGCGGACCGCTTTCGAGATATAACCGAAAAACCAAAAGATGGTACCTTTCCACCCGCCTCCCCACTTTAGCTCACCCCCTAGGGGCGGGGACTTTTAGTATGTTCATCTCCTAAATATCCCTAACAAAGTCCTGAAGTCAAAAATTCTCGCATATTCCATGCACTCTACAATGCATTCATTGACTGGACTATTTGCGTCCCATCGGACGATGTTCAACGGGCTCTTCGCTGGAGTATCGTGTCGTCATGACACAGTGCGTGGTTTTCACTGTACAACAACAAATTGAGAACTGTAAAACCGATCCAGACCGCTTGGAGGACGCTAGCTGATGACACACGAGCAGCTGCTCGGGTTTTGCATTTTATCAACTTGGCCAACCTATCAAAGGATATTTAACCCTTTTAATTGTCTTTTATCTTTCGTTTTTAGCCTCTTCTTGATGTTCTAACTGGCAGTTACCAATTTTTTTTTAGATCTAGCGAATCTCTGTTCTTGTCTAGGCGCTAATGACCGTAGAAGTTGTGCGCCCTAAAACCACAAAAAAAAAAAAAAAAAAATAAATAAATAAATAAATAAATTATTAACACTTTCGCTGCAGCTGACACTTATAAGCGTCTGCGCTCACTGTAGGATAGCGTCAGCCGCAGCGAAAGTGTTAACAACAAATGGCATTAAAGAGAAAATGTATTGTGATGCCAGTGTCAAAATTCCCAGACTACTGAAAAGGGCTCGACATGATGTTCGTGAACTTACACCACATATTGCCTAAACTGCCCATTCCTGAGCTAAAAATATCCTTTTTGTTTCAGTGGAGTTACCCCAAAAAATGTCATAAGTGAGTGAAATTCAGTGTAGTAGACTACTTTTTGTGTTGAAAAATTACTTATTTCAGATATTGATCTAATGGTAAATGAAGCAAAATTTAGTTTAGGAACAAGAGCCTGAACATGGGCTTGCCACAACAGCTTACTATCTGAACACCTAGAAATTTGAACTGTTCAGTCTCACTTATCATATGCCCATTATGTGTAATCAAAATGTCAGCTTTCGTCAAATTATGTGTTAGAAATTGTAAAAACTGAGTTTTACTTTGATTTAACATCAACTTGGTTTTTACAAGCCATGCACTTATGTCTTGAACTGCTTTATTTGATACTGTGTAAATGTTACGAACAACATCCTTCACTACCAAGCGTATCATCAGCAAACAAAAATATTTTACAATCATCTGTTATACTTGAAGGCATATCATTAATCTGTCAGGAAACTTGCCATTCTGAAAAGAAAAATTACAAATATGGTTTAGTACTGGGCTAACATATGGAGAACAGTACTTTATAATGCTGCTAGAGGTCTAGGTGGCAGTTGGAGGGGAAGGGGAGGTGTTAATGAGTTTTACACCATGAGGAGTGTTGTCTAAGGAATGTGGAGTGCAATATAAAATAAACAGAGGGTTCGCCTGGAAATGGACGGATAGGCCATCTGGCGTGACATTGATTGTAAATGACACTGCTATCTATGGTGCTGCTCATGTGGGGAGGGGGGGGGATGGAGAGGTAGTGGTATCATACATTTAACTATGTGCACTAGTGTTCTGTGAACACTTGCATCCAAATGTCATGGGGGCTCGTCACATGTTAATAAATTATCATTGCACACAATTTGTGTCTACCTTTAGTGGTTTTGGGGGTCACAAGATTATGGCTGTACAAGACAGAGGAAAGTGTGTCTGCTCCGTAATGAATGTCATAAAATCCAGGCTGGTGCAAGTTTATTAACAGAAATTCTCTGCTGGTGGCGTTTTAGTGAAATGACAAAAGTGGGAACCTCATTCAATGACCTTGCGAGGACTGGAATTAGGAGGTTGGAGGGGCACTAAAACTGTCATTGAATGACACGTAGGACTGTGTGTACATAGTGAGGGGAGCAGCATAAGTGATGGATGTGGCACCACACATATTTGATGAGTGTCTGAAGGTGAATGAAGCGGATGTTCTTCGACAAACTGAGAAGGCAGGATGAGAGGTTCGCTGTAAACCGCCTCAGCCAATGATGCTTTGAGATTGTCCCTAACTGTCGTACATAACCTGAAGAGGATCCATGGTATGTTCTCATGGCATATCAAAACTGTCTTGAAGGTGCAGTGCCAATGTTCTACGAAACTGTTACTTTGTAATTGATAAGCTATCATGAGGAATTTGACTATGTCGCAAAGTGAATAGAGCTTGGCGAAAAGGGTTTATTTGAATTGTCTACATCGTAACCTCTGAGTACCCTTCAGCAACCACAGTGTTGTGCAGCAGTGGGATGTTGTACGTCTCTAGGGATCTTGGTGTGACCACCTGGGTCACAAGGAAGGAAAATATATCTATGATAAAATAAATAAAAAACCTTAGTCTTAAGGTATGCTGCACACTGCAGTTGAGGTGGAACAGTTGCCATCAGGCAACTCCTGTGGATACTGCTGCATCTCAATTGTATCAGGTTAGGCAGAAACTTAGATTCTTAGCTGCTCAAGAGACCAACATGGATCCTTTGACACTCCCACTTCCATCAGTGGGATGGGTGTACTGCTGGGGGCACCAACACCCACTCCAAAAAGAGGGCCAATGTAGGCAGTCCTCCAGGTACAGCAGTTCCTAATAGTAGTAATGTAATAAGTAACAGAGTACATTCTGTTAATCAAAATGACCTTCTCATCAGTAAATTACAAGAAGATTTGTTCAAAAGGTGTCACATTTCAATCTGGACAAAACAGGTTCTGAAGTATTGTCATCAGTAGAATGAAGTAAAATGGTTCAACGTCTTTGCCAGTTCTACGGAGTGGAGACAACATTATGGTAACTGAGATAGCAGCAATAAAAAGATTGTTGCAGAGGTGGTTGGTGTTGACTTGTGTTTACTCTACCAAATGAATTACACAACCAGTTGTTTCAGATAGTGTAGTGAGTAGGTAGCACAATGCAACAATGTCACCTGAAGCCATGGCATGAAAAGCCATAGGAAGTTGGATAGGCACATACAAAAGACACAAACATACAACACTTTCAGCTATCGGCCATAGCCTTCTTCAGAAAATAGAACATTCACGCAGGCATACAACACCACAGTCATACAACCATCACCTGTGGCTGCTGCACTTCGAAGTGTGGCAGTCACAGGTGATGGTTGTATGACTGTGGTGTTGTATGCCTGTGTGATTGCGTGAATGTTCCTTTTTCTGAAGAAGGCTATGGCCGATAGCTGAAAGTGTTGTATGTTTGTGTCTTTTGTATGTGCCTATCCAACTTCCTATGGCTTTTCATGCCATGGCTTCAGGTGACATTGTTGCATTGCGCTACCTACTCACTACACTATCTGAAACAACTGCACTTTCCATTATTAGACTTTTTGTGTTTTACTTCAACTGCACACATTATTAACTAGATTCATCTTCTTTTATTTTTGTTGGTGATTGTAACACTTCATTTTGTTCACAGTCCTCACTTGTTCATTTAATTTGAACAATATAAACCTAGCTGCCATGTGCCCAAAATGACAATTTGTAGTATATTTGCTGCAGGAAAGTCTCAGCTGGTAATAGGTCTGGTGTTTTCTGGGATGCCGCTGTGTGTGTTTGGCCTTGTGGCTGACGAGGGGACGTTGGGTAGTATTCAATACTTACATAAGTAATAACAACAACATGAGGGCATTGGAGAACATTATTTCCAACAAACGACAGAGTCACTTACACTGACCTGGCTAATGTCCTCCATGCAAATTGGTGTTGGCTGCTGTTGTGGCTTGGCAGTAGGCATGGTGGCTGCACATGCATCTTACAGCTGGCATACACATTATGCCGAACCTTGTTATTGTTCACTCATTATGGTGGTGCTGGCTGGCATTGTGGATGGTGGTGGGCATGGCAGTTGCACACACATTGATCAAGTGGTGGGCGTGTGATAGGACGTGTGCCATGTCGGCAACCAGTTGGTGAAGGGTGTCATTCTCGATCCTGAGAGAGTGGGATTCGCAATGAATGAGACAAATATCAGTAAGTTTTTTTAAGGTCTGTGGTGAAACACGCACACTTGGCGAAGGCAGCAATTAGCTTAACATTCTGTGGTGGTGCAGGCAAGAATGTACAGGACCTGATCATTTGCACACCCAAAGCATGATGAAACAGGGTAGTGAATAGAATGTCCCGTGACAAGCCATATTACTTGAGGAAATCAATGCCCTGAATTGGAGAGACCACAACTGCCATTTGAAAAGCCCTGGGAAAGAAGAAGTCTATTGAAAGCTGGAGGTAAATGTTTACCAAACCATAGACGAACATATTTTGCCGCTCGGAAGGTGCCAGGAGTCGTCAGTAGGCACAACGGAGCAAGGTGGCACGGTATCGTGCTGGCCTCCACACTGGTGTCGACAAGGAATTGGGCGTTGGTCGTCTCTTCAAGGCAGTCTGCAGTTCAGGTAATGATTGACTTGGTGGTACCTGTGGGATGTTGTGCAGGGGATGGTGCCTAATGAGTCCCCATGCATAGAGATTCACAATGCACGTGGTGGGAGACAGTTTCTAACCAAGTAGCCATTTATCATGTGGGTGTAAGTGGTGGGCATCCATTCCATTCTATTGTGCTGGTGTTCATTGGTGCACTGCTATGAGTGTTGGTGAACAAAGGCAAGGAAGTCAAAGTTGTGCACGGTCAAGCTTGGCTGACACCTGGAGGCTGGGTGGTGTGATGAGGGCAAGTGTGACAGGAGAGGCACTGAACTGATGTGCGTATGCACAACCAGGTGACTTTATTGCATGACCTTGTACACAAGATGGGCATGTGCTTATCGTTCCTCCAACAGAGATGCATAGAGACACTCCAACTGGATATGGATGTCTGCTGGTAGTTTGATGATCCAGATCGCCCATTATGTTGTATTGGAAATGGATGCAGGCTTGATCAATGAGCGGAGGCATCGCCATACCTGGGGAGTAGTCTTATCACTGTGCTCTTCAAACAAAATGTGTTGAAGTGCCTGTTCTGGGGAGCAGGAGAGTTGCTTCAGAACTGGGCGTCATGTGCTGGCATGATTTGGAAGAGCGTGGGAGTGTAAGAATGAAGTCACTGATCATTTTCTGATCTATGTGCAGGCGATAGATTAAACAAACAAAAAAACATGCTTCATTGCCGGTGACTCCTTTACAATCCAGGATGTCGCCGATGAGTGTGAACCAAATTACAGGGCTGTCTCTAATCAGTTCAGGCAATTTGGGAAATTGGGCTAGATCCTGTTGTGGAAGGGAAAATAGGCAACACAAACAGTGCTTTGCCCATTGGGGCATTTTTGGTCACAATACAGATGTTCCTCTTTACTTCTTGTGATGGTGATGTTTAACACATTGTGGACGGCACCTACACTAGGCTCGTTCAGCAGTAGTTAGTCATTTGGATGGTGCCCTAGTCTGACTCGTGCAGCATTAAAAAATTTGTAGCTGCTATTGCACAAATTGCCATCTGTTGTTAACTACATAAAAAGAGAGAGGAAGGTTCTCTGCATTGTTCTGCCACATAGCGAGTTAAGTGCTACCTATTTGTATACAACAAAACAGCTCTGTATTCCCCACTCTCTGTTGAGCCCTTACACTGCTTTCGTCAGCTATCTGCCAAGTGCTTATGTTCTCCATATTCTCGATTTGGCAACTTTAGATGCAGCGATGTTTTTTTTTTTTTTTTGACACCGGGGTGATTTCGGATGATATGGTTTATCTTCTCCTTCCCACTGTATAGCAACAAATTAATGCTAATTTCCACCTCAGTGCACTGCTTATTTTATGCACGAGACAGTAATTCCTGTGCTCCCCTGTTTGGATCGATTGTTTACTAACTCACTAATCAGTCGGACAGTCTCACTGTCGAAAGTTCTCCTGTGTTATGGAGTGGAAACTTTCTGTTGTTGCGACTGGCGGAAAAGTATTGTAGCATCAGTAGACTGCGGCACTGTGGGAAGTTTTGTATCAGTTGTCAAGAGTTTTGTGTAAAGTTTCAAAGTAATGGAGGTTTTTTCGAAATTGTGTACTTTGTCGGGTGATTTCGGACAATGCCGAAAGGTATAAAAGTAAGGAAGGTGTTCAAGATCGGTGTAATTATGACCCGGAATTTTAAAGAAAGCAGTGTGAGATATTCTGTGTGGCAAATTAATGTATAGAAAAGCCTTTAATAAACAAAATTCCTTATCTCAGTCCTTATCTCTTATTTTAATGATGGATGTCTTTAAAATATGTTAAAAGTCACTAAAATCAAACAGAAAGAAAGTATAATAATAAAAAAAGTCAATTTGTGTCCGAAATCACCCCATACACTTCAAAACACTGGACTAAGATTGAAAATACACATGTGTCTCAAATCACCCCAGTCCATGGGGTGATTTCAGACACTTTATTTGTCTGTCTCAAGCAAAAGTAGATGCACATGGACGTTCTGTTTCTAGCATGTTTCATTGGTTATACATATACCCAACCACTTATGTAAAAAAAAGAGAGAGAGAGAGAGAGAGAGAGAGAGAGAGAGAGAGAGAGAGAGAGAGAGAGAGAGAGAGAGAGGAAGCCTTCCTGGATACCAAAGCCAATCAACCAAAATTTTGGTATAGATTCATTAACGACATCTTTATAATCTGGACTCACAGTGAAGAACAACTCCAGAATTTCCTCTTCAACCTCAACTCTTTTGGTCCCATCAAATTCACCTGGTCCTATTCCAAACACCATGCCACTTTCCTTGGTGTCGACCTCCAACTGTCCAACGGCCAACTTCACACATCTGTCCACATCAAACCAACAAATAAACAACAGTACCTCCATTATGACAGCTGCCGTCCATTCCACATCAAACGTTCCCTTCCCTACAGCTTAAGTATTCGTGGCAAACGAGTCTGCTCCAGTCCCAAATTCCTGAACCAGTACACCAATAACCTAATAACAGCTTTCACATCCCGCAGCTATCCTCCTGATCTGGTACAGAAGAAAATTGCCAGAGCCACTTCCTCATCCCCCAAAATTCAGAACCTTCAACTGAAGAACCCCAGAAGTGCTCCTCTTGTCACCGGATACTTTCTGGGGCTGGAGTGGTCTGAATGTGGCTCTCCAGCAAGGATATGACTTCCTTAAATCCTGCCCCGAAATGAGATCCATCCCTCATGACAGCCTTCCCACTCCACCGAGTGTGTCTTTCTGCCGCCCACCTAACCTCCATCCCTATGAAATCCCCAAACCACCTTCCCTACCTTCTGGCTCTTAACCTTGTAACCGCCCCCGTTCTAAAACCTGCCCTATGCACCCTTCCACCACCACTTACTCCAGTCCTGTAACCCGGAAGGTGTACACGATCAAGGGCAGAGCCACTTGCGATAGTTCCCACATGATTTACCAACTGACATGCCTGCACTGTGAAGCATTCTATGTGGGAATGACCAGCAACAAACTGTCCATTTGCATGAATGGTCACAGGCAGACAGTGTTTGTTAGTAATGAGGATTACCCTGTGTCTAAACATGCCTTGGTGCACGGCCAGCACATCTTGGCACAGTGTTAAACCGTCTGGGTTATCTGGATACTTGCCACCAGCACCAATCTTTCAGAACTCCGGAGATGGGAACTTGCCCTTCAACATATTCTCTCTTCCCATTGCTCACCTGGTCTTAACCTCCGCTAAATTCAAATTCCCGCCCACCATCTTTAACATCTTTGCCTCGATTCTCTGGACAGAGCCTCTGCCTCAAGTGGTATCTCTGTCCAACTTCTTTGGTTTCTAGGGATGGACTAGGAGGTTACGGAGGTTAGGTGGGTGGCGGAAAGACACTTTCGGTGGAGTGGGAAGTATGTCATAAAGGATGGATCTCATTTCGGGTCAGGAATCATATCCTTGCTGGAGAGCCTCAGAGTCCGCTCCAGTCCTGGAAAGTATCTGGTGACAAGAGGGGCACTTCTGGGATTCTTCTGTTGAAGGTTCTGAATTTGGGGGGATGAGGAAGTGGCTCTGGCAATTTGCGTCTGTACCAAATCAGGAGGATAGCTGTGGGATGTGAAAGCTGTTATTAGGTTATTGGTGTACTGGTGTACCCGCAGCTATCCTTCTGATCTGGTACAGAAGCAAATTGCCAGAGCCACTTCTGCTTACTATACGGTTCTCTTGGTCTCCCTCTGTGATTTTTACCCCACACACTTCCCTCCAATGCTAAATTTAAGATTCCTCAATGTCTAAGAATTTTTCCTACGAACCGATCCCTTCTTTTAGTCAGGGTATGCCAAAAATTCCTTTTCTCACCAATTCCGTTCAGTACCTCTTCATTAGTTATGCAATCTACCCACCTATCTTCAGCATTCTTCTGAAGCACCACATTTCAAAAGCCTCTATTCTCTTCCCGTCCACACTGTTTATTGTCCATGTTTCACTCCAGTGCAAGGCAACACTCCACAAAAATGCCTTCAGAATAGTTTGTAATGTCTACAGCACTTTTCTATGTTGCAGTCATTTTGTGAATTTGTGATTCCTAGCTCAAATCTAATAAATTTGTATTGTTTAGTTAATAATAATTTCCTAGAATCTGAAGAATCAAATTAATTACTCGAGCAAATTACTGACTATTCACATATTTGATCATACTTCTGGGGGTCTAAAAATGTTATTGACATATATAATGATCTGATAAAAAGTGAGAGAAATCATTGCAAACATTCTGTAACCATAATAATCAATGTAATTGATAACATTCTTTTTGTACTAAAAATGTAGATAATGTACATAAATATTTGCTAAAAGATGCTAGAAAGTGAAAGATAGGGAGAAATGTATTAAATACTAGCTCATTAAAGTATTAATTAACTGATGGGTTTGACAACAATATGATATACTCCACTCTGTGCAGACCATAAATATTTGTAATGGTATTGCAAACCAGTCATATTTACAGATGCTGACAGGTTGGGATGGAATCGCATCATTCAGTAAACAATGATGGAGGGTTTTGGGTGCATCACTAACACATCTGGGTATGGTCCCATTATACAACCCCTCTCCAGCATCACTTGAATGAAACACAATAGTTATGTTCCTTCACATTTTAATGGATGTTATACGTAGTTTTCGGTATCTTCAGTTTCACTTCATCTTCACGTTAAGATGATTCAAACAGGCCTCCACGTCACAGACTATGTCTGTCTCTGGGACCTGCTCGCTGTCAGGTCAGTTGGTATGACAGGCAATTTTCAGAATTTTGTTTGTATATATATGTATTTTACATTAAACATAACTTTGTTTTCTAAAATGTTCCAAGTGATTTTAATGTTACTCTTAAGTTTCCATATAATTCTCATGATTATTGACATCCTGAATGTTGTTAACTTTATTTTCCATCAGATTTGGTTTATCTCTCTTTTTTTTTTTTTTTTTTTTTTCTTTTTTTTTTTTTTTTTTTCTTTTTTTTTTTTTTTTTTTTTTTTTTTAAATGTGAATACATTTTTCCAGCATATATATTAGATTACATTAAATTTCTAACCATTGTTTTCCAGTCCTTTCTGTTTTTCCATATCTTCTCTATTTTTCCATAAATCTTCCAGAATTTTATTCTTCCTCATTGTTGTTTGCACTCCCTGTATTCAGTTGTCTTCCTTTCTTTCCTCTTCCATTTGGTATCCAATTGATTATATCTTTTGGAAGGCTTTCTTGTTCCATTCTTCTGAGAGGTCCATACTATTTTAGTTGTTTGTGTTCGATGAAATCAATAATTGAAGTTTTTACATTTCATTATATCTCTGATTGCTTCATTTCTTATTTTTTCTCTTCTTGATATTCTCGCTGAATGTCTCAAGAAATCCACTTCTGTTGCTAATCATTTTGATTTCAGTTGCCATTTTGTTGTCCATACTTCATCATTTGAAATTTTCAAACCTAAATATGTATATTCCTCAGTAGCTGTTATTGTCCCCTCCCCTTATTCTAATACTAAATCTTCCTTTCTTCCATCACTTACCATGTACTTTGTTTAATCATGCTTACATTTAGTCCTGATCTTTTATATTCTTGAATAAGTTTCCTGGTCATACACTATATATCCTAATAGTCTTGGGCTACAATCAGTTGGTCATGTGCAAATTCTAATGAGTATATTGTAATGTCATTTGTTAGTATTCCCCAGGTTTGACGTTTTTCCTTCCAATTCTTTAAAGTTACTTCTATAGTTTATACAATGTAGGTGAGATGCTACATCCTTGACATAATCCTTTTGTGACTGAGTCCAGGTGATAAGTAGTTACCAATTTTTATTTTTGACATGGAATTTTTACATACTTTTGACTTAGTTTATATATATTTTACTTAGTTTATCATAGCAAAACAAATCTTTGGATATTCGTTGCTCTGAATGGGTGGCACTTTGCCTCATTCCACACTGGCTAAAACAGTCACGTGTTACTACAGTTACTTTTGTCCCTAAATTATCCAAGCTCACCAGTAAGCTCAATTTCCCACTCTTTCAGCAATACACAGGTTTCTCTTGACATGTACTTTCATTTTGTTCAATACTTGATTTTGCATGATTGGACCAATCAAACATGAGGTTGGACTCAAGTGTCAAGATTCAAATGTTAACCAAAAGATCCTTCCTGTCCCACTAGTCATTGTTACAGGAGTTGCTGCCTTTACCACTGCAGTATGCAGCTTATCGGAGTTTCAAAAAGCAGTGCCATTCTCTGGACCTCTTCACATCTGTTCAGTGTGAGCACTACCAAAACAATTAATTGCTTCACCGAGTTGTATTGTTTGCAATCAAAAACACCCTGGAACTAGGGGAGAAAATCTTTCCCTAGGATTTTGTCAAACTCTCGTCCCCTCTAAACTACTACTTCCATCTCAGACAGGCATCTTACTTTTCTCACTTCCAGGTTAACAATACAGACCCTCAGTGGCCAAACTAGATATTGCCTAATCCATGGGTTTGGCAACAGGGCAGTTTTAATGGTCTTGTCGTCTTTTCTTTGGACAAAAACAAAATCCTCACTTGAGTTCCAGTATCTACTTTACGAGTTTCTCTCCTATCTTTCCTCGTAACATAACATGTGCCACCTTAGTGTTCCCATGAGAATTTATTGGGTTTGTGGTTTTTAAATGGGGCGAGGAGTGGCTACACCTGCCCCCCAACCATTTCCCCGTCAGTTCTATCTGTTCCCCCGATTTGCGGCTGTGTCTTATCATTTATGTGGTTGCTTATTATGATTCTGTCGACAATGCATATCCAAATGACCGACAGAGCAGTGGTATGAACAACACGACACAAGACACTAAACTGCATTGTGACCATTGCATTTGCACCAGCCGCATCTTGGTTCTTGTGCAAACACTTGCTCCAGCTCATGGATACGCACTGGTGCAGCTGTGTCTTATCATTTATGTGGTTGCTTATTATGATTCTGTCGACAATGCATATCCAAATGACCGACAGAGCAGTGGTATGAACAACACGACACAAGACACTAAACTGCATTGTGACCATTGCATTTGCACCAGCCGCATCTTGGTTCTTGTGCAAACACTTGCTCCAGCTCATGGATACGCACTGGTGCAGCTACAAATCTGCTGACCTCTTTGCATAGCTTGGCAAATTTAACAGCTTCGCACAATGTACTGGAGGAAGACCCCTTCACTTCACCTCCAGTCTGCAGATCTATACCTCTAATAAAGATGTGCACTGCTCTGGCCTCAGCCTCCTCAAGCAACACCTCATTCCTTACTGTGTGTCCAGTAAAGGAATAAGTTTTACACGAAATATATCTAATCCAGTCCACACATGCACCATAACCCTTGCTAGCCTTCTGCCTCATTGTAGAAATCTGGTCCCAGTAATAACTAGTACAGCTCCTATTGATAAATCTTTGAATCAATCCTAGTGCCAGAACCTCGATTTGTGTGGTGTCTCTCAATATGGCTACAGACTCCATAAATGTGCATGGGTCTCCCATTAATTTGAGCTCAATACATTCAAAAGGAACCCATTGATTGATTGATTTATCCAGGGAAGCCAAAACAGTCTTGGACCAACCCGCCACTGCCCGCACCGAAACTAAGTTTATTGTGAGGTATCGCTCTCTGTATATCTAGTAAAGCCAACCAATGCCCTTGAACAGTGCAAGGAGTCCCTTTACCAGTTCTTTATTAGACACAATTTCTTCCGGTCTGGTTGTCCCAAATGTTCTGTGCCTTTCACTCTCCAATGCAATGCATTCGAAGATTAGATGTGATGCAGTTTCATCACCGTCATCACAGATCCTACATTTACGGTCCTCTTCTGTTATTCCCATTGTATGTAGGTGTTTTTTGAAATTCCCATGGCCTGTCAGCAATCCAACCATGAGTCTAATCTCTCTCCTGTCCAGACCCAGGATTGCAGAGCTTCTTTTAAAACATGGCTTTGGCATCATTACCTTGCCATGTTTTCGTTGATGGACTTTGGTCCAATATTCTATGTTCTGTCTTCTGAGCCAGTTACGTAGCTCCAATTTGATCATTGCCTTGGTGATTGTCAGGACAGGTTCTGGTCCAATAAATGGAGTCTCTGCCCCCATCCTGGCTAATCTGTCGGCATGTTCGTTGCCACTGATCCCCGAGTGGCCAGGGACCCACAATAGGTTTACTCTATTGCTTTCCCCTAATTCCACCAGAGCCTTGTGACATTCTGCAACAATTTTAGGCCTTGTTGCAGGAGCTGCCAGTGATCTCAGGGCTGCCTGGCTGTCTGAATAGATATAGATGCTACGATCTTTGTAGCACCTATGCAAGTAGTGCGAACTGGGACTTTGTATATGATTGTCAACCTGGTAAAAGAGGAGCTGAAATGATCTTTGATAACTTCTTTAAAAAGTATATAGATTTATGGTATTCTTGCTCACCAATAAGAAAAATCAAGCATCCCATCTAGTCACTGGCATAAATGGCCAACATCATTGATATTCTACAGAAAATTTTCAACATTTTTATTATTCTTTCCAGAAAAAGAAGGAATTAAATTTACCACTAGGAAACTGTCGATTATACTAACAGCTGAATTCAAAACCAGAGAGATGGCTACTTCTCCCACCTTAATCAGTAACTCACGTGCAACTCTTTGTTTATTCGCTAAACATTCAATATGTCCTAACACGTCTGAAAGCTGATCATCCTGCACTTCATATTCAGGTGTTTGTGTCTCGGCTACCATGGTAACTACTACAAGGTGAGATTGATACTTCCTAAACATATCTGCTAAATCCTCACATTGCATGCTTCAGTTATCCTTTCCACCAAGGCACAGTTTTCCCTCTCAGGACGCTAAACGCTGCACTTTCCCCAATATCCACTTGCACTCAAACAATTTCTTGCTTCCTGCTGAGCTAACTGCCTCTCCTCATCGGCATAGTGCCTCTCAAACTCTTAGCAACCTGCAGTGGTAAGGAGTCTGCAATGTTAACCCCAACATTTTCATTGACTATGTCCCACGGGGTCCCTTCATGTGGCAGTGTTACAATTTAAGGGCCAAAACTTAGTTAACAATCAAAACTGTATGCCAGCACCAAATTGAAATAGACAAGAAAACCTTTCAAAGAAAATTTTGAATACAGCTGACAGCAATTCAACAATTCATTTGTGCGGTGATGGTGAGACAGACTGCAACATCAGTGACACATAGATGAATGCTAGACTCTTAACCCCAAATCCTGGACCCACAAGCTGCTACGGCAGCATAAGATGGTAGCGGCTGAGTCGGCTGCCCAGCTGGTGGCAGTGTATCATAACGCATCTAGCAAATACAGCACTGTGGCTATGTGCAGCTCAAAGTCACAAGGCCAGGCAGGCAGCAAGTGCTAAACAAAGTGCTGCTGCAGGTGTAGCATTTCTGACAAATAGCTCTTGCCCATCACACACTCCCGAACCTTGGTGAACTGGTGTGGATCTGAAGATCCCACTATTGACATGTACAAAAGTGCCAGAGTTGTCAACTCCAGTTGACTGTGCAGCTTCAGCTTGCTGTTTACATTGTCTAATAGGAGCAATACAATACCCAAGATACAGTATATGTAGAGATTGATTGCACTTTAAATCATGTATCATCTATTTTGGAAAACATTATTTCAGCCAATTAATAACAGTTGAGATATAAGATTTCCACGTGGGTACATATACTACAATGAACCACTTCTCACATATGTTTCATCGGGTGAGTGGATAGGCTGACAGTTTACAAATGCAACAGGTACGTGTTCAAAACCCACTGGAGTTAATTTATTTTTTAGACCTCTTGCAGGTAATATTAGTTCACTAAAACAGTTGTAGGCTTTTATAGGTTTTTAGAAGATTCTATTTTATAATAATCTAATCTACTTCAACTGCCACATGGTGTCTCTGTGGTCAGCAAAAAGAAATATATAAGCCGATTAGCATACGTCAAACGTCTACTTCAAAATGGCTGTTGTGAATGTTTGCTAGCTCATAATTGCTCTCTTTGATTGTGGTGTTAGTGCATCTGAGGCAGGACGTTATTATGGTGTTGATGCTTTCACAGCAAGGAGATGGATCAGATGATTCAGAGATAATGGTGAGGTAAGCAGACTCCCAATATCTGGAAGGCCAGGAGGCTCTACTTGAGCAGCCCAGACTACCCCCTTCTTAAACATCCGAAACTAGGGAGAGATTCACATTTCCCGGGCTCACCGAAAACTGATCTCAGCCAATTAAACAACAACAGAATCAGGTCCTGTCATGCTCTTATTAAAGAACTAATATCTGACGATCCAGTCATGGACAGATTGGCAATTGTGAATTCCTGGGAAAATGTTGATTGGAGGAAAGTCATTTTCACCGATGAGTGCACTATTGAGTCCACAAACAGAGGTCATGTTCTTGTCTACCACACAAATAGGCCATGATAAGAGACCCACTTCATGGCTAAACACACTAGAAGTGGGCTCGTAAGTGTGAAATGTTGTGGCCAGATGTCATATGGGTGCAGGAACCTTAGAACGAATCCAATACAAGTACAATTCAGCGTGCTATGAACATTTTCTTGAAAATGTAATCATTCCTGGAGCTCAACTTTGGTACCCTGAAGGATATCTCATTTACCAACATGGTAATCATCCACTGCACACCAGCATTAAGATTCAGAGCTGGTTCCAAAGGAGAGAATATTATTCAATGCCTACTATGACTTCCAAAGTCACCTGATCTCAGTCCCATAGAGAAAATATGGCTTAAACTCAAGAAGACTGTGTGGGATAATTGGTTAGACCCTCTTCCAAGAACTGCGGATGTTTTGTGTAATTTGGTTCTTTCTTCATTGGAGAGAATGGATGAGGCCTTTTTCTGCAGACTTGTAGATTCTATGGCTTGAATTGTCCGGGCTGTTCTTGTTGCCAACAGCATGTAGACAAAATACCGAGGATATACATAGCCTACATTATATTAGTTTTATTTTAATCTGAAGTCATATTAAAATCAACCGCCAAGAAAGATTATTTCTATTTTTATGGCAGGTCACATGAATAACACACTCCAAGGATGTTTATTTGTATTTTATTTATTTATTTTCTTATGGGTGGTCAAATAAATGTTACCTTATAGGTGGTCACAGAAATATTATATATCAATTTAACAAACTGTAATTAGTTATTTACTAAAGAGAATACTGGTAATACTTCTGTATAGATCTTGTGCAGTAATGCTGCTATCATTCTTAATAAGTAATGTTAAATGTTTTTAAAAACATTTTTATTCAATAATGAGTGACTAAAATAGCACCGAAGTATACTGAATATTTAATACTGGTATTATTTATTTTACTGATTCCACAACCAAAAGGGCAATTTCATTGGGGATCTGTGGAAGATACATTAGCAGATCTGGTCTTACCTCGTAAGTATTAATTGCGTGTTCTTGTTTGCTTACATATTAGAATATTATGGTGTAACATGAAATGCTGCAAACTGGTTCAAGTCCTATATCTCAGACAGAAAACAAAAGGTGCTAACAGAAAAGAGTTGTGTATTAAGCTGTATAAGTTCACAAAGGAGAAACTTGAAACAGTAATCAAATCCTTCAAAGACAGGAAAGCTGACAGACTGGATGGTATATTTCCTGAGTTCATTAAACAAGTAGGATGGAAAGCACTATATGGCTAAAAAATTTACAATAATATACTGGACAGTGAAAAATTCCTCAACAATTTAAAATTGCAAAAACTATTGCTAAACTCAAGCCAGGAAAACCTAAAGAAGATCCAGCAAGTTATCATCCAATTGCACTACTAAGCATTTGCTATAATATGCTGGAAAGACTTCTGTAAAATTGAATATATACAATAATTGATGCTACAATCCCATGACACCAAGTACGATTTTGTGCAAATAGAATCTGCTGTGAGCAAGTTCTAACTCTGACATCATTTATAAAAGCAAGCATCCAACAGAAAAAGAAAACCTCAATGATATTTATTGACTCACAGCAGCTTATGACACTGTATGGCTGGATGGATTATCGTACAAGTTGAATCAAACTGTTCCAAGCTCAAAGATCACTGCACTAATGGAAAACATACTTAAAACCGGTCTTTTAAAGTTAACATAGGTGCTAACACAAGTAAATCCTATACTACAAAAAATGGGCTTCCACAGTGCTCGGTTTTGCAACTCAAAGCAACACATTCAAAGAAGGCGAGGAAACATAAACCAACGACATAGAAAAACTATCAGTATTACAAAAACTGAAGACTTTGCCCAAACATAATAAAGCAGAAGTAAGTTCATTCCAGCTAACAAACAGAATGGCAAATAGAGAATTAAAAGTAATCTCCCACAAAAAAAGCAATTACGACATTCTCGACACCCCAGATATTTGGATGTGACTCTTGACAGATCTCTAACATTTAGGAAACACCTGGAAATAACAGGACAGAAGCTAAAGACAAGAAATAATATACTTAGGAAACTGGCTGGTGTTACCAGGCGATCTTACACTAACACCTGAAACACCACAGCAAAGCACTTGTGTATCCTGTCGCTGAATATTGTTCTTCTGTTTGGAACAGAAGTAGCCATGTCAACAAATTAGATGTCCATCTAAATGATGCTATGAGGATCGAGACAGGAACTGTTAAATCCACACCAACACCTTGGCTGTCAGTATTCACCAATATTGCTCCTCCAAATCTATGATGACAACAAGCAGCAACACGTGAATGGGTGAAACTCAAATGATCCAGAGACTTGCCTATTCATGAAACATTGAACAATGTACTACACACCCGACTAAAATCTAGCAAACCAATATGGGTAAGCACTGACCAACTCACCCAGACTTCTAAAATCTAAATGGCAAATGGAGAAATCAGTGGGTGTTCTCCCACAGCCACAAGAATTTAGGCAATATAGACTTGACCATCCAACTTCCATGCAGGCCAACCAAAAGAGATTGGAGCTCCCTCAACTGGATCAGAACTGGCCACGCCCTGACCAAAGCAATGCTACAGAAGTGGAGAATTACCATCAATGACAAATGCGACTGCAGAACATCAGCACAAACGCTGGAGCACATTCTATGCGACTGCACAAAAAGAAAATGAATGGGTACCTGAAAAGATTTTGTAGACGCACCACTTGCAGCAATTAACTGGTTGGAGTTCAAATGTTTGTTAAGCCTAAGGGACTTAACTGTGTGGTCATCAGTCCCTAAACTTACGAACTACTTATTAACTACCTTATACTAAAGCAGTCACAAACATCCATGCCCGAGGGGGGGGGGATTCGAACCCCGACGAGGAATGGCCTCGTGCATCGTAGCATAGCACATCAATGCACTCAGCCTTCCCCTGCGGCCTGGTTAGAGCCTCTCAATATCCAATTACGATGAGAAATAGATCCCCAAACTTCACCTACTGACACTCTACAATTCTCTTTATCTATTTTACATACTTGCGTACTCTTATGTATCTCCTTGTAATTACACATATCATGTTTATATAAACTATTGTTTGTACTCAATATACAATTCTGTAAGACATACACTAAATAAATTTTTATTACATATTCTAGAACCAAGAGGCTCTCATAAATACGGATCAAGTGGAATGTAAAGTATATGTCGATCCTAGAATCCAAGGGGCGCAAGTGACATTTTTGTCAAAATGGAGTTAATTGCAGAAATGAATAATAAAAAATCATGTATGTTGACCGGAAAAGAGATACAAGCTCATTTCCTGACAGGTGCAGTACCAGCTCGGGATATTAGGCCTTAGTCAGTCATTTGGAGGGCTAGGGGTACAAGTTGCCACTTGGATTCCTGCCCCACCAAATATGCTCTTAGGTAATGACCATTAGTCACTCATATTTTTGTCAAATTGGTGTGATTTATTGAAACTTAACAGTTGTTGGCTGAATTTCTTAGATGCTGCTGTATTTTGAGGACATAGTACTGATGCAATCCCACATTCCCCCCCCCCCCCCCCCCTCAGAAGTAATGATGAAACAACAAATGAAATTGCTGAAAGTAGTGCCAAATGCAAGGAGTATTTTTTATAGTTCATGTATAGTACTCAAGCCTCACATGAAATTGAGAGGCAAATTTGTTTTATAGACCTTAGATATGGAAAATTCATATCAAAGGGTATATTACATTATTAGCATATTCCTAATCCTACTCTAACGTAATGTAGCTCCTTGCCCAAACTTTCATTAATCTGATGGAAATTCTCCACTGAGATGCAGAATATTATTCAAAAGAGATAGAGTGTCTGGCTAGTACATACCTTAGCTCGATACAAAGACAGACACACACACACACACACACACACACACACACACACACACACACACAAATGGAGATGAAAATAATTGAGTTCGCTAGCTTTTGGGAATATTTTCCTTCATCAGGTAGGCGAGAAGAGAAAAAAAATGGAACAGAAGGGAAAGGTTAGCACAACCTAGGCCATGAAGTAAGGATGGCTAACATGTAGAAAGATGTCAGAAAATTGCATTATAAATACTGAGCACAGGTATATAGTACTAGACTGGCAAACTTGCCTCTGTGACTGAAGCCTAACGCTGCCAACTTGCTTTACATCACTTCAAAAAGTATCCATATGGTACTACTATGATCTTCTGACACGAAAAGATAATGTGGCTCACCTGTAGATGGGGATACTGCCCGTCAGATTTGAACCGTGACATCATCGCAGCGCGTAGTTTTAACGTACGTGCATGTTTGTAGAAGGCATGAGTGATTACGTGGTGGTTTGAGTCAAAGATGATAGTTAGTTTACAAACAAAACAGATTAATATTTTGTGTTTAAAAAGTGATCTGTAGCTTCTCTCTGATGGTCAGGTGTAGGCTAACCAAGAGATTTTTTTTTTTCTCTCTCCGTATGTGAGCGCCGAAGGCACGAATTTTTGGGCTAAGACCTGTGATAAGCAAAAATTAACGTAAAATGATACTAACGGGATAAGCGCAGGAATGAGAGGTTTTTGGACGGGGGCATCCTATGTGGGAAAATGTGTCAAAAAGCCAACCAAAAACACGGAAAATTTAATTTAAAAACACACGAAAGCACACAAAATAAGACATGAAAACGACCTAAAATGTACACATAAAATCGAATAGTTCACTTGATCTAAAACTCAAATGAAGAAAGCGATACCAATCAACAGTGTTGCAAATAGCAGAAGAACAGTATCGATTACTTCAATTAACCTATACTACATGTAAAATGAAACCAATCAAGGCCCTCCCAATTCTCATGAATAGTAAAATGGTATTGAATACTAAAACTGACTATAATATACCTAATATGAAGAAGGTGATACCAAATCAAAGGTGGTATTTTACAACGCGATTCCACCCATCTGCTTTGACCCATGAAATCAACATGTCGGAAAACCAGTATATGGGATAATATCATAATACTCATGTATTGTAGATAACAAATAATCTGTGTTGAGCCTCATTATTTACGGATTACAACAACAGAATTTACCATCTATCACAGGTCTCAGCCCAAATATTCACACTCAATTTACCATCTATCACAGGTCTCAGCCCAAAAATTCGTGCCTTTGGTGCTCAATTGCGGAAATAAATAAAAATTACATTTCTTCCCCTCCCCCTCCACCCCAATTGCATTTTTCAATATGTCAGCGATGTAAACATTATATTTCGAAACTGATCAATTTTGATACCACAACCTAACCTAGACCTCGGACTACGCTACAAATCAGTCCGTCACAATAACGAAGATTTCAGGGAAAAACTGAATTTTATGCATCAGAAGCTAGTGCTCGCAAGATTAGGAATGGCAGATCACTAATCAGGAGTCATGTTGCCGTGGCCAGTAGGAAAGAACGTTACAACTGTACTATGTAAACAAATCAAAGACCTTTGGGATTCCTTTTTCGTGCCGACCATGGAGTAAATAATCAATTCTGCTCCTGCTCTATGGTTGTCAGGTCCTCGATGTACCCATGTCCACTTAGCAAAGAAGGAAACCTCTTATAACTGAAAAATCAATTACATTAACAGAAATAATGCACTGAAATCCTCAAATAAACTTTGAAACTGACACCACTTTTAATTGTTGATCCTTAAAACACAAGCACTCCACCAATAAAGCAATAAATCACAGAACTGACAAAATAATGTTATGGCAATCATTTCTCAATAGCTCAATACCACGAATTGCAACCACACACATGACATCAGAAAGAAGAATGACCGTACGACAAAACACACATTCTATCACCTCGAAACTACCACGCATGTGGTGATGCCATACAACACGACACAAGACCTTATGGGCCAAAGCTGATGGGTGGAATCGCCTTCCCCCAAATAAATATATATAATGAGAGAAAAAGAATTGAGTAAGTGAGATGAGCATGGCAATGAGAGAGAGGTTAACATTGGTTTAGGCCAGGAGGGTGGCACGAGGAGAGGATGTGTTGGAGGGCACCTTCCCATATCTGTAGCTCTGAGGGACTGGTGGTAGTATCCAGATGACATGTGGTGTGAATCTTCACCTTCTTAATCAGTTAAAAATCTTTCACCTAACCCCCATTCCCCATCTCCCACTCACCATTATATGGTTAGGCCTATCTTCTATTTATTTCTTGGTCTATACTCTTTGATTTGCATGACTCAGTACTTATCTCTGACTTCACTCCACATACCACCCATCCTCACTTCATGGGCGAGGGTGAGAGTATTCCCTCTTTCTTCCTCCTCTCCTACCTGACAAAGGAAAATATTTCTGCAAGATGATGCTCTCATTATTTTTGTCTCCATTTTTTATATATTTTATATAATAAATAATATGTGAGGACAGTTACAACTCACCGCAAAGACGTGGCGATGAGATGCGACAGGCACATACAAAAGACACACACATACAACACATTCAGCTATCGGCCATGGCCTTCCTCAGAAATAGAGCACTCACGCAATCACACAGGCACACAACACAGTCATACAACCATCACCTCCGACTGCCACACTTCGAATCACGCTCTGCAGCGAATCGGGGACGGGAGGCTGGACTTTCCATTATTATATTTTATATATTTTATTTATTTATCTGTGTGACTATTGACAGTACCGAGCTAAGGTAAGTACTGGCCAACCACTATCTCTTTTGAATAATATTATCCCAACTTCTTGCATTAAACATGAAATATTGTTCATCCGTGTTGTCTTTCATTTTTAGATGGAATTCCAGAACCTGAATTGGCCGAGGGAGTAATTAAGGATTTGCCGGACAATGCAATACAACCACCGTAGCAGCCTAGAAGAAAACGAGTAAGGAGAATGAGACTCTGAAAGTGAGAATAAATCAAGAAGTTATGAAATAAATGCCTGGCTTATTGCAATCATAAATTAAAATATTATGCATCTAGCTAGTCCAAGAATACAACCATGACTGTCATTTTAAATGCAATGAAAATTCCACAAGATCAAAGGCAAGTCTTATTTGAGGCACATTGGAACCTAGCTAATTGTAAATTCCAAGTAGCCTACATATAGAGTGCTGTACAGGTGGAACCTATCAAATGGCAAAATAAATAAATAAATTAGCAATGGGTAGAAAAGGCATGTGAGTTACGTACAACCCTAATGGCTACAGAGTTTGCAGACAGATATCTGAGAAGCCCTGACCTATACATTGGACACGCATTCAGGAGTATGGTAGTTCAAATCCACCTCCAGCCATCTAGATTTAGGTTTTCCATGATTTTCCGTAATCACTCCACACAAATGCTAGGATGGTTCCTTTGAAAGGGCATGGGCGATTTACTTCGCCATTCCTTCCCAAGTGTGAGCTCTGTCTCTAATAACCACACTGTTGATGGGATGTTAACCTCTAAGATTCCTTTCTTCCTTGACCTATCAAACAAAAGAGAACAAAATACTGTAAAAAGCAACAAAACTCAACACATGTGGCTGTACAAGATGAAAGGGTTGAAAAGGAACCAACAAACAAAATTTCTGTGGAAATTGTGGCAATTACTGAAGAACATGTTAGAAGTTTTTCAAATAATGAAGCCACTACAATAGAGCAAAAATTATCAACGAGAAGTTTCTTAATGCAGACTTAACCCTAACAGTTATACAAGCTATACAAAGAATCCTGCGAGAAAAGGGAATCATACCGGAAAAAAAAACTTCATAAAATTTCACTTTCCATCCCCACATGATTATGTTGGCAACTTTAACAACACAATAGAAAATCTTTGGCAAGCTGTTAATTTTCTTAGAGATCCGCAACTACATAGAATAACTGAGTTAGCATTTCGTACAGACCATGAATTAAATAAATAATTTTGCTCCAGCTCTGTGGTTGATAGGTTCTTACATGTAACCTTGTCCGCTCAGTGAAAGTAATTGCCCCCGTAAAACAAAGATTTCATGACAAAACATTTGCATTGTCATGCAATTATCTAGCTAATATCAACATCACATGATTGCCAACATCATCATGTGATGCCGCCAGAACAGTAAGTTAAATTTAACCAAAAGCTTCTATTGAAACATTTTCAACACAAAGTTTAATTTGAGTTTCCATAGACATCAGAAAAATAGTTTTATCTGAGCTACTTGTGACAAGCTATATATATAAGTTTGCATGGCGCAGAAGAAGAAAAAAATTGGTGATGAAACAGAAAGAACTACACTTAAAAAAGCCTGAAGCTATTGGTGGCGAAAAATTAAGCCAACATGTACCATTAAAAACTCCAAAGTGTATTATATGTAATATACGACTTAAATGATCAAGAGCTCAATGAGTTTGCCTTCTAAAATACATCTAGACCCACTGTAGCTACATAAAAGGAATTGAGCCATTTGCCAGCAATTGTGGAAGCCAGAACAAGAGAGACTTGACAACATTTTGGTTGAACATAATCAGAAATACAGGGATTGAGACAGTCACCCAGCATTACTTTGTACCGAGCCTAATGAACTTTGGGCACATAGAGATCAAAAAGAAACAACAAAGACATGCAAGTTCTGGAGGATTGATTGGGTGAACCACCAAGCATCTACAAATTGAAAGTTTATTGTAACTAAACTGAGAGATGACGACTTTGACAGTATCAATGTCCTGAACAATGTTTTCCCTATAAAGGTAAAACACTTCAAAAAATGTAAATTCTTAAATTTAAGGTCAGTTCTCCAGGCCCATTACTCTGCAAGTATTCAACAACTCTCAACAAAACCTAAACTAAAACCACACATAGTAAAATACATGACTGAGTTGCTCCAGTCCATCATCCCTTTTATTTGGAGCAGCTCAGTCTCAAGGCCAAGCGACCCGTCAGCAGAGCCAAATAAAGAAGATGAAGCTCCGGACACTTATCAAAATGACGAGGTTAAATGGAAACTAAATTCTTATGTTGTTCCAACTTTTGGATTACATGTCTTTGATGGATATTTATTTCTTTATAACGACAATTTTTAGTCTTAAAAGAAAAAGGTTTTCCTGCTTTCAAAATAGTTTCATCAATGACCTACGCTCAGAAGGCATGGAGTCCAAGTGCAGGTAGACAAGAGAGCCAAGTGCAGTGTGCAAAACAAGGTCATTTTTAGTGCATAAGTTGGGTAATAAAAAATATTTTATTATGTTTTTATGATAAATTGTAGCATGGGGTACATAGTAAAAAAACTACGGGTAAAAGCATTCTACCCATTTTCAAACATGACCTATTCATATTTTTTTATACTTTTAACTTGAATTCTGGCATCCAGATGGGACTATCTAATCACTAAGTTACAACTTTCAGAACAAGTATATCATATTCATAAGGCAATATGTTGTGAAAACTAAGACAAAAGCAAAATAGTTCTCTCACCTGCACAGTATGAGAGTTCAAAATGGGATCACTTTTCAATTATTCACCATTGAACAGTGTTAAAAATTCCATTTACTTACAGGTGAGTTTTTTACCACAGTCTTTGTTACTACAATACCACATTTTAACCCTACATTGTTGTTTGGAAAGGAAACAGATAAATGCTGTGCATCTAGTGTACAGTAGAGACTGACATGTAGAGCATCCTAATATCTATTGTAGGTTGAAATGTGACAATTTAGTTGGAAGTTGGTGAAAAACAAATACAACAGAAAAGAACCGATCAGTAGCAACTTTGTTTTATTTAAACTTATTCACAAAAAAAACATTTCACAATATGTCACACAATCACATTTAAAGTTGTGTGCGATAGTTATGATGACTTACTTGCTAGCCTATGCCGCTTTCTTTCCTTGTACTCTTGTAGATCATCAAATCTACGTTTATGCATGACTGGTTCAATCTTAGGTGGCGGTACATTTTTAAACAAAACCCACTTACTGTTAAAAGAGTTTACAATAAATTTTAATTTACAGTCAACAGACTGCTCATCTGATAAGAATTCTGACGTTTTCTCATTAAAAATATATACAGAAACTGGTCGTTTTTCAATAGAAGCAAGGCACAACAACTCTCCACTTCCAGTTAATAAAATGTCCCATGGCTCAACATCAAGAGTCAGTATATTAAGCAAAACTGAATTCACTGCAGCTATATTACCTGAAATACTATACAAAATACAACCACTGAATGTTTCTAGGGTCACAGCTATTATAGTAACACCATTTCTTTCCTTGGCTGAAAAATCCCTTACTGCTAATGGCTCCTTAGAACCCAAGTGGTTACCAGTTTCACCATTACTTTCTTGGTAGAATTTAGGCTTTAAATCAGTATCACAATGAACAATTCCTATCTCCTTTCCTTCCAAATAATTCCAAAATCTGATTGACCCATCACCTGAACCTGAAACCAAAATATTCTTCTCACTTGGAAAAAAATCAATTTTTGATACAAATTCTTCGTGTCCCAAACAATACGACTGAATGTTATAAGCATTTGGGAATTTCGATACTCTTATCTTTTCATCTCTATCACAGGTAACTATAAAATTTTCACAAGGAGATACAATTACATCCAATAACATTGAAAGGTGACCTAGTAACAATTTGCCGTTCTCTGTACTGTTCTGAACAGAAAACAAATAAGCATCTCCTGTCTTATCTGCAACGACAATACCTTGAGCAGTAGGCGTAAATTTTACACTACTTGCAGCACGATTCAGTATTCTTATTGATGATAAAGTCCAGGAATCAGTTCGCCACGTGAAAAGTCTTTTATCACTGGTGCAGGCCGTAAACCAGCAGCCACAATTTGAAAGTGATGAGCAAGTTATTTCGGTTTTATCCTCATTTTCATGGCTCTCATGAGAAACGTTATTGACACCTCCATTGGACTCTGTTACATCAATAATTTTAACTTCATCACCATCTTTAGACGTCAGCACTGAAGAACCAACCGTTACAAACCCGCAGGTTCTGTTCATATGCAAAGACGGTGTCATTATTTATAAGACTTGTATTCACAGTGGGGAAAATCACATTGTTTTCGCAACTTAAGAGTTTGTTATTAGCAAGTAGTCTCATTAGTGGCAAGGATCAAACCATATAAAACATTCCTCCACATTAAAAGGTCACACACAAAAGCTTTATACGCATCTTCCCCACCTCTTGTAACACTTGTCAAGATGTCACACACGTTGAGCGCACATGTCCTGGTGTCCACACTTCCACATAAACAAACATACCAGAGATATTCATTGAGATCGATTCACTAAGTTCACTGGATCGATCTATAAACATAGTTTATACCCAAAACACACTGAGTTCAAATTAAGATCTGTATCTAAATCTGTTGCTGAAAAAAATATGTTTCACATCGTGTTAACTATGACTATTATTTTGATTAAGGGTTCTATATAGTATTTAATATAATGGTAAACTCAACAAGTAGCAGACGATATTTTTTATTTTCTTTATACGTGCAAATTTAATAGTAATTGTCATCAATTTCATTTTTGCGACTGTGGACACATTATGTGTGCACTCGATTAACGTTAACAATTTTTTGTTTACTTTATTTATGATTATCCTCTAAGTGTGTGATTTCTAAGTCTTTCGAAAAATAATGTTTCATTATCACCATAAAAATGTCATGCACCGAAGTAAAATACTTATCACATCAAAAATCATCTGTCACAGAAGTCGGCAAGGTTTTATGAAAAAAGAGAAACCAATACTGTAATATATCTTTCTCTATCAGGTCTTTGAAATTAAGTCGATTTTGTACATTTGTGTTCAAGAGACATGTTTGTGTAACGCGTAAGTACTTCTTTGTGTTTAAGTGAAAAACTTGAAAAGAAGAGCTACATTTCTGAAAGCAAGACAGCTGTGTGTTGGAAGTAAATGAATTTACGTTACATTCTCATTGCCCTGCTGGTTGGGTGTCGGAGAAATTAACCAATCAGACAGAATAAAGGAATTTTAAGGCAAAATGGACCTCGTAGGACAGACGCGAAGAAGGGCGTGATAAATAAGTTTTCGGATGGCGTGTGGTTAAAGAGCCACAAGATCACAATTCCTTTTCCAAGAAAAGCAGGTGTTATCTTGAAACAAACGACTTGCAAATGTTTTGATGCCGTGAATTCTTCTGGAGTTTTTATAAAGCCGATCAGATATGAGGTAAGTAAAAATATAAGTGACAGATATGTTAAGAACAGTAATTCAGTGTATAAGTGATCGCTAGTTGTCATCGCCTATAGGTATTACGATTATGGTCATATGTACCAGCAAGAATTGAACCATACTAGCAGTGTTTTGTTAGTGTAAATAGTGTCGGCGTCTGCCAGTTGATATTGTCCTACACGGATGTAAACTTATAAATCCTGACATATCTTGCCCTTTGTCATCGTTGGTTCGCATTGCATTAGACTTAAGCTACGTGTTGTAATTTGGTATCAAAATAGTGATTTACGGGGTTTTGTGTTGTTGGAAGCTTGATACGAAAAAATGACAGGAGGCCTACTGCACGTCTGCAAGCTCTTTTTTGGTTTTTGTAATTTAATGGCTTTATGGCTACTACATTGTATCACGCGAAAGATCTTAATAGTTTCGGAAGTTATTTAATACCTAAATTAGAATTTCCGAGATTTGTGTAAAACTTGGTGCAAACTGATTCGCGGTAGTATGATGTATTAGTTATAAAAGTTATAGCGTCTAATATGTCACCCGCATTTGTAGCCGAAATTATATAGTTTACTGAAATACTCCCCAGTTTCTGCCTTTATTCTACAGTACCGTAGAGTTTTTTGCTGACAGATCTATGTGGATATTAAGACTATTTTTTTTTCTTTTTGTCAAAGAATCTGACGCTATAGTTCATTTTGAAATTTATAAAATTTCAGTACCATACATAAAGTATGAAGTTATGTAAGCGTATTGGTAATAGGCCTACTTACAAAGATTAATCACATCTTAAACAGCTGGCAAGTTCAGTATCATCAGATTCAAGCTAGGCTAGATGCTCCTGCATTATACTGTAGGGCATACCAGTGTGACACACACTGGGTACAGGTGTATTTATTTTCTGTAATTGTGAAGATGTCAGGTACTACAGTTCATAATCATCTGTTAATTTGTATGTTCCAAACTTTTTGATTTATGTCAGTTATCTGTGTGTCTGATAACTGTCATTGACATCATACAAATGCATTTGATTTCGGTAATCTACATAATATTAAAATTAGTATTAGGAAATGTTGCATTTTACAACTCTAAAAGTTTATACCGGTATGTAAAACTTTATTAGTAAAAGATAATAAAACTGGGGATACATTAGGTAAGCTTGGAGCTTTCTGGGGTGTGGTTCTTTGTAACGTTTTACACATGAGTGCAAAGGTGTCATTGTGGTATAGGTTTTAGTGGTTTACACACAATGCATTTCAATACAGTAGACGACATTTTTTTAAATTTATTCTCAAGGCTTTTTCCAGTTCACTACCAAATGTGGCCTAAATTGTTTTTATTAGTCAGTTACTGAAGATTATCTTATAGTGCAAAGAACACTTTAACTTTGTAAATAGTTCAGGTACTGCTGACAATCATTCAAAGAAATTAGTGTTTGGATGTGTTTTTAATTTTCCCACTTCTGAATGAATATGCCTGTACTTTTATGTTGTCTACATGTCTGTACTCTGCGCCGTAGGCCTACATTGGTAGAAGCCACACTGCAGGAACTTTTGTGCTTGGCGTATTCTATCTCTATATTCAGTTTTCACTAGCAAGGGTTTGTGAGTAGTAGTGTATTTTCAGCATTATTTTCTCTGCACTCTTTGTTTTGGGTACATCTCAGATACGTGTGACTTTTTTAAAGTCCTAATGGGGTACAGTATGTGTTGGCCTATTATTACACCTTAAAGTAGTCAAGGCTACCAGTTTGGATGAACTTTTAAGTCATTGGTCAGTTGTTTCATTGAAGACCCATTTCTAGTATTCTCTAAACACTGGTTTAATGTGCAAGGTAATTCTGTGCCTACAGTGGGCTATTTTCATTGAAAACTATCACTATTAGCTAAATTAGTCGGAATTGATCATATGTGTCTCTCCCTTAGTAGTGTAATATAATAAGACTAAGCTACTTATAGTATCTCTTCTAATGTTGTCATTTCAGGAAGTACAATGATAGAGTAAATTTTAGATGCTAGCTTGCTATTGTATTTACTTATGGTTTTTTCCCCTTTTTTTTATTCATACTTTAAGCTACCATTTCACGCAACTGTTGGGAAAGGTTTACGTACGTAGTGAGACTGTAATTTGTGCAATGGTCTTTGATAGCTGCTACACAGCAACAATTGAGTAATCAGACTAATGAACAGGTGCTACTCATGTGGATGGCCGGCTGCACTATAACCTGACGGCGTTATTGGGCACTGGGCAGAGCTTCCTTATCATTTGTTGTGATCTCTCTCTCAATTAAAAATACTATGCTACTTTCGATTTTTTTTTTTAAATCGACTGCCTGTAAAAGTTTTAACTCTATTGTCAGTGACGTAATTAATTTCTACGTTGCACGTTTATTTCGTATTGGATTGCATTATTCTCCAATCTGGATTGTATAAAAGTATTTAGAAGCGATTTAAAATTCAGTTTTCACCATAGGTCAGCCTGGTTATTAGTTCGACTTTCATTAAATGGAGCTCGCTGCATCACCTAGAAAACGTCAGAGAACGTCGCGACATAAAAATTTGATTTTGTCGAAACCTACGTAAAGGTATTAATTGAACCCATTTTGCCGCGATTGGTTGACTATTTATTCTTAAAAATACGGTACACATTTCTTGTAGTTCGCACATCAATTGTTATTATTACAATCAATTGCGTTATATTCAGATTTATTTTTATTTTATTTATTTATTTATTTATTTATTTTTAGAAAAATATAGTTCTCTAACGTATAACGGCCTTTCCTCTCAGGTACGTGAAGCGTATTTTATTTCTGAAAGTTCTGGAAAGAAAGAAAAAAATCTTAATGGGTTGCCAAGTGACCTTTTTTTCATAGCCTATTATTGGTTATAACCGTTAAACCACGCCTATTTTCGCATGCCAAAGGTTATTAATACATATTTTATTCGCTGTAATGCACCAAAATTTTTTTATGTTAGACAAACTAAGACCGTAGTTGCCTCATTGATAATGGATAGAAAAGTGCACTGTTTGCTATTCACGTAGAATTACTACAGACAGCTGGTGGTTATATTGAAGCGAAATGCTTTTGTTACTATGAATGGTATTAATTTAATTAATTTGGACCAAAAACTACACTCTAAATCTGTGGTGATCTCTAGAGTTTTGGAATCAGCACCACTCATTTCACTGACTTAAAGTTTGCGTGATTTGTATTCTTTCGGGTGCTGAGTTTTATGGTCTGGTGATAGTATTCACTGACGTTTGATTTGCCACTCATGTTTCCCCCCGTATAGTGCAGGCCTGTTGGTTTCACACTACTTGCGGGCTTAAGTATCAGTTGGCGTTAAAACAGAATTGTCCCCATCACGAAATGTGTATACCATCGTCACCAGAGATTATTCTTACCCTTCCTGTCCCTGCTTTCACACACAACATATTTGAAAATCGCACGCAAGCAATTCTTTAAGTAGGTCTCATTTTTTGCTTGGCAACGTTGGTTGCGCATATGCCACAAACTTAGTACACGTCAGTAAAGAAATTGATCAGTTTAATCGCCTGAAACTGTTAAAACTTAAAATCCACTGGATACCATAGTAAAGGAGGACCCATGTCCCAGTGCGGCTTTTTCCTTTCAGAATCTTATTGTCTGTTCACCGTTACTGATCTCCTTGTCGACCGGATATTAAAATTTGTTATTCATATTGTTGTAATTTCAGAGGCGTGTTTACATTCATTTAAAACAAATTATAAAGCTGCCAGTAAACTGGAGTTCTTTACATCACAGTGCTCTGATAGGCACGGTCCTTTCGTCGTTAGTGTCAGTGGCGCTGGTTTTGGTGGTGGTACAACTACCATTTTCACCTTCTTTCGTCTTATGAACTGACATCGCAGGTTGTATGGAGACCTGTAATGTAACATAGTATCTGAATCACGGCGCAGCTTGGCTTTTTATCACATACACAAAGCATATGCATTACCGTTCATGTGAAAATGTTTTTTTCCCGTAAACTTACCTTACAGTGAACTTCACTGATATTCCAATCTTAATAGTAATCTTTTTTAATTACTCAGCCTACAACACCGTGAATTTGTAGCACAGGAAATCGACACCAATCCTGTATAAATTGCATTGTAAAATTATGGATTATTGTAGGTCTAGAGCAGTGTTTTTGAGCTTTTTCGAACACGCGACCCCTTCCAAGTAAACACCCCCCCCCCCCCCCCCACGAATCGTAACAAAACTGTTATCCCAAACGAAAACAAATTTAACATTATTTCCTTTGCTTCAGCTTTCTTTTAAATTGTCTGACGAAGTGTTTTATAGGCCTATATATTTTCGGAATGAAACACATCCTATTTTTCACGAGTTCGAATAGAAAAATATATCTTGCTTAACGACTCTGTCGCATTTCAGGCAAGACTCAGAATCGTATTATGCTCCTCAAGAATGGTCCCACTGAATGGACAATTTGTGAAGAAGTAGAACTTGTTTTCCGAACTTTTTAGAATTACTTGTATCAAGTTCTTTTAGTCGTCGATTGGTTCTGAAACAGGTTTCATACTTTGCACTCATTAATCATTAACATACAGTATAATAAAACTATCTAATCTATTCAAGTAACTCCGTAATTTTAACATTAAATATATCTGAGTTGGCCATACGTTTTTGTTTTACCGAACTCCTAGGTATTTTATGGTGCAGGTACTTCCTCCTATGATGGCGACCCACGAGCAAGACTTTGCGACCCCTCTGGAGGGTGCGACCCACAGGTTGAAAAACACTGGTTTAGAGCTATTATCAAGCACCAAATTTGTATCAAACAGGTGTTCGATCGACGTGACAAGTTGCTCATTGGACAAGCATTCGGGACGCGTCGTTTCAACCCCGTCTCTGGGCATTCGGATTAGGGTTTTCCGTAATATTCCAAAATGGATCCAAGGTTGAATTCTTAGAAAGGGAGCGGCCGATTTCTATTCCTAATCCTTAAAAAAAAAATACTTCCCGTTAAGATTTACGAATGGGGGGGGGCCTTGTTTTACCCCCGAAATACTGTATCTATACAGTAGAGCTGGATTTTCGTGGTAAAATTTACGATTGTCATTTCTCTGTGCCTTCAGCCATTTTCAATAACTGCATCGCAGCACCACAGTGAGTGCTGTTACAACACCAGATCAGTAGTAGGCCAGTCACGAGGTATGTTTAGGTCCAAAAAATTGCAGGAAGCTGAATTTTTGGTATGTTGTTAAGACATATTAGAGTAGTATTAAACTAAGTTTGCAGCTTCGAAGTCCTCAGCTTAAAACCTCGAAGTTTTCATACTTTTTTTCTGATTTAGGCTTATAACTCGTGAAAGTTGGCTTTTTGGCGAAAAGTCACTCACACCTTTATTAATGTAGATAAAATATTCTAAAATTTAAGCCCAACCGCAGCTCTGTAAGTCCAATAGTTCCCGAGATACTGGACTTCAAAAATTGACTTATTTCTCCAAAAAGTTCGAATTTCCAATTTTAGTCATCTTTTGGCTAGAATATTGGCTCTAATGATCATCCCACGGGGAAAGTCATACAAAACAAAATTATAGAGCAGTTATTTAGCTTTAATCTAAGAACAGAACGAAGTCCATAGGCCCAATAGATTTCTAATTATCGTTAAGAAACGAAAAGTTGGAAAAATCGGATTATTCAATAAACTGACACTGTTTTAACATCACTTTTGGAAGCCAGTTAAAGAACAAGCATTTACGGTCAGGAAACACGTTTTGTGACCTACGACCAACAACTGTACTTGAAAGCCCGAGACATTGTGGAGAGCCACTAGGATCCTCAACTCGTCAACATAGCTTGGAGGTTTCCACTGCATGTAATTCATGGGGGCCATCGGTGCCATAATGGCAGGAAGTGGACTCAAGGAACTTCTCTGTTCAATATTTGCTGAAAACAGTGTTGAAAAATCCTATTTATATACAATGAATTAATAATCATCGTTAATGAGTAAGTCCACCTTCTTTAACATATATTGGATAAGATGGCTGCAATTCATCTGGGTCAATTTATTGAATAATCCGATTTTTCCAACTTTTCTTTTTTTAACGATAAATAGAAATCTATTGGGCCTATGGACTTCGTTCTGTACTTAGATTAAAGCTAAATAACTGCTCTATAACTTTGTTTTGTATGACTTTCCCCATGGGACGATCATTAGAGCCAATATTCTAGCCGAAAGATGACTAAAATTGGAAATTTGAACTTTTTGGAGAAATAAGTCAATTTTTGAAGTCCAGTATCTCGGGAACTATTGGACTTACAGAGCTGCGGTTGGGCTTAAATTTTAGAATATTTTATCTACATTAATAAAGGTGTGAGTGACCTTTCGTCAGAAAACCACCCTGCACGAGTTATAAGCCAAAATCAGAAAAAAGTCCGAAAATTTAGGTTTTTTGGCTCTTAAAAGTTAAAATAAAGGATTTCGAAGCTGCAAACTAACTTGGTTTAATACTACTCTAATATGTCCTAACAACATACCAACAATTCAGCTTCCTGCAATTTTTTTGACCTAAGGCCATTTTTTTGTCTACGACGATTGGCCTATAGTTCATCCAGACTGATGCCCTTGGAACACCTGAAACTGTTGCTTCCCCGCTACGCAGAACGACACGTTTGACTCGTCTTTCCATAGATATCCCTCAATTGTGGTTGCACAAAGACATATATTTACTAGACTGGCAAAGGGGTATATTTTACTTGACTCAAACGCCGTCATCTACATAAAAACACTGGAAGTCACATTGAAATGCATGTCAGAGGGTTCATCGCCGCTTTTATGATGTTTCTCTAAAATTCCATTCTCTAAAAGCTCACGGGAAAAAGAAACACTTAAATCTTTACGTTTACGATCTGATTTAATTTGGATAACATGTCTTCCAATGTAGTGGGTGCTAACAAAATATGTTCGCATTCGGAAGAGAATGTTAGTGAAAGAAATTTCGCTAATAGATCTAATCGCAACGAGTAACGCCTTTGTTTTAATGATCTCCATCCCAACTCGTGCATAATTTCTGTGACACTATCTCCCCTATATCGCGATAATGCAAAACGATCTGTCCTTTTCAGAAATTTCTCTAAATCGTATGTCAGTTCCACTTGGTGGGGATCTCACAATGCGCAACAATACTCCACAACAGGACGCGCAAGTGTGGTGTAAGCAGTTTCTTCAGTGGAACTGTTGCATCTTCTAAGTGCTCTGCCAACGAAACGTAGTCTTTCCTTCGCTTTCCCTACAATATTTTCTACGTGTTCTTTCCGATTTAAGTCGTTTATAATTGTTACTCCTAGATATTTAGTTGAATTTACGCCTTGTAGTTTTGACTGATTTATTGTGTAAATGTTTAACGGATTTCGTGCTTTGTGCTCATGGTCATATGGATGACTTCAGACTTGTCATTATTAAGGGGTCAGTTGCCTTTTTTTGCACCACGCAGATATCTAAATCATTTTGCAGATGCTTTTGATCTTCTGGTGACTTTACTAATCGATAAGTGACTATCATCCGCGAACAGCCTAACGGAGCTACCCAGATCTTACCGATCCAGACGCCGAGAGGTTTGTGTCTTGTACGAAAACTTACAAACACGACGCCAAATGGTGGCGAAATTACATATTCCCCCCCTCCCATTTGTTATATCTTTTTTTTCTTTTTTTTTTTTTTTTTTCATACAAATATAGTTGGTTACACGCTCCTTACAATTGTAGGACGGCGAACCAATGATCGACATACGGTATAGCCAATCTAGTTAGTCTGTGTCACCTACGGTACGGCTATCTGTATCATTGAGACATGAAACCCCACCCCACCCTACCTCGGTAGTGTCTGTAGTGTAGTGTAGTACCATCATTTGATCAACGTACTAATTCCGAAATGGGGGACATAGCAATAGGTATATTTCCGGTGTAGAGAAGCAGCTGAGAGAGCTAAATACGAAAACGTCTGCTGGTCCGGATGGAATACCAGTTCGGTTTTACAAAGACTATTCTGCGGCGTTGGCCCCCTACTTAGCTTGCATTTATAGCGAATCTTTAATTCAGCGCAAAGTTCCTAGTGATTGGAAAAAAGCGCAGGTGACTCCCGTGTATAAGAAAGGAAAGAGAACTGACCCGCCGGCCGCGGTGGCCGAGGGGACTAAGTCGCTCCAATCACGGTCCGCACGGCCACTACGGTCGGGGGTTCGAATCCCCCCTCGGGCATGGATATTTGTGCCGTCCTAGTCCGTAAGTAGTTCATAAGTAGTTTGTAAGTTTAGGGACTGATAGCCCCGTAGTAAAGTCCCATAGACTTTACAAACATTTGAACATTTTAGAACTGACCCATACAATTACAGGCCAATATCGTTGACATCGGTTTCATGTAGAATTTTGGAGCATATTCTCAGTTCGAATATAGTAAATTTCCTTGAAACGGAAAAGCTTCTTTCCATGAATCACCACGGGTTTAGGAAACATCGTTCATGTGAAACTCAGCTTGCCCTTTTCTCACATGACACCTTGCGAGCCATGGACGAAGGGCAACAGACGGATTGTGTTTTTCCCGACTTCAAAAAGGCGTTCGACGCGGTGCCACACTGCAGACTGCTAACGAAGATACGAGCTTATGGAATAGTTTCACAGATTTGTGACTGGCTGGAAGGCTTCCTAAGTAATAGAACGCTGTACGTTGTTCTCGACGGCGAGTGTTCATCAGAGATGAGTGTATCGTCAGGCGTGCCCCAGGGGAGTGTGATAGGACCGCTATTATTTTCTGTCTATATAAATGATCTGATGGACAGAGTAAGTTGTAATTTGCGGCTGTTTGCTGATGCTGTGGTGCATTGGAGGGTGTCGTCTGTAACTGACTGTAATAGCATACAGGTTGACTTGGACAAAATTTCTAGTTGATGCGAAGAATGGCAGCTAGCTCTCAATGTAGAAACATGTAAGGTGATGCGCATGAGTAGAAAGAACAATCCTATAATGTTCGAATACAGCATTAGTAGTGAACTTCTTGACGCTGTCGCGTCGTTCAAGTATCTAGGCGTAACATTGCAGAGCGATATGAAATGGAACGAGCATGTAAGGACAGTTGTGAGTAAGGCAGACAGCCGACTTCGGTTTATTGGGAGAATTTTGGGAAGATGTACTTCACCTGTAAAGGAGACCGCGTATAAAACGCTTGTACGACCACGTCTTGAGTATTGCTCAAGTATTTGGGATCCGCAGCAGATCGGTTTGAAGGAAGACATAGAGGCGGTTCAGAGGCGAGCAGCTAGATTTGTTACCGGTAGGTTCGACCAATGCGTGAGTGTCACGGAAATGCTCCGTCAACTCAATTGGGGATCGCTGGAAGAAAGACGTTCTTTTCGTGAATTTCTGTTAAGTAAATTTAGAGGGACGGAATTTGAAGCTGAGTGTAGTACGATCTTGCTGCCGCCTACTTACATTTCGCGTAAAGATCACAAAGACAAGATAAGAGAAATTAGGGCCCGTACGGAGGCATATAGGCATTCTTTTTTCCCCCCCTCGGTCAATTTGGGAGTGGAATAGGAAAGGAAATGCCTAGTAGTGGTACAGTGTACCCTCCGCCACGCACCTTACGGTGAATTGCGGAGTATTTATGTAGATGTAGTCATTCACTTTATGGTTCCATAAATGATCATGTTGCTAACCATGTACTTGCACCACACAAGTATCTCATACTGTAGTGTTATAGACGGACTTTTTCACCATCAAATCAGGTGATGAGGCATTGCCTTTAGGCTGGAGTGCTATCCATTCGAAAAGGACCGAGTGAGATGGTGGATAGCGTCAGGCCATCCAGATTAGCGTTTTCCGTTATTTCCCTTAAACATTCCACGCGAGAGCAAATGTCGGTGTGCTTCCTTTCTCACTTACGTAACAATCCAACTTGTGCTCCTTTTCTTAATGGCCTATCCATCGACGAAACGTTAAAACCTTATTTTCTTTGACGTTAAAACTACTTTTGATGTGTTAGATCTTTGATGGCGTGGCAATGCCCATATTATTTATGGTCTAAGTAAGCTGAAAAACTTGTATATATTATGTTTGAATCCAGGATAGGATCTATTTGGAGCAGTGACCGTTGAAAGTTTGAGAGAGGAAAACAGTGATAGATTCAAATTCTTTTTTATTGCAAATAGACTTCTGCTAGTTACTAGCGATTTGAATTATATAAAAATTATTTTTGACCGAGCACTGTTTTCTCTTACAGATAAACATACGTCGTTTTTATTGCAGTCTTTGATGATTACTACTACTACTACTACTACTACCACCACCGTTCCTATACATTTTACAATATACACTGATCAACGCTGGCCATGTTATGACCTGAAACCTCTAAAACAAAAATAGCAACATTACATTAGCCAGTTAACTGAGAATATGCAACACATGCCTTCTCCAGTCGTTTTGCGTTCTCTCTCTCTCTCTCTCTCTCTCTCTCTCTCTCTCTCTATCCCGCCGCAGATGGCAAATGTTTTGATTATCAGAGCACCATCAACGGCCCACAGTGTGTATTTGCAAGTAGCTGGTACACAAACCGTTTTTGTCAACCCTATTCAAATCCGGCAGATGTTCCAACGTTTACTTTTGTTCAGTTAAACCAGTTGTTATACGCCTACGGTCAATACCGATCAGCAAACAAGATTTTGTTTCGCCAGTATTCGCTTCTGCCACTATGTCCAGTACGAACATTTTTAAGGTAAACGGATGAGGGCGCATACACGCTCAGTACGTCTTGTGTGATCTTCATTTGTTAAGATAATGTCAAATGTCTCCTACCATGTAAAAACAAAGTATTTTGTATGTATTAAACTAATGAATTGGACGTGAATTTACTTGTTGTTTATTGATGTATTTTATTTAGTTTAATGTATTTTTTTATCCAAAATCTTTCAACATTTCGAGCAATAAGTAAATGAACCCACTAGAATAGTAAATGACGGTGAAAACGTACTTGACCTTCTAGCAACAAATAATGTGGTGTTAATAAAGACCACCAAAACAGACACAATAATTAGTGAACAGAGTTGTCGTAGCATGACTGAAGTCGGGATTTCCAAACCCACCAAGATTAAACGAAAAGTGTTTATGCATAAAAGCAGATAAAAATTAGATTAATGCTTTCCTGTGCGAGAATCTCCACTCTTTAGAATCTAACAAGATCAAACGTGGCTCTGTTGTTTAGAGATTTATACCTAAGGAATTAACAAACGAAGGGTTTGACTCACCGTGGTACACAAAAGAGGTCAGATTACTCTTGCAGAAACAAAGAAAAAAGCACGCATAATTTAAACAGACCCAAAGTCCCCAAGAATGGCAATCTTTTACTGAAACTATAAATTTAGCTCTAACGTCAATGTGAGAACTTCATAGAAAACGTGAAGAAATTCTGGTCGTGTGTAAAGTATACCAGAGGGAAAGTACAGACAATACTTTCGCTACGCTATAGCAATGGCGATGCTACGGATGACAGCTAGGCTGAAGAAGAACTGCCAGACACAGCTCTCCGAAATTTCTTCACCATAGGAGACGAAGCAAATACTCCAGAATTCGAATCAAGGACAACCGAAGTAGATATCCGTTGAATATTTAAAAGCAACTTAAATCACTTAACAAATTAGTCTCCCGGTTCACATTGTATACCAGTTACGTTCCTTTCAGAGTATGCTGACGCAATTGTTCCGTTCCTAGCTGTCATATACAACACCTCGCTCAACTCAAGATCTGGACCCAAATACTGGAAAGTTGCACAGGTAACTCCAGTATTCAAGAAGGGCAACAGAAATGATACGCAAAATTACAGGCCTGTATCATTGACGTCGGTTTGCAGCAGTATTTTCGAACATATACTTTCCTCAAACATTATGAACTACCTGGAAGAGAACCGATAGTCAACATGGATTCAGAAAGTATCGTTCTTGTGAAACACAGCTCTTTACTCACATGAAATGAGTGATATCTACAAGGGATCCCAAATCGATGACATATTTCTTGATTTCCGGGAGGTTTTTGACACTGTATCTCACAAGCATATTGTGGTCAAATTACGTCTTTATGCAATATATCGCATAATTGTGCGATTGGATTCGCGATTTCCTGTCAGAAAGTACATAGTACGTAATTAACGAAAAGTCATCGAGTAAAACAGAAGTGATATCTAGCGTTCGCCATGGAAGTATTATAGGGCCCCTACTGTTTCTCAACTTCATAAATGATTTAGGAGATATTGTGTGCTAGAATGTTCGCGGATGATGCTGTCATTTCTTGGTTACTAAAGTCATCAGAAGATCAAAAGCAGCTGAAAATTGATTTAGATATCTGCATGGTGCAGAAGTGGGATTGACCCTAAATAGTGAAGAGTGTGAAGTCATCCATATGAACACTTCATTGATACGATAAATCAGTCAAATCTGAAGTCCGTAAATTCAAGTAAATATCTAGGAATTAAAATTACGAATTCCTTAAAATTGGGATGAACGCACAGAAAATTATATAGGGAAGGCGAACCAAAGGATATGTTTCATTGCCTGAATACTTAGAATGTGCAACAATTCTACTGAAGAAACAGCCTACATTACACTTGGGCGTACTATTTTGGAGTATTGTTCCCCATTGTGGGGTCCCAAGACAGTGGGACTGACGGATAATATAGAGAAAGTTCAGAGATGAGCAGCTAGTTTTGTATTATCGCGAAATAGTGGGAAGAGTGTCACAGAAATGATGCACGAGTTGGCATGGAAATCATTAAAAAAATGCGTTATTCGTCGCGTTGGGATTTATTTGCGCAATTTCTGTAACCGACTTTCTCTTCCGAATGCAAACATATTTTGTTAGCACCAACCTACTTAGGGAGACATAATTATCTTAATAAGAGAAATCAGATCGCAAACATAATGATTCCGATGTTCCTTTTTTACCGCGCGCTATTAAAGGCTGGAACGTAGAGAGAGATCACAAAAGCAGTTCGATGAATCCTCCGCCATGCACTGAAATGTGATTAGCGGAGTATTTTATGTAGATGCTGAACATTGTTACCCATGATATTGTCTTTGTGCTATGTCTGAAACGGCATTCTTATTCGTTGATCCTCATAGTAGATTTGATTCACGTTAGTACTCAAGTTGGTTGTGCCATGGTCCACCACATCACAATAGCACGGAATATTATTACGAATTTTAGAATTTCTGGCCATGAAAGCTTTCATTTTTACTATCAGTACTGTCATGCGTTACAGAAACACACTGGTAGCTCGAAAAGTGAAATAAGCGTGACGTCCCTTAGTCACTGGAACATGAAAAATAGCCAATGTCAAAGATGCGAAACCTCAGCTGGTATCATTAGAGAATGTGCAGTGAGAGGCAAGAAGATTCTCCGGCCCGAATAATTTAAAAAGTCCAGAATCAGAACATTGCTATTCCCAAGTTCAGAAGTGTCAGTATGATCAACTCTTGCAGTCTGTAGACATCAGGTTGGTTTATACATCGTAAAGTGGAGGCAATGTTAGGAGATAGTATATGTCGAGATTTAGTGTAGTTTAACTAATCGTATAATTTATTTTGAAACATAATCATCATAATAAGAGAAATCAGATTAAAAACAAAGATTTACATGTTCCTTCTTTCCACAAGCTATCAGAGAATGCAACCGTAGAGAAGTACCATAGAAGCGGTTCGATTAATCCTCTGCCATGCACTCTCTTGTCACTTGCAGAGTATTTTTGTAGAGGTAAATTCGATCACGTAGCAACGCTTGAAATCTAAGAACTCCGCTTCCATAGAATTACTACAACGCCGAGTGTTTCAGGTTTAAGTGGTGGAGTGGTTAAGATGGCTTACGTACGTGAAGGACGAAAATTCGGACCTTGCTAGAATCAATTACTTGTGCAGGTTTCAGGTAAGAGAAACATATCGGCCGATTGGCTCACGGTTTACATATACGATTGGATGTTAAAAGCGTAATATTCTTTCTACAACAACAGTAGGTCTTTTTCACTGATACGTCTAAACGAATAGATCGGTAGCTCCTTCAAAGCGAATCAACTTACTGTACTGGCAGCTGTAATTGAAGAAGGAATCTTAACCTGGAAACATCCACTCCCTCGTGTAAATAAATAGGCCTATGGCAGTTAGCTTATACGTACCTCTTAGTTGAAAACAATACACACTCCCGACGACAGTCTAAGTGCATATTTTGTAACGAATTAAGGTTTATAAAATATGTATCGTTCTCCAAAGTCGTGAACATTCAGTATACCCACGCAGCTATTCAGATATTGAAAGGCTCGTTGCTGTGACGCTACAGACATGGGGTCTTATATTTCAACCGTTTCTACGTGCCCGAATCTCCTCTACAAAAATACTCTGCAAGTAACATAGGCATAGCATGGGGTTCATCGAACCGTGTTTTTTTGTTTTTTTTTTTTTTCTACAATTACTTTCTCTAATAGCCCGCGGAAAAAAGGAACACCTGACTGTTTCAGTTTTCGATCTGATTTCTCGTATTATGGTAGTCATGTCTTCCTATTTAGGTGGGTGCTAACAAAATATATTCGCCTTTCTTTTAATAATTTCCACCCCAACTCGTGCATCATTTTCGTGATTCTCTCCCCCTATACCGCGATAATACAAAACGAGATGCCCTTCACTGAACTTTCTCTAAATCGTTCCTCAGTCCCACGTGGTGTGGATTCCGCAGTGCACCGCATATTCTAAAATTGGATGCACATGTGTAGAATAGGCAGTTTCATTAGTGGAACTGGTACATCTTCTAAGTGTTCTGTCAATGAAACGTAGCCTTTGGTTCGCCTTCTCTACAATATGTTCAGTGTCTTCTTTCCAATTTACGTAGTTCGTACTTGTTATTCCTACGTATCTAGTTTCATATTACGGTCTGTAGATTTGACTTTTTGTCTCTCTCCCTGAACTATTTCTACTAACGAGGAAAAGTGAAAATAGTTTCACACGTTTTTACGTGTCACCAGCCGAGTCAATTCATGCCACATAATCAATCTTCGTTCTTCCTCTTGCAATATTTCTTTTTAATTAAAGGAGGCCCGTATTCTAGTAATGCGTCATAACTTCATTGTCGGGCCCAGTGGTCTTGGGGTAAAGTCCTCGACTGGAAACCGAAGGGTCGCGGGTTCAAAATCCGGTCGGATCTCGGATTTTTTCAGTCTGCACTTTGACCCATCTTTCACCTCTCAACGATGTGATGAGTCGCCAGAAACGACACGTGGTTCGGATTCCACGTTAAGCTGTAGGTCCGCTTTCCCCGCTTGGATAACGGGTAGGCTAAGGACAAGCAAGTCGCCGAAGTGAAGTCCAATTGAAAGACTTGTACCAGGCCAATGAGCCACACGAAATAATAATAATAATAATAATAATAATAATTTCATTTTAACAATTGCCACGAATAATGGTGTACGTTATAGTTTACTTGCTCATTCCTTTTGAGTTATGTTGGATAGAAGTAGTTTCATTCGAGGCTAAAATTTCTATTTTGAGCTTACCAATTTTTATATTTTTCAATATCTAGTTGTCACGCTGAAGAGTTATCCCTCCTTCCATTTTGTCGACATGCATACCTTTGAACGAGTTCAAAAGTTAACTACTGTGATCTATAAAAACTTATGAAAGTACGAAAGAAATTTAAATCGCTAGTTCTACTGTACACGGCACTAGTTGCGCCAGTACTACAGATTTATATGGTTGTGAAACTGACATCAGTAACAACTTACGAAGCATAAAAATACACTTTAAGGTTATTGAGCCAAGACCGGTTTCAATTATATATATCATGTTTGGAAGGTTGCTTGGCTTTAGTCAATCTTCTGATGAAGAAGAATCTGATGATGATGATATGTAATCGAAACTTGTAATGACAAAACTATATTTGCTATCTTGGCTTGATATCCTGGTGTGTTTTTTTCACAGGCTTAACTTGCCAGGTAACTATACCTTAAGAAGCAATTCACGTGTTTGAAAGGAATGTACTGTCGAACATCTATGGTCCAGTGTATAGTAGTACCATGATAAATGGGAACAATGAATAAATGAATACCTGCATTAGCGGGTAGGAAAGCCACACATTGGACAGATATTAGGGCAAAACAGCGTACAATGCTTCGGTCACATCTTTCGAACGGATGGATTTCTAACAAACCTAGTCCTCATTCCAAACCCTCCAGAAAACGCCCAAGTATGCGATGGAAGGCTAGAGCAACAATCGTGAAAGAGGTGGAGCCTACAGTTCTGGTGGATGAAGCTACAGACCGACAAAGAATACAATCTGCGGTAGGTTCCTCCTTTCTTGCGACTGACTCCCTTTCTTGTAATTTCTGTTTTGTAGGCTTCAGGTTCGTTAACGTAATAAATGATGCCAGCTTTTTAACCCGTATTAAAATTGAGAAATCATCATTTCTGACGTCCAGCCGGCCATCATTATATATAAAGGACGGCGGTGTGGTCGACAGCGTCTGTGTAAAACAGGTGTCTGGTGTAGACGTTAGCTGGGTTGCTGCTGCTACAATGACAGGGTATCCCGATTTAATGAGTTAGAAAGTGGTGGTACAATCGGTGCAGGACAGTTGCGACACAGCATCTCAGAGGTAGCGGTGAGACGGGGATTTTCCCATATGACGATTTCATGAGTGCACCTTGAATATCAAATCTCCGACATCGCCGAAGATACAGAAGTGCAACCATTCCGCAATGGTTGCTGATTTCAATACTGTGCCATCAACAAACGTCAGCATGTGAACGATTCAAAGAAACAATGTCGATATAGGCTTTCGGAGCTGAACGCCCACTGGTGTACCCTTTTGATTGGATAGTTAGGGGCATCAGTTTCATATGCGAATTGCAAAAAGGTAACTTTCGTGTAAACAGCTATTTTACGTGATTATGGGATTTCAATTCGGTGGTATGTGTTCCAGTATGGCAAGAAATATAATCAATTTTTAAGCAGTTTTCGGAACATTGTTTCTATTTTGTACTCTTTGTCGATGTGATATTTCCACATCTCATGGTGGAAAAAGCAGTGTACCAAAATACGTGCAGAAAAAATGAAAAGGTTTGGAGTAACAATAAAAGACTGAAATTGCTGAAAAAAAGTGAAAGTGATCATGTGATACATGCAGAGTGCTTATTTACATTGTTTATTATAGAGTACGGTTTACCCATTAAATACAATGACTATGTGGGTGATTTGTTCCATAACATGTTCCCAGGTAGCAGTATAGCACAAATATACAGCTGTGAACTTTTTTGTTTTGATAAAAAAAAATCAATCACTTTACCTGGACTGGCTACAAAATATAAGGATGTAGCGTTATGAGATTATAGGAAAAGACTAAAATCAGTTATCTTAAGGTTTATAGTAAAGTGCGCCGCAGTTTTTGATAGAACGTATCTCCTGATTTTTTGAAAATCTCTCGATTTTCTAAACTGGATCTCCGATTTTTACATCTTGAAGGTTGGCAGGTATGCGTACAGCACGAAAGCGTACAGGCCGACCTCGTCTGTTGATTGATAGAGACAGCCGACTGTTGAAGGGAGTCCATCCAGACCATCACACACAAATTCAAAACTGCATCAGGATCGACACCAAGTACTCTGACAGGCGGGAAGAAAACGGATTTCATGGTGGAACGGCTCCCCGAAAGCCACAAATCATGCAGGTCAATGCCAAACGACATCTCGCTTGGCATAAGAAGCGTAAACATAGGACTATTGAACAGTGGAAAAACGTTGTGTGGACTGACGAATCACGACACACAATGTGGCAAGGTGTGAGAATGGCGAATGCCCGGTGAACTTCATCTGCCAGCGTGTGCATTGCCAACAGTAAAATTCGGAGGCGGTAGTATTATGGTGTCGTATTTTTTATGGAGGGTCCTTGCACTCCTTGTTCTTTTGTGTGGCACTATCACAACACAGATCAAAATTGATGTTTTAAGTATCTTTTTGCTTCCCACTGTTGAAGAGCAATTTGGGGATGGCGATTGCATCATCACTACGATCGAGCACCTCTCCATATTGCACGGCCTGTGGCGGAGCGGTTACACGACAATAATATCCTTGTAATGAACTGGCCCGACAGGTATCTTGACTTGAATCCTATAGAGCAGCTTTGGGACGTTTTGGAACGCCGACTTCGTGCCAGGCTTCACCGAGCTACATCGATTCCTCTCCTCAGTGCAGCACCCCTAGAAGAATGGACTGCCATTCCCCAGGAAACCTCCCAGCACCTGACTGGACGTATGCCTGTGAGAGTGTAAGTTGTTATCAAGGCTAAAACTGCGCCAACGCCATACAGAATTCCATCATTACCGACGGAGGGCGCCACGAACTGTTAAGTCATTTTCAGCTAAGTTTGCGGATACTTTTGATCACATAGTGTCTCTGTGGTCGAAGGAGTACTTATTGCTTCAGAATATCAATGTGTCTGTTGTCAATTGCCAACACACGTCTCCTCTTCCTTTGATCTTTCGAGCTTTATCTGCTTCTCGCGCTCATCCGCGTTAATGTCAGATGTAACAAATTAATTTCTATCACAGACCAAAGATAACATAAGCTCTGCATGTCCCTATTTCTACCTTTTTGTGGCTTGAAACAAACTCAAAAGTCACATGACTGGGGCAGAAAGCTTTCGACACCCACGTAAGCACAAATTGCCAGTTTTATTAAAATACAGTAGCGCTAAACATTTTCAGGGTCGTACGTTCTTTCTCCGTTCCAGTTAAAAGTAAGTAAATTGGGTATCAAAATGCTGCTGCGTGAACATAACCTGTAACTTCGTGCGATCCTTGTGGCGTAGATAGCCACAAGATTTTGAAAGACATTTTTCATCCGTTAATAGTACAAAAGTAAGAAAAAAATAGTGGGCGGCCATAAGATCTGGACTTCAGTTCTCGGTTATACCCAGGACTTTTGTCACAATGTAACTTAACTTTCTTGGTATTGACCTGAGCATGAGGAAAACAAAAAACAAACGTCGTCATGGGTCTGATTCTCCGTTAAACTGTACTACCTGAAACAGAGTGGATGAGCCTGTACTCCTGTGGGTAGAAATGAAGGGTACACGGAGGAGGTGAATGAAGCACTGTGACGTTAAAACAATCCGGTATATAACCGCTTCACATAGTACGATGCTGGTTAATTTTTACAATGGCTTTTCTTGTTGAGAAAAGCATCGGTAAAGTAGCAGGTCTAAATTGCAGAGAAATCAGGTTTCACTTGCAACACACAAGTGCGAGTTAGCTGTCAGAAAGCAAAGCCGTAGAGCCGACAGTCTTGTTTTCCACATTAAGCTCTCTCGCGATTCTCGTAATTGTAAACATTAGAAGTGCACTGGGCCTGCCATGCTCCTTTCAGAAACTATTTAATAATGTTACACACACACACACACACACACACACACACACACACACAATTGTATCCTTATCTGTAAGCCGAGTGTTGCGATTACGACCATGAAATAGGGTTATAGGAATGGTATCTGGAATTTTGTACATGCAAGTTACTGAGATAGAATTAGCAAAGGAAAGAAAGAAAGAAGAAAAAATGTGTATGGAATTAAAATTATGTGAAAAGAAGATTTATGAGTTAACATGTATAAGAAGAATAGCGAATAAAGGTTGACGAAACGGGGAAACAGCTCCCAGAAAACGAGGAAAACTGCAGTGAATCTTAAGTGTTCAGTTAAGGAATGGTATCATTGGAAAGTTACTGTTATTGTAGAGGTTGCCGGAAGAGAACGAAATTATAGTATTAAGTTAACAATGGAACCCGAGATACTCCAATGTACTAGGGCACAGAAAGTTAACTGCAACTCTGGAAAAGTTATGTGCAATCTCAAAACAGTGTAAAGGGTAATGTAATTTTATGGCAGAAGCTTTGACGTTATATTCGCGATACAAAAATCCGTTTCCAGATTTGCTGCACTAACATTTTCTAGCATCAATCATCTTCAAAATCTAGCAGTTTGGGGTATGTCAAGTAGCTACGCTTAAGCGATTAGCAAGTTTCCACGGTGAAGAAACAAGGTTGCCAATGAATACCGAGGAAATCATTCATAAACGAGGAGTGGACATCATTCCCAGAAGTAGCTACGTTCCAGTTTGGTTTTGAACTTAATCATTGCTGAATTGTGGATAACTTTTAGTAAACGTATATTAAAGTAAGGAGTATAAGCAAGTTCTTGAATGTAACAGCGAGCGAGGTGGTGCAGTAACATATTAGCCTCCATTCGCGAGATCCTCGGTTCAAACCGCCTCCGGTCATTCCTAAATAACTCCAAGCAATGCTGGGATGGTTCCTTTCAAAGGGGACGTCTGTTTCCCATCCCCGTCCAGAGGGGGGGGGGGGGGATCCGATCATGTGCAGCGCCTGTAATGACCACGTTGTCGACGGGACGTTAAACCCTTATATTCCTTCCTTTCTTGTGAAAAAAGATTTTACCATAAATGAGAATATTCGAAACCTCTATAAAGGTAAAGCCATGTCTAAGAATCTGGAATAAATGCAGCGGAAAGTATTTCCTTTGCTATGAATTACGAAGGCTATAGAATTTTTTGGCGTTTGCGAAATTGAAGAAATTTACTCTTAACAATCAATAGGTGATAACTAAAGTGCATGACATTTCGTCATCATTCAGGGGTAAAAGGGGGAGGAAGGACGACTTCGTCGAATGCAATAACGTAGTAAAAAAAGTATTCCCACTGAACGCTACTACGGAAAGGAAAGTAAAAACATTTTGCAATATATTTCAGCTGCAGGATATTCGCGTAGGGTGTCGACGGAACTGGATGTTACATTAGCATCAAGAATTACTGAAAGTATTTACCCTGACGTTAGATATATCGTGCTTTGGTTTGTCTACGATTTTTTCTTTTGGAAATTGTGCCTTCGACATTAATAAGATGTCTTTGCTGGTTCATTAATTCAGATACTGTTTCTTTTTCGTAACAAATTTGGTTTTCCATAATTTCAATGCCACCGTCCGATATTACGCTAAGTGAAGTGGCGTTATTTTTACGTTTCATATTGTGTGAACACTCGTCTATTTCTGTGACATTGCCTCCTGTTCCGCTGAAATCGGCTTAAAGTATGTCAGACAATAATAATGCTCGTGTATGAAATATCACGCCTATCTCCTGCTTCAAAAATATCTGCAGTGATCGAATACGCCAACATCGGCGTTGCAGCAAAACGCGCGCAAGCTTGGGCGGGTTATCGAGCACCAGTGGTGTCGGCTTAATGTGGGACAGCCTGGCAATCTGGACAGAAACCAGGCGTGGCCGCTTTGACAGGCGGCAAGTAATTGCGCTCGCAAGAACATGCGTGTGTGGCGCTTACGCAAGACGGCAGATTGGGTTCTGCAGGCTGTCACTGGCCAGCGCAGCTGTGATGCACCGCGTGCAGTCGGTCGGCCGGCCTGCCCAGGACGGTATTTCCGTTGCTGCGGTCCTTCCGCTGCCTATTATGATCGTATGGACGCTTCCCGTCACGCCCGCTTTGCGGTCCCATCTGTGTCCCTACTAGTGGCACACGCACAACCACTGTCCCAGGCCGATGTTGCCAAGGGCTATCATCCCCACAGGTCAAAAGCGTACAAGGTCCGTTCAAAAAAGACCGGAACATTTGTGATATCGCGCCAATGGATTGTTCGTGTGAAATACGGTTGGCATCTTTCAAAAAAAAAAAAAAAAAAAAAAAATGTTCAAATGTTTGTAAAGCTTATGGGACTTAACTATGGGGTCATCAGTCCCTAAACTTACAAACTACTTATGAACTACTTACGAACTAGGACGGCACAAATATCCATGCCCGAGGGGGGATTCGAACCCCCGACCGTAGTGGCCGTGCAGACCGTGACTGAAGCGCCTCAGTCCCCTCGGCCACCGCGGCCGGCTTGGCATCTTTGCGCACGTCCTTGTTGAATATGTAAATGCCGCAAGTTTCATTGTGTGTCTGTTATTGTTCATTGATGTATTATGTGGAACGCGGTGGCGGTTTTCCTTATGGCCAAGTACGGGAGCAACGCGCCTGCATTAAATTTTGCGTGAAACTCAAAAACATTCTTACAGATACACCATATGAAGCAGGAAGCCTATAGTGACGAGTGCTTATGCCGTACACGGTATTCACAATGGTTCTATGGCCCTCGCGTTCACCTCCTGTGGGTACCTGGCCACGCAGGCGTGCCTGGTAACGAGGCTGCTGATGCCGCTGCCAAGGCTGCAATTCTCTTACGTCGTACAGCTACATACTGTGTCCCATCGCATGATATTCAAGGGGCTCTTTCGCGGCGCCTTATATCGTCGTGGCATAATGTGTGTGGTCTTCACTTACTAATAATAAGCTCCGGACCATTAAACCGCTCCCGGTGGCATGGATGACCTCTTCACGCCGCTTGCGACGAGAAGAAATCATCTTGGCCCGGTTGCGGATCGGACATTGCCGGTTCAGGGGGGGGGGGGGGGTCCCTTTGGGGGGGGGGGGGTACTACCCCCAGCAGTACGCGCGCCTAGAACTACCATGCGCGCGTACGGGATAACGCCTTATTTCGAAGTTGTGATATATTTGTCGTGTAAAGTGCTATCTTGTTCTGTTTTCATTGCTGACTACGCTGGTATAACTTATATTAACCGCCACTTGCTCAGTGGTGACCCCGCACCGTTATGTTCCTGTGTCGGTGCGCCATGTTTTATTGTCGTGTTCAAATTTTACTCCTGTTCGGCTTGTACTACATCCACCGGACACATTGGAAGAAATTTTAGCTGATGACGTGCGGGCTATTTCTCGAGTATTGGATTTTATCAATTTGACCAATTTTTTCAAGGGACATTTAGCTCTTCGCGTTGTTGTTTTTTATTCTATGTTTTAGCTGTTTTCATAGTCTTATTATCCTTGGGCATATCCCAGTTTTGATTCGGGCGCTAATGACCTTAGTAGTTGTGCGCCCTACAAAAAAAAAAAAAATTGGTTCGAGCAGTTTAATGTGTGGACAGAAGGTAAAGATGACACTAGACCAGGACGCCCTTGGACGACTACCGACGACGCTCTTGTCAGAAGCATCAATGAAAGTGTGCGTGGCAATCGAAGAGTGACTGTCCAAGAGATTGCAGAAGAATGTAATGTTGGATCGTGCCATGCAATCCTGACACAGCGTCTTGTTGCTGTCAATTCGTCCCAGGGCTCAAGAGTCCAGATCAGTAATAACAAAGCCTCGCAATCTCTGAAGAGCTTACTGTATACTCTCCAGACCTGACCCCTACAAACCTTTATTTCCCAAGTTGAAAACACCGTTGTAAGGACGGAGATTAGCAACCATGGACGTGATAAAAAGAATGCGCCTTTTTTAAGTTGGGCTGTGGAGAGAGCAGCACGGCTCTGCTGTTCCACAGGATTGTAGCAATGTTACTGTGTGTTGTGTGTCAATAAATATTTTTATACAAAAAGTATATTTTTGGTTGGTGCGACGTATCTAAAGTAAATGTACTGTTTATCTCAAAATCTGAGTTGTTGTTTTACCACGTGTGATTCCACAGTCGGGAAAAACCAAGTGGAGATCAACCCCTACGAAATTAACGAGGCCAAATATTTCTTTAGACTAATTTATGGTGACGACCGTCCATCAGTTTTAATTTTGTTCGGCTCAACCGCCAGTCGCTACTGCAGATTGAGCCATGAACAACTTGGTGCGATCGGCATTGTGATTTTGTATCTACCAGAACAAGAGGCGGTTTTCACATCTGGGCTCTATGTTTTTGACTGGGCGCTAATGACCATAGAAGTTGTGCGCCCTAAAACCACAAAATCACATCTGGGCGTACTAAGATACCGTCCTGGAGCGGAATCGGCGTTGGCAGCGATGTTTAAATTGTTGAGACCATGCGAAATAAGCCAAATGTAAGCATAAATTAATGTGTGGACGAAATTCCGGAACTTTTTTTAACTTGCCTAATACCGTTTTGAATGCAGTCATTGAATTGAAATGGTTGGGGACTGTAAGGGGTCGATACCCCTTTACGATGATACATTGTCAGTGTCAAGCGTCTATAGATAGTGACGAGAGCGCGACACCCGGTAACGGTACACACTGTGTGGTGTCGTGACTTGGTAGGGCGGCAAATTAATGTGCTAGAATATTATACTCATTTGTGTGTCCCCAACGCCGTGGGTGGACCCATCACCATACACCGATTGTGACAAGTGTTTCTACTAAATGTGAATGTCAAGAATCCGGATTTGCGACAACCGCGCCGGTAATATTTGAATTACTACCTGAGATGTGTGACGTGGATAGTGCTACTGATCAATGGCTAAAAGCTAATGCTGTATTGTATGAACATCAGTCAGTTTTTAAAATTGTGAGACAAAGGCCGTGACAGTTCCTTTATTTTACTGTCTACCAATGCAAATCTGCCTGTGAGTTATTGTGGAAAACCTCAGCTAACGACCTTGTGTATAGTATTGGACAGCCACCTCTCGATTGTAATAGTTCCTGCTAATATTTCAGTCGATTAGTTTTTATCTATGAGGCAACGGTCATTCCAAAGAATATAACTGGCTGTATTTTGGTGGCAAGAACATCGAAAACGCGGTGGGAACGTTACAGGACGTAGCCGTAGGAGGAGGAAATTACTTCTTGCTAATGTCCGCTTGATGTAGCAATGCGGCCCAGTTTTCAGTCGCTCTGCGCATCTTCCTCCATTACCGCACTGACAGCCAATAATATTCATTCTCTAGGCGCGTGGTTGGCAGTGAGTTACGACTTTTCTTTCGCAGTCTCCCGTGTTGGTGTAGTCGGCGCTCGCCCCTAGCTCCTCCCCTCTACGCTTCCCCCTCTCTCCGCCTTTGTGCGTGGAAATGCCTTCCTACATAAAACGAACTATAGTGGTTTAGCAACGTTGTTACTATTCTTGATTGGTAGTGTAGAGAAAAAATATTTTTTCTCAGTTGATTGCGGGGGGTCATGGAAGTACCGCCTGAGCGAGAAGATCGCAAAGACCACGTTGTTTTTATAGTGACCCAGTTCTATTTTACGTAGTTTCTTTCAGCAAAAAGCTTCATTTTGTACAAAAACTTAGTTTTATTTTCAAAATGTAACTGTTTTCAGTGTGTTTCCAGACCTCAGACTCAAAACATAAAAATAATGTTCAAATGTTTGTTAAGCTCATGGGACTTAACTACGGGGTCATCAGTCCCTAAACTTACAAACTACTTATAAACTACTTACGAACTAGGACGGCACAAATATCCATGCCCGAGGGGGGATTCGAACCCCCGACCGTAGTGGCCGTGCAGACCGTGACTGGAGCGCCTCAGTCCCCTCGGCCACCGCGGCCGGCCATGAAAATAAGACTTAATAACAATATATATAGAGACACAAGGTCAAGTACTTCCCAAGGAGAATATCGCAGTATAAACTAAAACAAATTTCGAGAGGAAAACAGCAAATATTCATACCCTTCATTCAGGCTGTAAAGGAGGGCATGTTTACCTTACAAAAAGTGAACTAAAATCCACAATTGCTATGCTTGCTTGCGATCAGCACACACACACACACACACACACACACACACACACACACACACACACACACACACACACACAAAAGGTAAATTAAAAAAAAAAAAGTTAACAAAAGAAAGATAACGCAGGTAATATTTATTTTATTCCCTGCTTGGAACACACGAGGAACATTGACTTTTATGCAACATAGAAACACTTTGAAACCACGCCGTTTTCTCCTTTGATTGTCCCTTTTGCAGGAGCTTTGTCTATCCGCAACATTGCACTGACATGTGAGACGATCTTCACTTTCTTTACCGACGTGATATCACTGCCGCCTGTAAGACATGTTAGCTGTAAGGTAATAGCTTTCTACGGTCTGCGAGTACGGCACGGAACAATCAGCGCCCCATGGGGTTTTGTCCATACGTTCTGATACCGTCAGTCAAGTGCGTGCACGCCCAGAAGACAGTGAAGTTAGTAAGAATAGTCGAAATGAGACTGATTTTTTTAGTAGAGCTTTTCTATATTGAAGTGCTATTAGGAGAAAGGGACACACAGAGGTGCAACAGAATACCATAGAATTACGCCGAAGGCACTTTCTTATAGATCTCAAGAAAATATACGGACAACCACGAAGTTTTAATACGTACATGCTGCCAAGTCGTGTTGCAAGAGCTTCGCGAAAAATGTATTACTGAGCGCGCGAAAGTGGCATAACTCGATAAAGAGTAAGCCGAATACCGAAAGCAGACAGGTGGAAATTGAACGCCTTAATACTACTGCCTCACCTAAATAAGAACCAGGATAGAAACTTTCATTGATGTGATTGGTTTGGAATCGTACTTCACGACTGAGGAGTGCGAAATGAACGTTGTGTAGTTTCATGAAGGATGATCCAAATTGAACAGTGTTCTACCCATTCCATGTTCCACTGGCAGCGTGGCACTGGGCCACAAACGCTGGTAAACAGTGGAAGACGAAAGTTATTGTGAGCTTCTGGGGTTTTACTTCTCACTCTCCAAAGTTAGAGAGAAAAAATAAGATTGGAAATATTCTATCACTCTCCTATAGTATAGGAATCATTCGTCATATTACGTCAAAAGTTGCCCTTCGTTTTCCTTTCTTCAACACTTTTGACAGGATACCTGAAAAGAAGCTGCGAAGACGGATGCCTCTTTATGTTGAAAATACCACTATCGTATGCCATCAGACGGCTAGAACTGTAAATCCATACTGACTGCACAACAGGGCTAGCACACAGTCTTGCCTGACTTCTCAAGGCGTAAGTACTTAACTGCCACAATGTGATCGGTGGTAGTTTCTCGGACACAACTGTTTACATAATGGAGGGAAGGTAACGTGTTTTTCTTCCCGATGACAGCTAATATAGACCGGAGCTTTTCTATTACTACTGGTGGGAGAGGGGGAGGCAGAAATCGGTCATGATCCTGTCAGAGAACCATCTCATCATTGATATGATCTGGGTGACCAAAGAAAATCTGTATCCGGATGACAGCCACGAGTACTGAATTCGCGTCTCGAATACGAGTTCTGGGCGTTAGCCTCTACACCAGGGTAGGCAACACGTCGATCGCGATCTACCGGTGGATCGCGACTGCTTGTTTGGTAGATTGTGTGAGAACTGGTAGTGCAAAAGAAACATGTTCGAATAAAATATTGTTTTCTTAGTAGCGAAAACGCGAATTTCTTCCAACTAAATAATAGCCTAATACGTACTACAGCGACTTCACACATAATGAGTAGCGTGTCAAATAACCGCAGGTTTTATCGTTTTCATTCAGAATGTGTAAAAATGGCACAAGCATTTGTTTACTGGGTCAAGCTATTGTTGCATTTCTGAAAACAAAAAGATCAAGGACTTTTCAAAATTGTGAACCCTATGTGTCATTGCCGTGTTTCCTTTATACAATGAACTACAAAAGTCAAGAAAGTTAAAAATCATGTAACAGTGAATGTTATGAAAACATGATCTCTATTTTGATGGATTATTTCAGTCACTCGTATTCAGATCTTCAGAACATTTTTGCGGTAGCCAAATGTTTAATCTTTCCCTTCGATTATTCTTGAACTATTGAATATACCTTCTTCCATTGAATAGAGCGGCACTTGAAATAATATTTACAAAATGGTTTGTATCTGAAAAGTGTTGCAGTATCTAAAAGTAGCTGGCCTCTAATTCATCAGGTGAAATAAGCTGTATTAATGTTGCTCTTAGACTAAAGGCTTTGTTTGCATCTACGTTTCCAAATAAGAATTTTATTAAAAATAAACACACGACAGTTTGCTTGACGAACACGCGGACTGCCTTATTCGACCAAGTGTAACTAGTTATAGTCCAGATATCAAGAACATTGTTAACAGTATATCTGCTCCACTTTTACATTCAATGTAAGCTAATATTGGTAAAATACTATGAAATAATATTTTTATGTCTTGAATAGTAGTAACGATGTAAAAGTTTTATTATTAAATAATGTTGTCTTACAGTACTGGAAAAATGTGCAATTTGTGTATTTTAAATAACGTAGATCAGTTTCATAGGGTGGAATTAAATAGTAGATCACGAAGTATTTGCGGTTGCCTATCCCTGTTCTACACCATTTTCGGTCCTCCTGAAGATAATACTGAATAAATATTCAGAGTTTTTCGTATTCAGCCCCTAATAGAACTTTAATTTCTGTCGGTTTCTAGAGTTGATACCGAAACACTATTATTTTGGCAAGCAGAAAGCTATTCTGTGTGTGTGTGTGTGTGAGAGAGAGAGAGAGAGAGAGAGAGAGAGAGAGAGAGAGAGAGAGAGAGAGAGAGAGAGGGGGGGGGGGGGCATTCGGTTTTTCTTTTAAATATAATAATCTCATAACCCCTTGGGGTTGAGATGACCGAAAAAGCGACGTGTTTTATGATAACAGGTATTGCACTGTCACACCAAAAATTTCAGAATACATTGAAACCAAGTCTTCATTGCTTATGCAATCTTATATCTAATATCTGCCGTCTCTATTTATGGAAAAGCGAAACAGATGGAACGTTAACGCCTACATCTTCTTCATGCTGGCGCGAATTTAATAAGATTTGAAAACTGGAGAGGCATAATTTACATATTTGTAACCGTCGTACTTATGTACTTGTGAATTCGTATTTTACTTGTATCTTTTTTAACAAAAAGATGGGCCGCACCACTACAAAAATTGAGAACCGCTGTAAACCATCGTAACTCTGTCTCGGTTCTGTTTAACTACGCATTCACATGGGCGAGCATACGACTGGCTGGTAGTAATGTTTGATTTGATGTATCATCGCGAATTTTAATGTTTATTCGTGTGCCAACGTCTTCCTGTTTGTCAGGTATGTAACACCACGCTTCAAACAGGTTTTTCCTGTCATTTAGGAACTGAAGAAAGAGGATTTAAATTCCACCTCGCAACATCGGGAAAAAGTATAGAAGTGCTGTAAGTGCTGTTGAACACCCGCTGTAACCTCACCATACCCAAAAAGTCGCGGCTTGTATCTAAGGAGGACAGCTACGCATTACTAGAAAGCATCGAATCGTCGTATGCCGTTATCACAGTGCTCGCATTGATAGCCGTAGTTAGTTCAGCGGTTAGGTGGTATCAACACGGCCTAATCGTGGTGGCAGTGACTTCTAGATCCCGCTACTCTCACAAGGAAAGTACTTGGGCTCGAACAAACACATATACATCAAAATCGTACGAGAGATAATGTAAAAATCCCTTATTGCACTAGTGACACTCCCGCATCTGCAAAACTCTGCAGTCGTCCGCTAGAGGCCTCTGCGTGTCTTGCCACATTGCACTTTGACCAATCGGTTCGCCAGTGTGCCTCCGAAGTTGCGTTTTGTGACATTTGTGTGGTGAAGCGTCTGATGGAGTGGCGATTGATAATCAATCCTGCTAAAGTATTGCGATTGGTTGAGATGAAGTTACGAAGAACCATTCTTCGTGAAGATGGTATTAGTGTAGAAGATGAATCATTTGCATGCTTTCTCGTATCTGTTATGGTACAGAAATATGAGCATAAATTAGATAATGTTGTTACAAACTCATCATAATGATAATAGGGATGCTAATGACGAACAATTCATTGCTAGCGGTAGTGCTACGGTAAGTGCGGGAAGAGGCGATGGAAGCAGTGGCAGTGAATACCAACAGTCTTCCGAGAAGAAGGTTAAAGTTGCAACTATCATCACGGCTTTTGATGACATTTTGCTAGAGAACATGTACGATGATTATTACATAAGTTGTAGTTAAGATATCTGCATTACGTATGGCGTCTATAATTACATCTACAGTGCTATCTAGAGCATGATTGCAAAGTTTTGCATAAAAACGACACCCACCAGCACGTTGAGGTGTACGTAGAGATACTGTAATCAAACGTTCATATAGATATGTTTGTTCGAGCCCAAGTACTTCCTTGTCAGTAATATCGTAAGAATGAAAACAAAATTTGTGTTGCTACCATTGTTTTATATTTTTCGAAAACAAGAGAGAAACATTGTTAACTTGTGCATCCGGAGCAAATACGGTAACTATACTTTAAGTCCATTAGAATACAAACGGTAAAGGAATTGAAGACATCTGCCTGTCGGCATTAAATTACATAAGTGTTCTGCACTGGGATTAGAGATCGAGTCTCCTTATTTAGCAGTTGCACTGTCGACTACAGCACCCGCACGCAATGGTCACGGAAATGTCTCGGATTACCATTACGCATCCCGTTAGACCAAAATATTCAATTTATCCACACACTACTGATGAAGTGTTGCTATACGTTATCCTCATTACAGCGTTTCACAAATTCCCATAAGATTTAGAGCATAGCGTGCATCTGCACTGAAGGCAACAATGGCATGTTTCCCCATAATTATACACTGCTGGCTATTGACATTGCGATGTCCTGAAGGAAGCATCCAAATCAGGTGAATTTGCTGTATGCGTTTGCGACGAGAGATGCTCTCAGCCGGCAGCAGTGGCCAAGGGGACTGAGGCGCTCCAGTCACGGTCTGCACGGCCACTACGGTCGGGGGTTCGAATCCCCTCTCGGGCATGGATATTTGTGCCGTCCTTAGTATAAGGTATTTGATAAGTAGTTTGTTAGTTTAGGGACTGGTGACCCGTAGTTAAATCACATAAAATTCGAATTTAAAAAAAAAAAAAAAAAAAAAAAAAGATGCGCTCAACACAGGCGCCAGTTACGCCACCTGCAAGCAGTATGGACGTGCCGGAATTATCCTTTGCGTGGGAAGCTTTAAGCGTGCTAGCGTGCTTCGTAGAAGACGCCACTGTCTTTATATCACGTTTTGGAGTTCAACGAAGAAAGAATAGTTGTACGGTGATCGTGTCGAGTCGTAACCAACTAACTGTCATGAGCTTTCGAAATCGCTGTCTGCAGGTGGGAACGACGGACTGATAGGACCGAACGCACCCATCTCATTGCCCCACTACACGTGATAAGTGTATTGTGCACGCGGCATTTGTGGATCGCTGTGCCACATCACGAATCATATCATAACATATTCTGATTGTGGGCAACAAGCAGTATTTGCCCGTGCCATTGGACGTTTGAAACAAGGACTGTCTGCAAGGCGTCCGCTACTGCTTTCACCACTAAGTCAACGCCACGGGCGTTTGCAGTTGTGCAAGTTTTTGTAAAACTATAGGACCAAACTGCAGTGCTCATCAGTCCATCTACTTACGAACTACTTGAACTAACTTTTGCCAAGAACCAAACACACACACACACACACACACACACACACACACACACACACACACACACATACTGCGTCATAAGCAAGGCGCCTTAGAGCGCACGTCCTCTTTCGCGAGGCTACGGGCTTTTGCGCAGGCAACGATGAATGTGGACAACCGAATGGAACGACGTTGGTTTTACCGACGAATCGCGATTCTTCCTGCACCTCCACGATGATCGGGTTAGTCTTGGACACCGTGGTGAGATACCATTGAACTGCTACCTTATGCATCGTCATACTGCAACCGGTGTTATGGCGTGGCGTGCTGTTGGATTCACTACGGCACCTTTCTTTTCCCCCGCCTTTATACTACGACTTGCCCGTACATTAAGTAGTGGGCGTTACATCTCGGAAGTGTCTGAGCCTGTTGACCTCCCATGCCTTCGGAGCTTTCTGCGGACCACATTGCAACACGACTACGCGCGTCTACCTTGGCCTGCCTGTTTTCTCGATTTCTCGCCTATGGAGAACGTCTTGTCAGAAAGACTGACCCGCTGCCAAACCAGATTAACTCCGGCAAAATGTGGTACCAGATTGGATCTTCCACCATAGATATTAGTAGAACGGGCATGTCATTTTCATGGCACCAACATCTCTAATGCTACACCAAGTGACTGTTGGCAAAACAATGGTTTTGTCCAGCTTCGGTTATGATTTTACAGACCTTTTCGTGAAGGGGAGTAACACTGAATTTCCCCTGTAAGCATCTCCTTCATGTAACAGAACGAAATGCCATCAAATTGACATTGCAATATCTTCACGATTTTCGTACGGATCGTCAACAATCTCATCAATACAAACAGCCCTGCATCAATGAGTAAGGTATCTTCATAACCAAACTTACATCTCTTAAATAATAACCAAACAGACCAGATAAACGGCGATCTTACAAGGATAAGAAGAGAAAACACAGCGTCCTCGGCATAAAAAGTTTACAATATATTTAAATGGCATATACGACGCAGCGGGCCGAGAACGTAAACTACACTTAACAGCAAATGTAGGGAATAATCATTCAATGTTTGACAGTCATTCGATCTATTAAGGAAATTGTAGATACCTTAAACTTCGGAAAATGTTCATTGTTATTGTTATAAAACTATATTTGCTGCATGCAATACTCACTTTACGTCTTATCTTAGAAGATAGATTAAGGAAAGGCAAATCTACATTTTTAGCCTTTGTAGATTTGGAGAAAGCGTTTGACAATGTTGACTGGACTACACTCTTTCAAATTCTGAAGTCAGCAGGGGTACAATACAGGAAAAGGAGAGTTATCTACAACTTGTACAAAAGCCAGACCGCAGTTATTAGACTCGAAGGGCATGAAAGGGAAGCATCAGTCGGGAAGGGAGTAAGACAGGCTTGTAGCCTTTCTCCGATGTTCTTCAATTTGTACACTGAGCAGGCGATGAAGGAAAGCAAGGAAAATTTTGGAATAGGGATTAAAGTTCAGGGGGAAGAAATAAAAACATTGCGTTTTGCTGATGACATTGTAATTCTGTCAGAGACAGCGAACGACCTGGAAGAGCAGTTGAATGGAATGGACAGTGTGTTGAAGAGAGCGTACAAAATGAACATTAACAAGAGCAAAACAAAAATAATGGAATGCGGTCTTAGAAAATCAGGCGATGCTGAAGGAATTAGATTAGGTAACGAAACAATGAAGGTGGTAGATGAGTTTTGTTACTTAGGTAGTAAAATAACATGCGATGGTCGCAGTACGGAGGATATAAAATGCAGAATGGCAATGGGAAGAAAAGCATTTTTGAAAAAGAGAAATTTGCTAACATCGAATATTGATTTAAACCTAAGGAAGTCTTTTCTGAAGGCATTTGTGTGGAGTGTTGCCTTGTATGGGAGTGAGACATGGACGATAAACAGTGAGGACAGGAAGAGAATAGAGGCTTTTGAAATGTGGTGCTACAGAAGAATGCTGAAGATTAGGTGGGTAGATCGCATAACTAATGAAGAGGTACTGAACAGAATTGGTGAGAAAAGGAATTTTTGGCATACCTTGACTAAAAGAAGGGATCGCTTGGTAGGACACATTCTTAGACATCGAGGAATCGTAAATTTAGCATTGGAGGGAAGTGTGTGGGGTAAAAATCGCAGAGGGAGGCCAAGAGACGCGTATAGTAAGCAGATTCAAGTGGATATGGGTTGCCGTTCTTATGAGGAGATGAAAAGGCTTGCTCAGGATGGAGTACGGTGGAGAGCTGCATCAAACCAGTTTCCGGACTGAAGACCATAACAACAAATAACAATTTGCTGCATTTATATTGCAAACAGAGTCCAACTCTCGTATTTAATACACACTCGTTCATTCACGAACAGTCGACTGCCAGCCAGGGAGCCTCTTCAGCAAGAATCCTCTATTCGTCGTGTACTGTAGTCAAGTAACGTGTGTTGCGTTGTTTGTATATGCATATCATCACAATACTACAGCGCGGTTACTTCGCATAGGACCTACTGCTTCAAGAGAGGTGTGAACTACTTGTTGTTTTGTATCCAAAATCGTCTATTTTCACCGGTAATTGACGTTGCGATTACAAGGCGATAAGCCTTTGTGACGTAGTTACCACCCGTTTATTTGTTGTTTTGATAGGTAAGTGGTCTATGCTGCATTTCGCCTGTACTCAATATTACTCATGTTCTGTAAGTAATGTACACTATGAAAATCGCCAGGGCTACAAAAAGAGAACAAAGACGTCAATGACGCGTCGGACAGTTGATAATGTAGCGGCAAAAGGAAATTAATTTTGTTTTTCGGAATTGTATTTAAATCCTGGGTCTTCTGTTTTATTTTTATATGGCTACAGAAGCACAAAAAGGTCTGCTGTAACTGCTTTCTTAATGTGTCATATCATACGATTCGAGTGTTCAGTTTTTATTCAGCTTCTTTTCTTTCATAGTTCGTATACTTCTTTCTTGTCTTCGTGCATGATCTGTGTTCAGGTTTTGACGAGCTACCTGGGTATTCATTGCGCCATCCTACCACTACATCTGGGGGGGGGGGGGGGAGATTGGGATTTTTCATTTGTCAGTTCTTAAGGATTGACGTGTGCATTCAGCTACAGATTAAGACGTCTTCTGTCAGATGCAATTATTCAGGAGGTAGTTGTTGTAAGGAAAGTATTTTTCCGACGTCGTGCTTGGACTGACAACAGTTTGGCACAAATTAGTAAATGTTTTATTTTTCGTATTAATACCGTGGATTTGTGTCAGTTGCCACAGGCGTGACTCGCTTCCTTTCTTGGCCTCCGTAATTCAGCAGATAGCGTGGTAGGTTGCCAGGTAGAGCGATCGGGTTTGATTTCCCGTCAGGTTGTGAGTTCTCTCCGCTCCATTGAATGTCATATTGCTGTCGGTATTATTTAATCGTCATCGAAGTAGCCGAAGTAGCTTTATCTGTCGTCCGCGGTGGCCGAGGGGACTGAGTCGCTCCAGTCACGGTCTGCACGGTCACTACGGTCGGGGGTTCGAATCCCTCCTGCGGCATGGATATTTGTGCCGTCCTTAGTATAGGGTAGTTCATAAGTAGTTTGTAAGTCTAGGGACGGATAACCCTAGTTACGTCCCATAAGCTATGCAAACATTTGAACATTTTTTTAGCTTTACCTGAAAACACCTTCACCAGGCAGGCCAAGCACGACCAGGCCTACAAACTACTTAAACACACACACACACACACACACACACACACACACACACACACACACACACGACTCGAACCTCCGACTGCTTCTCAGCAAGGCGGCTTATACCTTGGCCATTCCTCCGCAGCCAGCTGGGTTCTACCGTCAATAATACGAAATGACCATTTCATAATCATATTTCGTAAAAAAAAAAATGTAGAGTCTCTGTTGCACAGTGGTAGAGTGCCATACTACAAATCCAAAGGTCGCGGGTTCGATCCCCGCCAGGTCCTAGGATTTTTCGCTGTCATCTTCCTCTTCTTTCACCTCTGGCAGTATTGCTCATGTGAGAAATACCGAGTAGCACTGTGTTTCGGAACCCACGTTAAACTGTACGTCTTCCTATAATTGGCTGGGTAAGTCAGTTCGAAGGTCGTAGGAAGGCAACGGCATACCACCTCCAAACAGGACTATGCCTAGTAAAGCACTGTGGTGTTCAAACCAATCTTCGGATTGTTGAAAAAATATGTATAGAGGGAATTTATCTTTGTAATACCTCAATTTGAGATTGCACTACTGCATGCGTAACTTGTAGTTTGATAGACGTAGAGAGATGGAGTCGCCGGCCGCGGTGGTCGAAGGGACTGAGGCGCTCCAGTCACGGTCTGCACGGCCAGTACGGTCGGGGGTTCGAATCCCTACTCGGGCATGGATATTTGTGCCGTCCTTAGTCTTAGCTAGTTCATAAGTAGTTTGTAAGCTTAGGGACTGATGACCCCGTAGTTAAGCCCCATAAGTTCTACAAACATTTGAACATTTGAAGAGATGGAGTCAAGATAATTACACACCGTACAACATAAGACATGAATGTCTCTGATTGAGAAGCTATAGCTTCAGGAAGTTTAAAGTTACCACTGCGTTTGTCCCTACGTTTGACGCGATGCACAGCGCTACGCCGGCGACGTTGACGGCGAATTGATCTGTCTCGCTTTACGGTAGTCGCTTGGCCTCGTCGTTGGGAGGACACGCTTTCCGATCAGCCATACCGGCGTTGACGTTTTCGCGCGGCCTACTTAGGGAGCGCGGATCGCAGTGGCAGAGTGAGGTGCGCCGGGCGCTGGGGAAGCTGAAGCTCGAGAAGTGAGGGCGAGGGAGTCGTGGCGTGGCGGGGCGGGGCGGGCGCGTGCCAGCTGTGCGCCGCGGCTGACTCAGGCTCCACTCACCGCGCCACGCCGTGTGGGGCGACAGCCTGCTATTCCTGCCTCACCCCCTGCCCCAGCACAGCGCGCCGCTGCGCCCGTCTTTCTGCAAACCTCCGCGCCTGTAGCGACCTAACGTGCGCTTATATATAATATTGTAATGGAGTGCAGTGTAAGAAAATCAGGTGATGCTGAAGGAATTAGATTAGGTAACGAAACAATAAAGGAGGTAGATGAGTTTTGTTACTTGGGCAGTAAAATAACAAATGGTCGCAGTACAGATGATATAAAATGCAGAATGGCAATGGGTAGAAAGGCGTTTTTGAAAAAGAGAAATTTGTTAACATCGAATATTGATTTAAGCCTAAGGAAGTCCTTTCTGAAGGCATTTGTATGGAGTGTTGCCTTGTATGGGAGTGAAACATGGACGATAAGCAGTGTGGACAGAAAGAGGATAGAGGCTTTTGAAATGTGGTGCTACAGAAGAATGCTGAAGATTATGTGGGTGGATCGCGTAACTAATGAGGAGGTACTGAACCGAATTGGGGAGAAAAGAAATTTCTGGCATACCTTGACTAAAAGAAGGGATAGGTTGGTAGGACACATTCTTAGACATCAAGGAATTGTGAATTTAGCGTTGGAGGGAAGTGTGTGGGGTAAAAATCGCAGAGGGAGACCAAGAGACGCGTATAGTAAGCAGATTCAAGTGGATGTGGGTTGTCGTTCTTATGAGGAGATGAAAAGGCTTGCTCAGGATAGAGTAGGGTGGAGAGCTGCATCAAACCAGTCTCTGGACTGAAGACCACAACAACAACAACAAATTTTACTTACGGCTGCGGCGGCGTAGTGTGCTAATGTTGGCAACGAAATGTTTGCTTTATAAGGATTATAAAATTACTGACAAGACAAGGGTATTGATACATACGAAAAAAAGGAAACCTTAAACAAAGAACGGAATTATTTATTTCGTGGTCAACACATTCTATACGATTAGTTGTTGCCAACATCAGCACCGTGTGCCTGCACAACCGTAAACTTTAGATCCTGTACACTAATATTCTTTTTAGTTTTAGTGTTTGTAATACGTTCCGAAACTTTCAGTAACATAATAGAAATACTTTCAGCAATTTGAGTACAAAAATCCGATGTGGTGAATTTGTCACACCAAACACTTACTGCAAGACGGCAAACCAACCTCCCATATTGACAGTCATTATTCAAATAGAAGCCAAGATCGCTTACAAATCTTTCCCAGAGATACTACCTGTTGCCATTAGGCAAAGATCCAAAACGTTCATGCAGTACGGATGTAGAGATGTCAGCAGACGACGTTCTGAGTATTTTGTAACCACTTGAAACAGAAATTAAATTTATCCTGATAGGATCTCGGTTAACCTCACACACTGTAATCGTGACATATTCAGAAACAAACTACCAAATATTGGTGACAAGTAAAGAATATCAGGCTAGGCACACTCTCGGAAATCGCTATATATTCGAAACTAAGCAGCAAAATATTGGGGAAAGACAAGAAATATCAGCCTTTCCATATCCTCGGAAATACATAGCCAAATCTTTCTGAATAGCGAATAGTGTAGGCCTAAATGTCATTTACGTTCGTTTCCCTTACTGTAGCAGCAATTTAAACATTCGCATAGTTTTGTCTCCAACAATATTCTCGAAAACTAACATATTTGGAACAAAGTCAAATATTTGTGAGAAGGAAGAACACAAATGTCATTGCTGACCGTACCACTGGCAGCAGTAATTTCATTCTCCGTTGTTCAGTCACATATAATCGATGTTACTAACTCCTGAAGACAGCACATAAGATTACTGAATAACATAATACTGTTATGTGAATAAAAGATCCCACAAAGTGTTGTGGATAAATAACTTCTACAATGTGTTACAAACGATAAGATTTTTTTATTTGGAGGAGATTTGAACACAGCACCTCTTCCATGGCAATCTAGCACGCTACACATTACACTACAGCAACTCGATGCCTTTTGATTTGTATACCATTCCTACATGTTCGATTCTCAATGTTGATATGATTTTAATTACATTTAGTTATAATAAATTGATCCAGAAATGATTTTGTAATTCATCTTCAATTCGCTGTAGCCCTGAAACTGTTTACTGCGAGTTATAAACCCCAAACTGTGAGATATACGGCAAATCAAGATGGCGTCTGTGGCATGGAAGGAACAAGTGAATATCGTTTTCACGTCACTTTCCAAAGTCTTCGTTCATTGGCTAATGTAACAGCTAATTTCATTGGAGGGAAAGAAAGTTTTGCCTGGGATATAAGAACTCCTTAGCGACCTACCGAGCGAGGTAGCGCATTCTGGACGGTGGTTCAAATCAACCTCCGGCCATCCAGGTTTAGGTTTTCGGTGATTTCCCTAAATCACTCCAGGCAAATGCCTTCCTTGCAACGAGCTTGAATTTCATAGAGTGGCGATAGGTCCGCCATGTTTGAGGCAAATTGAACTGGCGTCCGCCATGTCATTTGGGGTACCGGCTGACAGCTAGTACATCTACATACATACTCCGCAATTCAGCGTAAGGTGGGTGGCGGAGGGTACACTGTACCACTACTAGGCATTTCCTTTCCTATTCCACTCCCAAATAGAACGAGGAAAAAAAGATAGCCTATATGCCTCCGTACGAGCCCTAATTTCTCTTGTCTTTGTGATCTTTACGCGAAATGTAAGTAGGCAGCAGCAAGATCGTACTACACTCAGCTTCAAATTCCGGCCCTCTAAATTTACTTAACAGAACTTCACGAAAAGAACGTCGTCTTTCTTCCAGCGATCCCCAATTGAGTTGCCGAAGCATTTCCGTGACACTCGCGCATTGGTCGAACTTACCGGTAACAAATCTAGCTGCTCGCCTCTGAACCGCCTCTATGTCTTCCTTCAAACCGATCTGCTGCGGATCCCAAATACTTCAGCAATACTCAAGACGTGGTCGTACAAGCGTTTTATACGCGGTCTCCTTTACAGGTGAAGTACATCTTCCCAAAATTCTCCCAATAAACCGAAGTCGGCTGTCTGCCTTACTCACAACTGTCCTTACATGTTCGTTCCATTTCATATCGCACTGCAATGTTACGCCTAGATATTTGAACGACACGACAGCATCAAGAAGCTCACTACTAATGCTGTATTCGAACATTATGGGATTGTTTTTTTTTTTTCTAATCATGCGCATCACCTTACACTTTTCTACATTGAGAGCTAGCTACCATTCTTCGCACCAACTAGAAATTTTGTCCAAGTCAACCTGTATGCTATTACAGTCAGTTACAGACGACACCCTCCAATACACCACAGCATCAGCAAACAGCCGCAAATTACAACTTACTCTGTCCATCAGATCATTTATATAGATAGAAAATAATAGCGGTCCTATCACACTCCCCTGGGGCACGCCTGACGATACACTCGTCTCTGATGAACACTCGCCGTCGAGAACAACGTACTGCGTTCTATTACTTAGGAAGCCGTCCAGCCAGTCACAAATCTGTGAACCTATTCCATAAGCTCGTATCTTCGTTAGCAGTCTGCAGTGTGGCACCGCGTCGAACGCCTTTTTGAAGTCGAGAAAAACACAATCCGCCTGTTGCCCTTCGTCCATGGCTCGCAAGATGTCATGTGAGAAAAGGGCAAGCTGAGTTTCACATGAACAATGTTTCCTAAACCCGTGCTGATTCATGGAAAAAAACTTTTCCGTTTCAAGGAAATTTACTATATTCGAACTGAGAATATGCTTCAAAATTCTACATGAAACTGATGTCAATGATATTGGCCTGTAATTGTGTGGGTCAGTTCTCTTTCCTTTCTTATAAACGGGAGTCACCTGCGCTTTTTTCCAATCACTAGGAACTTTGCACATCCACTCGAGAATTTTTCCGATTTACAGTTTTCCGTTTTAAATGAAGATTGACTATTGAGTTCAGATGTGCATGAAGTTCCGTCGGTGTGTCCAGACTTTATCAAAGCTGCGAATTGATGCGCCAGATAGTATATTTTCTTACAATGCGGTAATGTAATATCACGAATCTGTCAGTATAACACAGTTCGAAGTATAACAGTTAGCTGAGGTTTGATCCAACAACGAAAGTGCCGCTTTGAAAATATGTGTGATAATTATAACACAAGTTCATCGTATAAAAGTGCTGCCAAACATATACAGTGAACAGTAATTGTTATAACGAGCAATCATGATCACGGAATTGCATCTGTTGTTAATGTGTTGTAACAACTGCTTTCATAGAGTCTGACACATTTATCTGGTGCTTATTAAACGTATTAAGTCCACATACTCGTAACATTGTTGTTAAAGGGTTTGGATGTGAAGTTTGGTTGACGAAATTTGAATACAAAGACGAAAGTAACAACAGAATACTGCAATCAAAAATACGCGTACGTCAGCTGCCACAAAAGCATTCTATACCGAAATAACATATCGTTAATAAGTTACATTGTTGCCACGCTGGTATACGTAAATATTTGTTATACAGAACAGAAACAACACAGACATTTAACAAATGAAAAATTCCGGCTGTCAGTATTGCTTCCGCGCTTTGCAATGATTATATGTTAACCATGCTGGATAAAGTATTGTCAAGAAATTACAATATTTTTAGTAGACACTCAATAGTGTTTATTTATTATTCAACAGATGAGACACTCTTTCATCAACCGCAGCAGCAACAGAAGAAGAAACACTCAGACCCTAGGCAGAAAATGAGACATTTTATGGAGTGTACTTCAAAGGAATTACAAGATAGGTCATCTGAAGCTTCACTCTTGGGGAAGCTGTGTCATTAGCCAGTAGTTTTGTTTGTGTAAAGGCAGACAGAGCAAAAGAGGCAAAACAACTGGTGTTCTTGCTCGAAATATTTGTCGTTTTAACACTTCGATTTGTGTATCTAAATGCTGAACACACTTCAGACATATTGCAGAAGCAAAGACTGTACAGAAAATGTACAATAAATACAGTATACTCTAAATACAGCACTTCAATTTCAACAACATACTATGAACAGACTCCTGTCAAGTGTACTGACCACTGCCAATATGGCGACCGAGTTTACGCAGGTTGCCGCAAAGAGCGCTGTAACTCGTGTGTCAGCCACTCTGTGAAATTCTAGCTCGTTGGTTCCGTGAAAGCCACGGCCGATTTCCTTCACGGCCTTATCTAAAAACCTGAGCGTGTGCTCCATCTCTAATGATCACGCTGTCTACGGGTCGTTAAACCCTTTCTTTTAGCACCTCACCTAATGGACGCACCGACGGAAGGTGTAACCATTCAATGCACTGCAAGTTTAACACCGTTTGACACTTGGAACGACCATCTGCATACATATTTCGCAATCCACCAACAGTTGCGTGGCGGAGGGTACTCAGTACAACTACTAGTTACTTGCTTTCCTGATCCACTCTCATATTGAACGAGGGAAAAACGAATGTTTGTATGCATCCGTACGAGCCCTAATCTCTCTGATCTTATCTTTGTGGTCTTTACGCGAAATGCAGGTTGGCGGCAGTAGAATATTCTATAGTCCGCCTCAAATTCAAGCCATATAAATTTAACAGCGTTTCTCGAAAAGAACGCCGCCTTCGCTCCAGATTTGAGTTCCCGAAGCATTTCAGTAACACGCATTGGTCTAATCTATCAATTACAAACCCAGCCGCCCCCTGTCAACTGTGCCTCTTTGTCCTCCTTTAAACCTATCTGGTGGGGCTCCCAAACAGTTGAACAACACTCAAGACGGAGTTGTACAAGCGTTTTATATGCGGTCTCCTTTACAGAAGTATCACACTTTCCTAAAATGCTCCCAATGAACCGTAGTCGACCATTCGCCTTCCTCATTATTGTCCTTATATGCTCGTTCCATTTCATGTCGCTGTGCAGCATTACGCCTAGATATTTGATTGACTCTGTCAAGCACCACACTACTGATGATTCTTTCTCCTACTCATCTGCATGGTTGTTTCTCCTACTCATCTGCATCACCTTACATTCTTCGACAGTTAGAGCTAGTTGCCATGGTGCCATTGGCCGAATGAAATTTGGTTTTAACATTTTGTGGGAGGAGCCTGAGTATGACTCGAAAAGTGGCATTTACGCTCCAGCCTTGCCCGTGCTGTGCGTGAAACTTATTAGATAACTTTGTGCCTCCTGCTCTCTATTAGAGAGCCATGTAGATGGTGCACTGAGATGACAAAGTAATATTCCGATAATATCGGGTCGGACCGCCTTTTACCCGGCCAAGTGATGTGACTTAGATTCAAGAAGCCGTTGGTAGTGCCTCATAGGAATATTAAGTCATGTTTCTTGTATAGCTGCTCAGAGTTGCGCATGCTTTACCGATACATGATTTTCTGCACGTGCTGACCTTTCAGTTATGTCCCATAAAAGCGGTTGGGTTGGTCAAATCATTCAGAAGAATTTTTACATGTTTGTTCTCTTCAAACCAGTAGCGAACGGTTTTGACCCTGTGACATGAAGCACTGTCATCCATAAAAATTCAATCGTCGTTGGGCAACATGAAATCCATGAATGGCTACAAATAGTCTCCAAGTAGCCAAAAATTACCATTTCCAGTCATAGATCGGACTTGGACTAGGAGATCCAGTCCGTTCCGTGTAAAAACAGCCCGCTCTATTATACAGCTACCATCAGCTTATACAGCGCCTTGTTTGGCAACTTGGGTCCATATCTCCATGGAGTCTTTGCCACACTGAACCCTGCCCTATAATGATAGTCGTACAGATTGTTCAGAGGTGACGAAAGTCTTAGGATACCACCTAATACTGGCCAAGTGCAGCGACCCTACACTCACCTGTCCAAGACACGGTTTCCCAGCCCAGGAGAGATGCTACGGTCTATGTATGATATGCTGTTGGCAAAGGCACTCGAGTCGGTCGTCTGCTGCCATAGTCCATTAAGGTCTGACTATGACGCACTGTTTAAGGTATACGTTCGTCGTACGCCCCACATTGCTTTCTGCTGTGTTTTTTCTTTTCTTGCACTGTTTCTTGCTTGTTAGGACTGAAACTCTACGCAAATCCCGTTACCCTCGGTCATGAATTCCAGGCTCTCGGCCACTGCGTTGTCCTTGGTAAGATGTAATGCCTTACATCTACATCGGACACTCTGCAAATCACTTTTAAGTGCCTGGCAGAGGGTTCATCGAGCCACCGTTATATTATTTCTCTCATTCCATTCTCGAATAGCGCGCGAGAAGAAAGAACACCTGAATCTCTCCGTTAGAGCTCTGATTTCTCGTATTTTATTCTTATGATCAGTTATACCTATGTATGTGGGAGTCAACAATATATTTTCGCATTCGCTCGAGAATGTTGGCGATTGGAGTTACGTAAGTAGCCCACGCCGCAGCGATAATCGCCGTTGTTGTAATGATTCCCATCCCAGATCCTGTATCATTTCCCTAACGCTGTCTCCCATGTATCGTGACAATACGAAAAGAGCTGTGCCCTTCTTTGGACGCTATCGATGTCCTCCGTCAAACCCAACTGATAAGGATCCCACACTGGGCAGCAATACTGCAAAAAAGGACGGACAAGCGTAGTGTATGCAGTTTCTTTAGTAGTTCTGTTGCATCTTTTAAGGGTTCTGCCAATATAACGCAGTTTCTGGTTCGCCTTACATTTGGTATTCTTGGCACACATTCTTGATATTGTGGATCTCAGAATACTGAATTCCCTAGCCATTTCCGAAATGGTACTTCCCATTCATCTAGCTCCAATTAACATCCCGTTCTCAAAGTCGTGCTCTCATTGTCTAGTCGAAAACCTTCCACATGAGTTGTAAAAACAACGTGAAGCAGTCAACAATCCGAAGGTTGCTTTGAACACCACAGTGTTTTACTAGGCATGGTCCAGTTTGGAGGTGGTATGCCGTTGCCTCCCTCCAACTTTCGAAATGACTTACGCAACCAGTTATAAGGAGACCTACAGACTAATCTGGATTCCGAACCATGCTGCTACTCGATATTTTTCACAACAGCAACTGAGCGGAATAAAATGAGAGAGATAGAGGGGGGGTTCTGTCTGTACCTTGGGTATAAGTTACTATCGCTATCTGTATCTGTGCATTCCACTACCCCGTAACTTCTGTCATTTCAGTCTATATCATTAATAAGAAAATTAAACATCAATTTTTTTAGTATTGAAGGAATGTCAGTCAGAATAACAAGAGGAGTATTAAAAATTTTAATCTTGAAAATTGTAGATTATTCGTTTTTATTCGCGTATTGACATTCATGAAGAACTAAAAGAGCTGTTAAAGTAATGTACTTTGTTGTTGTTGTTGTTGTTGTCTTCAGTCCGGAGACTGGATTGATGCAGCTCTCCACAATACCCTATCCTGTGCAAGCCTCTTCATCTCCACATAAGAGCGACAACCTACATCTGTCTGAATCTGCCTACTGTATCCATCTCTTGGTCTTCCTCTGCGGTTTTTACCCCACACACTTCCCTCCAACGCTAAATTCACAATTCCTTGATGTCTAAGAATGTGCCCTACCAATCTATCCCTTCTTTTAGTCAATGTATGCCAGAAATTTCTTTTCTCCCCAATTCTGTTCAGTACCTCATTAGTTACGCGATCCACCCACCTAATCTTCAGCATTCTTCTGTAGCACCATATTTCAAAAGCCTCAATCCTCTTCTTGTCCGCACTGCTTATCATCCATGTTTCACTCCCATACAAGGCAACACTCCACACAAATGCCTTCAGAAAGGACTTCCTTAGGCTTAAATCAATATTCGCTGTTAACAAATTTCTCTTTTTCAAGAACGCTTTTCTACCCATTGCCATTCTGCATTTTATATCCTCTGTACATCGACCATCATTTGTTATTTTACTGCCCAAGTAACAAAACTCATCTACCTCCTTTATTGCTTCATTTCCCAATCTAATTCCTTCAGCATCACCTGATTTTCTTACACTGCACTTCATTGCCCTAGTTTTGCTCTTGTTAATGTTCATCTTATATGCACCTTTCAGCACACTGTCCATTCCATTCAATTGATCTTCCAGGTCCTTTGCTGTATCTGACAGAATTACTATGTTGTCAGCAAAACGCAATGTTTTTAATTCTTCACCCTGAACTTTAATTCCGTCTCCAAATTTCTCCTTGCTTTCCTTTATAGCTTGCTCAATGTACAAATTGAACAACAATGGAGAAAGACTACAACCCTGTCTTACTCCCTTTCCAACCACTGCATCCCTTTCATGCCCTTCAACTCTGACAACCGCTGTCTGTTTTTTGTACAAGTTGTAAATAACCTTACGCTCCCTATATTTTACTTCTGCTTATAATCGTAATACAGACTTCATACATGGACGATAAAGGAAACAAGGCAAATCAAAGCTGAACTAGAAATGCTGAAGCTCATAGACGTTCTTTCTCGTGTTTGAAAAAAGGCAGTATACGACAAATAACTGATATTTTGCGTTTTGCTTAGAGCGATATAGATATGCGCAGAGTTTTTTTCTGCGACGGCAGAAGTTTGCATCTGTTGTCATTCTTCCCGGGAGTTCGTTTCCTGCAAAAGCAGATGATGTGTTTTTGTTGGGAGTCGGGGGAAGGGGGGATGGAACACAACGTTACCACGTGATCCGGCATAACAGTAGACGGCGGATGATAGTGTTAGGAGTGATGTCACACTACTATAAACATCGTGTCGTCGTTCTTTACACACGTTGGGCTACAGATGGCGGTGTTGCACACGGAGACATAAATTGAGGGGGATTTTTCTGCTGCCTTGCCTTTTGCGTGTAGAAAATCACTCCTTGAGTGTACATTCCTTACATACGTGACTTTGAATTCTCGTAGGGGTGAAAAAGAAGGGGAATATGTGAATACACGTGAATTATTGCTTGTAGATAACGATTGAGTTGGATTAGCATTTAGACCTTAGTTCTGCCACTATGCTAAAAAAGTATTCACCAGTTTCCTTAAACTGACCTGCTGATTTTAGCCACACAATGGCCATTTTCATTGCCGCGGCCGAGCGTATTGAGGCGCTATGCTACGATGCGCGAGGTCGTTCCCGTCGGGGGTTCGAATCCCCCTTCGGGCATGGATGTTTTTGCCTTTAGTATAAGCTAGTTTGTAAGTTTAGTGACTGACCCCGCAGTTAAGTCCCTTAAGCTTTACAGACATTTGAACATTTTTTGTTGTTGTCATTTCATTAACTTTATCTAAAGTGACTAATTATACTGTGTAAAGTTCAAATCAGTGCTTTACAACATTTTTGAATCTGTTACCTTAGAACAAATTTAAAAATTTAGCGATTATCCTACGATTTTTTTTAATTAAGCCTTTCTTTTTAAAGTTACACAAATAAGTAACTTTAAAAAGAATGGCGAAGTCATGGTTCCAAAATTTTAACACGAATTATTTACAGAAGGATAGAAAAGCTGGTAGAAGCCGACGTTGGGGAAGACTACCAGTTTGGATTTAGGAGAAATGTAGGAACTCTTTACAGCTTATCTTAGAAGATTAAGGAAAGGCAAACCTACATTTCTAGCTTTTGTAGCTTTGGAGAAAGCTTTTGACAATGTTGATTGGAATACTTTCAAATTCTGAAATCAGCAGGAGTAAAATATAGGGAGCGTAAGGTTATTTACAACTTGTACAAAAACCAGACATCAGTTATGACTTGAAGGGCGTGAAAGGGATGCAAATGTTGGGAAGGGTGTAAGACAGGGTTGTAGCCTTTCCCTAATGTTATTCAACTTGTATATTGAGCAAGCTGTAAAGCAAAGCAAGGAGAAAGTTGGAGAAGGAAGTAAAGTTCAGGGTGAAGAAATAAAAACCTTCCGTTTTGCCGAAGACATTGTAATTCTGTCAGAGACAGCAAAGGACCTGGAGGAGCAATTGAACGGAATGGAGTGTGTGTTGAAAGGAGGATATAAGATGAACATTGACATGAGCAAAACAAGGGTAATGGAATGCAGTCTTACAAAATCGGGCGATGCTGAAGGAATTGGATTAGGTAACGAATCGATAAAGGTGGTAGATGAGTTTTATTACTTTGTAAAATTTCTGGCCTTAAAGCCATCATATTAAGATCGGAGTATTGCTTCAGTGCAGCCGGTTAGGACCAGTAGACGAAAGATGATAAAAGCTAGTGAGGACCACGACAGGTGGTACCATAGGTCGGGTTCTCAGGGCAAAGAGCACTGGCAAGTTTCCCCGAATTCTGGGAAGTCCCCGAGTGGCAGGCACTGGACGCCAATTGGCTGTAGCACTGGCGTTCACGCGGCAAAACACAATCATATTTTTATTTACACTTAATAATCTAATTGTTTATTCCTTGTCAAATTCAACTTAGGAACTCTCTCAAAGCCAAGCTATGCCTTGACTAAATAACACATATTAACTATTCCAATATTTATAAACAAAACAATTTAAGACGGACGATGCACAGCAGCCATGTTTACGCGCCAAATTGCAGAGCGAAGGTAGCCTTGCATCGAGCCGCGCCACAGTTCAGTCCAGAACACGCACTAAGAAGAGTGACATGTCGTATATGTAGGTGGTCATGAATAAGATACATTTATCATTTTGAGTCAAGGACAAGCACTCGGAGGAGTAACATGTCGCATAAGTAGACGGTCACTTGACATAGATTAATGAGTTTAGAACAATGCGAAATGACTTTATATTAAATTTTCAGTTAAGACAATGTGTGTCAAGTAGATGTTATTGCGCAGTTTGCTAGTTTTCTGCTTCTTAAAATAAACTAGATGGTATCCGAAGGACCTCATTTTTATTCCGTAATTAGATGAGTTCCCGCCAATAGTTTAATAATTTCAGCTTCTTCAAGAGCTCCGACCTGTGCGCTATCATCTGCGTGGGGACGACATCTATAGAAGACGTCAGGTTGGTGAACTTAAGTTTCTACTCTCCACATAGTGCATTGGGGAGTAACTACATCCCTCGCGTACACTGTAATTGCGGTACAAACGCAAACTGTTTTGCGTCATCCATGACAACATGGAGGAGGAAAGAAAATGATATAGGACCGGTTAAACAGCACCCTATAAGACATTTTTTCCTGTTGTAACTTGTGCAGTAAAATAACATAAGATGGTCGCAGCACAGAGCATATGAAATTCAGAATGGCAATGGGAAGAAAAGCGTTTTTGAAAAAGAGAAATTTTTTAACCCTCAACTGGTACCGCTGGATTTTCTAAAGTAACTGGTATGGAGTCTGTCAGACACCTGAAGTTTTCTTTTGAATTATACAATATTTTTTTAACCATTTTCTTTCTAGTTCAACTAGTTACAACATGTGTTTACAGACGTATGACAGCAAAAAAAGAGCAAAATGTTAATATATCGACAATAAAGAAAATACGCAAGTGATGCTCTGAAAAGGTGGACTCATCTACATTTATCAAAATCGTAGCGAAATAGCTTTTAATTGTTCATGCTGTGCCATTCTAGCCTTTCAAAAACCCGATAATCAAGAACATATACCCCATTTATCAAAATCGTAGCGAAATAGCTTTTAATTGTTCATGCTGTGCCATTCTAGCCTTTCAAAAACCCGATAATCAAGAACATATACCATGCTACTGGAAAATTTCTAGCCGGCCGCGGTGGCCGAGGAGACAGGCGCTTCAGTCACGGTCTGCACGGCCACTACGGTCGGGGGTTCGAATCGCCCCCCCCCCCTCGGGCATGGATATTTGCCGTCTTTAGTATAAGGTAGTTCATAAGTAGTTTGTAAGTTTAGGGAGTGATGACCCCGTAGTAAAGTCCCATAAGCTTAACAAACATTTGAAAATTTCTAGGAACAGTACCTATTCTGAACTTTAAATTTAAAGTTTATCAAAGGCCACAGTTTCCCTTGTTACGTAATACACTATTGATTGTTCTCTGTGGCAACTGAAGAAAATATTTTCAAAACAAAAGTATGTAACCCACACACACAAAAATTTACTGAACATACATGTCAAAATGTGGATCATTTCCACTCAGAACTCGTTGAGAATAACGATGCTCTTTGGGCTATTTTGATTGGTGAGATGGTCCACGTTGTGGCTCCATATTTTGTGAATTAGTTATAACGCACTGTAAGTGGTGACTATGACTTTTTGCACGGTCAATATCACAATGAACACGATATACTGGTGAAAATGTTTGACGAAAAATACTCAAGCAACTGGTATCACACGTCTGCGCGACGTCGTTCTGAGTTTGCCGCGCAATTACTCGAGTTCAAACAGCGCGAGCGGCACCCCACCTTCACTGCAGGAAGTCACCACTCCAACTGAAAGGTACACGAGGGGAAAGAGCGGATCGACCCAGGACAGCCGTCTCTCAGACTATGGTACCACTTAAGGGTTAACATTGAATATTAATTTAAACGTAAGGAAGTCCTTTCTAAAGACATTTGTGTGTAGTTGTCGCCTTGTATGGGAGTGAAATATGGACGATCAAAATTGCGGACAGGAATAGTATAGAGGCTTTTGAAATGTGGTGCTACATAAGAATGCTGAAGATTAGGTTGGTGGGATCGCGTAACTAATGAGATAGTTGTCAGAACTGGGGAGAAAAGGAATTTCCGGCATACCTTGACCAAAAATTTTTTTACGTAGGACACATTTGTAGACATCAAGGAATTGTGGATTTGGTGTTGGAAGTGTGTGGGCTAAAAATCGCAGAGGGAGACCAAGAGACGCATATAGTAAGCAAATGGATGTAGGTTGCCGTTCGTATGAGGAGATGAAGAGGCTTGCTCAGGATAGGGTAGGGTGGAGAGCTGCATCAAACTTGTCTCCGGACTAAAGACCACAACAGCACAACAAGACATACTTCACATTCTGCAGTTTTATTAGTAAACTAACTAATGACGAGCCAGTTAGATATTCTGTAGGCTACTGTTTCTTAAAGAAATCTTTTCTGCCGCAATTTGATTATGGCAACCGTAATTCATAAGTCAAGCTCAGTTATTTAGCTCATTTGTTATGACAGTGGTCTGAAATCTAATTAAACGTTTGCTGTTTGTACCCAATGGACTCACTTGCAGTGAACACCTATACCGAATTTCTCAGTGTGGTCGCAAACGCACTCGATCTACGGCTGTCTTGTATAGCATATTCTCACTGTTTAGTCCATAGCTCTTCGCGCAAATACAGATTTCCAAAGACTTAGTTCATTAACAATAATTTAATATTCACTCTGTACGGTTTCCTTTCTTCAGTTCAATTTTACTATCTGGCATATCCTTCCTCAATGCCTTCTGAAAAGTCAGAATTTCGCGTCACAAGTCGTTTAACACTTAATGTCGCATTCTCTTACAAAATTATCTCGTATCCTTGCGGACTTTGTAATCGTTCATTTTGAGTCTTTTCGTGTCCAATGTTACAGCAAGATCGAGCTACTGTTCTAGCTTTTCAAAGTTGCCTGTCTGAAATTGTCTTTAATTGTATATACTCTCACTGAACTGACAATTGGAGTGTTCTCGTAGCAGAACGACAGTAAACGCGAGAATTGCGACACGTCTCGTATTGTGAAACGTTCCTGCTTTCATTTTACGTTTTATTGCTTCTGTCGATGCTCCAAAGCAGTTCGTTCTTACATTATCACACACATGCGGTCTCTCCCACAGGACTCACATAATGGACTTAACGAAGCTACATAACAGCATAATGGAAGAAATATGGTGAAACGAACGGAACGGGGTGACTGGAATTCGTAGTGAATTCTCTGAATAATTATTGTGTCGATTAGTACCAATAATAATCAATAAAATGGTTGTTACAGACGATGCCAGGAGCTAGTTTGTGATTGTTTCAATTTAGTTATCCATGATCAGCGTCCAACTAGTTACCTAGGAGAGCAATTTACAAGTACTATGTGCAGCAAAACGAGATGTCATCGTTCAGGCAACAATCCAGCTGGTTTCTCATGTATTCTGTATTTCACACACTACCGGAAAAAAATTAGTACACATTGAAACGCAACGTAGAATTTGTTCAGATGCCACCTGTCACTGATGTAAAATCTGTTAACGTTTGACAGCTGGAACGACACTAAGGCTCCAAGCGGTGAGCAAGGGAGTCGCCTGTTAACGTCATATACATCGTACGAATAATACTTTATTTTCCAACTTTTTCTATCCAATTTACGATATGATTGTTTTTAGATTCGGTGGCGTTATTCTAATATCAGGATGATAAATACCAATGGATCCGAAAAGACTAATAAAAGAGAGGTAAAAATTGACACATGCTTGCAATGACTTAGGGTTTCCTTAGAACAAATAAAAAAAATACCTCCAAAAATGTCCGACAGATGGCGCTACATCTGATTAGAAAAGCAATAATTAGCATAAAAAATTAAGAGAAAGCAAAGATGATTGTCTTTACAGGAAATACTCAATATGTTAATCATTCCTCAACAATAGCTGTAGTCGAGGAATAATGTTGTGAACAGCCCTGTAAAGCATGTCAGGAGTTATTGTGAGGCATTGGCGTCGGATGTTGTCTTTCAGTATCCCTAGGGATGTCGATCACAATACACTTGCGACTTCAGGTAACCCCAAAGCCAATAAGCGCACGGACGGAGGTTTGGGGACCTGTGAGGCCAAACAGGATGAAAGTGGCGGCTGAGCACACGATCATCACCAAACCACACGTGCAAGAGATCTTTCACGAGTCTAGCAATATGGGCTGAGCGCCATCCTGCATAAAAATCGTACGTTCCAGCAGGTGTTTATCAGCCAGGGTGGGGATGATGCGATCCTGTAACATATCGGCGTACCTCTCATCCGTCACGATAGCAGTTACAAAACCAGAATCACGCAGTTCCTCGTAGAAAAAAAGGCCCGATGATATAGATGTGGTTCTAATAAAACCCTATGTCATTCCAAGCATGCGTGTCAATTTTTACCTCTATCTACATTATTCCGTAATTTATTAATTTTTGAAATTTATACTGACGTTTTGATCACCCGGTATATGACACACCCGATCGCTCACTCAGTGAAAGATCCATGCCCAGACTAGAAAGTTCCACACGTCACTCCAGTATTCAAGAAAGGCAATAGGAGTGATCGACAAAATTATGAGTCCATATCATTGACGTTGGTTTGCAGCAGTATTTTGGAACATACACTTTTTTCGGTCATTGTGAATTACCTCAAAGAGAACGACTTAGTGACACAGCACGAATTCAGAAAGTATCGCTCTTGTGAAACACAGGTAGTTCTTTACTCACATGTGTTGAATGCTGTCGACACTATCTCAAAAGCAACTTCTAATCATATTGTGTGTTTATGGAATATCGTCTCAGTTGTGCGACTGGATTCCTGTTTCTTGTCAGTGTCAGAATGGACACAGTACATAGCAATTGACGGAAATTAATAGAGTAAAATAGAAGTTATATCTGGCGTTCCCCAAGAAAGTGCTGTAGAGCTGTGTATTCTGTGGAGATGCTCTGTAGTCTGTGGGGACGCTGCTGTCGTTTATCGGTTAGGAAAGTCAGCACAAGATCAAAAGCATCTGCAAAACAAAGTAGATAAGATACCTGAACGTGTGAAGATTGGCAATTGACCCCAAACAATAAGTATTCAGTTATCCGTATGAGCTCTGCACGATAAATCCGTCAAATCTGCATGTTGTAAATTCAACTAATACCTAGGAGTTATAATTTGGAATACATTTAATTGAACAGAATACACAGAAAATATCGTGGAAAAGGCGAACCAAAAAGTCTACGTTTTATTGGCAGAACACTTAGGCGAAAGCAATAGTTTAAAAAAAAACTGTCTACACTACACTTATGCGTCCTATTTTGCAGTATTCCTGCGCGTTGTGGAATCCTCACCAGGTGGGACTGACAGAGGACAGGAGGAAATTTCAGAGAATGGCAGTTCGTTTCTGGGGCGAAATATCGTTGCAGCGAGACCTAAGAGGGGAGTTGGAAAATAGCTTTACCCTGTCGACTGTGGTCAGAGCTGCATATGGAAGGGAAAAAATCGAATGACACATTAAAGACACGACATATCTTTATTGTTCTACATAATTCTCAATTACATTAATAATTTGTCTACCGCATTATAATTTCCAAAAAGCCGTCCATGAAAACATTAGGGCGTTGCATACGGAAGAAGCGTTGAATGGCTTTGACCACAGCATTGCTTCCAATGCGCCTTCCAACGCGTCTTCTTCTAAGCTGGAAACATGGAAGTGACTTGGTGAGAGATCAGGACTGTATGGCAAATGGTGTAGGCTGTAGGTACTCTCAACCAAGAGTTGCAATATGGTTTTGCGTTTCCGTCGCAAAGTATAGACTCGCGTTCTCATCCAACAGCAGAACGCCAGATCTGACAAGGCCAGGCCGCTTTTTACGAATCACCTCTTTCAATGTCGACAGTACCGCGCAGCATTGAGGGTTACATCCTCCAAAAAGTCCAGCAACAAAACTCATTGGGCGTCCCAGAAAACGGTGAGTAGCACTTTACCTGCAGACGGAATGCTTTTCAACTTTTTTCGGGTAGGCGATGACGGATGTTTCCACTCCATGGCTCTGCAGCCTTCGATTAGTTCGTGTAACGGCGGACCCACGTTTCATTCCCCGCCATAATCTTGGAAATGATGTAGAAAAGTAAACATATGTCTTGTCTTTGTTTCTGCCCACAGTCAAGAGGGGAAACTAATTTTCCAACTCCTCCTCTTATTTGCGAAATTTGTCACCAACTTTCTACTCCGAATCCGAACACATTTTGCTAGGAGCCATTTACAAAGGTAGACATGATGATGATAATAAGACAAATCAGATCGAAAACGGAAAGCTTTAGGTATTCCTCTTCCCGCGCGCTTTTACAGAATGGAACGGTAAAGAAATACTATGAAATCGATTCGACGAACCCTGTGCCAGGCACTTAAATGTGATTAGCGGAATAAAAATGTAGATGCACATGGTGTCCCAAGACATCTGCAAAATATGGAAGAGAGTCGTGTGCACATCAGTTGGACTATGTAGAAACAGTACACCGCTGAGTTTAAACAGATTCTAGGAAGTGTGAGAAGGCAATTAACTCTGCTTGGTGAGCGGGCATCTCATCCTGCTGGTTGAGCGTGATGTTCCGTAGCGCAACAAGTGTAGGTTGCTTTGCAGGAATGAGAGAGGGGGGGAGGGCGAGTGCGCAAGGCAGCTCCCTCCAACAATATAAATAATCTGTGGATGGTCTTTGGTTCAGTACAAGGATGGAGGTGAAGAAACCCCGCTCTTTCAGTTCTTCCATTAGATATTTGGAGAAGATTTAGAGCGCGGTGAATTATTTTCAGCTAGAACTGACTAGCAGGAATGAGAAGTTATGTAGAGACAGAGATATCTTCAAAGCCGCGGTGGATTAGCCGTGTGCACTGGGGCGCCGTGCTGCGGTGCGCGCGACCGATATCCGTCCTCGGTTCTAGTCCCAGCTCGGGCATGGTTGTTTGTGTTGTCCTTAGGTTAAAGTAATTTGTAAGCTACAGACTAATAACTCCGCAGTTGAGTCCGATAGATTTACAAACTAATCTTTTTTGATCTCGTCAATTGGTGCTGACCCTGGTGTATATAAAACGTATAACGCCGAACCAGGCTATAAACATCGCAGACTTCGCTCTGAGATGGGACCAGAGATATCATTAGAATGACATGAAGCACTATTTGAAACAAACACAACTGCTGAAATTAATTGATCCTGGGAGAAGCAACGAAAAAATAGGTGTGATGTCATCAGTAAATATGCTACGTTTTCCTTGCGGTGACGAGTGTGTCACTTGTAATGTGACGTTTGAACATCATCTCTTTAGTGAGCTTATACAAATGTGGTTTGTATCCATTGTATACCGAATTTTTTCCGATGTAGGCGTTTTGGCGTTTGTATAATTTGGTGAATAATTTCTGTAGAATGCGAACAATAAAACGCTTGCCCAAATCTATGCCTGATGTGGCATTCGAACTGGCTGCATCCGCTTTTCAGAGCAACAATATTACCGCGAGACTACGCAGACTAGTGCCCATAGTGTGTTGTATTTACGTTGTTTTCGAAGCAGTATAAACACCACTAGCGAGCCAGTATGATTGATGAAAAATCGTAAGGCCCGTGACTGGTTTTCTCAGATTACTGTGGCTTCTTGGAACTGATGCCCTTCTCAGTCTACCTTTTATGTACTCTGACTTTTGCGCACTTTTCTTTTGAATCGACATACATTTAGTTTTCTTTCATATGATTCAACTTGTTAATTTTTTTAGAAATGTGAGTCGTCTTGTTATCCTTTATTCACATTTTGCACATATGTATTACGGTTGGTGGTTTACAATGGAATCCTTCACTCAGGCGTACGTAACTTATAAGTGTATGCCATGTATTATATGTCATCCTGCAGTGTGTGTAAGAGCGAGCAAGGATTACTTACACAAAATAGTACAATGAAATAGAAATTAGATGATGGACAGAACCTGAATGACAGTCTGGTCAAAGAACAACTAATACCAGTTCGCTTGCGACAACTCGTATTTTTTTAAAATCCAGACAATTATCTTAGTGATAATTTCAAATATTTATATAAGCAATCATTTTCAAATCGTGGTTATGTTTATTTTGACGTTTTTCAAATGCCCTTAATGTCACCGGAAATTCACTGAAATGAATAAGTACGCGGGCAGTAATATTGCATTACTACCGTCAGTAAATGACGGTGATTTTACCGGCTATAAAATTAGAGGCCGTAAGTGCTTTCACGGGCTACGTTCCTGCGACGAAATAGACGAAAGTGAGTTACTGGAAGCTATTACTGCTCCTGCATTGGCATTCCACAAGGGAAAAAGTGAGCGAGATAAAGGTTAATAGAGCTTCGTGGATGCATTGCTTCATAAGCAAGCGAACTGCTTCCTCTACAGCCACTGTAGTATACACACTATTTTACAGAATATTGACACAAGATTTAAATTCAACTTAAAAGTAACTGGCCCAAGAATTAATAAGGACCAAATTAGTATGAATGGTTACTGTTATTTGGTTTTGACTGCAGATGATTATGCACAAACATGGCGAGTCAATCGAAGTACACTTCTCAGCGAATGTGCTTAGTTGTTTCTGACTTTGATATGCTTTACTGGAAGGTCTCAAGGATTAAAAGTGATCAATATTGCATTGTCGGTTACCAGTATAGAAAGAAAACTGTGAAGCACTTAAATGAGATATATCTTCGATTAGTATTATGGGACTTGTACATATAGCAGGTAAAGTAAGATTGTAAATGTTTAAAAAAAAAAAACAGTAACGTAAAAGAATTATTGCCCGTTGCTGGACATGTACTAATAAAACACGTAAGGAAGCTAAAAAAAAAAAAAAAAATTTAAAAGATTTAAGTCCATGTAAAACGGAATCGTTGTTCCCAGACATACAACGTGGCCCTACTCTGGGACACTGTGAACAACACCGGAAGAATCTATCGCTCCGTGGCTACAACAGCAAGAGCTATTCCATGTGTTGCAGCTAGTTGGTAATAATGTTGTTACGGATAATGACGAATTGTGAATAAAAACCTGAGGCGTTTGTCTAAATGTTTGAGGAGAGTTTAGTAAAAGCCTCCCCCTACCTCCCCCCCCCCCCCCCCACTAGCTGGTGTAGCAGACTCATCAGGCGTATGGATTCGATCCGTGTCTGACTCACCTCACCGCTGCGCCGTAGGAACAGGTCACAGTCCCACACTCCGCTGAAAGAGGAGGCAGAGTTACACAGAAACCCTGCACGGAGCTGCTGTACCAGTCACTTTTTCTTGAAATGTTTATTCCAAGAACCGGTTTTCCAACCTTTTCAGGTTCATCATCAGATGAATCATGTTACAATATCATTTTAAGCGTCATGTTGGATGCTGGCTCTTTGGTGGAAAGACGGAAATATGTTTGTAAGATTACGTGAAATTTCGCATAATCTTACAAATACAAAACACGACCTAAACAACGTCCAATTCGAGGTATTAAAATATATTTCCATCTTCCCACCACAGAGCCAGCATCCAACATGAAGCTTAAAATGATATTGTAACATGATCCATATGACGATGAACCTGAAAAGGTTTGAAAACCGGTTCATGGAATATTGTAAGAAAAAGTGACTGGTGCAGTTTTCTTAAATCATATTGACAAGTCACGGGTTCTGAAACATCCGTAATGGATAACCTAAATGTAAATTTTAGTTTTCTCTGTACCGACAGATGCTACATCTTGAAAGTTTTCTTATCCGCGTTTTCATTAGACATTAAATGTGATTGTAACTTTCAGAATAGCTGACTATTCACTTAAAATATGTGAACTGCACGAAGGCAGATTACTGGAATAAGATGAAACCAGATATGCTGTGATTAATCATGTCCTGCCACAAATACTTTCATATTGTTAACAGTTCACGATCTAAATATTCACGGTGAAAACTGGAGCTGCATTTGTTTATACGCATTATCGGCGCTTGTCTCACGTGCTAGGGAATGCACTCAAGGTGAAGAGACGCTAGAATGAAAGTCACTCAAGAGAAAAGGTTTCTCCTTGATCATCCTCCTTAATGCCTAGCGGGCGCAAGAAAGCGTCCTTGAATGCTGGCGCGACATGTAACCAGAACCTGTTAGCTTCTGAAACTAACCGTGTGTGTGTGCTGTGACTCCAGTTTCTCTTATGAAGCCTTCTATAGAAATGGTGCTACGTTATTTTTGTGTACAGTTCATTTCATAATTTGCCTTAGAGCTAAAATCTTCATACGTTATGTGATAATTGTAGCTTTGTGGAGATTTTATCGCACTCATTTCACTGTAACCTACGAGTCATAATTCATTCGGTTTTTAGCATTTTTATAAGTTTAACGGAATTCTAGTTAGTGCATCGTGGGGAAAAAACCATTATCGTGATTCTGCGGCGTAAAAATTTGTTACTAGTGCACCCTTTAATTCCACTTAACTTGAAGTAAGAGTATTGTGAGGCTTCCGGTTTTTCTTTTCTTTTTTTCTTTTTAATGCCTGATGATCAACTTTTTTCCTGATGCGCGAGAATGACAAGTAGTGTGCATAAAAGACGTCCGCTATGTAATGCTGTAATTTATATTTAGGCGATGCATAAAATGAAGATTCTTGACAAAATCAAATATACATTTCGTACAAATAATATGGTATTGTAATGGTATCCTCTCGAGGTAAAGGAAATGCAATTAGTTTTCTAAGATCTCAGGGAGTCCACTGGTTATCAACTTTAATAACATTCACAGTATTTATGATCGGAATTTGCGGTGCTGCTGTAAGAACAGAAAATAACGATTGTGTAACTAGATAAGTTTTATTATTAACTGAATTTATTAGCACCTGAGGGTATGGTGGTGGTGATGTAAATAAGTTTTAACGTCCCGTCGGCGAGGTCATTAGACAAATACCAGAATGTGAACAAAAATATATAAACACAACAGATTACCAGCCTATAGGAAAAATTTGGATTTTATAACTGCTTCCAGTCGCCTCGGAATCTATAAATATAGGCCATGTACGGTTACCAACGCGATCTAATATCATTCTAAGTGCAATTAGTGTAAGGTCAGGTAAAGGTAAGGGAGGTGGCTAGACATCACGTCCCCACATCCTTCGTCGTGCTGATAAAACGGTGCATGTTATGTGCTCATGGACCCTTCGTCTTGGAACCCACCATTCCCATAGGGGAGGGATATTGTACTATGGGATGGTTCTGATAAACCAAAATGATTACTTAATCCTTGGACTAGCACGCTGTGGCTGCTGAAATCAGCTGTATGCATGATATATTTGGAACGGCGTACGCCAGACGTAATGACAAAAGTTGGAAACTGTAGAAAAAGACTCGTCCAACCAGATGACACTTTTTTAACATTGCTCCATAGTCCAGGTTTTATTCCTTCGTCACCACATTTTCCTGTTACGAGCATTTTCATTACTGATTTGTGGTCTTTTAATTCCAGCTAGCTCTGCAATTATCTACGTACTGAGTTCCCCGTGTGTTCTCTGATGTTGGCACGATTCGTGTGTGCATGAAGTTGTGCATCGAATGTTGCAGTCCCGTTTTTCGTCACAGTCCTTTTCAGTCTCGAGTGTGTCACGATCTCTCACATAATTTCGTCAGTGTTGTGACCTAGCAGATGGTGTTTTTTCCCTTTTTATGTATTCGTTATAAACCTGGACCAGAGGCCCTTGTAACACCAAACCCGTAAAGGTCCCTTGCTTATGGAAGCAACCACCATACGAACACCAGTAATTGGCCCACTTTCGAATTCACTTAGCACTCGCGGTTACATAAAAGAACTCGTCTGTCAGAGGTTGATCATTGCAACGTTTTGAGAACATCGCACAGGTACCATACGACAGCGACACCTGCATTTAAGTTCAAGTATACATTCCACTCCATGGCCGCGGCGGCGGGGCCGAGCGCATTGAGACGCTATGCTACCATGCGCGAGGCCGTTCCCCGTCGGGGTTTCGAATCCCCCTCGGGCATGAATGTTTGTACTGTCTTTACTGTAAGGTAGTTCATAAGTAGTTTGTAAGTTTAGGGACTGATGACCCCGCAGTTAAGTCCCTTAAGCTTAACAAACATTTGAACATTTTCCGCTCCGGTTTCCAGAGTTCTGCCCGACCCGTGTACCACACGTTCAGATGTTAAGGCCGTGACGTAGAAAACTGACAGTGCATTTTATTATTCAAATGTTTGTATAGCTTATAGGACTTAACTGCGGGGCCATCAGTCCCTAAACTTACAAACTACTTACGAACTAACTTACACTAAGGACGGCACAAATATACATGCCCGAGGGGGCATTCGAACCCCCGACAGTAGTGGCCGTGCAGACCGTGACTGGCGCGTCTTAGTCCCCTCGGCCACCGCGCCGGCCATTTTATTATTATTATTATTATTATTATTATTATTATTATTATTTCGTGTGATTAAGGAAAAAATTATAGGCGGAGAGAGTAAAATTTGAACGGCTGAACGTATCTTTAAACACCCTGCTATTACATAGGAATTGTAACCAGGGATGGCTAATATTTGGCCGTAGAGAGGACCCTTCCTGCCGTATCGATATACTGATGTTCGTTGCCAAATGTGCAACCTTATACTAGCCAATGTTGTCAGTGAGCTGTGCTGTCGCCATCTGTATTTTTCTTGCGTTGTTTTCCCCATTATTTGACAATTTCGATAAAACAGAATATTCTAACTGAAGATGACAACAGTTCTGGACATAGCAGCATTCGTGGAAACTTGACACGCAGTTTTTTGCTGCCTGTACAGTGCATGTTTTTTTTCACTGCCCCCCCCCCCCCACCCTTCCTCTCACCAAACACACACCTCGCTGGAGCAAACGGTTTTCCCTCTACCCGCTCTCTGAACCCTTCAACTCAACAGATCCCTTGTTACAGTTCCCGATTAATACTCCAGAATGCGAATCTAGTTCCTTAATCGTCGAGACACCTCATCAGCTTTCGCCTGAATTATACATGGGATACACGAAATTAAATGTGACGTGTTATTTTAAGAGGCTGGCAATAAAACCGTAAGCAACTTAACCCGCGTTCGAGAAGGCATCCATGTTCCCCAAAGTGCTTGTGCGGCGGGCACTTGGCTGTCACTCCACGCCGCAGTTAAAATGTGTGGTAACACTGACATAACAGAGCGTGCAAATCGATCGACTTCCAGAGTGCCTGAACGCGGGGCGGCCAGCAATCGGCCTTCGGTAGATGAGCTGCGGGGAAACCCACGAGTGGGCTGGGGTGGCGGTGAAGTGCCAACCCGAGTTCAAGGGAGCACAGCGGGCCTGTGTGGTAATAGCTAACGCACGATGACTAATATTGACTCACTTGTTCTCTCCTCTCCTCCTTGCTTTCCGCTTCCATCTTCCTCCTCCCTTGTCAGCACATCTAGGCCTTCGGGTTCGTGCACTAGTCTTAACGAGGACACAACGCTTTGTCGAACGCCATAGTTGTTTCACGGTGTTGCGCTAAATGACACATTCTACGCTGGCTGAACGCTGTGATTTGTAGGGCATGTTTGCGTTAGAGCTTTAGTGTGTCTCCTGTCAGCCTAGTGCAGTTTCCAAATGACCGTATGTTTTGCCAGTTGACACGATGGCTTGGTTGCTCAGCGTAGTTAAGGACATTAGTTACATAAACCAATTTATGTGGACTTAAAAAGCAATGAATCGGGCAAAACAGTAAAACTATTAAAATTAGACTTTACACAGCTATGATAACAAGAAACCAGTAAATAGAAATTTCGTGTAGGACAAAAACTGTTACAGATGTGAGAAGACCTTTTGAAAGTACATGTTGTTGTTAGCTGCCTATCGGCAAAAACATAGCGCTAAAACCATACGCATATGGAGATAAAAAATTAAGAATACGTATTAATCCCTTAAGTGATAGATACACTCCTGGCCAATAAAATTGCTACACCACGAAGATGATGGGCTACAGTCGCGAAATTTTACTGTGATATGCAAATAATTAGCTTTTCAGAGCATTCACACAACGTTGGCGCCGGTGGCGACAACTACAACGTGCCGACACGAGGAAAGTTTCCAACCGATTTGTCATACACAAACAGCAGTTGATCGGCGTTGCCTGGTGAAACGTTGTGATGCCTCGTGTAAGGAGAAATGTGTACCATCACGTTTTCTACTTTCATGAATGTCGAAGTGTAGCCTATCGCGATAGCGGTTTATCGTATCGCGACATTGCTGCTCGCGTTGGTTGCGATCCAACGACTGTTAGCATAATATGGAATCGGTGGGTTCAGGAGAGCAATACGGAACGCCGTACTGGATCCCAACGGCCTCGTATCACTAGCAGTCGAGATGACAGGCATCTTATCCGCATGGCTGTAACGGATCGTGCAGCCACGTCTCAATCTCTGAGTCAACAGATGGGGACGTTTGCAAGACAACAACCATCTGCACGAAGACTTCGACGTCGTTTGCAGCAGCATGGACTATCAGCTCGGAGACCATGGCTGCGGTTACCCTTGACGCTGTTGACGCTGCATCACAGACAGGAGCGCCTGCGATGGAACGAACCTGGGTGCACAAATGACAAAACGTCATTTTTTCGGATGTTTCTGTTTACAGCATCATGATGGTCGCATCCGTGTTTGGCGACATCGCGCTGAACGCAAATTGGAAGCGTGTATTCGTCATCGCCATACTGGCGTATCACCCGGCGTGATGGTACGGGGTACCATTGGTTACACGTCTCGGTCACCTCTTGTTCGCATCGACGGGACTTTGAACAGTGGCCGTTACATTTCAGATGTGTTACGACCCGTGGCTGTACCCTTCATTCGATCCCTGCGAAACCCTACATTTCAGCAGGATAATGCACGACAGCATGTTGCAGGTCCTGTACGGGCCTTTCTGGATACGGAAAATGTTAGATTTCTGCCCTGGCCAGCACTTTCTCCAGATCTCTCACCATTTGAAAACGTCTGGTCAATGGTGGCCGAACAACTGGCTCGTCACACTACGCCAGTCACTACTCTTCATGAACTGTGGTATCGTGTTGAAGCTGCATGGGCATCTCTACCTGTACACGCCATCCAAGCTCTGACTGAATGCCCGGGCGTATTAAGGTCGTTATTACGGCCAGAGGTGGTTGTTCTGGGTACTGATTTCTCAGGATCTATGCACCCAAATTGCGTCTTTTAATGTTGCGAAAGCATGTAATTTTGTGAAACTGAAAGAAATTATTGGCGTAAATAGTAAACATTTAGGGCCGGTTTCATAAAACTTAATCTACATTCAACTACCCAAAACTGATCTCCAGTCAAGCTGAACTTCGAAATTGTGTTGTATAAATATTAAACCAAGAACATCCCCCCTGATCTAAGTTCAAATTTGACTGGCGAATTTTCTCCGATTAACGTGGTTGAACTAAGTTGAGAGAAAGGATCGTTAAAACACTGTTTCGGTGTCAGTTATCTGTAACTTAATAATACGAAGAAAAATAAATATTCTTACTGTTGCTTCAAATAAAGTGGTAAGTAACGCTATTTGTAATTATTTGAATAATAAAACAAGTTGTTACCGACTGTTTTATACGCATGGTCTAAAAGTTATTTTACCTTCAGCTTTCAGGTTACTCTGATATTTTTACTCATCCGAGAATGAAGAGTTTGAACGCCAAAGAACTCCTCGGGTGTTTCAACACAGGAGGAATAACCTGCTAGAGCTAAACGACCGGCAATTTAAATTACGGTTTCCATTAGGAAAATACATCGTTAAAGAGCTGGAACCAAGGTTGCATTCACAGTTGCAGAAACAAACTAAACGAAATCACGCACTGAATCCAATGTTCATGATCTTACTGAAATCGAGATTTTAGGCAAATTGAAGCTTCCAGATCGTAATGGGCGACTTGTATTGTAAAACGATATCAATTAAAATACCTTTTTCCTCTTTCTTGAAATTTGTTGTAAGAGTTTTCTCCATTTCCGGTTTTTGTTTACGTACGCAGATAAAACTCGAATGACGTCGAGAATTGTCAGTCGTTTCTGTGTAAATCGCAAGTTTGATACAACTCGATTCGATACAATCACAATTATCTATGATATTTTGCGACGTTTTGAAATCTGTTTCGCTCACCTTAGTTCAATACTGAGCTTTGTTCAGTGATCTGAGATTAGTGTTACACAACTCGCAAAGAGAAAAGAACAAAGTTCATTTCTGATCTTCGATCAAAACTGAACTACGTTTAGTGATATTTATACAACTGGCACTTAGTATGTTCCCCGTTCACCAGGTGTCCTAAAAAAATGACTTTTTTAGAAACATTGTTGATGTATCATATAGGGAAATACTGCTTCACTAATATATCAGCTGGTAACTATAAGCCCGGCTTGAACTTCATAATGAACTAAAAGTGTATTTTTTACCCTCACTAAGTAATTAGAAAAGTCCTTAATTAGGCATGAATCGCTGGCTTGTCTATGCTTTGCTATTACGCAGATACTAATCAGTACACATACTAATCAGTACACACACTACTTTACGTCTTTTAAGTTGCACAGATTAGTACTTCCTAGTGAAGTAATAGAATAATAAATTTCATATAGAAAGTTTACTTTCATTAGAATAATGTTCACAGAAATAAACACATTTAGTGGCCAGTATCTCGGATCTCAGCTAACGATTTGCAAACCCATTTTACTTATCTCTCTTCTTTAGAACACTCACAGGATTGTAAAAGAAAACCTTTCACATAACGGCGTTGTATTTTATCTTAACGTGAATACAGTTTTCGTGCATAAATGTCAAGTTATTCTGGATTTATCTAGAGCAATATTTTACACTCTTCAAATTCCTTGAATTTTTTTTTCCTCAGAAACTTCGCGGATAACTTTGCCATAAGACGTTGTTGAAATTATCGTCCAATATCTGAATATACCGTAAACTGGGGTGACTTTGTGCTAGGAGAGTGACTCACACTTCCTTCCAAACAAATGCCTCCTGGCAGTTCGTTTTCTCTTCACCAGAAGCGCTGAAGTGCCTAAAATGTAACTGGATAGTGCTGCCATCTGTAGGTAGACGCACCATTTACTTTCTACTACGGGTATTCGCACCAAATAGTATGTAGTGAAGTTAGTATCTGGTTCCGCGAATGTGCTTGTCGGACAATTTTTATTGACATTTACCGAAAAAGGAATTTACCAAAAATGAGCATATTAGTATATTATTCCTTTGTCTGGTGTTGTAGTAACAGCAGATTCTGATAGTTTGGTTTCACACATTATCGAGATTAATAGGAAACGAGAAATTCACGTGACTTCGTGCTACCTTCTCATCTGTGATGTGATGTTTTAACACTACTTCTCGGAATATTTGCCTGAGAAAGAAAACTGATATGGACATGTATGTATTACTGAGAGGAAATAGTAGTGTTTCAAATTACCTTTCAAAATGTCTGATCACTTCATGTTTCGTTCTAAATATTGACATTTTATCTAATTTTGGCACTCGTGCAGGAGATGCCACGTATTTACAAAAAGGTCCCAGGATCCCGTCCTTACGGCAATTATACTGAGGATTCGATGCAAAAAGCAATAGAAGGAATCAGGGGAAAGATGATTTCAGTTCCTGCAGCAGCTGAACAATGTTGTTCATCGTGAACAAGTTGCATGGGAATCACAATGCATCAATTGGTAGGCAGACAATATTTAGTCAGGAGGAAGAAGATTTGTTTGCAGCTCATGCTGTATGAATGTCGATTTTGGATTTTTAATATCACTGATGGATCTGCGATTCGTTGTAAAAGAACATCTAGATGGAAGTGGTCGCAAAGTATTCTCTTCCAAAACGTCCTTGCTAGATAAGGACTAGGGCACATCATTTGTGGTGCGTCACAGTGGACAGAAGAGCAAAGGTTTGCTCAAAATATCAACAGGGGCGGAGCAGCTGTTGATGCAGATACGATAAATGAATGTTTTGATCATTTGTGACAGGAACTGGGAGATACCCCTCCGACAAATATCTGGAATTATTATGACACAAACCTGGTTGATGATCCAGAATTGAAAAGGGTCATTACCAAGCGTGGTGCTAAATATTCAGAAAGAACAGGGGACTCATCAAAGGCTTCTACATCGCTAATGATGTGAGGTAATGCGGAAGGGACACTAGTACCTCCCTACGTTGTATATAAATCTGAGAAACTATAGTCCACTTGGACAGAAAATGGCCCTCCTCATACCAGGTTGGTTCGATTATAAATGTTTTGAAGGCTGGTTCTCACAACTTTTGTTGTCACCCCTAAGGAAACAGGAAGTTTATAATTTGTGGTAACCTCAGGTCACACTTGAACACACACGTCTACAACTGCGTAGGAAGAACAATATAGCGTTCATTGCTCTTCCTCCGAATTCCACTCACCTTTTGCAACCACTTAATGTTTTTTTTTAGATGATCAAAGGGTCAGTGGAGACAAATTTTAGACGAGTGGAAACAGCAAGGGGATCGAGGTGCTCCACCATACCAAAAGAGATCTTTCCATCACTTCTAAAAAAAGATTACGAAGCAGATAGAAGACGCTGGAAATAATGATTTAAAAAGCCTGGTATTTGTCCACTCAACAGAAATGTTGTACTGCCCGATTACCTTGTAACTTGGAGCCTGATAACATTCGTAGTTTGGTAGCGGAGAGCTTTAGCATTTACAGAAAAAGAGAGGTGACATAACATAATCTCAAACTACAAGAAGGGGAAAACTGTTGTACTGAGAACCCACAACCTTCAACCTCCTCACCAAAATCATCTGCAGTTAAGAACACAACAATTGACAAGAAGAAGAGTCCAACCAAGGTATGAGCTTCAAATGACGGCAGTGAAGACGAAGTCAATATTTCCTGTCAAGACAGCAGTAGGAGCATGTCTATCAGTGACATTGAGATTATCGACCCTGAAGAGCCTATATTTGTGCGTAATTCCTATAACAGTAATTTACATCTTGTGCTATCTCCTGAAATTCTTCCTGTAAGTGGTTGTGTAATTGTGCATTATGATGGAGAGTTGTTCCCTGGCCACGTCATAGCTATTGGCACTGATTCATCAAGAGTAAATGTTCACAAAAATGTGGTGGTTTTTGGAAATGGCCGACAGACAAGATAGATAGAGAGAGAGAGAGAGAGAGAGAGAGAGAGAGAGAGAGAGAGAGAGAGAGAGAGAGAGAGAGAGATATTTACCCTTACACTGACATCCTCCGAAAAAAATTAGAAAGAGAGCTGAAATCAAAAAGAAGTCTAGTTTGTATTTCTGAACTAAACTAATTTGGGGCCAGTAATTTTATAATATTAAGGCCGTAATAATATTTGAAAAAGTCAATAAAACTGATGAAATTGCACTACTGTTCTTTTCTTGTCACAAATTTACACTGAAGGTAAGTTGTCATTATGCCACATACAGATAAGCATTGAAAAATCAAAGGAAAATGTACTGGCACAAAGTCACTCCGCCCTCTCGGATGACGTTGTGACAACTTTGACTTTTTTGTAGGCCAATGGTGAACTCCAGGGAATTTGTACTATGTTTATTGGATGAGGCAAATGTTAAACTACACTATCCTTTCCGATTCTGTTGCAAAAACTTCTTTTTAAAAAAAGTTTGTTTCAAGAAAACCTGGCACAAAGTCACCTAGGTTTACGGTGCTGCAAATATGGTACTTTTAGAAGTGTGTCAGTTGGGGTTCAAATAGCGATGAAGAGACAGTTTGATTATTAATTGCTGCTTAAAGCTGTTGTCTGTGTTCGTATAATAGATGGTGTTTATAGATTCGTGGAACTTTGCGCTTGATGTTATTAGTAACAAAGTTATGTTGCAACATTGGGTTAGAAGTAGTAATAGCAGACTTAAAATGATTATATAATAGTAAAAATTAAAGTATTACGAGTAAATTGAGAGAAACGTATGAAAGCCCTAAAAATATACAAGTAAAAAAATCGGCACTAAATAAGTATAATGAACATAGTTCAACATAAGACATTGGTCAAGGTAACGGTATTGTCAGGTACTGTTGTAGCTGGATGTAGATAAAAGTGAAATTTTTTAAAGCTATTTCAATACATTCGGGGCTCATTAATAATGTAGCCGCATGCAATAAATTCGTAAATAATCGGTTATAAACTTTTCTGGGGATAGTGGTGTTCTATTTCGCGATTGGATTGGCATTTTCAGCGGATATTGCAGTGCTGATACTACAGGTGCGCCGTTATTTTTGCCTGGAGATACTTGTTTCCTGTTTTGTGAATCGACCACTTCCCGACACAAAACATACGTACTAACAGATACAGACGAGTACGGGAAGAGCAGAGAATTTCCACGAAAAGACGAATGTTTTATTCCAAAATTTTGTTTTCTTGAAACACGTTTAACATGGGATTTGCTTTGCAAGATAAGTATAATAAAGCAACGCAGCATGAAGAAGTTACGCAAATTGGTCGCATATTTATATAAGTATCGACAGAAAATGCAAAATTGCAAACTTTGATGACCCGTTGGATGAAAGTGGAACGACGGATGCGGCATTATTTCATCACGCTGAAGGCATACCAAGCTATAGCCTTGTAACGTCCTTGAAGAAATAAAAACTATACTAGAACTACTGAGTTCTGATTGATTGTATTAAATTCTGACATTTTTACAACAATATGAATCGCATAAGTCAAAGAACAGATCTTAATATAGTATCTAAAGCTGTCCTTTATCGTAAACTATTATGTAATTGCTGACGAAACTTTACACTGAAAAAATTAAACAAAAGGTTTCACTAATCACTGACTAGTCTCTCTATATATGATCTTTAGCGTGAGAATTGTTCATCAGGTATGTAATTATTGCTAACTAAAGATTTGTTCTGCGCCATAATACAAAAAAAAAAAAAAAACCACACACTTCTATGATTCCGCTCTCAACAAATACTATTGTGTCTATATTAAAATCATCACCGAGCAAGGTGGCGCAGTGGTAACACACTGAACTCGCATTCGGAAGGACGGTGCTTCAAATCCGCCGCCGACCATCCAGATTTATGTTTTCCGTGATTTTCCTAAATCACTCCAAGCAAATGCTGGGATGGTTCCTTTCAAAGGGCACGACCGATTTCCTCCCGCACCCTTCCCCAAATCCGAGCGTAAGCTCCGTCTCTAATGACTAAGCTGTCGACGGGACGTTGAACCTATATTTCTTTCCTTCCAAAACCGAGTTATAAAACTTCATTCGCACTCCGTGCTGGATCGCAGTCCAAGCTGGGAAAAATAATTGTTAAAAGTCCCATTTCATGTCAACTACCGTCCATGAACCATGAATAATTGTTTATTAAAATTACCTATGAAATGGTGGCCAGTGACTGCAGTTGAGCGACGATGTTTGAAATGCTGCAGCTGGCGTTAAAATTCTGAAAATGCTTTAAATGTCTGACTGGTTGATGTTACCATGAAGAACACGAACTCCTGTTTATCATTTCTATTTAAAATCACATATAATACTTTACAATAGTTTAACACACCTTGATTAGTTGTGTGAGAGAACAGCCTAACAGTGACGCTCGAAAAATTATGATGTCCCCTCCAATGGCGGACTAAAGCTGTCGGAGGCCGGGGGCGGCGGCAGAACAAAATTAACCCCCCACCCCTTTCCCTTCCGTCCGTCCACTTGGAAATACATGTATTACTATAAAACAAACACACACACACACACACACACACACACACACACACACACACACACACACACACCAACCAAGCAACAACAACCACCTGCTTTCGAGGTATTAAAGACGAGAGGCCCGGGGCGGTCCCCCCCCCCCCCCACCTTAGTCCGCCACAGTCGCCATATCACAATACCAGACACAAGAACATAACAAGGATTACAGTTTATACAAAGGTGTATATATAGTGCTCCAGCAAGGAGCTAGCATTCATAACGCTATTAAAATTTCTTTGTTGTGAAAAAAAGTCATTCAAGTACATCACAGCGCTTATGTTTTTGATTAGAATTAAATACGGCGTCACTGATCATTGTCATTTCTCCAGGGGACACTAGAGTCTACACGAATTTCATTCCGTGTATCAATTAGACAGTAACTATGCCTCGCAGACATGCACGTGAAGATGTCAGCATTTGAGAAAGTACGTGTAATTGTCTCAAAGAACCCGGTCGGAGTAATCGGCGATTCGCTTTCCATTTCAATAAGAGCGATGCCGCTTTCGACGACATTGGCAGTATTTAATAAACTGTGGCTTAACCAGCGTCAAGAATGAAAAGGTCCACGGACGGCGGAACGTGAAGACCGAGCAACCGTGAAATCCTTTTTAAACGGTGAACGAAAGCGGACAATATGGATAAGTCTACAGAAGCGCTCGTAGCCTACTAGTTACGAACTATAAACTCATGCGGCAGCGTGTTTAGACGATAAAAGTAAACAGTTTTCTAAACGCTTCTAGCGAATTGGTCAAGAGTCTCGTTTGTTATTGTTATGCAGGGTTGTATACCAGTAGTACGTTTTCTTGGAATGAGCACATTACCGGTAAAGTGAGCCAAAGCGACGTCTGCGTTTGTTTTGGATTTCGTTGCTAGAAGGCGGATACAACGCCGAAGAAAACATAGGTGTTGGATGCGACCGTGGCTTCAGAGAGGAAGAAGAAAACTACGACACATACAACATGGTTATGAGAGATTTAATGCCGGAGGATCCAAATGAATTTCGGAATTATATGTAATTTTTCCTTTCTGGTACGCTGCAACAACATAAAGAAACCTGGTGCTGCTATAGCTTAAAGTTTTATTAACGAATATTTACCAGTTTTTGTGACTGACCGAAAAACTGCTTTGTTAGAGTAAAAAGGTTATTCCCAACATAAAAAAAGGGCTGGCTCTTCGGATACGCTTCTTTTAAAAGTGTAATAGCAGCTTTGTTCCATTCCATAACTATAACAGTAGTAGTCGTGATTTCACATTACCGCATAAATAATTATTAAATTTACAAAAGTTTAAAAACTTTTATGAAATTTATTACATAAAATAAGTTAGTCACTTGTTCAAAATATTCCTTGCGACGATGAAACGACCAAAGACTTTGACAAAAGTCAAAATAAACATAACTAGGAAGTAAAATGGCAGACTGACCGAAGCCGTGACTGCAGCAGACAGCTACCACCTCGCGCATGCCTAGTGAACCAACTAGTACCGAATTTGTGACTGGCCCTATTTCTTTATCGCTACGATTATCGCGCAATCATATAGTGACCGACGGCCGCCATTAACACAACTTATTATCAATCTTACAAGTTCGTTCATCGTTCCAGTTTACAGTGGTGTCCGGCACATCCGGAATTTAATCTCATAGACTGGGGTAGGAATGTCTTTATGATGAGTCTCGCTTCGAATTGAGACCAGGTAACCATCCAGACGGTGGCGGGATGCCAAAGCAGTGTCGCCCTCCGTGCGGCTGTACAACCAGAAGAGACGGTTTGCTGTGCCATTTGCGGTACGCTTTTGCCACCTTCTGAAGCCTTACAGCATAGCGGTACGTCGATGTTATTCTTAAACCCCCCCCCCCCCCCCCCCCCACACACACACACACACACACACTCACACACACTCCTTTTGATGCCTTTAATTCAGGAAGGCAATTCTCGCCCACTGGCGGCGTGACTTCCTACTGCTTGTCTTAATACTTGCCGAACTCTGTCGTTGTCAATAAGGTTGCTGGATCTCTCCCTAATCTAAACGTTTGCCGTATTACGGACAGGGCCTCGAATTAGCTGGAGATTTTGACCGTCTAAGGGCCAGATGGACAGAATCACATGTTACTCTGTGACAGAATTCGGCTCGATATCCTTCAGGAGGCTACCCGACAAGTCTGTCCGCCAGTGTCACTGCTTGCATAGCTCACCAACGCGTTATTGATTTGCTCAATTTGAGAAACACTTCACCCTGATTTTTTTTCTTAAATTGTATTGTTTGTTAACGTGCATCAGATGTAATTATTTCTATTTCATTCGGGTGATTTCTTCGTTGGCGTTCTTTGTTTGTCTGAGTTTATACGTTGACTATGCAGTGTTATTTTTTCCGCCCTGTTAAAAACTAATTACACATTGTAGTCTGAGTAATAAACTAATGCGCCACAGTAACAGTGTGCATAGGTTTCTCTTCACCTTCACACTGTGCCGTTGATGATTTTGTGGGCTTTGTGGCTGCTCCCTAAAGGTTCTCAAGTCCATTTCGCCGTTCACGTTCTGACGCATCTCAACTGTCTTCCCTGGTCAATGAATCGTGGGATTTCTGGTTATGCGGCCGTCTCAAAATTATCGTGTATGAAGAGCCCATTCCAGATGCGGAGACACTGCCTTTGACACTGTTCGGATTCTGCCTGGCAGATACAGAATATCAATAATATCCGGACACGTTCCGCAGAGCTCACAGCCTTCGAACGTCGTCAGGTGATTGGGTGTCACTTGTGTCAGAAGTCTGTACGCAAGATTTCCACACTCCTACACATCCCTAGTCCCACTGTTTCTGATGTGATTGTAAGTGGAAACGTAAAAGGATACGTACAGCACTAAAGCGTACAGGCCGACGATGTCTTTCGACAGAGACCGCCGACAATTGAAGAGGGTCGTACAGTGTAATAGGCAGGCACCTACCCAGACCAACACACAGGAATTCCAGACTGCATCAGGATCCACTCAAAGTACTGTGACTGTTTGGCGGAAGGTGAGTAAACTTGCGTTTCATCGTCGAGCAGCTCCCCATAAACCACACATCCAGCAGGTGAAATCCACACAACGCCTCACTTGGTGTAAGGTGTGCAAACGTTGGACGATTGAACAGTGGAAAAATGTTGTGTGTTTAACGAATCACAGTACACAATGTGGCAATCCGATGGCAGAGAGTAAGTATGCCGAATGCCCTGTGAAATTCATCTTCCAGCATGTGTAGTGCCAGCAGTAAAATTCGTAGTTGATGTTACGGTGTGGTCGCGTTTTTCATGGAGGGTGTTTGCACCCCTTGTTGTTTTGCGTGGCACTATCACAACGCAGGCCGACATTGTTTTAAAGCACCTTCTTGCTTCCCACTGTTGAAGAGCGATTGCATCTTTCAATGCGATGGAGCAGCTGCTCATAATGCACGGCCTGTGGCCGAGTTGTTACACGCCAATAACATCCCTCTTATGGACTGGCGTACACAGCTCTGACTAGAATCCTATAGAAAACCTTTGGGCTGTTTTGGAATGCTGTCTTCGTGCCAGGCATCACCGATCTATATCGATGCCCATCCACATTGCTTCGCTCTGTGAAGACTGGGCTTCCATTCCAGCACCTGATTGAACGTATTCCTGCGAGAGTGGAAGCTGTCATCAAGGCTAAGGGTGGGACAACGCCTTATTAAATTCCAGCATTACTGATGAAGGGCACCAGGAACTTGCGATTCAGCCAAGCGTCCTGATGTTTTTGGTAACTTAGTTTACTGCCGCTGTCTTCCTACCAAAGCAAGGCGTAATTGAAGGTCGGGATACAACCGCTCCGCTTTGACCAATGACGTCATATCTGAGTCTCACAAGATATACGTAAGTATACCAACTGGCAAAATAAACATACCGGTTAATATCCTGATACTTGTGTATTGTAGATAATAAATGTACTGATGTTGTTCTCGTAAATTACGGATTACCACTACAGAATGTACTATCGATCGCAGGTCTCAGGCGAAAAATGCGCGCCTCCGGCGCTCCCTTGCGAAGAAAAGAACCTCTCTATTAACCTATACCTCACTATCAGATAGAAGCTGCAGATGACCTTTTAAACACAATATCTTAATCTGTAATCTATGTTCTGCTTGTTAACAAACTATCGTCTTTAACTCAGATATGACGTCAATGGTCAAAGCCTACGGCTCGTATTCCGGACTGGGATTGACCCCAAAGTATGATTAAGTGGTCTCCAGCATGGAAACCATGCTACATTCTCCTCGGTCAATTCCTAGAGTTTGAACACAGTGGAAAAAAAAAAAAAAAAAAAAAAAAAAAATCACCCCGTGTATTTATACGCACTGGCATACCAACCAGAGTGTGTCAATACTGTCCAGTATGTAGTTAGTAGAACAAAAGAATATCTTCTGGAGCACATTTTAGTCTGCTTTTGCATTTTTGTGCTGCGGAAAATGTAATGAAATGGAATATAAGGTTGCGCGGCAGGTGCGGGACACGGCAGCCAGCGTTATCGGCGCGGCGCGGGAATGCCTTTGTGCGCTTATCTCGCAGGCCGCGCGGCGCACCTTTCATTGCACAGCGGCGTGGCCGCACCCGCCGTGCTGCGCAGTGCTTTATTTGCAAGCACCGACGTGCTGGCTGTCGACACTTAGGGAGTACCTGAAAATCAGAAAGAATAATCAAAATGTTCCTGCTTTGTGGTTCACAGATTCTTGTGTGTGCCCTTGCGCGGTCAGTAAATTAAATATTTTCGTAAGAAAAAAAATTGTCGCCAACAAATAGTGTGCTATTTCGCCGACGCGGTAAGTAAAATTTAACGCTGATCCCTAGAGGAATGAAAACAACAAAATCTGACAAATACACTGTATAGAAAGCAGTGGCGGCTGATGCTTCAGATTACTGGGGGTTCACTTCTTTGAGTGCCAGATCTTAAAAAGATGTGCAGAATGTCTTACTTCGGCTTGTTTGCGCTTGCTACAACTCGAGCTGAGGCTTCGGTCTACCAAGCTTCTTTCGTTTTCACACGTTTGTTCCCAGCTTAAAGCTGAGTAATTTGTTTCTAAAAGATACTGAACGTTGCTCATGTTTCTTTGATAATAAACACCAAGAACATATGAATTGCACATGAACACTAAAACACAATAACTGATTACAATGTTAAATGACTGTAACAAAATGAATGTTACGATTAAGAGACAAGCTACCTTCGGGTCACGTGACATTGTAAGCAGCAACCCCCCCTCCCCATCTTTTTTCAAACAGTTAAATATTTGTTACTACGAAGAGTATAAATGTCAATACCTTCAAAATCGCGACACATTTGCTAGAAGGTCCAAAGATTTGTGGCAAGTAACAATATAAAAATTATTGTTCCCGTATCTGTTAAATGAAGAATGGAATAAAAAAATTGCGTGCAGTTGGTGTCGAACCCACTACCTTCGACGGCGCAGCGCGGTGCCGCTAACCACACGGCTATTCTTGCTAGTTGGGGAAAGTGCCTTCGTTATTATTCATGATCAGATCTTCTGAACGCTTTTACAGTTTATTTCTAGATTGGTAGGACACATTCTTAGACATCAAGGAATTGTGAATTTAGCGTTGGAGGGAAGTGCATGGGGTAAAAATCGCAGAGGAAGACCAAGAGATGAATACAGTAAGCAGATTCAGACAGATGTAGGTTGCCGTTCTTATGTGGAGGCTTGCTCAGGATAGGGTATTGTGGAGAGCTGCATCAAACCAGTCTCCGGACTGAAGACCACAACAACAACCTTCTATTTAGAAGATATTTTACCAAATATGACCTTTTATATGAATCTTCAATGCGCCAAAAACAAATATGAAGGGCGAATGTTTCCTTCAAGGGGCATTTGCGCATGCTCAAGGCAAGGTGCGCAGTAGCTCCATTGTCTTGCTTCGGGATCATTCATGCGTAACCGCCAGAGCTCAGTAGCCAGGAGCTGGTGTCTACCAGCTGCAACGCCAATGTTAAAACCGGCGTTTCCACTCGCCTTCCCCTACCGCGGGAGCACTCATATGCTGCCTCCAGGGGTTCAGAGAGGCTTTGAACTTCAGCCGCGCATGCGCATTGCAACGCTGCGCTCACTGCCGCCTGTATTAATCGGCAGAGCTTCGACTCGATACCTGCTGTCTCCGCGACGTAAAACATTTCTCAAGCGATAAAAATGATCTGATCGAAGGACGAAACTAAGAATGATAGTTTTAAAACCCTTTTTGTATTATTTAGTTTTTTCATGGCGAGCTTTTTTCCAATGTTTTACTGAACCAGTAAACACACGGGACGCGCCGCCGCTGATAGAGGATAAACCAGGCCACAGAAGACACAAGCGCAGAAAAATGGGACCAATAAAGCTGCCGTTCGAATCTGTGTCCACTGGTCGATAACCGACAGCAACAACACCAGATTTAACTGATTTACTTCATATTTGGTGCTTAGTTGACTGTTACACTATCCAGTAAAGTATTGAAGTGTCCTCATAAATCTGTCCGCTACGAGAGTAGGAATAGTGTTTCTGTTTCTTCTGGAAGGTTTGATGGAATGCGGAACATTCCCGCATCTAGTACAGTGGGCAACTGCGCTGGGTTTGAGTTGAGGATCCTGGGCTCGATCAACCCGATAGAGGTGCTCCAAAAACGTGTGCCTTGCATTTTAATCCTTGTATCCAGGGAGTTTGATGGTCAGGGCAGTGCGGCAGACTCATCCTGCACTTTTTGTTCCCTCTGGTAACTGCCACCCTGCAGAATAAAAGCAAACCGCATGTATTGTTATACACAACGGCCATCTGTATGATGAAGAATAAACGCGATTTATCTGAAAATGCCACCTGTCAACACTCTTTAGACATCCTATTGCGGTAATATCATGCAAATTCCAGCATTCGTCCAGAAGAACAGCAGTTAACATAGGTGCATGAACCAGGTGGCTGTTATGGAGAATCGTCCACTTAAATGTCGTTGACAAGGACACACAAAATGTTGGAATGTTTGTAAACGTTTTGGACCAAACTGCTATGGTTATCAGTACCCAGACTTACAAACTGCTTAATCTTACACACACACACACACACACACACACACACACACACACACACACACAACACAAATCTCCTCCACCAGAGAAGGAAGGAATGTCTGTCACACCAGTCTGTCGAAAACAGCCGTTTTTTAAGGTGTGTAATAACACGTTGGCGAATGTTAAGATTTTCTATTACTTTCTCTTTACGGTTTAGTTTTTTGTGATATAAAACGCAATTTGATCATTGCGTTGGTGATTGTCGGAACCTGTCCTGACAATCACCAAGGCAATGATCAAATTGGAGCTACGTAACTGGCTCAGAAGACAGCATGTAGAATATTGGACCAAAGTCTATCAACAAAAGCATGGCAAGGTTAATGATGCCAAAGCCATGTTTTAAAAGAAGCTCTGCAATCCTGGACCTGAACAGGAGAGATTAGACTCATGGTTGGATTGCTGACGGGCCATGGGGATTTCAAAAAACACCTACGTACAATGGGAATAACAGAAGAGGACCCTAAATGTAGGATCTGTGATGACGGTGATGAAACTGCATCACATCTAATCTTCGAATGCATTGCATTGGAGAATAAAAGGCACAGAATATTTGGGACAACCAGACCCGAAGAAATTGTCTAATAAAGAACTGGTAAAGGGACTCCTTGCACTGTTGAAGGACATTGGTTGGCTTTACTAGATATACAGGGAGCGATACCGCACAATAAACTTAGTTTCGGTGCGGGCAGTGGCGGGCTGGACCAAGACTGTTTTGGCTTCCCTGGAAAAATCAAATCAAACGCATTTAAGATATATTCATAAGATGAAAAGAATTTTATGAAGGTGGGTAGTGGAAACCTTACCAAAGTTGAGAAGTTTATACTACGATACCTGCTTTCTTCAAAACCAGTCCAGACTTTCAAGTGCCGGAAATAAGAAACTTGAAAACTGCACTGTGAATAAACCATACCTACATTTTAAAGCTAATTATTGCCAGAAGCTTTTATGCAATTTGAAACACAACAAACTGTGAAATACAGCAATATGCCTTAGGCGTAGTTTGTACAGTATAGGCTAACGTCTAGAATATTGGCAGTGCACCATTGCGCTTCCGTATTCCGTTGCCAACGCACACTTCGCGTAGCCCAAGAAGTCAAATCCGGGTAAAATTTTACTTCCCGTCCCGGCGACATCGCATGATTGTGTTGGCAGCGGTAAAAGTCTCGACCGGCGGCATGGCCTAATGTACTTACGTGACGTAGCGCGCTAGTGTTGGCAATAGTCGCTGTGGAAATTGGGATGAATGGCGGTACACAATCCTTACAAGATGTGAAAATGAATGTGTTAATATCGCGTTTCTCTGATTTTATTTTCGAATCACAGGATTGGAATGTTGAACATTGCACATTACAATACTACGCTTCTCAACATGCAATGTCTTTCTGTTCACATGTAACACCTAGGCATACACATTTCAATTTACGTAACAACTATCTCTAAAATGATTTTTTAAATGTCATAATTAGGTAGAACGAAAGCAACAATTTAATTTGTACTCTTCGATTCCTGTCTAACCACATCCGTTACAATCACGACATGTTCGTACAAATCATAACATTCGCTCACATCAATTGAAGCTGCACTCTTAGGTTCCTGCCTAACCACATCCTTTAATATCATGACCTATTCGTAAAAATCATAACACTCGCAACAGTGTAAACTGTACTCTTAGGTTCCTGTCTAACCACAACCTTGAAAATCACGACATATTTTTAAAAATATTTTTCGATGTACTCCTGTCCAGTCAGTAAAAGTAATTGGCCTCGTAAAAGGGAGGTTAAACGCACTTCAGTACTAGCTGTTTCGTACAGATCATATATTGCCAACCTAACGCTGCTACGGACGCTCCGAGGCGCTTCTCATGCCGCTGAGCGAGACTTTAGCCGTCGGCAGCATTAACAACTCGGTAGAAAATCTTTACTAAGATGTTAAAATTAGAAATCCGTACCACAAAGAATGACTTGTTTTCTACAATGATGAAGTAAATTAATAATGTTGTTCCTGCTCCATATATACTGGTTATTGTGTGTAGCCATGTACTTTGGTCAGCTCAGTAAAAGCAATTGCCCTCTGTAAACGAAGATATCATGACAAAACATTTGCGTTGTCACGCGATTGGCTAACGCCAACCTCACGTGATTGCCGGCATTCAGCATCCTTTGAAAACATCACGCGAGGTCGCCGCGACGCGAAGTAAAATTAAACCTCAATTTCACGTAACTAATGAGGCAAAAAGTATGGAATGCGTTTATAGCTTCGAGATTAAATCGATTGACTGGTTTTGTATTTTTGCGAGTTGTTTGCTATTGTGAGCATAATATTTTCTCATCAGTTTAATCACTATTTTCCTCAACTTTTCAATGTTTGTTCTGTTACCAATGTGTCATTAAATTTTACAATACACACTAATCGTTTTTCGCCCACTCGTCCACCTACAATGCCAATGGTGGTGGTGGTGGGGTGTGTGTGTGTGTGTGTGTGTGTGTGTGTGTGTGTGTGTGTGTGTGTGGTTTTTTTTGCCGTTAGATCCTAACTGGGGTCGTGTTGGGTCTGCCTGGTGCAAGTATGCTGCCACTTCGGCGGCTTGTTTGTCGTTGATGGTGATGAAATTATGACGACGCCACATCATCCCGTCCCCGATCGGAGAAAATCTCCGTCCGGACCGGTAATCGAATCCGGGTCTCCTGCATGGTAACACACTACACTGTCCACTGGTCTACGGCGTTGCAGAGCATGATACATAATATTGAACGAATAGAACAGTATTTGTCATGGGAGTTATTACTTACATTAAGATGACCACAGAAATACATACGAAGTGACCAGTATCTCATGTGGATCTCTACGAACGAGTTTCGACCACATTTTACGGATATCCTCCTTGTTTTGGAACACACAACTGTTTTGTCAATTTTTAGTAATTCGGTGTTTTTGTGGCCTGTAAATAGTACAGTACATTTTTGCGAGCTTTTTATTTATTATCAAACTATAGTTTGTTTTTGGAAAGGATACATTCTGGAAATCAGTTTTCAGAATTGTGTTGATTACTTTTATTTACTTTCTGTCGTCTTTGTAGTGTAATTATACAGTGCGTTACTGTACAATGTTTATAGGCCACTTTTTAAGAAACGTGAATGCCCAGACAGTGTTAGCGAATTTTACGAAAGCAGGCGCAGCATCTCAGCTGACGTCATATGCGCCCATGACTCATATCGCGTTTACGAGGGTTTCATATTATTTGCGGTTCATTTTCGTTTTTTTTTAAATACTGAAATTGAGGGAAAAAAACAAGTTAGTCATAATACTACAAAATTAACAATTTAAAGTGATTTCCAGAAAACTATCAAATACCCTATTCTGGTCTTCTAAAGGAAATCGATTGTTCATTATAAAAAAAAGCTGTGCGAGAGACCAGTTATAATTAACAGCTTTCTTGGTACTTCTATAATGAAGTATGTAGATGTCGTGGTCATTGGAAAAGTGTATTCGCCATCAGAAATATTTAAGTCTCTGGACTGAATTTTATCAGAATTGCTTTCGTAATTGCTCAAATTGCGCAACGTTTTTACGGTCACGTATACTTTCTTACGGTACCGTTCCTAACAGGGTTATAAACTGATTTTTTTTTTTTTTTCTTTTGCCGATTCACATTTTTTCCGCACACCATTAGTTTCATTGCGGGTAATGTTATTTCACGCTCTTCATAGTCGCACTTCATAATTGTTCTACGCATATAAACGTCAGCAAAATCCGTCGAGTCCTTAAAGAGAGCATTATTCGAGGTATTTCGCTTTAAGTATTTCAGTATCAATCGTAATTATTATAAATCTTGTGTCTTTACCGATGGTTTTCTTTTTTATGTGTATTCCGTGTTTGAATCCAATGGGCTATAGTTTTAATCTAAAAGAATTCTTTAATGTTCTGATTGAATTCATTAATCACCGGCCGCGGTGGCCGAGCGGTCTGCGGCGCTCCAGTCACGGTCGGGGGTTCAATCCCCCCTCGGGCATGGATATTTGTGCCGTACTTAGTAATAGCTAGTTCATAAGTAGTTTGTAAGTTTAGGAGACTGATGACCCCGTATTTAAGTCCCATAAGCTCTACAAACATTTGAACATCGTTAATCACTTTCTATTAGGGTTGTAAATGGTTAGAGTTACTTAATAAAGTATTTTGCAATTACTCTTCGGTGCCAACTATGCACAAGTGACGTTCTTCATCGACTATAGGACCTTTTGACGTTAAAACAACGCTTCCCAGGCCACAGGCGGATCGTCAGTCAATGAGTCAGAGACAACTATCAGCTGAGACAGCTTTCGTTGCATCAGAAGAAAGTGAACTATTTCTTTTCCTTCCTGTTTCGTTATAAAATAATTTTCTGTTACTGCAGTTTCGTTTCGAAAACTACGAATGTTAGGAGTGCGGTGTAGCGTGTGTTCCAGAAACCTGTTAAGAAATACTGGCGCTACAGGTGGGTCTTTCGTGACTCGGCCACGTTCCCGCGCCGTCGTCTTTACTTTACTGGCTCGGACCTTGACAGTTCCACTGGCGCGTTTTAAGTGGGCCGTTTACGATACGCCTTAATACAGAGACGTTCCGTGTAGCAGGACTATATTTGCTGAGTTCCTTAACGTTCAGCTCAGTGAATCCATAAACACAAAGGAAAAGTTATGATGTTTAGAAAGTGCGTCAAAATATGCTTGCATATCTTACTACGGCAATTACGAATGAAAGCTGGGAAGTTCTCGGTCTCTCCGGAAAGACTACTTTTTTATGTTCACTCCATTTAGGACAGTGGTCGTTGTCCATGTGAGTAGATTACGCGCGCCGGCCGCGGTGGCCGAGGGGACTGAGGCGCTCCAGTCACAGTCTGCACGGCCACTACGGTCGGGGGTTCGAATCCCCCCCCTCGGGCATGGATATTTGTGCCGTCCTCAGTGTAAGATAGATCATAAGTAGTTTTTAAGTTTAGGGACTGATGACAAACATTTGATTTGAGATTACGCGCACAAATTTCATTAGATGTGAATTGTTCAGTTCACGAATATGCAATGACTTTTTACGAGGGTTGGGGCAAAAATTGTGGCAACGTTATTAATACCAGTGCGGTTGAAAATATTGCATATACAGACGGAAGGACAAGGTGTTACAACCTGGGTGGACAATCCATACTAATGAAATATCGCAACACACTACTTTATTACGGCAGTATGCAGGTTTGTCATGTCAATTGTATGTGTACTGTGTTGTCTTTCTTTTGCACCGTGAAGGCTATAATTACCCTGTATACTACCGTAATAAATTAGTGTGTTACGATATTTCAGTGCTATTCATTGTACACACATGTAGTTAACACCTTGTTCTTTTTTCTGTATATGTCATATTTTCCTCCAGTACTGGTATCTGCAAGAAAATAAGTTCCCATGACTTTTGCCCCAACCCTCGTATTTCGTAAATTACGGACATCTCAACCATAGATTATGTACGTAACGAAATAAATGGGTATGTATGATAGTCGCTAAAAGAAAGTAGGAAGGTTGCAGTATAACGCCACATCGACAAAGAGGTCATTAAAATTATGAAGTCAGTCGTGTCCTTTTCAAAGGAATGGTCTCAGCATTCACCTACTAAATTCTGGGAATACATGCAAAATCTAAAAAAGGATGGCAAGCAAGTGTTTGGAACTTCTCTACCTACAAATCCACGACCGTAATTATACCAAGTCGTTGCTTTCCTTTGTGAGGGTTTGGTCTATGAAACAAAAATTTACCAGCTGTAGCCGTTGCGATCATCTAGCCGCTTCGTTTTGTCAAGTGTGACCACAAAAGAAACTGTAGAAAAAGCGGACGCCAGACAGATTCTGTGGAAGAATCCTATAAACTTCAGCATTGAAACGAGTAGCCATGGTTTTACATATTCTTCAGAATTTCTCAACATACTTCATAAAGGAAATTGGGAAGAATCATATTCGTTTGGTAAGTGCAAATTTCAGATGCAGATTCAACAACAGAGGCATAGTTACCTAACGATAAGAATAATAAACCGTTTGTGCCAAGAAGAGTTAGGCAATAATAACTTTGTTCCGCGTACGTCTTGTGAAATGAGCGTTGTGGGTTATACAGAAAAATTCGAGTCCCCTGGAGATTATCATAAGACGTTCTTCATGCGCACCGTTCACGATTCGGGCATGAAAGCGAGGAAACAGTAAGATACTAGATGTATATATAAACGTGTTGCAAAAAGTGCGAATTGTTATGCCATTTATGTAATGCCACCCACGTTCATTAAAAACACTTCTGCCTTGTTGTTTCTATGTAGGAGACAAACTTGTAGAGGTTTGTCTGATGTTTCATTTTCAGAACGACGGCTATCCAACAGTGAGAAGACACGCTCTCTGTGATGCAAAATATATAGTTACAATCCAACGTTACTGGAACTGACTGTGTTTGCACATCATTCATCCTAAAGCATCAGATTTGAAAGGCAACGATGTTCTGCATTCATTTGCGGCTAGTTCGCAAATTTGTACATTCCTTCCTAGCTGATCGTCGCGCGCCAGTGAAACGAAATATCAAGTCAGCTCTAGAAATATAGGCGTTTCATTCAAATACTGGTACAATGTTTCAAATGAAGTACGTAGGTATGTCGAAAATTCCATAGAAACGCTGAGTGTTTAAGCTATATTGGACGTTTCACCGCCGAAACTTGGTGCTTCGTATGGTAGCGTAATGCCTACATTGCAAGACGATGGTTGTGTTAATAAATTGTGTAGTTGCTAACAACATAAATTGAATTGCAGCCTTATTCGTACTCGGAGTGATGTCATCACAAAGACATTTTCTGTATGACAAATGGACGTGACTCAGCGATTGATTCGCCGCAACCTTAACAAATCATTATTATGTACTTGTCTTAGCTATTATTAGCACTACCAGTACTGTAGAAAAGCCTTGTTTCAATGTTCGCTTAGCAGCCTGAACATCATGACCGTGTACCTAATAGCGTGACCAACTTTGTTATTGACAACAGCGGCAGCGCGTCTTGGTAAGACGATAATGAGGCCTTGATAGGTCGCTAAAGGGAGTTGTCACCACATCTGCACATAAAAGTCGAATAATTGACGTAAATTCCGGGGAAAGAGGTGACGAGTTTCCCGCCACGTTCAGTAACATCCTAGATGTGTACGTCGGGTTCGGAACTGTCGACCTGGGTGAAGGGGGGGGGGGAGCAGATAATTTGCAACTCGCCAATGTATTATTGAACTACTCCATCATACTTCTGGGCTTGTGACATGGCGCGATATCGTGTTACAAACGCCACTGACGGTGGGAAACACGGTCGTCATGAAGGTGTATAGTGGCCTGCAACCAATGTACTACACTGCTTGCCCTCATATCTCGCAGGATCTCCACTGGGCCCATGGATGCGCACTTGAATGTTCCCTGGAGCGTAACCCCTCCTCCCTCTCCACGATCATCTCCTCTTCCCCCTCTTCTTGGCCATCTCCTCCTCTCAATGACCTCCCCCTCTCTTTATCCACTATTGGTCCCACTATTTCTGTGCATATGCAACTCCATCTCCTCGCCATCCTTTCCTGTCCATCTCCCGCTCTTGCTACCCTCTCTGTCCCCTCCAACATCCTTACACCTCTAACCTAGAGCCTTGTTTAATATTGTGATCAAATACGTCTACGAAAGTTCTTCACCGAATGTTTTGAAATTTTATCTCAGCATTGCATTGGGAATATATATAACACTCCCGTATTAAAATGCAACGTTGTGTAAAAGTTCCTAAGCAATCGGGCAAGAACGTTCAGAGATTAACGGTTTTGCAGGAGTGTTAACATTTTTATTAGTGTAAATTAACATAATGTACAGTGTACGTAAGTGTATACATTCAGTTACACAGTAAAAAAAATTAAAAAAATATTAATATTGGTTTCTTGTGTCTCTTGACATGTTTCCGATCAGCCAAGTTCTGTAATGGAAAGGGCGTCAACAAATTTATCAATTTCTTTGAGAAGAAATGTTTGTAAATCTATGGGACTTAAGTACTATAGTTATCAGTTCCTAGGCTTACAAACTACTTAAACTAAGGGCAAGACACACACCTATGCTTCGGGGGGGGGGGGGGGGGAGAGGCTCTAACCTCCGACGGGACCAACTGCGCTCTCTGCCTTAAAGCGTACGTCCATTCCACCGCGGCAGTTTCTTTTATTCTACCCAGTAGTTGGTTTTAAAAGAAGTTCTTAATTTGGGCTTATCTCTAGTGTTCGTAAACCAATGTGAGCTTCTGTCACCGACGACTTCTCCTTAAAACTCTTGCATCGTGTAATTATTTGAATATGTTTCTACTTCAATTTCGTGGCCCTTTATTTAATGTGAATCGTCCGCAACAACGCACTTGTCCACCTCGCCCAAATCTTCACATCTGGGAATCCTTATTACCGCATCTCGAAAGTTTTGCAGATTCTCTGACTCGTCTTCTTAAAGTCCGTCATACAATTTTCACTAGCATCTTTCAAGAGTCTCTGCTGCCAATTATCCCATTATCCTAATGCCCTCGACCCATCATATGTTCGCCTCGAATTATTTTCGTGCAGCGCTCGTTTATTTATTTTATTTGCGCTGTTCCAATTCGGAAACATATCGAGTAAATCGGGTTTCGGTTAACCGGGTCTAAATACAAACTGCTGAGACGAAAATATAGAGAGACGCAACGGTTACAAAACTCCGGAAAAAGATCTCTGTGAAAGCTTGTATAGGCCTGTAGCCTATACTTTTGTGTAAAAGATTAAAATAGGGCCGTCTCTGTTTTCGGAAGCAAAGCTTAAAAATTTGTCGTTCATTAGTAAAAATTTTCGGAAATATAATCTGCAAGGTAAAACTGTAATCTGGCAGTTGAAGAGCAAAATACGATTAGTGTGCCAATGATGTAATTGATCCGTTTATTGAATTGATAGTTTCATTGCTTTCCAGCACAGCCACTGTATAAGTGTTTAGTAACATTTAAGAGCAATGACATTATTAAAATTAATCCCAAACGCTGCTATTTTCTTTATTTATACTATTGGCATATTTCGGAAATACTTTCATCAGGTATCGTATCGGCGGTCTGTCTATGCTTCTCTTATTAAATCAACCCCAATGGGATAACAGTTAGTTTGTTGCTGGCTGTAACATTCCGATGTAGTTTTCGCATTTTTAATAAGTATTTTTTACGTTGTTATTCACGTGACAGCTTGTCTGACAGATGACAGCGACATTGTAAAAAAAAATTAAGAGCAAGTTCGGTAGTACGTTCATATGTGAAACACTTTCCCGAATGTGGTATTCGTTTTTCTTCTGGGAGTAGTTTTTCATGAACAAGACTCAGAAGCGTGCGCAGTAGGAGGGAAGACGCGCAGGAGAAGGGAATGTTTGCCGGGCTCCTGCTCCCCGTGCTTTGGCCTCGTCATCGCGCGGCGCTGTGTCAACGCGACGGTTTGCAAAACGCCAGCGGCATGCCACTGTGGTTTTTGTCCGCTCGTAGCAAAACAAGCACATCCAGCCGAGCCCTAAATACTGCCGCAGCTGGTGGCGGCGCGCAACCGGAGAACTTCCCGTGTACGGCCCGCCTGCAATTCCAGTGCTCGACCTCTCCGCGGATATTTATTGCCAGGAGTGGAGGTACCTACTGTCACTTCAGAGCAGGTACTTCAAGAGCTGCGAAGTGGCGTACTCTGAAAACGGTGTTTTTATCGAATATTTATTACGATCTTGTTTCTAGCAAGTGGAAAGAAGGAAAGTAGGTAACATTTATAGAAGTTTAACATCGCTTTAAACGTAGTAACACACAAATCTGCGAGATGAGGGTACTGCTGGTCAAGTCGTTCTAAGTTGCCCCCGTTTCCAGGAAGAGAGGGAATGCACACTGTTAGACTGCGATCTGCAAACATTTGTAAGGGACCAAACCTTGTGGTAAAAGACAACTGCTTAACTTTCTGTCTATTCCAGATCCAATATAATATAAACACAACTAGCCAACAAGTTTAAAAAAACACACAAATAAAAAAAAACTCTGCTTTGCTGGACACACAGATATGTACAGACTCGAGGATTTTTGCCGAGGCAATCACTCAGTGATTGTGGTCTTCACGTCTTAATAAATCTCCACAGCATCAAAGTTAAGGACAGTTACCTTGATATCTCGTGGATGTTAAATCTTCTTAAAACACAGCATCAGCATAACCTGAGTCCCTAGAATTCGTTCAGAATACGTGCAACTAGAGAGAAATGTTCTCTATTTTGTGTGTGCGTCAAAATTAGGGCAAGTTTGTTTGTTTCTAAAGCTTATTGGACTTAACTACGGGGTCATCAGTCCCTAGACTTACAAACTACTTATCAACTACCTTTTTTTTTTATTTGGCCTTCTGAGTGTTAACTCAATGTGGCCATCTACAACACACAGTGGAAATGTACATATATTTAAATAAACAGACAAAACAGAAATACATTTTGCAAAATGAAAAGTGGGAACAAAACGAAAACTGCATTACATTACAATTTAAATACTGTTGGAACATATTCACAAGCAAAACATATTACCAACACACTTGATGCTTATAGATTGTGTGCAGTGATCTTAATAAACTTAATTATGATTTTATATACACGAATGTCTTTTGTAGACAAAAGGGAAGAAGCTGACTGGGGAAGGGGATATCCCATTTTCACCAATGTCTGCAGGAAGTTCAAACGTTCTCGGTCAAATTTGGGGCACCTGAACAGGATGTGGTTGACATCAGCTTCCGTTTCAGGATCACACTCACACGCCGCCGAATCGTAGACGTTGATCCAATGAAGGTGTTTTGGATAAGAGGCGTGATTGAAGCGAAGACGAATAATGGTAGCAATCGCGGATCGGTCCAGATGAGCCTTCATAAACCACGGCTGCGTAGAAATCCGAGGTTGCAGCACAGCGTAGGAAGCGCCTTTCGTTTCTTGGGAAACGTTCCACATCTGTTGCCACTGTTGTTTGGCGTATGCCTTGACCGCAGATAAGAAGTCTGTGTATGGTAGTTGTAGGTCAAAGACAGTGCCTAAGGATGCCGCTTGTTTCGCCAATGAATCAACTTCCTCATTATTGCAGATACCAGCGTGAGAAGGCACCCACAGTAAATTAACTGTCCGTCCTGTATTTGTACAGCGAATATATGCCGAAATCACATCCAGAATATAGCTGTTGGTTTTTTTGTTCCATCTCCGGTGTTGCAGGGTTTGAAGGACACTTTGAGAGTCACACACAATTAATATTTTCGGGAAGGAAATGGTAGAAACAAACCTAAGTGCTTCCAGAATTGCCACTGTCTCCGCCGTAAATATAGAGGTATTCGATGGCAGTTTGAAGGTTCTCCGAATCTGAATCTGAGGGCAGAAAAAGGCACATCTAGTACACTCTTCTTGTGGAATTTTGGACCCATCTGTATATACACAAAGAAAATCAGGCCACTGTTCTGCAACGAGGCGACTGAATCCGTTATTAACAGTGATACTTCCTGAGCAAGTCATATCAAAATAGAAGACTGGAATCTGGCAGCCAAGTGTTCGTAGATCGTATTCAAAAGGAGGCGGATGCGGTGAACAACGCACAGAACGTATCATAGGAGACCAAGTGTCGAAGCTGGTACAAATGGCTGGAGGTATATTCCTTCTGTAAGAGGCAATACATAGTCGATAAATGGTGTCTCTGTTTCTGTAGACTGAACTGTCCATGAAAGCCATTCCTTGAAAATAGAATTTATCTGACAACATTTGTCGCCTAATGCTCAAGGGCATCTCTCCTGCTTCCACTAAAAGGGCATTGGTGGGGGTCGATCGCATGGCTCCAAGACAGGATCGGATGGCTCTATACTGAACAGTATCGAGTTTCGTGAGATGAACCTTCGGTGCATTGTGGTACAGATGACAGCATAGTCAAGCCGAGATCGAATAATCCCTCGATACAGGGTGAGTAAAGTGCTCTGGTGCGCACCCCACCACACCCGGGTGAGTGATCGGATTACATTTAGGCCCTCTTCACACTTGGTAACCGTGGCTCTGATATGAGGCGCCCAGCTTAGCCGAGAGTCAAAAATCATCCCCAGGAAACGTGCATGAGGTTTTATCTGGAAAGTGTACGTTCCACACGTAATATGGCCATCTATGAGATTCAGTGTTGACTTGTGAAATGGGACGACTACTGATTTCTCAGCCGATATCTCCAGCCCATTAGTTGATAGCCAATCATCGATGTGTGTACAGAGTAATGCCGTTTTAGCCTGATGATACGAATCAGCAGTAGAATAGACACATAAATCATTAGCATACTGCAAGATTTTTGTGGGAGGCATTATCACGTGTTCCAGGTCATACGTATACAGAGTGTACAGAAGGGGGCTTAAAATTGCACCTTGTGGCAAGCCCTGGGAGACAAGAAAAGGTCCCATTATGTTACCTTGGTACCGGACATAGATCGTTCTTTTAGCAACCAGGGTACTGATGCCATAAATCATCCGTGAAGGAATTCCGAATCCTGCCAGCTTGTCCAAGAGAATCGGTATCTGAACATGGTCATAAGCTCCCTTAACGTCAAGAAAAGCAGCAATCACTGTTTGCTTCATTTGAAAGGCTGAAGTGATATCCACAGTAAGCGAAAATAGATTGTCCATCGTCCCTTTGCCTTTCCTGAAGCCATATTGACTCCGAGGTAACAAGTTATTCTTTTCAAGCCACCATTCCAGCCTCTTTTTCACCATGCGTTCCAGCGTCTTTACAACACATGACGACAGAGCAATCGGTCGATAGTTTGAGGCCGCATTTGGATCTTTGCCACTTTTCAGAATTGGAATAATTACTTGAGTCGTCCATGTGGCTATGAGATCTTGTTCCATCCAACACCGGTTAAAAATAGATATCAGCAATTCTTTCGCTTCCTCAGGCAGATTTTCTAACATTGAATAGTGAATACAATCAATGCCGGGACAGCTGTCGCTCGATGATTTAATGGCTTCGTGAAGGTCTTTTTTCGAGAAAGGACGAAGGAGAACATGATGACGGTCTTCAGCAAGAGGAAGTGGAAAATTTGCAAACGGAACCGTAGGGGGAGCGAGTTTTGCTATAAATCCCTCTAACCAGTCCGCGGTAGCAGGAGCAGGGGAGGGCAGTTGGTTTGTTCTAAAAGCCTTTGTCTTGTGCCAGATGCTTGCCATAGTAATTTCATTTGTGAGGGAGGAGCAAAATTTTATCCAGTTGTCCTTTTTCGTCTTCTTCAGGAAATTTCTAACTCGCGCATTCACTTTTCTCACAATGAGGAAATTTTCCAACGTAGGATTTTGACGGTAGGTTTTCAGGGCGAGTCTGCGTTTAGCAACTTCTCTAGAGCATTCAGGATTCCACCAAGGGGGGGGGGGGGGGACGGTGCTTCACAACAGTAAATTAGTGGCCGTGCAGACCGTGACTGGAGCGCCTCAGTCCCCTCGGCCACCGCGGCCGGCATTAGGGCAAGAACTCAGAGCAAACACCAGGTATCTGAAAAGCGGGTTAATTTCATCACTTTTACCCTACAATGCATTACAACAATATGTACATCGGTGCCCAAACCGCCCATAGCGGCGGATTGGAAAGCTGTTACAAGACTGCCATTTTCGATCTTTGTGTGGCCTCCTTTTATAGTCGGGCCTACAATACCATACATTGTTAAAACTATTAAAGATATGAAGAAAAAAAATTTGGTCATGTTATGGCAAGATAACAGCAGCTTTACATTCAAAATTAACGTAATTATCAATTTACATCGATTCATAATACTGCTCTCATATTGGTTTGCGGATCTGAAATATGCTGAACTATAAAATATAACAATTCATTGTTTATACTAATATCTTGAAAGTAGTGAAGGGCAAATGTTCCTACCATGTACAGAATAATGAAATAAAGTATTAGTTGTTTTGCTGTATACAAGAACACGGGAATATTTCATATAGGCTTAGTTAATCTACAATGGTGCCCATGCTGGCAAGTTTATATTCCAAACATTTATTATATTTGTGTTTTCATGGCCAGTTCCTACTCAAATATACAATAGAATATATCTCTAAGCCTACTACTTCACTTTGTTTTCCTAAAGTGCATATTAGCAGGTTTTAGTTCCATGTGCTCTTGTTTATTTTCCTATTTTATGATGAAACATTTTTGTTTTCCTAGCAATGTACGTATCTTCTCTTAACCATTAGTTTATCGCCGACCGCGGTGGCCGAGGGGACTGAGGCGCTTCAGTCACGGTCTGCGCGGCCACTACGGTCGGGGGTTCGAATCCCCCCTCGGGCATGGATATTTGTGCCGTCCTTAGGATAAGCTAGTTCATAAGTAGTTTGTAAGTTTAGGGACTGATGACCCCGTAGTTAAGTCCCATAAACTCTACAAACATTTGAACATTACTTTATCTAGAAATCGTGTTTCTTATATTACACATACTCTGAGATCACAACCAGGTATTTAACAGTTGAGGTTATAATAAAATAATTTAATATGTTATTTGGGCGATGAATCAGTAAACATTTAGCTCTGTAGCTTGCCTATTACATCTCAATGTGATTGACTACTTTTACATGACAAAGGAGGAATACTAACGTAAATAAACATACATGTTAGGAGTAACTCAATGCAGCTAACTGTCGAAATGATTCAGTAGCACTCTACAATTTATAATTTCTAGGACGAGCTACCAGCGTATGTAACACTATGTATATAAGCTGCTACAAATGAATTTGTGGTAAAATGTTGATAGTTTAAGAGATGAAAAATGAGGCATGTAGCTGGTCGGCTACACTACGCATTGAAGGGTTAAGCTACTTTCCACACGAACGGTGCTTTTTAAAGCCGTGCCGATGCATGGAAAATAGCTTTTCCGTCTCAGGGAACTGATTGGAAATTAAAAGGTGTTGCAGACTTTTGCAGCAATGTTAACAGTATCGGTCAGTAAGTTTGCGTGTCTTCATAAACGCAAGAGTGTCGCTCGGGACTTTGCGCAGGCGTGGTGAGCCGTGTGGGCGCAGCAGAGGACACAAGTAGGTGGTGGCAGACGCCGCTGATCCCCAGTGCCCCCGGCGTTAATTGCAGAGCGCGGACCGGTCGTTCCCCCCCGTGGCTGGCCTTGCTCTGCGGCTGCGACGGCCGCGCCGCTGCACCCGCTGCCCGCGGAACCTTCGCACTAGTCGCCTCCAACTACCTATCTTCCCGATACTCGATAGTTTTGAAAATGTCCGTGTTGGGAGCTACAGTACGAAATCCATGCCACAGACATCATATCGGCCTTCCATTGCTGCCAACTATTACGCATTGTCCGTAATTGTTACGGATTTATCGCCTTCTTTGCGGAGTCACGGGTAGTTCGTAAAAGAAATCACAGAATGAAGATATTTTACGATCTTTTGTTTACCTAAATGTGGACTAATGCCCACCGTTTTTTAGTCTGTTCGTACTTTCGTGGCCGCGGTGGAATGGCAGAGCGGTCTAATGTGTTGTGGAGCCCGCGATTGCTTCCCGTCGGAGGTTCCAGTCCATTCTCAAGCATATTGTGTGTGTGTGTGTGTGTGTGTTTTTGCCCTTCGGTTAGTTTAAGTAGTTTGTAAGCCTAGGAAGTGATAGCAGCAGTTAAGTCCCGTAGGTTTACAAACCTTTCAACATATTTTCGTAGTGTCACGTCGAGTGGGCAACACGTCCATACTTCACAGCAACTATATTTCTCAGTGAGCATTCTGAAATATCACAAGCAAATAATTATTTGCAAAGTAGAACAGAAACAGACGCTTACCTATTATCTGAGAAGATCCGGTAGCAATTCTAATTACACAGTCACAAGAAAAAAATCAGTTACATATTTGAATCCTATAGCCACATCATGTTATCAAAAGCTCATTCAGCTACGCAGTAGACTCGGCTTAGCAAAAAAAAGAAAAATATTTTTCGCTCAAGGGACTGCAACGACATGTTTTCGACATATTCCTATTCCGTCTAAACCGCCACGATGGTCGAATGAGTCTGGAGACACCGTGGTGAGTGACCTCTATGCATCATGAAACTGGTCCTTCATCCACTACGTCACTCCTCCAGGAGGCACTGTCGGCGCAGTAACCAGCCAGCCTTACATATCTGAATTGTTGCCTGATGTCCTACGCCGGCCGCAGTGGCCGAGCGGTCTCCGGCGCTCCAGTCACGTTCTGCACGGCCACTACGGTCGGTGGTTCGAATCCCCCTGGGGCATGGATGTTTGTGTCGTCTTTAGTATAAGGTAGTTCATAAGTAGTTTGTAAGTTTAGGGACTGATGACCCCTTAGTTAAGTCCCATAGGATCTACAAGCATTTGAACATTTTGATGTCTTACTAAACCCTGAGGTTAATGCGCGACCACACGTGGCACGTGATGTTTACGTCGTCTTCGTCTCTCATCTTGGCCTCCCTTGTTCTTACAATATCTCACCTGTCGTAAACGTCTGGTAGATGACAGGCACGACCTGTCCAGGGTACACCACTCGACGCTGCTTTGCAAAATATGGAAGCAGCATAGACTGCTATACTGCAACAACACACTATCGTCATCTTTGATTTAATGCCGAGGCGTGTAACGGCGATTATATGTGGCTCCGGCGATAACATTGAATATTGATTTCATCTTCCCAATTGCACTTGGGGCTGTCTTTTCAGTTTTCTTATCTTTGTACCCCTTTTTGCGTCCCATCTGACGATGTTCAACGGGCTCTCCGCCGGAGTATCGTGTCGCAATGGCACAGTGCGTGGTTTTCAATGTACAACAATAAATTGCGAACTGTAAAACCGATCCCGACCGCTTGGAGGACCTCCTCACGCTCCTCTCGGCGGGAGGAGGTCATCCTGGCCCGGTTGCGGATCGGTCACTGCCATTTCAGCCACCGTCACTTGCTGTCCGCCGACCCTGCACCGCTGTGCTCCTGCGGTGAACTGCTGACCGTGCGACATGTTTTACTGTCTTGCGTACTTTTTAATCATCTCCGTGTAGCCCTTCACTTTCCGTCTACTCTGGAGGAAATTTTAGCTGATGACACACGAGCAGCTGCTAGAGTTTTGCGTTTTATCAACTTGGCCAACTTATCCAAGGATATTTAACCCTTTTAATTGTTTTTTATCTTTCGTTTTTAGCCTCTTCTTGATGTTCTGGCAGTCACCATTTTTTTTTTTTTTTTTTTTTTTTTTTTTTTTTTTTTTTTGAGATCATAGCGAATCTATGTTTTTGACTGGGCGCTAATGACCATAGAAGTTGTGCGCCATAAAACCACAAAAAAATTGTACCCCTTATCTCCCACGGATTTGATTGCTTCCAGCTATTGTCCTGCGCTAGTGTAATCAAACAGTAATGAGTCATTCCAACTGTTTATCCTCAATTCGTTACGCTTGTCTGTCTGAGGTGACTGCCAGTTCTGCACCTAGCGTCTACTCAAAATATTCAATGTTTGTAAGTCGAAGGGACATCACTACGTTGGTCATCAGTTCGTGGGCTTACGAACTACTTCAAGTAACTTACGCTGAGGACAAACGCCGCGGCGCATTGATGCACTACGCTCCGATGCGCGAGGCCGTTCCCCTCGGCGGTTCGAGTCCGCCCTCGGGCATGGATGTTTGTGCTGTCTTTAGTATAAGTTAGTTCATAAGTAGTTTGTAAGTTTAGGGACTGATGACCCTGCAGTAAAGTCCCATAAGTTTAATAAACCTTGGAACATCTGACAACATAAGCAGCCATTCCCGAGGGTGACTCGAATCTCCGACGGCGAACAACAGCGCGGCCACTCCACCGCGGTTAAGAGTCCATTCGCTACAGGTCTTCCTGTATTATCCTGTTCTTGTACATTCTATAGGTAGAATTTTATATGTTCCCTATCACGTCCATTGGTCTTACCTCTGGTGAGTGATTTTAATTACTTTTCTATGACAAGTTTACTTATTTTGGTGTCTTATATTTTAACGTTCCCGCGTCCATTTAGAGGAAACATTTTTGGAAAAAGGTGTTAAGTATTACTGTCTTATTTTAGTCATCGGAGCTGGAACGGAGATTATTAGGTGTTATTTTCGCGCCCTGCTAAAGAATGGAATAGAAGGTAATTAGTGTGAAATGGTTAAATGAACCCTCTGAAAAGTAACCATGTAGGTTAGTTTCAATGCCATTATGGCTATAGTGTTCTGTTATACGTCTTTGAACTGATCACTAATTTAATACCAGACCAATACTTTTGAAGATATTCTGTAAATTCTGTAGATAGTCTTATTTCCTAATTCGCTGAAAACTCTGAGAACTATGGATCTCCTTGTGCTTATTTTGTTTTCGTTCTCTTTTTGTTAGTCGCTTTAAATTTAGATCTGCAGTGAAGGTAACTTTGCTTTGCCGTAGTACCACGATGGGTCTTTCTCATCCCTCACACATTTACGTGGTACATACCTGTCTATGGTTTGCTGTACAATTCTCCTTAACTCTGTCAATTTATGTCAATCATTTTCATCCTTACATGTTGATGTGTTTACATGTTGGTCGCTCTAATAATATTGTTGCCGCTCCTTGATGAGCAGAAATCTTCCTACCTTTCTCCATAGTCCTGTTGATAGCCATTGTCATCGATGCTGTCAGACTTAAGATCACTCTTAAGGCGACCAGGCGATTTACTAATATTGCCTGCAAGAGTAGGCTCTCTGATTAGCTGCGCAAGTTAGCTTTTGCTTAAGGTATTTAGAACACTTTCGTACGATTACTCAAGTCCCTACTAGCTGTGTGATTCACTTGAGTTTCCCAGTTAATATCTGGTAGATTCAAATGTTCACCTAATACTTCAGCATGGCAAGGAAATTCCCGCGAAATAAGTCTTATAAACTTTATCCTCAAACGCTCAGTCTCTGCTACCTTTGCGCGGGAAGTGCGTTGTTAAATACAGATGATAGCAATATTTGGTCACTAACTTTGACGTTTCGGCGTCAGACTGATGCATTGTGATGTCCCGACACAGTGTAATAATTATGCAGGCTGTTGAAAGCACAAACAGATTTATATTTCCAGAATGAAACTTTCACTCTGCAGCGGAGTTTCAAATTTATAGGTGCGCCTCGGTTGCACAGTGGTAGAGTGCCAGACTACAAATCCAAGGTCGCGGGTTCGACCCCGCCAGGTCCTACGATTTTTATCCCTCATTTTCCATTTCTTTCACCTCTGGCAGCATTGCTCATGTGAAAAATACCGAGTAGCACCGTGGTTCGGAACCCACGTTAAACAGTAGGTCCCCCTATAAATGGCTGGATAAGTCAGTTCGAAGGAAGTCAAACGGCTTAACACCTCCAAACAGGACCATGCCTCGTAAAGCATTCTGTAATGTTCAAACCAATCTTCGGATTGTTGATTACAAACGCTTTCTAAATCTCACCCTGTCTCAAGAAGCTTCTCAAATAATTCAAGTTACAACAACCATTAAAAAGTAAAACATAATACGACGAAAACTAAACGTAGAAGATAAAGAATACCACACTGATAAAATATGAAGTCCGAAATTCTATGACGAAGTCCCGCGGTGAAAAATTATTCTCTCTCTCTCTCTAGCGGGGGCTATTATGTTGTACGTACTGTCGACCTTTGGAGTCTAGGCGTTGTCATAGGCGGTTGGATGTTAAACTGCTGTGCTTGACTGACTGATCGTGAGGGTCTTCCTCGGCTCTGAGACTCTTCAGTCCCAACTCGGCGTGGACTGCCTGTAAGGTTTTTTTTACTTGTTTAATTTTTTCAAAAAGCGGAGACCCACCACGACCGCACTAACACAGTGACGATCATAAAAAATTGTTCTGTCACCTCTGAATTGTCAACTTTAAATTTTGCAATCAAATAAGCGTATGTGATGATGTGCGTACGTCTCCATAGGATTTACGCATTTGTACGCGCTCACCTGCTGATAGTAAGTTGATGAAGAACGTTTGAAGAATGGGATTTAAGGGCAGAGGGAAGAAAGCGCCTAGAGAAAGAAACCTCTGCGATGGTATAGACAGGTAGGAGGAGGAGTAGATTTCTTGCTCTCATAGATAGTTGTGGGTCATTAAAAGATTGGACCGCCATTTGAATGTAAGGTATTTTGTTTTTACAATCCGGATTTCGGCTTTTAGGCCATTATCAATACAAATAGTCCAATTATGTGGATGACCAAATGTCACTTTTTCGATATACGCCGCAATATTTATATGTTTTGTTACTTTGTCACTTTACTTAATGATAACTTGCATCTTTACGTATATGCAAGCATTTATCGAAAAAGTGTCATTTTGGTCATCCACATAGACTATTTGTACACTTGATAATGGCCTTAAAGGCCGAAATCCGGATTGTGAAAATAAAATTCCTTACAGTCAAATGGCGGTCCAATCTTTAATTAGTACTATATGATTGTGGTTCAATACAACAAAATATTTGGTAGTTGTGGATGTCCTGCAAACTCGGCACCGTATTTTATAACTTGTATTCGTCTTAAGATTTCCTGTCTGGTATGAATAGGGGCAATTGTTGGAGCTGTACTCTGTGGAAATCGGGGACAGCTTCAAACGCCTGCGCACCTGTAACATATAGATGAGGAAATTTGCGTTGTTAACTCCTTATGAAATTGGCTGCTCACTGTGCAGCTATTGTGCAAGGTCGGCTTGCATATTTAAGTTCGTTTACTTTCTCCGCTATTGCGTGTCTGTCAGCTTTGAGGGATCTCTCATATAGCCACTCCCTCGATGGAAACGTGGAGGTGCTAAAAAAGGCGATGCGAGCACCTCTGTCGGCACGTGAAGTGCCTGTCGCAAGGTCTGTGTAGGAAAGGTCTGGTCACGCTACCGTGATGCTTTGCAGTGGCGAACATTTTGGGTCTATAACGCGGAATCTGTAAAGTAATTGCGGCGTCGATAGGCAATTATATGGTGTGCGGATTTATGTTTGTCTATCAATCAGCTTCTATAACCAGATAAATGTCAAGTGCAACATGTATGGGCCATTCCCGTTCAAATCGGACAGCAGGAAACCTTACATTTTTATGGGGTTTCATTCTATGTCATATAAAGTAGACGTTAGTATATCTGACAAACTCGCAACGCTTCCGGATTGTTATATATATGAGCTAAAGTAACGTAATTTCATTAAGTTACTCGATTATGGCCCTAATAGCTCGGAAACTATCCATAGTAAAATTATCAAATAAACTACAAAATAAAGGCAGTGTTATATAATTTGATGTGGTATTTGTGCTGTATTGTTGGAATTTAAAGTACTTTTCAACATTTGTCACCTTTTGTCTGTAAAATGCATTGTAAATGGAATAAAATATATGCGACATAGTTCAGCATTTAATTACAGTATCAGTAAACAGTTTTATGGTATATTGAATAGAGAGCTGTAAAAATAAAATGAGTTAAGAAATTGCGGGAAAATTTGCTGACTGCGCCCCACTGTATTAGGCCAGCTGCGCTACGCCGTGTTGTATGCAGTCAGTCCTTCAGCCCCCTGTTGACCTTGTCCAGCTGCGAGGCGTCTTCCCCTATTGAGAGGCGGACGGCAGCCCGCCGCAGACTTCTACCAAGGGAAAACCAATTATGTACCAACGGATTTTGATGGGTTGCAGGTATGTTGTGAGGGAATTCCTCCAGACCGTTAAGCTAAAAGGATTTATTCCAATGGGCCTTGATTTCTAAGAAAATCGAGATCAAATTTGCAGCTAATTACCACGAATAACGTGTCTGCTTATACATGGCGGTTACCGCTCAGCGAGAGGAATTCCCTCACAACATACCTACGACCCATCAAATTCCGTTGGTACTATACTTGGTGTTCCCCTTGTAAGTGTAGCGCGAGCTTGCTTATTTTTTCATGTTGATGATAAGGGACCCCTTAATATACGGAAATCAATGTGTAATAAAAAGAAGTTAAAGCCTATGTAATTTTAATACTTAGAGAAAAATTCATATATTTTAATAAATAAAAACAATTTTAAATAGCGAATTAATTCTCGACATGTTATTGTTGTATACCTACATCAACTTCATATATTCAGCTTCAGAATGAACCGTAGTTCACTGAAATCCGCTATGAGGTTCTTGAATTCCACAAGAAAAGTTGACTTTTTTCTGAAGCAGTTGGACCACACTGCTATGGTCATCAGTCCCTAGACTTAAACTAGTTTAACTTAAAGTGAAAACGACTCGTGTGTGCTCGAACCTCCGGCAGGACCTACCGCCCAGTCCATAGCATGATCCCTTAGACCACGCAACCACTCGTGTCGCGTTCGGAAAAAAACAACGCTAAATTCACTGAATTTTAACTCGAAAAATTATAATTAAGGAATACTTCATAACATTTTCTTTTACATTTATTGGCAAATGTAGAAATTATTATTTCATAAATATTAGGTCAATTTTCTCATTTTTCGTCAGATTTCAAATGGAATAGCCCGTATGTGAGAGCGGTATTTCAAATTATTGTACTTGTTGTAGATAACTACACGTTTTGTACTTTCTCGCCAGAGACCAGAAGGTGATGTCTTTGAGTATCGAAACTGGTCATCTTGCCTACATAAATAAATAAAAATTGCGATTATGGCATTTTTGTCATATACTGAATACTTGCCGGTAATTATAATATTTGTTCCAATAATGAAAATAAGTAACATCGTAAATATAACAATACGTGAAACTTATTCTTGTTGTTGTTATGGTCTTCAGTCCGGAGACTGGTTTGATGCAGCTCTCCACCCTACTCTATCCTGAGCAAGCCTTTTCATCTCCTCATAAGAACGGCAACCCACATCTACTTGAATCTGCTTACTATACGCGTCTCTTGGTCTCCCTCTGCGATTTTTACCCCACACACTTCCCTCCAATGCTAAATTTACGATTCCTCTATGTTCTTATAAAGAAATAAACTATTGGAAAAATCGCTCCGGTGTGTTCTACGGACCACTTTTGCAAGTATTACCGACGAAAAATCACACACACACACACACACACACACACACACACACACACACACACACACATATATATATATATATATATATATATATATATATATATATATATATATATAGCCCACCTGGTCTCAACCTCAAATTCGAATTCCCACCCACCATCTTAACATCTCTGCCTCAGTTCTCTGGAGAGAGCCTCTGCCTCAAGTGGTATCTCTGTCTAACTTCTTAACTTCTTTGCTTTCTACAGTATGTCTGCCTAGGTGTACTTGCGTCTGTGTAAATGTTGGTGTGTGTGTATTTGTTTACCCTCCTTTTTTTCCCCCCAAGGTAAGTCTCTCCTTCCCCGGGATTGGAATGACTCCCTTACCCACTCCTTTATACCCTCATCATTTACTTTTCCCTCTCCTTCCCTTCTGCCTGATGAAGCAGCTAGGCTGCGAAAGCTAGCGTTTGTGTGTGTGTTTTTATTTTTCGTCGAAAATGTTTGCCAAAATTAGCAATGTACAAGAATACTTAAAATGGTCAGTAAAACACGCCATTGCTATTTTTATTACATTTCTATTGTAACATATGTGAAGCAGTATGACCAGTGCTGAAAAAATATGATTTCCGAGCTGAAATGTTACGCACACGGTCACTGCCGCCTTCGTGCTTACAGCCACAACGCCCGCAACCAGGTACCTCATAAGCTCTCGAACGTGAATAAGTTCCAAGAAAAAGGTATCATCTACCGTGTTATGCTGGGCACAACGTGACGCCCCTGAACAGAAGTGTAGTGCGAAAGAAGGCGGGGTTAGCGTGTCACTGACCGTCGGCCGAAAAGTGTGCCACGGGCGACAGGCAGGAAGGGGCGTGTAGCGCATGCGGGGGCGGCAGGGCGCATCTCGCGGCAGCGGGTCACTGCCCGCGGGCCGTCTCGCCGGCGCCAGCCGCTCTCGTTCTTCCTACTCGTCCTTGCTTAAACCTCTCTCTCTACCCAGAGGGGTTGCTCCATAGTTTCATTGGAAGGCTGAAGGGTTTCATGTGGGGTAAAGGGTCGGTCAAATGTTGCTCAGTTGGCATAACACAAAATCTGAAAATGCTCATTCAGTACATTAGCGAACACAGGTGGGATCTTCTGCATGGCGATGGGAATTCAAACACTTTGCAGTTTTATTTACCTTAACCAGTTGCAACCTCTTCCATAACATATTTAAACTGTGTCAAAATCGTAACTTTCTTGTAGTACATAGTCTTATACATAGATGGCCGACACTAATGTATTCCCACTATAACGTTGCCCTTGCTTCGTATGATGCCATAATTGTTAAAAGTAGATTCCGCGATTATATTTTTTGGACAAAGAATTGATGGTACCGAATGTTTGAATTTTGAAATAAGTTAGTTAAAGTACAGCACAAAATGAACATTAAAGCAAATAAACCGCGGATTGCATATTAAAGTTGGGCACCATACAAGCAACAGCACGTTATAAAACTTACGGAAAGCATCTGGCTGGATCCTGCACTTCGTATTGTAGAAGCTGTAAATGATAACTTTTATGTCTTATTTAATAAGTGAATGTTCGAGATACTTTCCGTAGGAGATCAATGTTCAGACTGTTCACTTCGCTTTTCATTGTTGTGTGACCGTGGGTGGAACATGAAGTTACTGGTAACGATAAAAAAAAAATTAAAAAAAATGATCGGACTTCGTGAAATTACAAAAGAAATGACTGCAGGTTCTAAAATCAAGCAAAGTATAGTATAAGGATGATTGATTGAAATTTTGCAGACAATGCGAAGCGATTGTAATGGCGTCTGAACATTAAACTATTACGGATGTAAAGGAGCTGAAAACCTTAAGAAATTAAATATTTGGCGTGGAGGGATTCATTTAAATAAAAGCCAAAGAGAGGGGATGATTTTAAATTTAAGTAATATATTTTTACTACATCTTGCATCACAATTACATTTAATGGATACATAAATGGAAGACGTCCGTACGGAACGAGCATAAACAAGAGAGTGAGTAAAACTACTATCTCGGTTCCGTCTTCTCGCTTGTTTGGGAGTAAAAAAAATTACGAACGAAATTAAATTAGTTGCATTGCGAGTCAGAGGGAACCGTAGGCGATAAGTATCGCTGATCAAAGATAAACAAAAAATAAATAAAAATTTCAGTGTATCGTTACACCACAATGAAACTCTTGTTGTATATAAACAAAGTTCTCCTTACTTTACAGCACATTACCAACTGAGTACTTCGTTTTACAACTACTTCTCCTCACAAAATTCTCCTGCTGCCCATATTGTACCACAAAACTGCTCTGTTCTGCTCTCCTTGCTGGCGAACGCCATGCGGTTTAAATAGAAACAGACCTGCCTGTGACGTCACGTCAGGTGACTCTTCACAGGCTCACAAACATCTAACCTCCATGAAAATTACAATATTTCTGTCACTAAATGTTTCTCAGAATGATTTAATAAGTGCATAGAAATTCGTTAATAATATTCTAATGAACTTTCAAGTAGTTATTAGCCTTCAATAAAAACAATTTTTTATAAAATTACTATCTGCCCAAGTATTGGCAGTGAGTCGTATCTTTACAGCACGCAGGTCTTTGCCTCAAAACAACATCCTATGACATTTCGGACATGTGCGTTACGGCTGCAAGAATACACATTTTTATATGGCAAGTTAATAAATTTCAAGGTAAGATTTCGTAAGTTTATAGTTAATACAGGAATTCCTATTGCGTTGGAGTGTGCAGATTGACGCAAAACAAAATATATGTTCTGTAACTAAACAAACTTTTACAATCAATATATCATTCGTTACAACAAAATTTGTTTTGAATGAGACAAATGTGCGAAAAAGTATGTAAAATACGTAACTGACAACTTTGGCATGTTAAGAAAGTGGCAGAACCCTGTGGATCGTTACAAGGCCTATATTTCTTTTAGCACCTCGTAACGTCCAACCATTTTCACAGTTGGCTATGTAGCACAGTGGTATTCCAGACTATGAATCCAAACGTCGCTACATCCTAGAATTTTTGTCTGTCAGTTTCCATTTCTTTCGCCTTTAACAGTGTTGATGTGAAAAATGTCGAGTAGCACCATGGTTCCAAAAATACGTTAAACTGTGTATAGGTCCCCCTGTAACTGGCTGGGCAGGTCAGGCCGGAGGAAGGCAACGGCATACCGCCTCCAAACAGGACCATGCCTTGTAAAGCACTGTGGTGTTCAAAGCAATCTTCGGATTAGATTTGTGCTTGATTCCGCCTTATGCAAGACACTTTTTTGGTTTTTGTTTTAATGCCCAAACTAGTTTCGGCACTTATTGTGCCATCTTCCGTGGGTTTCTGGTGTTTATTTTATTGTGTCATTCGCAGGATTTGCATGTGCATTAATTGTGGAATGACAAGTTTTGACAGCCTGTCATGTTTAAGCTGTGGTGTTGCTGCTTGTTTGTTTGTGGCGTGTTCTTATGTTTTATGGTCTTCAGTGCGATTTTTGCTATGTAATAGCACTGTTTACTTCGCCATTTTTCTTAACAATTTTTCTTGTTAAAAAAATGGCGATCTAAGTCATCTAAGAGCTGTGACATATCTCAGGTGATTGACAGATTACCGTGGCTTTCCATGTGTCGCTGTGACTGTGCGGGACGGTATAGACGGCAAAATTGCCATGTAAGGTGTTCCGTGTTTTTTGTTGTAGTAAATATTGTTTCTCTTCTTCTGGACTACAATGTTCCGTCATATAGAGGTAATCTTCGTCATTAAATCCTGCACCACAGTGTGTGATCTTTCCCGCTGTCGGATGTCATAGAACATACTGCTGCATGCCCTCTGGAAGCTCGTTGCTATTTACTGTCGTCAAACCCTTGCTTTGTAGAGACCTTATTTTCTTGATTGTCATTCACCTTTGATGGAGCTGTTTCACATAATTAACTGCCTTATTCTCTGTGTTTCGTTACTTTTACCATTTCTGATGTATCCATTTTCTACATACAAAACATAAGTTCGAAAATAATGTAGTAGAACATTGAAGCAGTCCTTAACTGAAAGCTGTATTTGAATACTACAGTAATACTAGGGTGGTCCTGTTAAAAGTGGTATTCCTTTCTCCTCCTGCAACATTCGAATTGAGCTATCCAGCCATTTAGATGTATAGGAACTTACAGTTTAATGCGGATTCCGAACTACTTAGCAAAGTTAAAGTTAACAAACCATCACCGGAATTGTAAGTATGTAACAGACAAAAAAATCATAAAATCACTTGAGATTTAACTCTGAACAGTTATATTTGGGATCTGTCAACCACGAAAACATAACATTTATTACAGTTTTTTATGCCATACGGTGTACTGAAAATAATATATCATCACTTTCGAATTAACTTTCTTTCGTTTTTGTTACTGTTTTATTTACTTTTTATTTGGTGGGTAAGTATTCTTATGTATGCTAAACACTCATCGCGTCCGCAGTGTGTTGAACTGAATGCTACGACTGCCTCACTTCTCCTCAATTGTATTTGTAGGTTTTACTTTATTTTTGTCCAAAAGTAATTAATTACTCACTCTCTAAAACAATAAACAGTCTTGTACTGGAGTAAATACTTCGAATTCTGCAATTTGTTGACAATAAAATCACCCGAAATGCAACCGATATGTAATGCCATTATCGTAACTGTACGATATTGTTTTATTTAGGTAGTGTTTTACTGTTAAACTTTGTAAATGAATGTATTTTCTGTATATTTGAGATGCCGATTGCGTATCTATGTGTTTAAAATAAAGAAATTTGTTGAAGGTTTTTGTTATTCTTGTTGCTTTAAGAATTTGTAACGATTTCTCTCTTGTGTAGTGAGAAACTTCATCATAAGCAAAATCCTATTTTTCACAAGCGACAGCTACACATATTGCACAGTACTCAAATAGAAGACAATTTTGATGTTCCAAAAACTTGACTAATCAACATAAATCTTTTTATAAATAATGTTGGGGAAAGCCCCTCATTGCCTATGTTCCCATCAGTCCCTGCAAATCCTTGCGCTTTTAATAATATTACAGGTGTCAGATTTCTTTCTCAGCTATGTTGAATCAGTCGGTAAGGTTTTTCTGGAACGATCTTCTTGACGTATGGATATATTTCTTCGGGTGATACGGTATCTCTTCCGAGAGACTTTACTCATACGTATGTTGAAGCTGAGTAATACTTGATGACGCCTCGCGTCAGTTTCTTTGTCGATTTGTCAGTTGTGACAGACTAGTGCGTGAACGTTATCTGTTTGTGCGCCAGAGCTGTGTTTACAAGAAACTCCAAAGGTGGGAACGCTAGAAGTATTTAACATTCGTTGGCATCATGTGAACAGGCTTTGTAAAGGTATAACAAGAGATACCGTAACACCACCCTGTCGACTTCCGCTGAACTCATTCTTTCCTGCGCGAGTTAGTGATGCAGTTGTCAAACTACAATTTGTGTTTGGAAAGACTCTAGTGAAAGTTCTCTTTTGCGTATCGCGATGCAAACTTTTCAAGGTTTCCCAAAAGCGGTTCGTCCCTAAACAAGCCATGGACGGTTTTGTTTTCTGTTCTTGACCAATCCTGCCTAGTTCGCTGTGCGAATTAGCCCTTTCTTTACGGAGCGCGTTTTCCACAAAGCGGAGCAATTCGGTGCGGCTGTTTTTAAGCGCTGCGCGGATTTCATTCCTTGGGTTTCTTTCGTCGCTTACAAAATCTACAGTTTTTGACTTTTCGGTGTAACTTGTTTTTGTAAATGAAGCTCCAGTGATTTTAATGCCTTCTCATCCACTCCCTTAAAACCCGCATCCTTTCCTTTGCCCCTCCTTCCTTCCTTCCTTCCTCTTTTTTTGATGAAACAACTTACGGTTGCGAAAGCTTGAATTTTGTGTGTGTGTGTGTGTGTGTGTGTGTGTGTGTGTGTGTGTTTTGTATGTCAACGAGCCTGGGCTTTTGGTAAGTTAAAGAGCAGGGAAGGAGAGGAAAAAGGAAAGGATGCGGGTTTTAAGGTGTGGGAGTCATTCCAATCCCGGAAGAGGAAAGACTTACCTTGGGGGAAATAGGATATGCACGCACGCACGCACGCAGACATATGCTCTGTGGCTGTATCTAGTGCCTTGGAGTATCGACACGGGACGGGACGCAAGTGTCGAGAGGAGAAAAAATCGCAGTGGATATTGGTTAGAACTGCCAATGCTTGTTCCTCTTTGAGGTGGTGTCCTTACTTTCCGACTTTTAATTATATTACTCCTCGAGCTAGTTACTGGGACACCTTACATTTTACTCCCTACTACGAACATCGATATAAGTTATTGTTCGTACATAAGAACCGTTGCCAGAGCCGAAGGTAACCAAAACGATTAAAGCTAACTTCTGATTAAATTATGAAGTTTTTTTTTTTATATTGGCATTATTCAAGAAAGCCTCCTGCATAAGGTGTTTATATTCTTGACGATGACTAGATTTGGAATTCACTTTTGCGAAATGCTTCAAGATTCAATGGTTGTAAATGAATGATCCAAGATGGCAATTTGCCGAAAGCGGTAAAATTAAAGTTTTCAAGTAGGAAGACGGCAATAATAAAAATGTTATATTGCTCTCCAGTTCAGCTGACGACGTCAGATAATCGAAACTACCTCACTCTGGTTCCCTTCAAAACGGAAAAAAAGACGTTACATAGTGCGACAGACTTATCCTGTTTAGCAATTCATACTGTTTGTTGGTAGTATATCGTCAACAGGGGTCTTTTATACTTTAAAGATGGAACACGGGTTTTTTTTTCTGACAGAAATATAGAAAAACCAATGACATCTTAGTCAATGAAATCAGGTATTAGTATTGCAATTAAGTATGATAAAACTCTTGATGGAGTGTTCTTTTTTGGGTTTCACATAACATAAACATTCATGCCCAGCTGCTTTCAGTCCATGGTTTGGTAGATGATGGACCTTTCTTGGACTTTACCACAGTTATCTGCTTTATTTTTAAGGTCCCCTTTAGTTACGAAGTTAAAAATCTTCCGTCTTCATTTGTTGTTACTCGTCGGTCGTTCATTTAAATCGGTACTCCAGCTGATATTGACAATCCATATCTAGCACCGTATCTCCAGGGCTTCTAGCAGTCTTCAGACGTGTTTCCTCATAGTCGAAGTTTCATATCCGTGGAGGATCACTCTGCATCAAAAGGTTTCCTGATAAATTTCCTTATTTTCCGACTGATGTTATTGCTGATAAGTTCTTTGATGCGATTTTGGCCTGTTGTATTTGCCCACAATTTCTTTCCGTCTTCTACCATCTCTGAGTTTACTTCGTAAATAGGTAAATTACCCTATCATTTCTAGTTCCTCTCTTCCAGTTCTTATTCCTAAAGGTTGATATTCTGTTTCAGTACTGCACACCATCACTGCATTCTCTTTCTCGTAATAAATATATTAATCGATACTCAGAGGAAGACTGCTAATTTTATTGGCATGCAAAACAAGATGAATTTGAATAGATTAAATAATAACCCTAACCAAGAAACAGATTGATTTCAATTTGAGGAATAGACGATTACTTTCTATACAATAGCATTTGATCACTTGGAGAAATTGACTATTACTTTTAATAAATATCTGCCCGAGTATTTATGTATTCCAGACTGTTCTATTTCCTGTCTCGTTCCTTTTCTCAATTTCTTCCTCTCCCGTCGCTCTGTTCATCTCATCCTTCCCCTCTCTCTGCCCCGCCCTTCGTCCATCTTCCCGCCCTGTCTCTGTTCTACTTCGCCTCCTCACTTCGTGTCCTCCTTTTTCTTGGACCTTTTACCGCTTGCGCAGGATCGGCGTGGTTAATTGTGCAATTGGCATGGTTAATTTTCCTTCCTGTGTCATCTCTTCCTCCGCCTCTCTATGGAAAATCATATGTTTCCGTCAGCTTAGTGGTAAACAGAGAAAAATATTGCAAGATGAGATCGCTACTCATACAGGACTGGAACACCAACTGGCAGGCTACTGCTCTGTCTAATAAACTACGCTCCGTCAACTCGACCACTGCAGCTTGGAGTTCCTTACGCCCTTCTCGAAGGGAAACCCCCTATCCTTTGCCGTCTCCGCATCGGTCACTCCAGGCTGACCCATTGTTTCCTTTTGCGTAATGAGCCTTCCCCCACATCGTGGTTGTGGGGCCCTACAATTTGTGGCTCATATCTTAGTGGAATGTCCGCTCCTCTTGGCGCTTCGAGCCAAATACGGAATTCCGCAATCATTGCCCTCGGTTTTGGCGAATGATTCACGGATAGCTGACAGAGTTCTTGGATTTTTCCGTGGAAACGGTTTTTACTCTCGGCTATAAGATTTTATTGCTGACGCTTGGACAGGATGGGTGGGTTTGTGGCCCGCGGGGTGTTGTGCTCTCCCGTCCCCTCCCCTGATGACTTCCATTTCTCCTTTTAACTTGGCTTTAATTCACGTTGTTTCCATTTTTAGGCTTATCATTTAGGAGCATACACTGTTCTCCTTTATCTGTTTGTCATTAGTTAACGGGGATTCTCGATTTGTCGCGACGTTCCTTGCAGAATCCCGCTTTTTCTATTGGTTTTAGTCCTGTTCTACTTAATTTTAACCCTCTTTTAGTTCCTCTATATTACTGTCGTCACGGTCTTAGCCGACCACACCTTGGCTTGTACTCCATACAGAGGTCATGGCACTGATGACCTAGCTGTTTGGTCCCATCCACCCATCAATCAACCAACCATCAAAACAAAAATTTATTGCAATTTCCACTCTAGCATGCACCATACGGTAGCTTGCTGAAGGTCAAGTGTAAAAAAGTCAAAGATAGGAAGAAAAGTTTAGCTTTTGGCGAAGTCCGTAGGTTGAGTACCCTCTGTCGCGCACCACATCTCCTGAACTGTCTCTTTCTCTCTCGTAGGAAGTTTCTTTTCCGTGCAGCAATTGTTATCTCACGGTCAGGAATATGTGTACCAAATTCGATTAAAATTGGTCCAGTGGTTTAGGAGAAGATGTGCAACATTTTCGCCTGATGCAATAGTTTTCGCGCATTCCATTGTTTTAAACGTCATATCTTCTGAACTATGTGTTATTCTGATCCGTAAACCCCTAGTGTCCTTTTTCTTGGTTTGAAGACCAAGTGTGCAAAATTTCTTCAAGATTGGAACAAAACTACAGATTCATGAACACTGGACAAAACATTCATGGTATCAGTTGAAATATGTAGGTTCTCCGGTATTGTCATCCGTAGAATCAACTAAAATGGTTGGACGTATTTCTGTCTGTCATACGGAGTGGAGAACGCAATAAAAAGTTGCTGGCAGAGGGGGGTTTATGTTGACTTGTGTTTACCAAACGAATTACACAAACAGTTGCGTTCAGATAGTGTAGTGAGCAGGTAGTGCAATGCAACAACGATGTGACTTACCCCAAGTTATGCCGTGGAGAGCCATAGGACGGTTGGAAGCGGGACAGACATAGAGGGAGACGGCTGCAGCTATTGGAGTGACCCAGAGGGTAATTTCCAGGACCTGGACGTGATTTCAGACAACAGGAACCGTTAAAAGAAGGCCAGGCCTAGGTCGTCCACGAGTAATATCAGCCACAGATGACCCTTATCTCAGGGTAACAGCCCGTCGAGACAGGAGGCTAAATGCAACTCAGCTGCAACACACACTCGAGGCAGCAACAGCACGCGCAGTATCAACACAGTCGGAAACCGCTTTCGGGAATGTGGCCTCTACACACGAAGGCCTAACGGTGCGTGTCCCATTGAAAGCACGGAACCTTTTAGCCCGCAGAGACTGATTGGAATCGTAACGAATAGCGCCGGGCTCTGTTTACAGATGAGTCAAGGTTTTGTGTTCAACCGGACAATCGTCGTTCTCTCGTCTGGACAGAACGTGGAACTCGGAGCAATCCTGTTTATGTGCAGGAAACATCACTATAACATGGTGGTGGACGAATGATATGGACAGTAGTGGCGGACGTACGTACCTCTATGTCGTTGAAATGGCACTTTGAATGCTCACACATATAGAAACAAGATCCTTCGACATTTCGTTCATTGTGTCCTACGCTGGTGCCATAAGAGACGCGTTCCTTCTGGTGGACGATAGCGCTCGCCGCTGCAGAACGAAACTGACGCAGAACATGCTTGAAACTGTGGGAATTGAACGAATAGAGTGGCCAGCTTTTTAACCGTACTTAAACCTGCTTAATCATGTCTGTGATGCACTTGACAGACGCATTGTAGCCAGACCAGCACCTCCCACAACGGTCGCAGAACTGGATATTGCACTCCTTGAAGAATGGCCGAATATCCCCAATAACTATCGATGTAAATAGAAATATACAGTCCCTGAGACGGTTTTTCGTCTCGAATATGTCAAATACATTCAAAGATAAATCTGAAGCATTGAATTAAAATTTGTAATGCGACCGGGAATCGAACCCGAACCTTCATGCTTACTAGGCAGACGTCTTACCGCTAGACCACCGCATCACTAGCGTCTAAGGCGCCTCGGAATAGTCTAAGCACGATTTCCTTCACATTACAAACTTTAATTCCCGGTCGCTTCGCAAGTTTTAATTCAATGCTTCAGATTTATCATTAAATGTCTTTGACATATTAGAGACGAAAAACCGTCTCGGGGACTGTATATTTCTATTTACATCGATATTTATATACCCTAGACAGGAATGTTCCAACTTGTCCATTGCCGAGGTGCTTTTCCGCTGCATGGAGAGCCTTGGCAGTAGTGGCAATATTCTATGGAACACAGGAGCTAAATTAAAGTTTGTAATGTGAACGAAATCGTGCTTAGACTATTCCGAGGCGCATTAGTCGCTAGTGATGCGGTGGTCGAGCGGTAAGACGTCTGCCTAGTAAACATGGAGGTCCGGGTTCGATTCCCGGTTGCATCACAAATTTCAATTCAATGCTTCAGATTTATCTTTAAATGTCCCCAATAACTGATTGATAACCTCTGTGAATGCCACGCAGTCGTGAAACTACTGGCCACACGAGGTGAGCACACATATTAGAGGGCAACAAAAATGACTTTTTCATTATTATGACTACAGGTAAACGCCATGTAAATCTCAAGAGTTGAGCCAGCAAAAATATCGTACTTGTTACACACAAATTAAATTCTAGCCAATATTTGAATAAAATAAGTTACCTTATTTATATTGTGTGTGGTATCTCCCCTGAGCCCCTAATAGTTTTTAGTAGTGTATAAAGATTTGATTGGATGACGCCATCTGAACTATACCCGCAGCAACGCCACTGTGGAGAGTATTTTCGCTTACGTCTGCCCTGTGGACTGATGAAAGGAATAGAATGCTGCCAGGACCAATGGAGTCAGTCTTACAGTACTAGTTTAATTACAAGCCGACTTGGAGTTTTATAATAGACTTGCTTAAAAAAGTGACATTATATATAGGATTTTTCGTAGTCAAAGTTGAGAAATTATGAGTGTTGCTGCACCTTCAGAATATGAATTGAACAAATCCTAATCTTCTTCCGATGTTTTAAGCGCACAGAATGCAAACTAGGTCTGGAAGGTTGGAAGGGCTTCTGGTTCATCCTGTTTGTACACTGAGATGACCAAGAATAATGAGATAGCGATAAGCTTGTTTTCAAGTAAACAAAGATAAGTTTTTAAGTTAACCCATAATCGTCCCACATGAATTTCATCGACCCACTGGTGGGCCAAAATCGAGAGTTTCGTCCTGGAAATCCTGCACTAGCAACACTAATTCAGTATTCCTGCAGTACTTCCAACGACGTAAGTTCATACCACGTAGAGTTCCTGCACTTCTCCAGGCTAAAGGGTGTTATATTAAGAGGTTTAAGAATTGCGGCGTCTGTTCTAATTTGTAATGCACCAAGTCGAGGCTTGGTGCTTCTTTCAGTGCAGGTGCACACAAGGACCCAACACCTGGTTGGAATACTGTGATAATATCCGACATAGGTCAAAGTAGAACACATGTGGAAATTTTGGGTGTGATCGGATAGTACTTGAGTGACCTGCTCGGTTAGCCGTGCGGTCTAACGCACCGCTTTCTCCTCGTCTCGGCCCCAGTTCGAATCCGCTCGGCGGATTAACGAAGGGGGTCGGAGTACCGGCCAGCCTGGATGTGCTTTTTAGGCGGTTTTCCACCCCCTAGGTGAATACTTGGCTGGTCCTCAAGTCCCGCCTCAGTTACACGATTCGCAAATATTTCGTAACACACTTTCACACACATAACACTATACGCAGACATTTGGGGTATACATTTTCTCTCGAGGTCCATGGGGTGAAGACAGGCGGCCTCCCGCGTCGGAGGTTCGAATCCTCCCTCGGGCATGGATGTCTGTGTCGTCTTATGGATCAGTTAGTTCATAAGTAGTTTGTAAGTTTAGGGACTGATCTCTCCGCAGTTAAGTCCCATAAGCTTTACAAACATTTTTTTAGTGGCGACAGGAAGGGCATACAGCCACCCCGTAAATAATTAACACACGCCAAATCCGGATTTAACAAAGAGCCGACCCTGCATGTGTGGGAACAAAATGTTTCAAATGTTTGTTAAGCTTAAGGGACTTAACTACGGGGTCATCAGTCCCTAAACTTACAAACTACAACTACTTACAACTAAGGAGGCACAAATATCCATGCCCGAGGGGGGATTCGAACCCCCGACCGTAGTGGCCGTGCAGACCGTGCCTGAAGCGTCTGTCCCCTCGGCCACCGCGGCCGGCTTGTGTGGGAACATGGCGAAAGAGAGAGAGCTGGATTAGTGCTTAAGTACTCCGTACAGAAATATGAAGCCCTTGTGCCTAGGCGTTGCAAGGGTTAGCCCCACTGCCTAGTATGTCGGAGACCGAGGTTAGAGTCCATGCCCCGGCACAAGTGTTCATATGTCCTTGTTGTTTGATTGCAACACCTACCAGCAGATGAGTCAAAAATTCTCCAACTGATACGGTAATAGGAGATATCCCATGCCTTCTGTCACGTCAGTTAAAATAGATTGTATGGTGAGATTTGGGCCTAAGGGGACAAAAAAGTTTAAATTGCCAGTACCTATGTATGAATACTAAACTGTTGCCCACAACTACTAGCACAGAAATGGAACAAATTTTGAACAAGCATTAAATTTCGATTCATTTGTGTCTAGAGGAACCAGTAATGGTCTCGTGATGTTACGTGTACTCTTAATATAATAATGGTCAATAATTGATTAAAATGTGAGAGTAATCGTTCAGTTAAATGTAAGAATGGTCGGGCACTTCGCGTAATTATATGGAAGAGTATCGATGTAGTGGTGTGCCTAGTTGGTGGATCCCGCCAGGACGTTCAGTACTCTTTCATGTGTGCATGACTGGCGAGCACCGGGCCTCAAGCTTTTTCGGCACTTCTTTTCAGTGCTGCATCATGCTTCCTGTTCCTCTCCCTCTCTGCCCTCGCTCCCCTCCCTGCCCCCTCCTGCTGGTTCGGAGGCTAAATTTGGGCCGAGGTTTTTTACTTACCTGTCGTGAGAGTAATGGAAAAGTGCTATGAGAGGAAGAGGGAATTATATCTATGTTTCATAGATCTAGAAAAGGCTTATGACCGTGTTCCTAAGAGGATGCTACTGTCAGTTTTACAATATTATGGTATAGGAGGCAAACTTCTGCAGACAATTGAAGGGCTTTACGTAGACTGTCAGGCAGCAGTTAGAGTAGATGGCAAATTAAGCTCATGGTTCAGGGTAGTTTCAGGGGTAACACAAGGCTGTAACCTGTCACCACTGCTGTTCATACTATTCATGGATCATATACTGAAAAAAGTAGACTGGCAGGGCGGGATTAAAATAGGTCAAAACAAAACAAGCAGGCTCGCATATGCGGATGGCTTAGTTGTAATGGCCGATTCGATTGAAAGCTTGCAAACTAATACTTCAGAGCTCGATCAGAGGTGCAAGGATTATGATATGAAGATCAGCATCTCCAAAACGAAAGTAATGTCTGTGGGAAAGAGATTTAAACAGATTGAGTGCTAAATAGGAGGAACAAAGTTAGAACAGGTAGACAGTTTCAAGTACCTGGGATGTATTTTCTCACAGGATGGGAACATAGTGAAAGAACTGGAATTGAGGTGCAGTAAAGCTATGCAGTGAGTGCTCAGCTTAGATCTACTCTCTTCTGCAAGAAGGAAGTCAGTACCAAGACTAAGCTAGCAGTGCATCGTTCTATAGTTCGACCAACTTTGTTGCATGGGTGTATACAGGTTACCTTATTCATAAGGTAGAGGTTACACATATGAAAGTAGAAAGAATGTTTGCAGGTACTAACAGATGGGAACAATGGCAGGAAGGTATCCATAATGAGGAAATCAAAGAAAAACTGGGAATGAACACCATAGATGAAGCAGTTAGAGCGAACAGAATGAGATAGTGGGATCAATATTACACGCATGGAAGAATCAGGGTTACCTAAGAGACTCATGAGCTCGGCAGCGGAGGGTAAGAGGAGTCGACGTAGACCAAGAAGAAAGTACTTAGATTCGGTGCAGAATGATTTTGGAGTAAAGACATAACATTAGACGGGGCATCTATGTTAGCATTCAATAGGGGATCATGGAGGAATTTTATTAGAGGTACCACGCTCCAGACGAAACGCTGAAAGGCATAATCAGCCTATGATGATGATGATGATGATGATGATGATGATGTCGATGCCGATTAAAAGAAGTCACTGAGATAGTACTTAATGAAATACAAATGACATCGAGAGATTTTAATTGTTCCATTTGTCACAGTCTTTTTTAGTAGTTATTGGAGTTGGGTAGGACGGACTGATTACCCAGTAATATAGTTCCTAAAAAGAAGTGAACAGCGTGCTGGGTTGCCACGCAGAGGGCCCGGGCTCTATTTCCTCTTGGTGAGTGGCTATTTTGCTATCATCATTGACAAGTTAGTTGCCGAAGTGTCGTCCTTTTAAAGACTTGCTCCAGACGGACCGAATGCGACTGCAGTGACAGTAAATGCCCCCCTGATCAGTTGGTTTGATGACTACACCAAGCGGCAGTTGATGAGCCTAGTGGTTGGCTAGCAGCGCGGCGGCAGGTGTGGTGGCGGCTGCCATCTGGGCGGCGCGCTTCGCCACGCTGATCGATAGCAAGCCACCGCCCGGCCTAGCCCACTGCTGCCGGCAAGGAACCGCCTCAAAACCTCGCGCCTTCGCGGTTTTGTTTTGGATAAAAATAGCCTCTTTTGGTTACGTCTCATTTTACCGGACCTTCATTTGCCCATTTACTTGTTGATGTTGGTTGGATTTCATATATTAACCAGTCAGTGGGACACATCTGTCATGGGTGACTAGATGGTTACCGCGGTTCTGTTCGACAAAAGTTTCGTCCGGAAACAAATCGCATCGGTGTCGTTCTGGACATGTCGGCAACGCAATGTTGAATACAGGTAGGAGTCACGGGTTGACAGGCATATACGTCTCTACCCTACGAATTCAATTCTACGCTACGAAGCACCTCATGGTGTATGGTGGAGGGTACTCTGTGTACCATTGTTACTTCCTCTTATGGTTCTCTGGGGGGAAAAAACTGCAGGTAAGCCGCCTTATGGACTCTTAATCTTACCCTCCTGGTCTTCTCTTGAGGAAACATTGTATTGGTTCACTCTCCGACAAACGTAAGCATTCGGAACTGTGACAATCCATGCCGTAATGCAGAACTTTATTTTTTAAGGTGGGGGAGGGGATCTCTCACTGGAGTTTAGAGATTATCTCCGTGACGCTTTCGCACCTTGTTTAACGATCCTGTAAAACAGTGTGCAGCTCTCCTTTGGTTTGGATCTTTCCTACTTCCTACCCAGCACGGGCTGTACATTGATGAGCAATATTCAAGCCTTGGTGGAACAAGTGTTTTGTAAGCTACTTCCTAGTTGAAACTCCTTGGCAGATTAATATTGTGTGCCGGAACCGGGACTCGAACCTGGGACCTTTGCCTGTCGCGGGCAAGCGTTCTACCGACTGAGCTATCCCGACACGACTCACGCTGCCGCCCCACAACTTTACCATCAGCCCACTCTCCGCTGCAGAGTGAAAAGTTTCATTCTGGAAACATCCCTTAAGCTGTGGTTAAACCATGTCTTCAGCATATCCTTTCTTCCAGGAGTGATAGTCTTGCATGTTTCGCAGGAGAGATTCTGTGGAAGTTCTGTGGAAGTTTGGAACGTAGGAGGCGAGGTACTGGCGGAAGTAAAGTTGTGGGGCGGCATCGTGAATCGTGTCGGGATAGCTCAGTCGGTAGAGCGCTTGCCCGCGAAAGGGAAAGGTCCCAGGTTCGAGTCCCAGTTCCGGCACACAATTTTAATCTGCTAGGATGTTTCATATCAGCTCACACTCCGCCGCAGAGTGAAAAAGTTTCATTCTACTTCCTAGTTGAACTACGAGGGTTGCCCCTAAGTCTCGACCCAAAAAAGAAAACACACAAGTTTTGGAAAAAAAATGTCTTTTTCAACATAGTCTCCTTTCAGCCCTCTACATTCTTCCCAGTGATGTTCAATAAGTTTTTATAATGAGAACTTAACTCTTCAAAATAGCCATTAAATGCCGAAATCACGTTTTCCTCTTTTGGAAATGTGCGACCACAGAGCCATTATTTTAAAGTGTGGAACAGAAAATAATCGGAGGGAGCTAAATCTGGCAAATAGGGTGTGGGCTACTGACGACAACTGTGTCTCGATACCTCATGGTCTGTTCTCCCTGATGCGGAAATACAGTATTGTGGCTGCGAGCATTACAGAACAGATAGGCTGTGGTAATAATAGGAAAAAGACAGCAAGGCGAATGGAAATTTGGGTGTGGCGGGAGACATGCAGGGAAGAGTCCTCTGCAGTCGGGCTGGTCACTGTGTCCTCGGTGGCGGAGTGGTCAACGCGTCTGCCTGGTAAGCAGGAGATCTCGGGTTCGAATCCCTGCCGGGCACAAATTTTCATTCACCGCACTTTGGAATTCCATCGACACCTAGTACAGTGAAGGCATAACTGATCGCAAATAGCTATTTATTTCACAATATATTGTGCTCTAAAACTTTATGTTCTGAGTTGTTTTGCTGTGTTATATTTTGTGGATGCTAACTCCCTACAGGCAGCTTCTCTGTTAAGAAGTAGTACTTTCAAAAGAACAAAAACTTACGTTCGAATATCACAGACGGTATTATAATTAAATATTGCTTCAGGTCACAATAATAAATAATATTTATTTACAATACATAGCCGCGGTGGAATAGCCGGGCGGTCTAAAGCGCCTCGCTGCGGAGCGCGCGGTTGCTCGCCGTGGAGGTTCGAGTTCTCCCTGGTGTGTGTGTGTGTGTGTGTGTGTGTGTGTGTGTGTGTGTGTGTGTTGTCCTTAGGTTAGTTTACCTAGGTTTAAGTAGTTTGTAAGCTACGGACTGATGACCACGCAGTTTGGTCCGATAGATTTACAGACATTTGAACATTACAATACATAACTGTGCGCTCGGTCCGGGTTCCCAGTTTTTGCGCCGACAGTTAGTGGACCATTATTTTTCTTCTCTCGGAATCTCTCGGGAAACTAAACATTCTGTAGCCGCATCTGGAATGATTTGAGCAGCTAATGGCAACACAACCACCTATAATGTTGCGCTAAAGTGTCGTGACACAAATCCTATAGCACCGCAGTACGTTTAACTTACGAGCTACGGGAATAAAAATGGCGGATGAGTCAGCTCGTACCTATAGGAGCCTTAACCCAGCTCTTCGTGCTGCAGGGCGTTCCGTGAACCATTTGCACTCACCTGTTGCACTGCCGAAACACTTGGCCCAACACGAGTACAAATTTCCCGGATGCATCACGTTGTTCCACGCAAATAATGCGCCTTTTTCACTCATTTGACTGTACTGTCCCCCCAGGGGGCCCACAGTTCTTTTGTGGGTACGTGTGTGGCGCGCACGGGGCCCCGAGCCGGAGCAGCCTTTCTTCTGCCCCAGGCTGCGTCACTTCCCCTCCCGGTTTATGCCTTCGCCCGGAGACGGGCATATTTCGTGAGATACGGTGGTTCTTGTTGTGGTTTTTCTTCCTTCGTTCCTTCCTTTCTTACCCTTCGTTTTCTGTCTTTCTCTCCTTGAACTCTCCTAGCCTTCTTCTCATTAGTCTCCGCCTCGGCGTTTGAGACTCTTCTTTTCTTTCCTTCTTTCTCTTCCTTTCCTATCCTCTTCTTCTTTCCTCCCTGTGCGTGTCTGAAGGCCGACCCACGCATTATCGTGCGTAGCAGGTGACGGGGTAACGCGTAATTCCCCGCCCCGGGTAGACAAGTAAGGCATGTACGTACCCCCTGGTAAAGGCCAGGCCCAGGGAGGGGTGATTACCCGAGCTGGTACCTTCCGAACGTGCCGATTGGTCCCTCCGTCAGTTCTCGGGAGGTGTGACCTGAGGTGTGAACAATCACCTAAGGCGGGTAAGCCCTCGGAGAGGGCCCCCACTAGGAAGGAGCGCGCCATCGGAGACGCCGGTAATCACGGGGGACACTTCCGCGATGACTTCCTTATCTTCTTTCGTGACGTTGACCCATAAACGTAAGTTAGACTCGCCTCAGCCTAAAAAGACTCTGCCTAATGTACCTAAATTTCTGGTTGTCTCTCGCACCGACGGAAAGGATTTCAATTCTGTCAATCCTTTCGTTATACAGAAAGGTGTCGATGCAATTGCTGGCCCTGTTAAAACCTGTTCACGTCAGCGCAATGGCACATTGTTGCTGGAAGTGGAAAGTGCCTTCCAAGCCCAAAAACTGATACGTACTACGTTGTTGCACACTTTTCCAGTTAAGGTCGAAGCGCACCGCACACTCAACTCGTCACGGGGGGTAGTCTTCACGAGATCCCTTGACGGGTTGTCTGATGAAGATATCCAATCGTATATGTCCGATCAGGGTGTGATAGCCGTCCACAGGGTCATGAAAAAGGTCGATAACAATCTGACACCGACTCGTACTGTGTTTTTGACGTTTGACAAAGTTGACCTCCCGTCGAAGGTCAAAGCAGGGTATCAAGTCATCTCCGTCCGCCCTTATGTACCTAACCCAACGCGCTGTTTTCAGTGCCACAGGTACAACCATACCCGTGAACATTGCCCAAATGCAGCAAAGTGTGTCACTTGTGGTAGGGACGCCCATGAGGGGGATTGCCCACCTCCGTCCCCTCACTGCCTAAACTGCAACGGTGACCATGCGGCTTCCTCTCGCGACTGCCCTGTATACAAGGATGAGAAGGTAATCCAGCAAATTCGGGTTACGGAGAAGGTATCGACATCTGCCGCTCGTAAGTTGTTGGCGAGTCGAAAGCCCACTGTCCTCCCAGCGGGTACATACAGTAAGGTACTCACCTCAACTCGACCTACCAAGGATTCCAGTACCCAGACATGTGACTTCACTTTCGCTGACACAGTTGTGCGATCCGCCAGCCCGAAGATTGCCCGTTCCACGTCCCCGCTCCCTCTTGCTGCTTCTAGGGTGCAGTCTTCGTCAAACTCTAGTAAACCGCGGGCACCTAAACAAGATGCCCGGACCTTGAAAAAGGAACCCGTCCGTGAGGATTTTCTGCGTTCTCAGGCTTCCCAACCGTCAACTGCCTCTTCCCGCCGTCATTCTTCCAGAAGAGCTGACAAGAAAAAGAGTTCCTCTCCTTCCCCGCCGAGGCGTGACCCATCTGTCACGCCGTCCAACAGTTGCCGGCCTCGGCCGTCTTCTGTTTCACCGGGACGCTCCGTTTGCCGGGCGCCCGGCCCTTTACCGGCGGTGGAAACTGCCCCTCCTGATCAACTCAGGGAGGTGGCAGGCGCGTCGGTCGAACCAATGGAACATGACCCTTTGCCCCCAGACAGCGATAGCAGTGCTCCCTCGAAATCCGGTCCTCCGCGGCCGTCGAGGTGACCCCGCTCGCTACTTGGTTTTTATCCTTATTTCTTCTCTCATTTTTATCATGGCGCTCCTTCAATGGAACATTCGCGGCATTCGTTCTAATCGGGAGGAGTTAAAACTACTCCTTCGATTGCACTGCCCGCTTCTAGTCTGCCTCCAGGAAACTAAGTTGCGTCCACGTGATCGTGCAGACTTTCCACACTACACCTCTGTGCGGTTCGACCTGCCACCCGTGGAAGGTGTCCCAGCCCATGGAGGGGTTCTGATGCTCCTTCGAGACGACGTCTATTTCCATCCCATTTCCTTGCACACTCACCTACAGGCAGTTGCCGTCCGCATCACCTTATCCACATTTACCTTCTCCCTCTGTAATATATATTCGCCATCGTCATCTGCCCTTACTAGGGCAGATGTGCTAAACCTTGTTGACCAGCTCCCTTCACCTTTCGTGTTGGTAGGCGACTTTAATGCCCACCACCCCCTATGGGGCTCTCCGGCACCTTGTCCGAGAGGCTCCCTTTTGGTGGACATTCTCCACCACCTCGATCTTGTCTGCCTCAACACCGGTGCACCGACCTTCCTTTCTGACACAACACACACTTATTCCCATATAGACCTCGCAATATGCACTCCTCAGCTTGCCGGTCGGTTTGAGTGGTATGCACTTTCTGACACGTACTCGAGTGACCATTTCCCTTGTATCATCCACTTCCTACATCATTCCCCATCTCCACGTCCCACCAGTTGGAACATTTCTAAAGCCGACTGGGGGCTTTATTCTTCCATGGCTGTTTTTCACAATCAGAATTTTCCCAACTGTGACAGTCAGGTCGAATACCTCACAGAGGTTATTCTCACTGCTGCTGAACGTTCCATACCTCGTACATCCTCTTCTCCACGTCGTGTCCAGGTCCCTTGGTGGACTGCAGCCTGCCGCGACGCGCTTCGAGCCCGGCGCCGTGCTTTACGCACCTTCCGCCGCCACCCAACTTTGGAGAATTGCATCAATTACAAACGTATGAGATCGCAGTGCCGTCGTATCATAAACGACAGCAAGAAAGCTTGCTGGACTGCTTTTACTAGTTCTTTTAACCGTTTTACTCCCTCCACGGTTGTCTGGGGTGGCCTACGCCGTTTGTCCGGCATCAAGGTCCACTCCCCGATTCCTGGCCTGACCGTGGAGAACGCAGTCCTCGTGGACCCAGCTGATGTTTCAAACGCATTGGGTCGTTTCTTTGCGGAGGTTTCGAGCTCTGCCCATTACCACCCTGCCTTTCTCCCTCGCAAACAGGTAGAGGAGGCACGGCCGCCTTCTTTCCGCTCTTTTAATCGTGAAAATTATAACGTCGCCTTCACCATGCAGGAGCTAGATCGTGCTCTTGCCCTGTCCCGGTCTTCTGCTCCCGGGCCCGATTCCTATTCATATTGAGATGCTGAAGAACCTCTCTCCTGCGGGCAAGTGCTTTCTTCTTAGTACCTACAATCGCATATGGACTGAAGGTCATGTTCCCACAAGTTGGCGTGAAGCCATTGTTGTCCCCATCCCCAAACCAGGGAAGGACAAACACCTTCCTTCCAGTTATCGCCCCATTTCTCTGACGAGCTGCGTCTGTAAGGTGATGGAACGCATGGTTAACGCTCGGTTGGTCTGGCTCCTCGAATCTCGCCGCCTCCTGACTAATATCCAATGCGGTTTTCGTCGACACCGCTCTGCTGCTGACCACCTCGTTACGTTGTCGACCTTCATTACGAATAACTTTCTAAAGAAGCGGCAAACAGTAGCAGTGTTCTTCGACTTGGAGAAGGCATACGATACCTGTTGGAGAGCGGGCATTCTCCGCACATTGCACACATGGGGCCTTCGGGGCCGCCTTCCTCTTTTCATTCAAGCGTTTTTGGCGGATCGCAAGTTCCGGGTACGGGTGGGCTCTGTTTTGTCAGATACCTTTTGCCAGGAGAATGGGGTACCACAGGGCTCCGTCTTGAGTGTGGCGCTCTTTGCCATTGCAATCAATCCGATCGTAGATTGCCTTTCAGCCGACGTCTCCGGATCTCTTTTTGTTGACGATTTCGCAATTTATTGTAGCGCCCAGCGGACGTGTCTCTTGGAGCGTTCTCTCCAACGCTGTCTTGACCGTCTATATTCCTGGAGCATCGCAAACGGCTTCCGATTCTCCACTGAGAAAACTGTGTGTATCAATTTCTGGAGATACAAGGAATTTCTTCCACCTTCTCTACGTCTCGGCCCTGTTGCTCTCCCTTTCGTGGAGACTACAAAATTCTTGGGACTCATGTTGGATCGGAAACTTTGCTGGTCCACACACGTGTCCTACCTGGCTGCCCGTTGTGCCCGATCCCTTAACGTTCTTCGTGTCCTCAGTGGCACGTCATGGGGAGCGGATCGTACCGTCCTGCTTCACCTTTACCAGGCCATTGTTCAGTCGAAGCTCGACTATGGAAGCCTTGTATACTCTTCAGCACGGCCGTCGATTCTCCGCCGTCTCAACTCTATCCACCATCGTGGATTACGTCTAGCGACCGGTGCATTTTATACCAGCCCTGTTGAAAGTCTGTATGCCGAGGCTGCTGTATTACCCTTGACCAATCGACGTGACATACTCTTGTGTCGGTACGCATGCCGCCTACGGTCGATGCCCAACCATCCATCTTACAGATTATTTTTTGACGACTCACTCGATCGCCAATATCAGTTGTCTGCGATTGCCTTGCTTCCACCGGGAGTTCGGTTTCGCCGCCTGCTACAGCGGCTCGATTTTACCCTTCCTTCCACCCTTCGGTTGAGCGAAAGCCCATTGCCACCGTGGCATCAGGCCCAGGTTCACACACACCTCGAACTTAGTTCGCTCCCCAAGGAGAGCACTCCGGATTTGGTATACCGCTCGAGGCTTGTCGAACTCCGTTCGCGGTTCGATAATGCCGTATTTATTTACACTGATGGTTCCAAGAGCACTGCCGGTGTCGGATCTGCCTTCGTCGTCGGGGACAACCGTTTCCAATACAAGCTCCCTGACCGGTGCTCAACCTTCACGGCTGAGCTTTTCGCCCTCCTCCAGGCCGTTTTGTATACCTGCCGCCACCGCCACCCTTTCTATGCCATATGTTCTGACTCCCTTAGTGCCCTGCAGAGTCTTAAGGACCTTTTCTCGAACCATCCTCTCGTGTATCGGATCCAACGCTCCCTCCAGTTGCTGGCGGATGACAGCTGTCACATTTCTTTCCTGTGGGTCCCTGGCCATGTGGGTGTGCCCGGGAATGAGGCCGCCGACACAGCAGCCAAGGCAGCAGCTCTTTTGCCTCGCATGGCTACCTTTTGCGTCCCATCGGACGATGTTCAACGGGCTCTTCGCCGGAGTATCGTGTCGCAATGGCACAGTGTGTGGCTTTCACTGTACAACAATAAATTGCGAACTGTCAAACCGATCCCGACCGCTTGGAGGACATCATCACGCCCCTCTCGGCGGGAGGAGGTCATCCTGGCTCGGTTGCGGATCGGTCATTGCCGTTTCAGCCACCGTCACTTGCTATCCGCCGAACCTGCACCGCTATGCTCCTGCGGTGAACTGCTGACAGTGCGACATGTTTTACTGACTTGTGTTAATTTTAATCATCTCCGTGTAGCCCTTCACTTTCCGTCTACTCTGGAGGAAATTTTAGCTGATGACACACGAGCAGCTGCTCGAGTTTTGCGTTTTATCAACTTGGCCAACTTATCCAAGGCTATTTAACTCTTTTAATTGTCTTTTATCTTTCGTTTTTAGCCTCTTGTTGATGTTCTGACAGTCTACATTTTTTTAGATCATAGCGAATCTATGTTCTTGGCTGGGCGCTAATGACCATAGAAGTTGTGCGCCCTAAAACCACAAAAAAAAAAAAAAAAAAAATGACTGTACTGTCTGCGAAGCATCCTTCACGCCTGCTCGAGCCGCTCTGATCACTTACCTTTCGTTTATAGCAGTGTTTCCCAATCTTCTTGAATACGCGATCCCTTCCAACTAAAAATATGTTATATATAATGTGTGTGTGTGTGTGTGTGTGTGTGTGTGTGTGTGTGTGTGTGTGTGTGTGTGTGTTTTTAGCATACAGTCCGAGAACTCTTGATGCATTTTTCTTGACGTGTTTGATGCATCATGAACCTCCATTGAAAAGTATCAGTCGGCTCGATAAGTGGTTACGAGGGGAGTCTGAAAAGACCGTGCAAAAATAAATACTACTAATATGTTAGTCGACAAAGTCTCCGTTTAGTCGTGTACACTTCGTCCAATGCTGTTCTAATTTCTTCATCCCTTGCGAAAATAAGAATTGTCCAAGCTTGCAAAATAGCTATTAGTTTCTGCAATCACCTCCTCGTTTGAATGAAAGCTTCGTGCCGCCAGCCATTTCTTCAAATTGGGGAATAAATAATAGTCCGAAGGAGCCAAAGCTGGGGAATAGGGGGTATGTGAAATGTGTTGGAATCATATATATGAATTGATATTCGTTAGTCTCACTAAAACTCGAGAACGGCTGAACCGAATTGACTAATTTTAGTCTTGAAATATTCGTGTAAGTCCAGGGAAGGTTTAAATGGTGCTAAAATATAGAAAAGTTCTCTGGAAAAGAGGAAAATCGGGTAAAACTGAAACAGCTTTTTTCAGTGAGCTATCAAAACCATTCGTCCAATTGCGTTTTAAGTTTTGTACATTTCATGTTGAAAGCAAGAGGAAGGTTCGCATCAAATAAAAATTTGGAAAAGATTGGTTGGTAAGAATCACACCAATCTTCTCACAGCTTAAATTGTAGTTCAATCTTGTATTGAAACTGAAATATTTTGATTCACAGCAAAATATTTAACTAATCATACACCACATCAAAATAATGCCCTGTATTTGTACAAAATATTGCTCATTGTGTGGTTGTCAAGCAGCTATTTATAGTAGCAAGATGTACAAACAGTTAAATGGTCTAGCTCCAGAATCCTCCCTCAGCATAGTCCCTGCTGAAATTTTCACAGACAGTTTTGATGAGGGAGGGAGAGAGAGAGAGAGAGAGAGAGAGAGAGAGAGAGAGAGAGAGAGAGAGAGAGAGAGAGAGAGAACTTGGAAATAACCCACACTTTTCCAAGGTTAGATACTGGTTTAGATATATTGATCATATGTTGTGCTTATGGACAGATACTAACAGACAACTTCATAAATTATTTCAATCTAGTCATGGACATCAGTGGTCATAGAGGGGGCACATCCACCACTTGTGGAATATACTCTACAGATTTTCTGCTAAAGCCTTCCATCCCACCTCCACTTCCTCCTGATAAATTTTTGCAGTCTCTCATGAAAATTTTGTTGGTTCGTATGTGGCAACAATCTGTCTCAGTTGTTAGCCATAATTTGACAGATATGAAACTTTGTTGTACTGCCACTACATTGACACACTTAGGAGGATCAGAAATAGCATAACCCTGTTTCAAATTGTAGTAGATATTAATTACATTTTATGAAGCTGTAAGCACATAAAAATTTTCATTAGAATAGCTCCTCACTATATTACAATGATACATATTTACTTTAATAATGGAAAGTCCAGGTTGGAAATAACAATCTAGTATTAAGGACATTTTACAATTCACCGCAGAGACGAGGCGACGAACTGCTACAGGCACATAGAAAAGACACACACACATATGACACTTTCAGCTATCAGCTACAGCATTCTTCAGAAACTAGAACTATCATGCAATCACACAGCCCCACAAAACAGTCATACAACCATCACCTCCGGCTGCTGCACTTCGAATCACGCTCTGTAGTGTGCAAATAGGGGATGGGAAGGGAGGGGGATAATGATTGAACCATGTGTGGCATTGTATTCTGTTGTCTAATACAACTGTCCCAAATACTACCTGACTCATGGTTGTCATGTCTGTTAAAATAAGGCTGAATAGCAAGAAAAATGAATAGGTAATATTGTTTAATTTCTTTTAATAAAAGTAACTAAGTGCTGTTTAGTTTCTTGTTAATATTGTGGATCAAAACTAACAATGGTTTGAAATAATTGGAGGTACTGTTTATTTTGATAAATGCCATCAGCTGTAATATATTCAGTTTTTTTTGGGGGGGGGGGGGGTGACTTACAGAAGACATAGTTACTCCTCAGAATGAAAATTATTTTTGACTCCATCAGAAGATGCTGTTCTGGTGTATCATCTAACAAACAATGGTTCTGTTGAATTGTTTTCTTTAAATCTTTTAGGTTCTTTCTCTTCCAGTACTTTGGTTGACTTTCTATTTAAGCTGTTATCTGTTCTCAGTTCCACGTGTCGCTCTGCAGACCAGATTCAGGTTACCTCTCAGGCACAGGAAGTGCGAAAAAGGTAGCTACTGGGCTGGCTTACTTCATTTTCTATTATATTTTTCGCATGTTTGTTTCATAAACTGTACAAATATAGCTGTCTCTTTCATGTAGCAGTACTGGGTAGTGTAGCAATAAACTTAGTTTCATGAAATTTTAGTATAATTTTCATATAAATTTCCTTCCTCATTCATTTATATCAGTCTAAGATAGGACCACAGCATAACAAATATTTCATATTTATAAATTTTACTTCATTCCATGTTTAGTCTGTTGTATAATTATGAGCAGTAATAACAAGCTCATTTTCACTGTATAAACATTGCTGTATAAATTATCCAAACTATTGTTTCACACAATTAAATAGTGTTATATAAAATAAGTAATTTTGATAAGGAAATACTCTCTGTGCCATATTATTGGGCTTCAGTTTTGTCTCCAATAATACAAATGTTTACCTGCCTTCTAGTGCACGATGTAGTGTGCATGGTATCACTGAAATATATTCTCATTTTATTTGCATACTTCTTAAGGGGCTCTAACAAGAGGGTAATATTAGAGAATTAATTCCACACACTTCCTTTTTCTATCTTATCTTATACAGTGTATATAAATAAGGTAGTTGTAGGAAAAATCAGTTCTATTACAGTGGACAGATGTCAATGGTGACAAATAATAATTGTTTGCAATAGGAGGAATTCACTGGAATGACAAATTATAAAAAACTATCACAATCTCTAATCAGTGTTCTCTGAGCAAGTGATTGCAATATCAACATGGTTTAAGTTATGGGCATAGATACCCAAACTGATACAGCTTTCATTGTCATAAGTACTCTTCTATACAGTTGTGTTGCTCTGTCAACTGACAACAAACCAATTTTTGTAAATGTAGACAATTTGTCTTTTCATGAGGTACTTTCACATTCACCACCTTAACTTTATACATGACTTTGTAATACATTAGGCAGCCTGTCCAGAGTGCCAGACTACAAATCCAAAGGTCTCGGGTTCGATCCTCGCCATGTCCTAGAGCAGTACCTTGTGTATATAAAGAAAAGTAAAAATTTGAAACAAGATTTTTAAAATGTTTATCAAATGCTGACACTGTCATATTCGCTGCAAAGAACAAGATTATCTGCAAATGGAACAACCAGGTTGTGCGATATTGCCCACGACTCAGCAAATGAAAAGAGTGAATGACATCAGATCCATGATAAGTTGGAAAAATTAACGTTAATTAAGGTCTACCATGAGCTACCATGATACCCTGTCCTGTGCAAGCTTAATCATCTGTGAAGAAAAAGAAAGGCAACCTACATCCTTTGAAATTGCTTACTGTATTTGGCTCTTAGTCTCCCTCCAAGATTTTGATTTGCTTCCGACCAATACTAAATTAACCATTTCTAGATGTCTCCGAATGCATCCCACCAATTGTAGGGAAGGTGTACAATCAAAAACATAGCACAGCCTTGTGTACCTGTATGGAACCTTTCTGTTCCAACCTGTTTATGGACTGTCTGGAGGAAACCTTCTTAGCCTTCCAAAACCCATACCTGTGCTGTGTTTCAGATTCATTGATGATCTGACCCCCGACTTTCACCCTAAACTCTACTCCTTCGCTCCCAACTGCTTCACCTTATCTTCATCAACCCAGCAACCTTCCTGGACTTTCTCCTCCTCCTCCTCCTCATTGATGCCCTCCATCCACACTTCTGTAAAAAAAAAAAAAAAAAAAAAAAAAAAAAGAGTAGTTCCTACCTACATTTTGACAATAACCATCCTTTCATCACCAAAAGGTCCTTATCATACAACCTTCTACGCATGGACATGTGTTTGTGATGATAACTTCTCTGCTCCACGTTCTGCAGGTCTCATGAAGGTGTTTATAGACAGGCATAGTTAACAAACATTATGTTTAGTGATGTGGGCCAGGAATATTCCCGGTGGGAAGGAACTTATAAAATGGGAATATTTCTTTGGCCCTGGAAGATTTCAAAAAATTGGGAATTTATGAAAACTTTTAGATTTTGAAAGTTTTAACACTGATTAACAGTTAAAGATCCTTATAATTACATTAACTAAGTAAATTCATACATTTTAATCCAAGATTCATCATTTTTACATTTATTTTATTTTATTTTGCTAATTCCATGCAGAACATCTTTTACTTTGTCTGGTGGAAGAAATAATTTACAATTTTTCATCAAGTTGAAACCCCACATTTCTCTTAATGAAACCTAAACTTACAAAATATTTCTCTGGAGGCGTAATTCTCAACCGGCTGTCATTTATAGTATTTTTTAATTTTTCCAAATGAATGACTAGAGGTGTTTCACTTTCAGAATTCAAAGAATTCTCAGTTCCTGCGATGAATTGATTTATAAAAATTTATTTTCTAATATACTGCTATCAACTTCAGTTTTAGAATCTTTAATTACTTAATGTTTTACAGTATTCCATGTTAATCAAATCACTTGTATTTTCAAGTAAATCATGAACCTGATGGTTTATTTGCATAATTTTTCCCCGAAATGCCATTTTCATTGACTAATGTTTACGAATTTCACTTTATAGCCTAAAAAATTCCTAACATCAACAGAAAACTTATGAAATTGAATAAACAAACCTCCCTGTGTATTTTAGTATTTAGTAGCTACTCACTAGATGGCATATCAATATTATAAATTCCATTGTTTTTTTGTAAAGGTCGATTATTTCAGGGTTGGCAGTTCTAGGAAACATAAGAATCGTAAATTTCAGTTCTTGGTGATTCTAGGGCTGATTCTTTGATATTTAAAATACTGAAAATGGAAAAATTTGTTTATTTCAAACAAGGAGGTTAAGTCCAGATCCATATAAAGGTAAACATATCCAAATATTTTATTTATTAAAATAGAAAGTAGGAGTGCTCAAATACAAAAGTAATAAAATAAAAAAGGTACTTAAATTGATCATAACCGTAGTTTAGCTGTGAGCTGTAATGGGAAATTTAGTTCTTACAAGACAAAAAAGGGAATTTTCCCTCGCCCCTTGGAAACAGCAACATTGCGCATTTATGGAAACGATCAGGAGACTGAAGAAGATGATGAGATTGACTGTAATGACGACGACTTTTTCTAGAGTTGGAAATGTAGATGATGAGGATTTAATGGACATTGAGAGTTATAGTGACTAGTGGACTTGCAAAGACTGAAAAGTTGCCATATTAAACCTTTTGCCTTTTAGTAGTTTTGGTTTTTATAACATTTTGCATTCTGGCTATTTTTTGTTCAATTATAATATATTTATAATATTTTTAAAGATATAAGAGTGTTCATGTTTTTTTCAATAACACTGTTACCACATTGACCTATTAATTTGTGCGATTTCATTTTTAAAATTTTAAATTCACAAGAAATTCATTTAATTATAATTTTTTCTTAAAATATATTTCAATGTTTTTTTTTCGATTTAACTACATAATTACTGCCTTTAACCTATTAATTAAAAGCTATTTAGCTATCTTGTTAATTAATTAATCGTAAATTCCTGCGAATTTATAAATTTTGGGAATATTGCCAGCAATATTCCCTGGGAATATGATTTACCGAATATGCTGCAATCACGGCATCAGAATGAATGAACACTGCCGAATAGTAACAAGATGCAAGGTTGACCACCTTGTGGCACAACATTCAGCTGAGTGTAATATTCTTCATTTCAATGGCTGTTTCACCACATGGTCCATGGATCCTCACTACTACAACCATAACAATAACAACAATAACTAGATTTTCTGAACTGGACAGCTGGTAATTATCCCTACAGTACATTCTCTGGTCTTGAAATTATTAAGACCTCAACCTAAAGTTATGTTTTGTCCCCACACCCAACAATTCCCCGGCCCTGTATCCTTTATATACCCCAGTTTTTGTCTTGTTCTCAATGTTCTGCACTATATTTTTCCCCATAATCTATTTCTACTCTTTTTTTTTCACCTCCTACCTCCTGAGTAGTACCTATGCACTCCATCAGGCAACACTAATGTACCTATCTCCATCTTCATTCTAAACGCTTCCACTACCATCCACAATCTCGGTTGCTCCAACTGCAGGGCAGTACTCGGAACACGAAATCCAGAGACGACAGTTGTGTGCCAATGAGTTACGCTTGTGTCATTATTTGAATGATTATTTAGAGAGAGAGAGGGGGGGGGGAAGATAACATACTCTATCACTAGCAGTGGTCAACTTACAAAGGAAAGGTCAACACAAAGATGCAGGTAACCTGGATTAAGTGACAAATGACAACAGGATTCACCTGTAATTGTCTGATGAAAAACCATCTGAAGTCAAAGGTCTATCAGATTGTCATGTGCCCAATCACTCTGTATGCTATCCAGTGTTGGCCACCTACAAAAGAGTCAGAAATATGACTGGGAATCATGGAGGTGAATATACTTGGAGGTACAAGACATCTTCTGGAGTTGCACCAGTACAAAACAAAGTGTTGAATAGCGGTTCACAATTATTTGGAAATGTGTGATGCACCATAGCAAAGGCAGCTTACACATTGGTAGCTCTTGAAAGAGAACCAAGAGATGACACAGACAACAGTCGGGCCAATATTCTGCTTAATAACCTGAAGCATGTAAAGCTTCATCCAGATCTGGCTCATGACTGAACAAAATAGGCAGCAAATCCACTCGGTAGATCCTGCTACTGGACAGAACAAATTCAAAAAAGAAGAAGAAATGTATATCATACACTGAAGTAAGGAAAGTTTATCTTTTTCTGTTCCTCCTTCTCACTTGTAGGATCACGTCTCCACTAGATTAATATGTCAATGCCTATAGAAACATCTCTTCTGTATAACTTTTTGTAACTAATCTAAGAGTAAAGGGAAATATATTTCTCTATCATTACTCTAAGGTTACAATATTAGATTCAGGAACTGCTGCAGTAAGGAAAATTCATTTTACAATGTGTGATTGAAATTTATAACTCTTCAGTGCCGTTCATTCTAGTTACGGCAGTTACCAGGAATAGTGTTCTCAGATTTCCTTTATCCACCATTATACTATGTAATCTCTTATATACTATGTAATGTATTAGCATTTCACAAAATTGTAAATTTGAAACTTCTTTCCTTTATTCTTGAAGCACTGGGTGTAGGCATTATCATAGCTTTGCATCAATTTTACCATTTGTCAAAGGTAAAGATCAAAGCCCAGACTTTAAAAGCAGCCCTAAACTGTTACATCACCTTCACCAAATATGACAGTTACATTCACCACACACATGTGGGTAAATAACAGTTGAAAACACCTTGCAGGGTCACATGCTCTCATATGAGTGGCACAGCTAATAACACCCCTTTCAAACACATCATCTTCTGCTTCACAGATCAATAAGGATATTATTTTCACCATTCTAAGCAGTGTCATTTGTTCTTTTTATCACTGACATCTGAGCAGCTGATAAAATGAAACAAAAGGTCATGTTGCTTTCTGGAAGTTGTTTGTCGAATTTTATGTACTTGAGCTGTGATGGAGGTCTACTTTAATAGCTGATACAAATATGTGACATTTGATTCACAAAATACATTCAGAAACTGGACGTTCACCGTGAATGTCTGAAAGACATTCTGAATGCTTTCAGTTTTCAGGAGTCTACATCCAGTAAGCGTTCACTTCCAATTGCTTACTGTTGGTAGACTGTATGCAATGGTTCTTAGTCATTACATGCAGTGGACTGTGTGCAGTCCACGTAAGTGTTGGAATTTTCTCAAACAGCATTATTTACTACTAATGGTTTCAGAATAAATAAATTCATCATTATTTAACTTGGTCTTATCACATATTTCTTGTTCTTCTCTTTAGTCTGATAGAAGTATTCTCATTCACTCAAAATGCAAAATTACTCTCCTTTTCAGTATTATAGGTACATGACTGTAATATTGACATTTAGAAAAGGTATCAGTGACTGATTATGGCCCACTCAGTCTAGAAAGTATGTGAAAATAAAAAAGGGACAGTGCTACACAAAACTGAATATGAACTAGGGATTGGACCCCTCAGATTTTCATATTGATCTAATTTTTGTAAATGGTCTCAAATTTTGGAATAGCTTCTTCAAAAAGTACAACAGGTTTTTTTCTCCTGAGCAGCTAAAACTGATGAAACATATTGTATTGTTGATGGTGAATTAACATTAAAAAATAACACAAAAGTTTCAGCAATAGTGGCACTGATTAAATTTAAATTCTTTGATTAACACAGGATTGAAAAAATAAGCATTATGAAGAGTACCTCTTCAGCTATGTCATTACACATCATCACTTTTTGATCAAAAGGAGATGAGAAAATAAGTATATAATGATTTCTTTACCATGTTTTGAATATATAATTTCATGCTCAGATATTGTTGTTGACCTTTTGAATTCTATACACTGAAGAGTAACAGCCACTAGCACACAAAGATGGTATTTTCATTTTTGGTGCTTGCCATCTCTTTATCTTGCCAGGAAGAGGATGTGTGAAAACCTCCGGCTCTTTATCATGAGAGTTCACAGAGTAGAAAACAGAGCAGTTGTCAAAGTCTTATACACAAATAGTTCTACAGTGTTGCTTCTATATATGCATAGAAAGAAATTGGATGTTAATTTTCTAATGCACATATATCTATAGTGTTAATAGTTAATTGTGCAGTGGTAGTTATTGTGAAATAATGTGTTGTGTGTAATTTCTTCCCATACTACACACAGAGAAATGTCCAATCAAACTAATAGTGAGTGGGAAGACTACTGGGCATGGCAAGTTTTAAGTGCTTTTCAGTTTATATTTTGTATCTGTCCCTGAAGTAATTCTTATTGCGGATTGATTGCATGTTTGGCATTGCTAGTGTGGTTGCAAAATGTTGCACGTAATTTGACTCCTCTCTTAAATCTATTATATCTATTTGTAGAATTTTGTTGTTAGCTATAAACTATCTATAATACATTTTATAGATTACTTGAATTAATGTAGAGATGGTTAGAAATATTATTACCTTTCTTTTCTCAAATTCTGTACAGTAATGTTCGTCCTTAATAGTTACCCAAATACATTGTGAAATTCTCCTTCATCTAACAAAAATTGTTGAGCTGTGCTTTTTGAGCTTGAGTGAAATTAACAGTAGTTAGAACTTTTCATTTCGCTACACAGAGACAAAGGGTTAAAATTATATTTCAGGTATATAATTGTTATGGTACATTTTCCCCTCCTACTTCTCATCCTTATCACCATTATCTATTCTTTCTTTGCCTTAGAAGGAAATTACATTAAATACTCCAGAATAGGTAATGTGTGTTAATAGTGCTGTCATGTTAAAGTTATAAAAGAGGGCAGTTAAACATGTGGATGTTTGCAATAACCCCTTTTTTTCCTGTTTGTTTCAGCGAACTCAGCATAGCATCAGCACGGGCATCAGTTATGGTGTATGATGACATCAATAAAAAATGGATTCCAAGTGGCACATCATCTGGTTTGTCAAAGGTTCATATTTACCAGCATCAAGTGAACAACACATTTAGAGTAGTTGGTCGCAAACTACAAGATCATGAGGTATATGTTCATAATATTTATCATGTCTGTAGTTATATTTATTTGAGTATGGTCTTAGTTTTTCGTCCTCCTGGTTCCTGATGTGTTTACATGGAAATTCCAATGATATCATCCCCTCTTTACAATACCTTAATGAAAATCCATTTAGGCAGTTCATTTTCAATCTCCAACTGATTAGTATAATATTATTATTGTTAATACTTTTGTGATATTTTTAAAATAGTACACTTACCACTGTATTATGGTCGACAAAGAGATTACCTGGCCCGTATAATTTAGGAAGTCTAAGACCAGAGCATTGCCCATGCCCAAGCTCAGAAGTGAGTGTTGCCAACTCCATTGGTCTGTGGAGCTTCAGCTTGTTGTTTACATAATCAAATAGAAGCAATACAATAGTTAAGATAGTCTATGTTTAGATTCATTGAACTTTAACTCAAGTATCATTTATTTTGAAAAATGTAAATACCTTGAATGATTCAACAATATTTTGGAAAGGATAGGTGCACATGCATACTCTGGCAGATGAAGGCTTAACAGCTGGAAGCTTTATTTTATGTTTTTCTGTTGTGTGTGCCTTTCTGCGGCTCATTAGGTGTCTCTGTGGTGAGTAGCAACCTATCCTTTCCAAAATATTATTTTGGAAAATGTTATTTGAGCTCTTAGAAATGGTTCAGGTACAAGAATTGCACGTGGGTACATTTACTGCTACAAACTGCTTCTCACATATGTTTCATTGGGTGAGTGGATAGGCTGACAGTTTATGAACACAATGGGCATGTGTTTGAAACCCACTGGAGTCAGTTTATTTTTTCTTTTTTAGACCTGTTTTAGGCAATATTTTAAATATTAATTCATTAAAAATTGTACAGTTGTAACACACGTCATCATAGCAATAAAATTAAAACTGGATGCATTTTGTTTGTAATTACTCCGACCGACATGTTGTGTCTGTGTAATTTTCAGCCAAGAGAAACATTTCAGCTGATTAGCATACCTCATATGTGTACTTCAAAATGGCTGATGTGAACATTCGGTAGCTCATAATTACTCTCTTTGAAAGCGGTGTTAGTGCATCTGAGGCATGTCATTGTTATGGTGTAGAAGCAAGGAGATGGATGTGACAATTCAGAGATAATGGTGAGGTAAGCAGACACTCAGTACCTGGAAGTCTGCGAGTCAACTCAAAGAGCAGATGATGAATTGGTCAAAGCAGCCCAGACTGCCAATTTCTAAAAACATCAAGGAACTAGAGCTTGGCAAAAGCTTACCTAAGACAATCAAACAACTATGGAATCCGGTCCCCCCTCATACTTTCATTAAAGAACCAATATCTGACGATCAAGCCATGGACAGGCAGGCAGTTGTGAGTTTCTGGGAAAATGTCTATTGGAGGAAAGTTATTTTCAATTATAAGTGCACAGTTGAGTCAACAAGCTGAGGTCCTGTTCTTGTTTACCACACAGATAAGCAACAATATAATGCCTGCTTTGTAGCTACACATGCTACAAGCAGCCGCTTAAGTGTCAAATGTTGGGACTGGATGTCTTATGTGGGTGCAGGAACCTTAGGACGAATCCAATACAGGTCAATTCAGAATGCTATAAACATTTCCTTGGACGTGTAATCATACCTGGAGCTTGATTTTGATACCCTGAAGGACATCTCGCTTACAACACGAAAATCATCCTTTGCACACCAGCATTAGGATTCAGGGCTGATCCCAAAGGAGAGAGAATATTATTCAGTGCCTAACATGACCTCCAAAGTCACCTGATCTGAATCCGGTAGAGAACATATGGGCTAGACTCAAGAAGACTGTGTGGGGTAATTGGCCAGACCCCCCTCGTTATGGGATTTGGTTTATTCTTCTTCTTGGAAGAGAATTGCCATGAATGAGGCCTTTTTCTGCTGACTGGTAGACACTATGCTTTGAATGATCTGTGCTGTTCTTAATGCCCATAGCATGTCGTCAAGATACTGAAGATATACGTAACCTTCATTATAATATTTTTATGGTAATGGGAGGTCATGCCAATATCAACCTCCAAGGAAGATTATTTTTATTTTTATGAGAGGTCAGATGAATAACACCCTCCAAGGATGTTAATTTTTTGTTATGGGTAATCAAATATTACTTTCCAAGAAAGATTACTTTTAGATATCAATTTGACAAACTGTAATTAATTATTTACTAATAACAGAAGTAACTAAAGCAAGAAAGATTTGCACTGCTGAGAGAGAGAGAGAGAGAGAGAGAGAGAGAGAGAGAGAGAGAGAGAGAGAGAGAAAGTGGGGGGGACCATATGTAAGAAGCAGTTTGTTGTAGAAAATCTACCCACGTGGAGTTCGTATACCTACATGCTCGAATAAGGGTTTCCAAAATAAATGATACTAATACAGTACACACAGTCTCACAGGCCACATGTGCCAGTTGTTTAACTATGCATACATTCCACCCAATCAAGTTTGACACATGTGATAGTGTTCATAATGTGCGACCAACTGTTGGTGTTCTCGTGAAGGTGACTGTCTGTAACGGTAATGAAGTAGTAGTCTTTAGTGCCATCACTATCTGCGAACAATACACCTATTAAATCTTAGATTTGACGTACAGTCTTTTCAAGCATTTGTAAGGTGAATACATCATCGTTTCAGTCAACTTTGACAGGTAGTGTTTTTGCCAGTTACCTTTGCCAATTACTGCAACCGATGCTTATCTCCAGAAATGGAAACATGGCATATGGATGTTACCAATGACAACTGTCTACAACATATGCATGTATATAGACAACTGGAAAACTACTGTTCAACAAAGAACATTTATCGTTTTTCAAGCAATAAGCTGTGCAAAATGTGACCTGTTCCCGTTACTGATAATATGTATGAAACATATGCTACATTATTACAGTTTACAGATACATTTGTTTTCATGTGCACGACTTTTCAGTTGCACAAGATAAAGGAATCTGGTTATTTTGTTGCTTTCTCCTGAAGCAATGTACTCCAGCCCTGCACAGTATGGTATTGTAATTTTTCCAAATGTGTATGCCAGTGTTGTAGGTTTATAGTTGATGATAATAGAAAATGCATTATGTTCACTTGTGGCATGTAATATGTGGTTGAAGCCAGCTGCAAATCCATAGCAGGTGTACAGTCTGATTCCTTGCCCAACGCTTATCTTTTTTTTAAAATGATTCAGGGCAGCTTCTGTATTGGCACAAGCTGTTTGCACTCTTTTTGACTTGATTTGGCATGATGTGATTCATTAAAAACATTGAAAATGTCTTTGGTAAGTACAGCTATTCATATCTCTCTCTCTCTCTCTCTCTCTCTCTCTCTCTCTCTCTCTCTCTCTCTCTCTCTCTCTCTCCACCATACCCCCTTTCAGGAATAACTTCTCTAGGTGTGTATGGTGTGTATATTTATGTTTCTTTATTAAGTTGAACAAAAATTTATTCTTCACTTAGTTACATTAACAAACATATCTTTTTTCTTTATTTGAATTTATTTCCTCTATCAAACATCACTGGTTACGTTAGCTAGAACACTCGGAAAATAGCAATGCTGCAGTCATTACCAAATCACCATAACCTGATTTTCATTGCTCTAGTTATGAATGCACCCACCTCCACCCCAATTATGGAAGCATTGAAACCATGTGCTTCAAAATAAACATAATTTAAATTAAAAAAAAAATATCATTAGCAGTGTGTTCAATTTATTATATTTTAATGTTGACTATTTTATTTTTGTGATTTATGTCTTAAAAACTATGGTTTTATATATAAAAAGTAGATGAAGTTTACTTACCAGGCGAAGGAGCACAGATAGTGACAGCAACATAAACAAGACACACACACACACACACACACACACACATACACACACACACACACACACACACCTACCTTCCTCCCCCCCCCCCCCCCAAAGGTAAGTCTTTCCTCTCCCAGGATTGGAATAGCTCCTTACCCACTCCCCACTCCCTTAAAACCCTCATCATTTCCTTTTACCTCTCCTTCCCTTCTGACTGAAGAAGCAACTGGGTTGCGAAAGCTTGTGTTTGTGTGTGTGTGTGTGTGTGTGTGTGTGTGTGTGTGTGTGTGTGTGTGTGTGTGTCTTGTTTATGTTGCTGTCACTACCTGTGCTCCTCCGCCTGGTAAGTAAACTTCATCTACTTTTTATATATATTTTTCCTGCTAGGAGTTTTTCTTCTATAAAATTCGTATCACAAACTATGGTTTTATGTTTATCACCAAAGTACCTTTGTGAGCTTTCTACATTGGTGGTAAATGAATTTACAATTTTCTGTTTGTGAACTGTAATGTGTTACCATTACATATTATAAAATAAAAAAAAAAACTGTGGTTTCTTTTTATTTTACTTTGTTTAAAAAATATTTACGTTTCATGTTTAGAAGTAATATTTCTTTCTCAACCAAGTGTTCAGATCATCGTTGAAATCTCTTCAGACAACAGTAGTGATCGTGTGACAAATAGAAACTTATTGCTCTAGCAGTTTGTCTACACCTGCTACAGTGTACTACCACATGATCCCCTCAGAAGCTCATCATTAATTTGCTGAGTACAGGCTTGGCAAACCGAGCTGGGGACTGGTAAGCACCGCCAGTCTTACAGTCATTAACAAGCAACCTCTGGGGTTACTGCCGCACCTGTTGTATAAGGCTTATCTAGACATTCAGAGCTCTGTCTAGGCGGACATTTACTTCCCTAGTTGCTCGTGGTATCAGCATGGATTTATTGTGTGATTGTAAACCTCTAGTGGGATGGGTGTACTATTGGTAGCAGCAACACCCAATCAAAGTGGAGGACTCGGGTTCCCAGTCCTCGGGACTTAAGAGATGCCAAAAATGTTTTGTAATGAGTAATAAAACAGAAGCAGCTAATCAGAATGTGTTTCTTGTGTTAAAAAGAATAGTTCGTTCATTCGAGAAAGTTTCACCCTTTTATAACACAAACAAGGCTTTAGAACGAATTTCAGGTAACCTGAAATCAGTAATTGTGCAATGGTACCCAGTTGGTGGAAACATCTAATTCCCAACAGGTGCCAAAACTTCAAACTGCTAAGTGTCTTTGGGCATATAAAATTGAAACAGAGCTACATAATACCCTGACCTAAAGTAAGGGCGTAGTCTTCTGTAGAGATTATTTGACATTCCAGTAGATGAACTCAAGCAAGAATGGGCTGCAGAAGGTATAGTTGATGTTCAGAACATTAAGAAGAGGGTGGATGGAAAACTTGTCCAATCTGAGTTTTTCATCCTAACTTTTAGTAATCCTTGATTGCCTGAGTATGCTAAGGCAGGTTTTCTGTGCTTACGTGTATGGCCCTACATCCCTAACCCCATGCGCTATTTTTTAAATGTCAGTCACCACCTTGGGATGCAAAGGAGAGACAAATATGGCAAATTTAGATAAGCTGCACACAACTGGTTCGACTGCTCGCCACCTGCAAAGTGCATTAATTGCTCAGTGGATCATCCAGTCTGGAGTAGGAACTGTAGTGCTTATCAACCCGAGAAAAAAATACAAGAGATCGAAACAACTAACCGTATCTGCTATACTGAAGCAGAAAATCATTTAAGGCAAATCAACCTCCTTCATTTGCTACCTCCTTCGTATCTGCCCTGCAAAAGCCTGTTGCCAAAGCTGACACCTCCACACAAATGGAGGTTGTTAGTGTAGGGACGAACACTTTGACCTGTCAGTGCACTTGTCAGGCAGCAGAATCATCAGCACTGATAGTTCACCCAAAGACATCTGTCAAAGGAACAGTTACCAGCTTTGTAGAGCCCATACTATCTTCTTCTGCAGAACCTGTTCATTCAGCTGCTACCACATACACTGTAGCTGCTACGAAATAACCCAAGGACAAAAAAGCAAACAGGAAAGCCAAACAGCAGGAATAAATGGGAACCAAACCATCCAACCATGTTGAGGTTATTATAGCAGATGCTTCATCTGACTAATCTTTGGAACCCCCAGAGATTGATGGAGGTTTGGGGCAATCATCTCGCCCCTAAACAGAGCTTTGTTCAGTATCCCCGAATCAGCAGAAGGAAAAAAAGAAGGTGCAACCACCATAACCCATGGCTCCCATATTATAGTGGAACTTGAATAGGTTCAGCACACATAAGACCTAAAACTACTGACACAGGAACATTCCTGTGTTTGTGTTTGCAAAAAACACATTTTAAGGCTTCCATCACCCCCATACTTAGGAGCTATACCATTTACCGTAAGGACGACCTTACTGATTAGAGGGCCAGGGAGGAGTTGCTGTGTTTGTCAGTGATGAACATCACTCCTCGACCATTCCTTTGGTTACTGACCTCCAAGCTGGCTGCGGTGGCCGAGATGGACTGAGGTGCTCCAGTCATGGTCTGCACGGCCACTACGGTCGGGGTTTGAATCCCCCCTCGGGCATGGATATTTGTGCCGTCCTTAGTCTTAGGTAGTTCATAAGTAGATTGTAAGCTTAGGGACTGATGACCCCGTAGTTAAGTCCCATAAGTTCTACAAACACTTGAACTTGAACTGACCTCCAAGCCATGGCACTGGAAGTTCATGTGAGTCTGGGGACCATGGTGTGTTCCTTGTATTTACATCCCCAGGAATTGATAGACACTGAGGCTCTCATCATCCTCATAGAGCAACTCCCCCGTTCATATCTTCTACTGGGAGACTTCAATGCCCACAATGTGTTACAGGGCTCCGACTCCACTTGCCCAAGGGGTCAGTTGTAGAGTGCCTCATGATGTCGCAGGAACTCTGCACACACAACTTGGGCAATCCCACACATTTTTGTGCCGCCATGGGGACGTTCTCAGCCATTGACCTTTGTTTCTGCTCTCCAGCTCTTGCAGACTCTGCTCAGTGCGGAGGAACTGATGCCTTTCACAACAATGACTGCTTTTCACTGTGATTCCACCTACCAGATGGCCCACCATTAGGGCAGAAGCCACCGTAATAGATAACTAGCATGGCTAACTGGTCATTGTTCAGTTGTTTAGCTGTATATGAACATAGAGATGAAATCGGTGATTAGGTGGACCACATAACACAAGTGATCCGCCATGCTGCTGATCTTTCAGTCATTATGTCATCATGTCGTCTTCGGAAGAATTCTGTTCCTTGATTGACAGATGAGTGCCACTTAGCAATTTGAGCCAGATATGCTGTCCTATGATGGTTTAAGGGTGCTCTGACAGTTGACAACCTTGCGGCCTTTCGAGTTGCAAGAAACTAGGCTTGACACATTGTTAAGGAGAGCAAGAAAAGGTCATGGCAAGCCTTCCTGAGCTCTGTCAACTGCCCCACTTGTTCTACAAAAGTATGGGAAGCCTTCAGCAGGATTTTGGTAAAGGCAGTCGTTTACCTATCGCAACTGTGCTGAATCAGGGATGTCTCAAAACACCAACTGGAGACATCACTCAGACAATGGCAGAGCACTTTGCCCCTACTACTGCCACGGATAGCCAGGGTCTAACATACCAACAATTTCATTTTACCGTGGAGAGGAGCAAGTTGGATTTTAGATCCAACAATGCTGAGTCAACTGTCCTTTCTCCATGTGGGAGCTGGAATCTGTTCTATCCACATCTCATGACACTGTACCTGGTCATGACGGTGTACAGTACAGCATGCCTCGACTCTCGTCTGGGGAATCTAAGGAAATCCTCCTCGAATGTTTTGTTATGGCATGTTGGCCATTTTCCCAACTCGTGGACGAAGGCAATTTTAATTCCGCTTCTCAAACCAGTAAAGAACTGAACACTTATACTAGAGTGTCGCCCTTACGAGCTGTGTAGGAAAGACCCTGGAACAAATGGTCAATTGCCATCTGGTCTGGATGTTAAGAGACCAGGCAGTTACTTAGCAGCTCTGTGTGGTTTCCGGAGATGCCACTCCACTGTCAATAGCCTGACCCTGTTGGAGTCTGTTGGCCAGCAGGCACTGTATTGGGATCTTCTTCAAAATTAGTAAGGTATACAACTACTTGGAGACAGCTTATTCTAGAGCAGCTCCATCAGTGGGTCTTCTTTGGCCACCTCCCCATTTTCCTACATTACTTTCTGTCTCAGCACTTTTTTAGGTACCGAGTTGGTGGCAGGAGAATGGTGCCCTTCAGGGGAGTGTTTTAATTGTTACCCTCTATGCTGTAGCCATCAGTAATATCAGATCCACTGTATTGAATCCTGTACAGTGCTCCTTGTTCGTGGACGAATTTTGCAGTTTTCTGTTTTTCCTCCAGTACTGCTGCTGTGACTTGTCAACTGCAACTGACAGTGCAAAGGCTACAAGAGTGGACTGCAAAGATGGGTTTTCAGTTTTCTGCTGATGAGTGTGTGTGTGTGTGTGTGTGTGTGTGTGTGTGTGTGTGCGCGCGCGTGTGTGCATTGTAATCATTCTTTTGGTATTTTTAATCTTCCTGATCTGCAACTGGGTGCCACTATTCTCCCTTTTAAGAAATTGGAGAGATTTCTGGGCTTCCTTTTTTACTTTCAATTTTTGTGACTCCCACACCTGAGGGATTTGAAAACTAGGGTCTCAAAGGTGCTGAACATTTTAAAATGCCTTAGCCACAGGTCATGGGGAGCAGATAGGGCAGGTCTGGTAGAGTTCTATAGGGCTTTTGCACAATTGCGGCTAGACTATGGGTTTACAGTTTATGGATCAGAGAGACCTTCATATCTGAAAACCATTGATGTTGTTCACTATGAGGGGACTAGGCTGGCTACTGGTGCTTTACAGGACCGGCCCCATCCCCAGTCTCTGTACAGAGGCTGGTAAACCACCACTCACCATCCAGTGGCAACTCCTCAAGGTGCATCAGGCCAGTAAGCTTCTTGCTAATCCAAATTCCCCAGCTTATCAAACTGTTGCTTGCCCTAATATGATGCACCTCTTCTCAAATTGTCCATGAGCAACAAGGCCATTTGGGATCTGTGTGCAGCAAGTGCTGGAGTCACTTGGTGTAGCTCAAGTAGCCCCCCCCCCCCCCCCCCCCCCAGGGTTTAACTGCATGCCTCTCTGGCTACTGCAGCGACCAAAGTTATTTTACATTTAGTGCAGTACAACATAAGCTACATTCCTGCTAGTGTTTTTACCTCATTATTTTATACTGTTTTAACTAAGCACTGTGACTGTGTAGCTGTCTTCATGTATAGATCCAAACAAGGGGACTCTGTTGGTTCCTCTGTTGTTTTTCCCTGATCAGGTTGTAGTGTTACAAAATAACTACATTCTCCTTCATGATCGACTTGAGTTTAACAAGGCTTTAATTTGCATCTAGCGGCCTAGCATTGTAGTAGCTACTGCGAGAATATGTCTTTGTTGCAGATACGATGAGCAGTCGGTCACTGCACAGTGGATGCTAGGAGAAGGCAGAGAAAATCCACAGAATAAACTAATATGTAACCTCTGTTTTTGTGTGTAAACTCTGTGTACATTATCTTTTGTTTAAATTATTATTATGATTGCTGTTAATGAGATTGATTCACTTGGAAGTTTTCTAGAATCACACGCAATAAAACGTAACTGAAGAATTTACAAAAATGTTTTAGTCTGATGAGTTATTTAAACATGACTTTCACTCTCATTGTTATCCAAACAAAAAAGGAAATGAAGTCTGTTAGCCTTAGTTGCAAAAGAATTTGAAGAAGTTTGGAGGCACAGCATAGCTGGACCTCAATTCACTAATTTGTTAATCAAGACATATTGAGCGGCTACAACAAAATTTCACTAGCTGCACATACAGGCTGTAAGTGCGTTTTCCCTGGTAAATACTAAACAACTTGGTATCCAAGGGTCACTAAGATCTGGCTACCACCAGAGTTTATTGTCTTTGATGCAGAACGTCATACTATTCTGTGGACAGTGCAGCAGATGAGATGTGTAGCAAGTTTTAAATTCCTTATTTGCTCAGACTTACTGAGTGCTCTTCAATCCAAACCCTGTCCCCACCAGATAAAGTAGTCCAGAACACCCAGGACACCCTTTCCCACCTACAAACTCTGGGAAAGGTGGTATCTTTCTGCTGGGTCCCAGGTCATATGGGTATTCAAGGGAACAAAAGGGCAGATGTCACAGCGAAAGAGGCGTGTTGCACAAGTATGATATCTCTGTGTCCTATTCCCTTGCATGCTCTGGTCAGGCTGTTGAGGAACAGAGTCCTTTCAATGGGATGATGAGTGGTGGGAAATGATGAACAAAAAGTTGCTAGTTGTGAAGTCCACCTCACGGCAGTGGGGCACATCATTCCAACTGCACAGGCGGGATCAAGCCCTCTTCACTTTTCTTTGTATATGTTACTGTCCCATGACACACATCTTCTTGCTTCGGTGGGAGGATCTTCCTTGGTGTGGTGGTTGTGATGCACCATTAACTGTGCATCACATTTTGGTTGAATGTGTTTTATATTCAGATCAAAGGGCAGCAGCTTTTTTGCTGAGTGATCTTCCCTCTATTTTAAGCGATCCAATGACTGTGATACGACTTTTAAAATTTTGTGACTTGTTCCCTAAAATTTTAGGGCAACATTTTTAAGGTATCATCAGGTTGACTAGCTCTTGCATCTTTTTGTTATTGGTCAGCTAGTTGTTTCTACCTATGTCTTCAGTTAATGTTCTTAGTTTTACTGGTCAATTTTAGATTGGGTGAATCTGTCCATACCACTACATGACTTTAGCAAGTTTTAAATGTGCATGTTTTTATGGGTAGATCTGAAAGGAAAAGCCGACTTTTTTAAACGGCACCCAATTTTCCTCACGTCTGATTTGTCATGTGTTTTTAATTATATATGTATGGAGGCTGATAACCTCAATGTTGAGTGCCCCGCTAACCCACAAACAACAACAACAAATACAACTTCATGTCAGGCACAGGCAGAGATAGTAAGACATATTCCTAGAAACCCCTAAGTTGTTGCTATATATGCTTACTAAAGACCACAAGAGACACTGTGGTACATGTATTTCGCAAGCCCTTTCAGTATTGTATTTGGTGGTAAGCATACTCCCCAAAAGCCCCAGTCACACCATTATTTGGCAATAAATATATTTCCCATAACCCTAAAAGCTGTATTTAACAACAAATGGAAACTAGAGCTAGTGCAGTGGACCTTCACTAGTGCCCAGGAGCATACAGAAATGTTAACGTGTATTCCCGTAAATGCAACGAAGGAATAGTGTTAGTGGGAAGTACATCCTCCATGGCCCATGAAAGGATTAATGGAGAAATACATTTTTTTTATCTGTAAACTGGTCACAAGTGAAATTATAATATATGTTGTTTGCAACAATATTTTGAAAAGAATAGATTGTTACTCACCACATAGATGTCACACTGAGTGGCAGAAAGTCACATTTAAAAGCTTTCTTTTAATTACAGCTCAAAGAGCCTAGCTCAGAAGTTAAGCAGCCTTTGTGGTGAAACTTCTGTTTGCTATTTTTTATTTATTATTATAGATGAGTCCATATTCTGTTGAGCCACACAGTATTTAACTCTAAAAATGAGCAATGGTTTCTTATTTTGTTTTGTCTGTTGTTATTCTTATGAAGTATTCATTCCAGATTGTTGATACTTCAAAATATCATCTAGTAATCCCTCTTTGTATACAATTGAAGTTTGAATGTTCATCCAAACAAATAAAGTATATTTTGTCCTTTTTGTTTCTACAGGTTGTTATCAACTGTGCAATTCTTAAAGGCCTGAAGTACAATCAAGCAACTGCAACATTCCATCAATGGAGGGACAATAAACAAGTGTATGGACTAAATTTCAGCAGTAAAGAAGATGCTGATTCATTTGCAAGAGCTATGGCTCATGCTCTAGATGTAAGTAAATTACACCATTTTTGACCTTACAAAATACATACTAGTTCCACTGCACAGTTTAATAATTTGTGCTCGAAATCAGAAAATCAAATGCAAATAATTTAAATAAATCTTCTTCAGACAAAGAGCAGGGAAGGAGAGGGAAAAGGAAATGATGTGGATTTAAAGGAGTGGGTAAGGAGTCCTTCCAATCCTGGGAGAGGAAAGACTTATCTTAAGGGAAAAGGGATAGGTAAACAAACACCCACACACATATACACGTGTGCATGCGCTCGCACACGTGAGACCAGGTGGGCAACAGAAGAGAAAATATGTTGAAGGGCAAGTTCCCATCTCCGGAGTTCTGAAAGGTTGGTGTCAGTGGGAAGTAACCATATTACCCGGACGGTGTAACACTGTGCCAAGATGTGCTGGCTGTGCACCAAGGCATGCTTAGCCACAGGGTGATCCTCATTACCAACAAACACTGTATGCCTGTGTCTGTTCATGTGAATGGCCAGTTTGTTGCTGGTCATTCCCACATAGAAGGCCTCACAGTCCAGACATGTCAGCTGGTAAATCATGTGGGTGCTGTCACAAGTGACTCTGCACTTAATTGTGTACACCTTCCAAGTTACAGGACTGGAATAAGTGGTGGTGGGAGGATGCATAGGGCAGGTTTTACACCAGGGGCGGTTACATAGGTAGGAGCTGAAGGGTAGGGAAGGTGGTTTGGAGATTTCATAGGGATGGACTAGGACATCCTTCCCATTCCACCAAGTTTCCTCCTGCTGCCCACCTAACCTCCTAGTACCTCCCGGTACCTGATAATTTCCTATTGGCCACCACTCTGTTTTAACGTCACATGAGCACAACTTAGGCCCTCTCCTGAGTTGTTGCTCTTGCTGACTAGTAGTTTTCCGTATTTACCCTCTCACTCACTCCTCGCGGATCCACTGACTTCGCTATTCTTAAGGACTGGTATCATCTTTGCAATGTCAGTAAGACGTGCCTGTGGGCGTCAAAGTACTAAGGTGACAGATTACAACAGCATCCAGAGGCGGTATGGGGTTAACTGCTTAATCTTCAAAAGAGAAACCGCCATCCTGGGACAGTGGCCGATATCAGCTGCCAATCGAAAGTTTATTTATTACCGTTTACTTCCTGCAATAGTGGCTGCTGATCACAAGGCTATCTGAAAGTGTTGGAATTATGCCTATTATTGTAGGAGAGGAATTAAATTAATTGCTAGCTGATACTTCCTGATGTCACTTCTTCAAACAAAGTGCGACATGTCCAGTTAATTGTTTTGTTTTGTTAATGTCATTTTTGGTAAACTTCGATTACTGGACTGATGACAGCTCTTGCTGCAGCGTGCAGTACAAAATCTATGTGCATGTTATGAATTAGTGGTATGTTAAACATGGTTAAACACAGTAGTAGTCCACCAATTTCATAAAACAGGATTAAAGGACAAAATGACATCACAACACACAATGTAGATAAAAAGTAGTCCATAAATTCCTTCTTTATTGCTGAACTGTGTTTAATGATAATTATATACTGAAAGTTGTTAAGATGTAGCATGTTGTTATGGTTTAAACTATATGTAGTGCCGAAATCTTCTCGGGTTGACAGCTGAGTCAGTGCCTTGTTCTCTGGCAATGTTTCGTCAAGTTTCCTACTTGCCATCTTCAGGTGAAGTGTTGGGTTCATGTCCTGCCCGAGTCTATATAACCACTGGACCAGCAGCCTTCCTACACCTACTGTGCCAGATGGGCTTTGGGTGGTGGGTACTTGCGGCGAGTCTGAGGGTCTCGGCATCTTGTCCTGGTGCGGCCCGTTCATTCCATCCGATGCTGCTGTCATGTGCATGTCAGTGTGGTCTCATTGTAATCTTGCCAATATTGCATTCCATGTCATGCCGAGGTGGAAACCGCTGTCATAATCGACTAAGTTGTTGTGGATCCTTATCTCCATTGCTTCTCTAAAGATAGTTCCAGAAACTGTTCATGCGGCACAGCTACTTGGTGTTTTCAAACTGGAATACGAGTTTGGCTGAGGCTGTGCTCTGCTACTGCAGATTTGTCAGTCTGTCCTAGGCGAACACTTCTGACATGTTCCGAAGAGGCGCTGTGTGATGCATCGCTGCATCTGTCCATCGTATTGTTGTTCACATTCACAGGAAATGCTGTAGATCCCTGGCGTTCTGAGTCCCATTTTGTCTTTCATTGAGCCCAGCATATTCTTGATTTTATTCTTATTAAGTGTCCTTGCAATCTTTGCCGTGGGCAGCCCAGCATATGCGAGGAATGCTGGGCGTTTGTTGTACTCCTCTTCCTGAAGGCTATCTTTTCTCGTCTTGCACGTCTTGATAGCGAGTGCGTTTTATTTGTGTATCATTATAGCCATTCTTCTGGAAGGTTTTCCTAAGGTAGACTTTCCTCGTCACATATATACTGCACTCTGCGCACTAGGGTAGTGTGCACGGATTTTCATTGTGCTGGATGATAGCAGCTGTTGGGTTGAGATACAAGTCCGTGTGTGTTTTCTTCCAGTAGGCTATGTGCCATCCATTTTTTTTCTTTATCAGACTATCCAGGTAGGGCAAGCACCCACTTTCTTCTAACTCTATCATAATCTTGATGTTCTTGTGTAGTCTTTTAAAATGGTCGAGGAATTCCTGTAGAGGATCCTCCCTACGAGGCCACACCGCTAAAGTATCGTCCACGTCTCTGTAGAAGACCTTGGGTTTAAGTGGTGCTGTTTCTAAGGCAATTTCTTCAAAGATTTGCTATACATGAAGCAAGTGGGGGATCCCCTGGTGACTCCATCCACCCGTTGGTAAAACTTGCCCCCACACTGGAAGTATGCGATTGTCACTACATGATGGAACAATTCTAGTTTCTCTTTGTCAAAGTGATTTCCTAGTAGGTTTAGGGAGTCTTCTAGCAGTACCCTCGTGAAGAATGTCGAAACTGAAGAGTAAATCAGTTATATCTAGCTGCAATTCCTTGAGAGTCTTAACAAACTCTGTGGAATTCTTGATATGGTATGCACACTTACCCACCAGAAGGTTGAGAAGATGCACCAGGTATTTGGCTATTCAATAGGTTGGAGAGTTTTATCATGTCCACTATTGGGCGTAGAGGAACCTCCTTTTTGTGTATCTTGGAGAGTCTGTATAGACGAGGTGGAACTGGTGCTCTGGGGTATAGCTTCCTCACAGTTCCCTGGTCCAAACCCAAGTTGTTGCCCCCAGGGGGCCCACAGCTCTTGTGGGTGCGTGTGTGGCGCGCACGGGGCCCCAAGCCGAAGCGGCCTTCCTTTCCGCCCCAGGCTGCTTCAGTTCCCCCCTGGTTTATGCCTTAATCTGGAGACGGGTGTATCGTGAGTTTTCTTCTCTCAGTTTCTTTTTTCCTAACTCTTGCTTCCGCCTTTCACCCCTCACCGTACTCTTCTAGCCTTCCTCTTCTCCTTTAGTCTCTGCCTTGGCATTTGAGACTCAACCTTTCCCACGTCTTTCTTTTTTCCTTCTTTCCTCTTTCCTTTCTTCCTCCCTGTACATTCCTGATGGCCACCCAAGCACTCGCTGCATAACAGGTGACTGGGTAATGCGTAAGTCCCAGCCGCGTGTTGGCATGTAGGGCCCGCACATAACCCCTGGTAAAGGCCAGGCCCAGGGAGGGGTGATAACCCGAGCTGATACTTTTCAACCATGCCAATTGGTGTCTCCATCCGTTTCTCGGGAGGTGTGACAGGTGTGGACAATCACCTAAGGCAGTGGAGCCCTCAGTGAGGGTTCTCCATTAGGAAGGAGCGCACCATCGGAGACGCTAGTAATCATAGGGGACAACTTCGCAATGACTTCTTCTTCTTCTTCTATTTTGCCCTTTATCCACAAAAGCAAACTTGACAAATCAAAGTCAAAGAAAATTTTGCCTAACGTGCCAAAGTTCCTTGTCGTTTCATGCACTGATGGCCATGATTTCTCGTCAGTGAATCCCTCTGTAATACAACATACAACCGGGTGTCGATGCGATTGCAGGTCCTGTCAAAACTTGTTCCCGCCAACGTAATGGGATGCTGTTGCTGGAAACCGAAGGTGTCTTCCAAGTTCAAAAGTTGCTTCACACTACACTGTTGCACACCTTTCCTGTTAAGTTTGAACCTCATAGTACTTTAAACTCGTTGTGGGGCTCGCGTTTTCACAATCCCTTGATGGCCTGTCCGATGCGGTCGGGGGTTCGAATCCCCCCTCGGGCATGGATATTTGTGCCGTCCTAGTTCGTAAGTAGTTCATAAGTAGTTTGTAAGTTTAGGGACTGATGACCCCGTAGTTAAGTCCCATAAGCTGTACAAACATTTGAACATTTGAGCCTGTCCGATGAGGAACTACAGGAGTACCTTTCCGACCAGGGTGTAACAGCTGTACATTGTGTGATGAAAAGAGCTAACAACCACCTTGTACCAACCCAAACAGTATACCTGACCTTTGACAAAGTTGATCTTCCTTCAAAGATAAAAGCAGGCTATGAAATCATCTCCGTTCGGCTGTATGTTCCAAATGCCACTCGCTGTTATCAGTGTCAGCGTTTCAATCATACCTGTGATGGGATCTGTACAGAGCCATCTGTCCTTGCAGAACATCTTGCAACTCACTTCGCCAATGTATCAGCGACAACTTCATATCCATCGACCTTTCTTCTTAAGAAACACCAGGTCGAAACCTGCAAGTTAGGTTTTACTTCTCACTAGGTGGAACCATATAACGAACCTTTTACTGACTGGGAACTATCACTGGCCCTCTCCTCTTCTCGTGATTCAGCACTTGGCCCTGAGGATATCCATAATCAATTGCTGAAACACCTCAACCCTTCACAACGACAATTTCTCCTCAAAGTTTATAACCGTATATTGCTTCAAGGGGTCTTCCCTTCCCAGTGACGGGAGAGTATTGTGGTCCCTGCCCTCAAGCCTGACAAGGACCTGTCGGCGCAGGACAGTTATCGGCCAATAAGCCTGACAAATGTCCCCTGTAAATTACTTGAAAGGATGGTAGCCCACAGATTATGCTGGGTTCTTGAATCCCGGGGACTTCTCTCACCTTATCAGTGTGGGTTCCAGGAGGAACTATCCCCTATTGACCATTTACTTAGACTGGATACGGCGATCAGGCAGGCCTTCTCTAAACGACATCTTGTTGCAGTCTTCTTCGATCTTCATAAGGCGTATGACACTGCTTGGTGTCATCATATTTTATGTTCGCTTAATGAGCCTCAGAGGCTCCTTACCAATTTTTATCAGTCAGTTTTTATCCCACCGCCTGTTCCATGTCAGAGTTGGCTCTTCATTCAGCTCCCCTTGAATACAGGAGAACGGCATCCCCCAGGGCTCAGTGTTGAGTGTTACACTCTTTCTAATTGCCATCAATGGGTTGGTGATCTCTGTTGGGTCGCTGGTAACCCCGGCACTGTATGTCGACGACTTTTGCCTATGGTACAGCTACTCAGTAGCCTCTGCTGAACATCAGCTCCAGAGCGCTATTCGGCAGGCTTCAACGTGAGCTACGTCCCATTGTTTGCAGTTTTCCCCGTCAAAAACGAGGGTGATGCATTTCTGTCGTCGTACTACAGTTCACCCTGATCCAGAACTGTTCTTGGGTAATCAGCGCCTGGAAGCTGTAGCACAGCATCGTTTTATGGGTCTTCTCTTCGACAAAAAATTGACTTGGGTGCCTCATATTCGTCACCTAAAGATTAGTTGCATGAGAAAACTTAATGCCCTATGTTTCCTTGCTCATTCATCTTTGCCCTATGTTTCCTTGCTCATTCATCTTGGGGTGCAGACCGAACAACTATCCTTGGTATCTATCGGGCTCTAATCTTGTCCCGATTGGACTATGGGTGTCTAGTTTATGGCTCGGCAGCTCCTTCTGCCCTGAAATTATTAGATCCGGTTCACCATTATGGTGTACGCTTGGCTACAGGTGCGTTCTGGACTAGCCCGGTCGACAGTCTCCTTGTTGAAGCTTTAATTTTCCCCATTGTCTTTCGACGTTTGTTGCGCCCTGTACTAAGAGTTTCAGGGAGCCTCTATTTTCTACACTGATTGCTCGAAAACTGCGGGCCACTCCGGATATGCATTTACATCTCCCGTTGGGGCGTAATGCCATACTCTGCCAGAGGCATGCAGTGTGTTCACGCCAGAGCTGATGGTGATTTATAGAGCCCTCTGTTTTATTAAACAGACTGCCGTGGAACGTGGTTTAATCAGAGTTGTATGTCTGTGGATCAGTCTTGATGTCACGTTAAACATTCTTTATCAGAGAATATAGGACGAATGTGTTGAGGAGATTAGTGCAATATTAGTGTCAGCATGCCGAAGAGTCTTTATCAAGGAAGAAAATTAGTGCAACATTGATGTTAGTGTGAAAATTGTTGCATCGAAGCCTCTGAGAGGGGGGGGGGAGGAGAAGGAAAAAAAGGGGGGGATAGGGAGTGGGCTTTAGGAAAACCCATTGCTGATGTACAACAAATGATACCAGAGAAAAGAAGGTTGATGATTATCTCCAAATAGAAATAGAAGTTGTATCTTGGAAAAATGTGGGGAATGAAATACGAAACTAATGCAGCATGCGTTATACTACAAGTTCACTAAATAATTATGCCAAGCGTGAAGGTTTTCCACACAGGGTGCCCAGGTTCAATTACCAATCCAGTCACAATGCATCCCAAGAACAACTTTCAGGTTTATCGACCAGCAAAGCCAAACGTACCTCAAAGTCAACTAGCAATGAAATCAGTGGCCTCCACCGCTGCTAAAACGTTAGCACCAAAACAGCCAGCAAACAAAGCAGCAGCCACTGCTGCCGCTGCTACTGTTGCTGACGATTTGGTGACGAAACATCCAGCAGTTAAATCAATGGCCACGGCGGCTGCTGCTGCTGCTGCTCTCACGATGGAGTTGGTCCTTCTTGGGGATCCACCAAGTCCCCCTGGCCCACCGCCTGGGACTCCGGGCTCGCCACCAAGTAGTAAGGGGTCAGTAAAGCAAATCTTTATTAAAAGGTAATGGACATACTGCAGTGGCATTTAAATAACTTCACAATCCATCTAAACGAATTAAAAGTCCTCACACGGGCCGGGCCTGTGTGTCTGTGCCTCCAGGAAACACATTTTAAAGCACCTGATTGCCCTGTTTTCCGGGGCAATCACTTATATCGTACTGATGACCTCAGTGGTGACAGGGCTCAGGGGGGAGTGGCGGTGTTTGTCAACGACACCTTCACTCTTCGTGTCTACCCCTCATTATCACCCTACAAGCAGTTGCTGTCACAGTGCATTTTGTGTCATTTCAGTTAATGCTTTGCTCCCTCTACCTCCCGCCACATGGGCCGTTGGATGGAGATGCCCTTCTAGCACTGGTCGATCAATTTCCCTGACCATTTTTGCTCCTGGGAGATGTCAACGGTCATAATACTCTTTGGGGTAGTGTGTCTACCTGTCCCAGGGTCCGAGTGGCCGAATGGGTACTCCAATTAGGCTCTTCCTGTCTCTTGAATACGGGTGCGATGATGCATTTTTGTTCAGCAATAGGGTCCCTTTCAGACATTGACCTGACAGTTTGTTCTCCTGTTCTTGCAGATTCTGTCCAATGGGAGGTGGCAGACAATCTTCACTCCAGTGACCATTTTCCTATCACTGTTCATCTTCTACAGTGATTGCCACATGCGAGTTATCCAACCAAGTGGTTGCTCAGTAAAGCGGATTGGATTCTTTATAGCCAACTAGCTGTTCTTGAGCATCAGGATAACGTTCGTGACTGGGTGGGTCACATAACAGCTATGATACATTCAGCTGCAGCTGCATCTATTAGCAGCTCACTGTAGGAGGTCACTCAATTCCTGGTGGAACAATGAGTGTCGGCCCGCTATACGCGACCAGCGCTCAGCGCTGCATACATTCAAGCACTCTCCATCGACAGAGAATCTTGCAGCCTTTTGGCAAGCAAGGGCAAGAGCCTGACGAATATTGCAGGAGAATAAAAAGCGTTAATGGTACGAGTTTTCGAAGTCCATTAATAGTTCCACTTCCGCCACTGCAGTATGGGATTCCATAAGGAAAATATCTGGGAAAAGGAGTTCATGCCCGTTGGCTGCCGTAACGGACAATGGAATCCTTAAAGTTGCACCAGTCAAGATTGCTCAGGCGATGGCACAGCACTTTTACAAGATAACATCATCCTCGAGTCCAGTTTCAGGTTTCCACACCTACCGCACGGTTTAGGAGAGGAGACACCATTACAGGTCCAGTGGCGTTTCCTTATTGCTAAACACACCCTAAAGCTCCGGTCATTTCCATCCTCTCGGGCTTTTTCAGTGAATATCGATATCCTAGCACCCTTGAAGTGATTCCACAATGCACGGCAACGAGGGTCGAAACCATTTGGTATCAAAGCACAGCAGCATTTACTGAATATCTGTGTGCCTCTGATCAACATACAATGTCAGGGTTGGTGCAAAGCCCAACCTCATTTTTAGACTTGACTAAGTGCAACAAATCGTTCACTCCAGATTATGTTTTTAAGGACAAGTTTCTTGGCATTTTAAATAGCCATCATACTTTTAATGTTATATATACAGTTGGGTAAAAACAGGGGGATACTCTTGGGTGCTCTGTCGTCTTCCCTACCCAAATCCTCGGATATTGTCTGCTTTGTCAGTTCACAGTATTTGACGCAGAACTTTACGCTGTTCTGAAAGCAGTGGAGCAGATGAAACGTCATACTGGGTCTACCTTCCTGCTTTGCTCTGATCCACTCGGTGCTTTGCAGACCCTTCAGCATCTGTACCCAGCACATAGGACCGTCCAGAATATCCAAGACGTCCTCTTTCAGTTGCAGGAGGCCTGTCGGCTTCCGAACGTAGCTGACTGTCCTACTCCTTTCAGTGCCTCGCTTTCATTTCTTAGGAGCTCTGTCATGTGTCTCTGGGACCAAAAATGGCTGCCTGTCGTGGATAATAAGTTGCGGTCAATAAAAGACACAGTTAGGCGCTTGGCGTACATCCATACAGCCTGTCAGGTGTGATGAAGTCTGCGTAACAAGAATAGGACACTGCCCCTGACGCATAGATTCCTTCTTTGTGACAACGAGTCCCCTACTTGTTATGCTTGTGGTGTGCTGATAACCATTCAGCACATTTTAACTACTTGTGTTTCCTACGACGTTGTGAGGGAACAAGCCGGTTTGTCAAATGACCTCCGCTCCGTTGTAGGTAATAGTGAAATGACAGTGGGACATGTTTTACAATTTTGTGTTTTGGCTGAACTCCTACCAAAGATCTTAGGCCGCCCATTCTAAAATATAGATAAAGGAAGATACAATCATTCAGTCGGTCCCTCTATATTTAGCCCACAGTCTTTTTAGGCTTGTCCCCCATTTGTCTGTTTTGTCTAGTTTCTTATTAGTGCCACTGAACCTTTCATTATTATACATATGATGTAGGTGGAAGAGTGTACATACCTTCATTTTCTCTCTTTCCTTGCCTGTCTGCTGTGCCTTTCAGCAATATTGGACTCGTCTCTTCCTAGTGTGGATGCTGATGACCGCGATATTGAGCGCCCTAGAGCTCCAACAATTACTACTTCATTATTATGTGATTGCTTGGTTGCACAATGGAATATAAGTTACTGTTATATCATTATGACAATGTGCAATAGCCAGTTCATTACATTTATTCTTATGTAATTATATTATGGTGTGATTGCCAACTCATTATAATTATTATAGATATAAAGATTTATAATTTCAATATAGTCACTACAGATGTTGGTAGATAACTAATAAAATAAAAATTATGCCAAGGTGTTCAATTGTTGGTTCCATGAACACTAACTAAAATAACCAGCTTGGTTTCCTACGAGACCTCACGACTTTTTATGGTGGAAGGAATTCGTCGTGAGACTTGCATTTTTGTACATTTTATGTTTTTGATGGTATTAATTATCTTACAAAAGATGGTATGTAGTCTACTGTTGTCAAATTTTATTGCCTTTAATTTTTCATTGCCTTGTCAATTAGTCTGTAAGACTGTGTTAATTTGAAATAAAACACTCATTTAATAACGGTAGACATGCAGGGAGAAATAATTCAATTTAAATTTTGAAACTGATACATTGTAAAGGTATGAACAATATTTTATCTCTGCAGAGGAGACTGTGCTAGAACAGGTATCGAACCCAGGACCCTCTTTTCTTTTCATAGGCAAGCACCCACCACCAACTGAATTATCCTAGCACTCCTTATGGCCCAGTCCAGCATACAGTTTTAATCTCTTAGGAAATTTCAGTAACTGAAATGCCCCCCCCCCCTTTTTTTTCTTCTTCTTGAAAGTGGTTTACTGACAAGTTTCATTGGTTGATTGTTGCACTTGATGCTTAAAAGTATAAACATAGGATCCATTGGAACATCTGTCCTCCAGAGTTGCACTAAATCAAATTGGCATAAGTGTTATCTTAATACTTATCAGGAATTTGAAATTTGGTTTGGAGTAGACACCCTGGTTAATGATCGCAGATAACTGTTTACATTTAAATAATCTGTTTGTTTCTTCCCAGTTTTTATATTGTTTTCTCACTATTTGTTTATGGCAAGTGCTACTATTGCATTAGTCCTTTTGCATTTTTCATCACTTTGAAAGTATAAATATTTTTCAATTGATTTGCCCTCACTGCCTTTCTTCTTTATCTTGGTAAGGCTATTACAGTAGAACCCCTACTTTTAAAGGGACTTCACAAAATGGTGTAAAATGTGCGAAATAACATTTTAAGCACTAAAATTTGCTTATATGATATTCCCTCCTTTTAATAGTTTATGGTCATATATATATATATATATATATATATATATATATATATATATATATATATAAATAGACGAAGATTACTCACCAGGCGAAGGAGCACAGGTGTGACAGCATCACAAATAAATAAATGAACACACACACACACACACACACACACACACACACACAATCGCTAGCTTTCGCAACCCAGTTGCGTCTTCAGGCAGTAGGGAAGGAGAGGGAAAAGGAAATGATGAGGGTTTTAAGGAAGGGGGTAAGGAGCCATTCCAATCCCGGGAGAGGAAAGACTTACCTTGGGGGAAAAAATGGAGGGTAATAAATGCACACATGCCCACACATTCACACAGACACAAGTACACCTAGGCAGACACTGTAGAAAGCAAAGCCTCCCCCAAGGTAAGTCTTTCCTCTCCCGGGATTGGAATGGCTCCTTACCCCCTTCCTTAAAACCCTCATCATTTCCTTTTCCCTCTCCTTCCCTACTGCCTGAAGACGCAACTGGGTTGCGAAAGCTTGCGATTTTGTGTGTGTGTGTGTGTGTGTGTGTGTGTGTGTGTGTGTGTGTGTGTGTGTGTGTGTGTTTGTATTCATTTATTTATTTGTGATGCTGTCACACCTGTGCTCCTTCGCCTGGTGAGTAATCTTCGTCTATTTTTTATATTTTATTTTTCCTGCTAGGAATTTTTCGTCTTTATATATATAATGTCAGTTGAAGTTGTGAAGAGGTATTTTATTTTATTATAGGCAACAAGCCATTTGTATGTTTATTGTTAAAGGCTACTTATGATGTGGATTGGAAATGGATGTCATGTCCAAAACCAGTCACCTAAAATAAAATACTTTTGTGCAACTTAGATTGACATTATATATGTTGATAAAGCTGCCAAGTTGCTGACCTAACCTCCAGCATGCTGGAAATGAGTATTTGTATATTACGTTAGTACATAACAATCCAGGAGCTTTACTTATCATGTGACAAAGGTCATCTGAATTTTGTACTATTTTTAGTGCAAGTGCAACTAGAACTGGTAACTTACATTGATTATTTAAATAATGAAACACTGCACAAGTTCGAATTTTCATATTTTTGAAATTTCTCACGATCGTATTTGAGAATTTATTCACATTCTCAAATGCAAATATGTGTGATGTGATGTTTGAACAGGGTCTGTGTCTCACATTGTAGTAATATTTTTTAAAGTTATTACATACCGTCGCCTCCACTGTGCTGGAAGACACATGTATGCGTAGTCATTTTACAGTGAAGTGATATTAAGAAACATCGCTTTTCTTCTTAACAAAGACAAACTGAAATAATTAAAAATATTGTTATACATTCAAAATATAGTAAGTAATTTCTACATAATTAATGCTTGCTATACTTTTTTTACTCTTTTTTATGTTAATTTACTGGCTATATATTTGTAATGATATATAATTACATAAGAATAAATTTAATGAACTGCTATTGCACATTGTCATAATGATATAACAGTAACTTATATTCCATTGTGCAACCAAGCAATCACATAATAATGAAGTAGTAATTGTTGGAGCTCTTGGGCGCAAAGGGAATAGATTCGTAATTTATGTGATCATTTCAAAGGCATTTTATAGATGTTTAACTGTTGAATAAAATGATAAGTTTGAAATATTTGCAGTAAACAGTTAAGTTTATGAATCACGACAACATCCAGAAAGGATCTAAAAACTCATTGTGCTCTCTTAGCTGTAGTAGCAGCAACTGTTCATTTCACATTATTTCATTTACAATTGAACACATCCTGGAATGACAACTGCATGATGAATAAAACAGAACTTAACCTTCTTTCACATACCAGACAAATTTGATGGTGGCTAGGCACTTGCATTGTAGACTCTAATCTAAAAGTCTCTGTTTATCCAACTTGGACGGATGATGGGACGACGGCAATGTATTAATTTGCCAAATAAAAAGACCCTCAGCCGTTACTTTTGTAATTGTAATTGCATGTTTCGAGAATACATTATTCTCATCTTCAGACCCTTATAAGATCCATGAAGTAATGGGAAAACTAGCCATCCAATATAATGCAACATTACACCCTCTCACACCAACATGTTGTCAGCTACATCTTGATGTGAGAGGGTGTAATGCAGTATTATATACTGTGGACAGATATTTGCTGGCCATCCGTAAAGGCTCTCATAACATTTAAGCAGTGGTTTCTCACCACTCTAGTTCATACTACTGCTGACTTTCAGAAACAGATAAGTGTATGCCAAATATTTGACATCCAGGCAACTACTGGTGATCAAACAACAACAGCTGTTCAATAGTTATAATCAGCAGTCTTATGAAATATCCTTCAGTTGCATCACTTGCCTTTGGTAATGTTCTGTTCTGATAAAATCCACATGTTAGACCACAAAATTGAGCTGTGTTTTCATGTACACATGGATTGTAGCTTATAAGTTAAGTTTTTGCTCACTTTAAACTGGAAACAAGCTTTGCTTAAACTAGTTGTGAACTAAAACAAACTTGTTTTTAAGGTGTTCTAGACTGATCTTCTTTAAGAAGTATTTCAATTAAAACAATTCTGAGATCACTCTCCTACCAACAAAATGTCAGCTTCTATTAATTACAGTCATGTTTCTTGGCCACTAAGATAACTGGTCCTTACCCTTTTAGATTTTTGCCTGAGGGGATGGTTGAAAGAACCAATTTGATTGATGGGATTATGAATAAAGAATGCAAAGACGATCTCCGAAGAGCAACATGTGATGTAGTCAAAAGTGCATTGAAGATGGTGGTGGAATTTTTGAAAATCAACTTTGAAGGTCCTCATTTGTCTTTTCTTTAAGTTTGTTGGTTTGATATACCAACAATATCTCAGTACTCAATAAAAAATCGGATACAGGCTATACGGAATTTTTATTGCAAACTGTCTATACTACCATCTCCTAAAATATTTACTATTTCTCCTGAAACAAACTTAATACAAATTGTAAAATGAGTGTATGTGTGTGTGTTCCTCATCTTGTCCTACTGGACCAATTTCAACAAAACTTAGTTGTAATTTATTATATCTTTACTACCAACTCTCTTCACAACCTGTTTTGCAAAAAATTTCGTAATATTCTACTCCATGTTCCTGGAAAATTGTATTATTGTAAGACCATTCAGGAGGTGTCACATAATAAGGACTGAGTAGCAGGAAAATTAAACACATTGACAGGTAGCTAGGTAGAAGGCGAATGGCACAGGGAAGAGGAGGAGTTGGACTAACATAAGAATGGAATAATACACACCTGGGCAAAGCCAGGAACTAACACTATTATTGTGAAAATTAACCCATGTCAGGAAATGTCTAGTGACATTTCTTTGATACTGTGAATCAAATCTGTTATAATGTAAACGCTTTACTTTCATAATTTGGGGAGGACATAGTATGGACAAAAACAAGAAGAAAATTTCAAGTAGAATGGACTCTATAATGCATGCCTTATGGGCTATGAGCACTTGTCCTGTAGTAGAGATATGTTCACAGTATCTTGCAAGAACAAAACTTGGTATACTGTATAAAGTTTAGGTTTAGCCTGCTCCCTTTGGTAAAATGTTGTTTTGTTTTGCTGTTCACATGTTTCTAATTACTACTGCTTTTACCTATAATTCTTTTCATAGGAGCTTCTTTTACTTCAGTAGTAAGATTTTATTGTGTAATGGTTTTTCAGATCCTTGGCAATGCTCTATCTAGGTCTCTAGGACAGCCTCCCTCTGTCTCAAGTACTCAACCAATATACCAAGTTTCTACTAATGGACAATATGAGGAGGACATGGGATACAGGTAGGACTGTTTCTGTGCACATTTTATCTTGGTTTGCCTTTTTATGTGTTTGTTGAAATTGTAGCCATTTCTCATACAGTTGCTTCAATTAAGTTCTGTCAACTGGTATGTAAGTGTTTTTAATTTTTCTTGGTACTGGAAACAAGAAAGATTGGTTTTGGCACAGTGCTCAATTTTATATATATTTGTAGAATTTTGTATTCAAAATGAAAGTTGATGCAAAAATATATGCAATAACATTTAATTCATTTGCTGGTCAAGTGTTACTACTACTACTAGTAGTAGTAGTAGTAGCAATAATAATAATAGTTGATTGAGAGAACTACTGTTTTTCGCATATATACTGAATAAAGATTTTTGTTCAGTACCTAAATAATATGAATGCTCTACTCTTGGTGTGTGACATTTTAAACCACAAGTTGAGTATATTAGGTTGGTGCATAAGTTCATTGCAATAATCTTTTACATGTTGGTATCCCGGTTTCTGTGGTTTTATTTATTGATTGTAATTCTTTATTTGTAGTTCATTGTTGCTATTTGAGTTTATATGTTATTTTATCATTTGGAAATAATGAGTGAAGCTGTGAACACCAGAGAATGGAGTGCCTAATTGAGAAATTGGAACATTTGTGACATATTCTTCCTTTTTGAGTTCAGTAGAGGGCGGATACTAGCAGAGTTAGCCAGAAATACTTGAATCATGTGTGGGGACAAGGTAAGAAATTTTTTTCCCCACTTTGAGGAGGATCACTTTGACCTTAGTGACTCTTATGTTCAGGAAGACATTTGGTGTTTGCTGAGGAATGTTTAAACACATTAATCCAGAATTATCCATTTCAGTGTACTCCAGAACTGTCATCATTCTGCCATAGTGCAATATTTGAATGCAGAGAGGAAGGTTTAAAATTTGGGTGAATGGGCATTGCATGCTCTAAACAAAAAATCACATATATTTGTATATCTTTATTTGCTCTACATCAGCTTTTATTTGCTCTACATCAGCTGGCTTGTGAAAAACGCCATTCATTCATTTTCTGCATTGTTATTGTCAACAAGTAATGGTATCTTTATGCTAGCATAAGAAAAAGAAAAGAATTGTTGAGCTCAAACAAAGCAGCAACTTTTTTGCTCAAAGACAAGTATGCAACCACAAATTATGTGTTTCGAAGAACACTGACAGTGTGGTGTATTATGAATTGCTTCCCCGAGGTGTAACAATCACTGCTGACATTCTTTGTCAACAATTGAGATGTATTGTAGATGCAATCCAAAATGAACCATCACAAGACTGTCTGAAGTAATGTTACTTCACATTACAATCTGCCCACATTCTACTAGACTGCAAAAACACTATACAGCAGTTGTATTGGAAAGTCATTCTGCACCTACTTTATCTATCTGTTATGCTCTTAGATTCTCACCTTTTGTGTTTCCTGATAAACAACTTTAAGGAACATGACATGGACTTCTTTGCTTCAATTCCATGTGATTTCTACAGTCTTGAATAGTTACTCCTGCATTGGAAAGCTGTTTCACTGGGTGGTTATAACTCAACTTTCCCTTTTTAACGCATTATAACATGGAAACTAATTATCGTATGAGTAGCAAATATGGTACCATTAATGGGGTATATGATTCTCATGCCTCACAGCGCCACTGTCCAGTTCCAACTATGGCCAGCAGGTGCCGTGATCAGTGGTTGTGATTCATAGTCTCACACACCTGACCAATCACAATGCACTTGTTGATGTGGCAACTTGAGAGTTTGGACAAAAGAAGCATGGAATTATTGGTGAAGTCTCTTATCAAAAGAATAGTAATGCTGCTGCTGCACATTGAGGATATCACTGGCTGAAAGGATAAAGGAAGGGTCCTCTTTTTTTTTCACCTGCTGTGCTGAGCATGACAAAATAGTTACAATCAGCTGGAGTACTGTATGTCGCTCAAGTAAGAGACCGATGACTGATTGCACTAAAGGAGGTTGATTAAATTGTTGTTGCTATGGCAGACAACACTGCATGTAGTTTCCAATCAACAACAAATGTGCATGCTTTATCACAAAAGGTTAACATCCCATTGCCACATTACAGTAAGTTCTTTGAACAGGACACAAGAAATGATGAATTTTCTCTACAATATATCAAAGATTTAATTTGCTAGAAGCTGAAACTGAGATATCCTATGGACAGACCAACTTTGTTTTTCTCTGATGGGTGAGGTGAATGTAGAGAACTGGTGGGTGTGCTGATCTTCAACTCCAAACACTGTGAGAGAAGTTCCTCTGTATGGCGAATGTGTCACTGTAAGGTGTGGCTTTACGGTTACATTCATCATTGGCCCATTCTTTTTTGAACAAGTTGGCAGTCAAGGAGCAAAGACATGCAGTGTGACTGGGAAGTGTTACTGTGTCAGGCTTTGCCAACAGGTCATACCTGCCGTATGGGAGAGAGATGCGTAGAACTCAACAGTTTTCACACACAATTGGTCCCCATTGCACATCACCTGAGAATTTCACCTGCAGTTATAAAATCCAACTGCTCTCCAAAACACATTTGGAAACAATTGAATTATCAGCCGAATGTTTCCAAATGCCTGGCTGGCATGATCACCTGATATCACTCATTGTGATTTCTGGTTGTGGGGCTAATTGAAGGACAGGATTTACTAGGGAAACATTCACACTTGCTAATCAGAGGTACAGCAGATCAAAAGAGGTAGCCAGCGTGCTTAGAGAAATATATTGTTCTGCTGTGCAGAATGCAATCCTGCATATTTGGTCTCTTCTGGACGTAAATTTCATATGAGCCCCTTTTGTAGAAGTAATAGTACCAGCATGTAATGGTATGATGCGCCATAGCAGCACATTAAAAGTGTTTGTAATGAATTGATTCTGCATTATTTCTCTTCCCCATGTTTGCGATGTTAATGCTACCAAGTTTGGAATTTGCACAATAATTAGTTTCCCTTTTAAAAACATAACCTGGAAGGTTAATTATAACTACCCAGTAAATACTGTTAAGAGATATTTAATGATGGAAAGTCCAGGTTGGAATTAAAAATATAATGAGGATAGGTTGCAACTCACCACAGGCAAGCACATAGGAAAGAAAATCGTACATACGTCATAGCATTCATCAGGAAACTGTGCGCTTGCATCCCCCCTCCTCCCCTTCACACACACACACACACACACACACACACACACAAACACAAACACATCATATATTGAATCACCACAGGCACAACTCACGAACACATGACCTTAATCTCAGGCTGTGACAGTCTGAATAACCATCCTGCAGTGAGATGGGTGGGGAATTTATAAGGATTAAGGGCAAGGATGGGGGGAGGATGTATGATGTGTTTCCTGAGAAATTGCGTAGGTACTATGTTAGTTGAAAGAGATGCAGCTTAGGAACTGAGTGGGGAGGGCACACACACAAAAATCAGATGGCCGTGTGGAATGAGACTAGAATTGGAAGAATTGTGGAACGGAATGGGGTTATAATTGTTGGATGTGGGAGGTGAAGATAATGTTCCATGGGGATAACTCCAAAATGTGTAATTTAGGAAGAGTGGTTGCTGAGGGGGAGCAGTCTTATGGCTTGGGTTATGAGCCGCTATCCACATCCAGCATGTTAACCTTGGCTGCATGTTGTTACATAAGGTGATCTATTTTGCTTTTGGGCATGGTTTGATGGTGGTCATTCATTCCTATGTACAGCTGGTTGGTAGTCATGCCAAAATAAAAAGCCGTGCCGAGGCTACAGCAGAGTAGGTGTATCACATGGCTACTTTCACAGGTAGCCTGGCCCTTGATGGTGGTACATTAAGCCTGTGGCATTAGTGAGGAGATGCTGGTTGTGTGGGTTCATTGGACAGGTCTTCCAACAGGGCCTTATCCCCGTAATAAGGGACTAAGATTGGGGGTGACATAGGGAGAACTAAGATGTCGTGCAGTTTGGGTGGACAATGGAATACCACTTCAGGAGGGGTAAGAAGGTTCATGGGTAGGATCTATCTCATTTCAGGGCATGATGAAAGATACTCAAGGCCTTGATGGGAGATGTGTTACAGTTATTCCAGTCAAGGGTGGTATTTTGTTTTGAGGGGAATACTTTTCTATAGCTGTTTATTAGAGAGAGAGAGAGAGAGAGAGAGAGAGAGAGAGAGAGATAGAGTATACTTGCACAGGAAATTTGTTTTTGTACTATGTCTGAGGAATAGTGCCTTCCTGTCTTGTTGATGGTTTTAATTTGGACAGAAATGAGGCTGAGGGTATCAGTGAAGTGGAGGTTAATGTCCAGGAAGCTTAGACCATGTTGATGAAGATCAGATGAAGAAGATGGCAGAGTAGGTTGTGAGGTTTAGAATGAACAAGGAAAAGAAGGTAGGATCTCTGGGCCCTGAGTCCAAATAAAGCAAAAACCACACACATCAGTGAGTATGCAGATTCTGTTCTGAATATACACCCATTTCAAATTGTGCGATGGTTCTTATTTAGGTACAATTAGCAAAATCAGCTGCTCTTCTGTAGATGGACAATCATTTTGTGACATTTGAAAATTGTGACGAGTCCCAGTTGGACAGAAATTTTCCAAGTGCCACAAAATTATTGCCCATCTTATGAAGAGCAGCTAATTTTGCAAAGATTTTGCAAATTGCAAATAATCATCGTTGAAGTGAACGAGACCAGGGGTTCGGAATTGTGGATGGTAGGCAGCTTTCTTCCAGGTGGCACAGAAACATACGGCATAGGAGGTTGCCATGGATCCTTCTTTGTAATTGAATATATTTCAATGCCTGCAGCAGTTTAGATGTTTGAATATTTAGAATTACCTGGAAAAATTGCTGTAATAAAGTAAAAGACCTACTTTCTTTGTTACTACCTCTATAAAGGGTCTCAACAAACCAATGTCATTGTGCAGTGGTGGAAGTAGAACTCATATAGGATTCTTGAGAGCTTGTGTCCTCGTCATGAATTTTAATGTAAAACTAGGTACTGCTACAGATTTACTTTATATACTAGTTATGAATAATACAGAACACACACTGTGTGTATTTTACAAATAATGATTTAAGGACTTTGAAATGAAATAATGGTTTGTTACTAAAATGTGTACACTTGAAAAAAAAATGGATCTTTTGTTACACATCATCTGCTGCAAGAGAAACTAATGTGATCACAATTCTACTCCCATTCCTACCCTCAAACCACAGCAACCTTTTTCCTTCTCTTTAAATTGTTATTACATCTCCCTTACCATTTACTTCCTTGTTCCTGATTTGCATATTCTAATCTCATCCTCTCTGTACATCCCTCCCTGCCCTCCTTACTCACTTCATACCTCCATCTCTGTCTGTGCCCTGCTTCACAACCTTCTTCCCCTCACCTGTTCACTGTCTGCCTCTCCAACTCGCTATAGTTTTATCATTTTTATGTATGAAAGTGTTAGAAGGCCACAATATATACCATAAAAACTAGTTTAAGTTTATTTTATGAATTAATTATATTACTCTGTGTGCTGCAAATAAAACTTTACAACAAAACTACTCAAGGATATTGTGAAGATGAAATATTTGGAATGATATTATTGCAGTAAGACGCTATGCCTTCCTCGAGTGTCCCTTCATCAACAGATGCCATGCAGTATTGCAATAGCATCACGAATCCCAAGTCCAGGCGGGGGGAGCAGTCCGAGGTATGAGCTTAATGCTCGAGGTATAACTGGGTGCATTGGACATAATAGCTAACAAAATGGTGTGGGCAAGGTTTTTAGATAGATACTCTAGTATTAAATTATTGCTGGCAATGGTTGTGGTATTTGTAACTAACCACAATTGAGAATTATGCGTATCACTAATTTCAGTAGTACAACATGCTTTCCAACAAGAATTTCGCATCATCAGTGATCACACATCATCTTTCTGGTAGTGACATGAGCAATCCAGATTTTCATTACTTAGGTATTCCTATTCAGTAATAGCTTCACCAATATATTGCTGGTTGAACAGAATAGGATGGCGATTCTATTCCCTTAAACCTGAACTACTGGAGCCTAGAAGACATGGGAGCAAAATATACTGAACCTTCAGCTTTTGTGACTTGTTCTAGAACTTCCTTGGTCGCAGGTTGTGACTTATTACCTCTCACTATTTCTTTTGTTTTCTTACTTGTACAATTGTCTTTCTTTTTCATTATTTGATGTGTGCACATATTCAGTGTATTTTGTATTTATTTATATTTGATCCGCCAGCAAAGCTCCAGCTGTTTTAGCTCTGCTTATTGGTATTTAGGGGCTTCTCTCCATCTTCCACAGCAGTTAGCATTTAAACTAGTATTTTCTATTATATGTTGTTTTCATATTTTCAAAAATAGATCATAGTGATGGAAATCATAAAGCCCAATTAACATTAAGGACAGATTTTACACAAGTTTGCATACCACACATGTGGCAGAGAAAGACATAAAACAAGTTACGTAACATGTCCATACATTTTGTCATGAAGGGGATTACAAAAAATGCAACAAATTTCAACATAAGTAGCCTAAGGGAAGGTTGTAATGTATCATGGATTTTTCTTCACACTTAACCTTTAGATCTAATGTGTTGTGTTGGTACTTCATATTACATAGTCCCGAAAGACTTTCTAGGTAGAGGAAGAGCAAGTATGGAATTCTAAACTTGCATTCAACATCCTCCATTATGTACCTCTAGGACGCTATTTAATGTGTATCTTTTACTTTTGTAAGTATTTCATGATTTTAGTCATTGTATTATTCATATTTAAAATATCTCAAACTATATTGATATTTTAATTGTTCTTCTGGGCCCACTGTGTCATACAGAAATATTGTAAAAATTATTTATTCCAAGGGTGCAACATTTATCGCAACAGGCCTGTTTCAGTGTGAATGTCACCATCACATTAAATCTGTAGCTCTTACTCTGCTTGTAATATCACTGTTATCTATTCTGTTTATTTGTTATATTAGAACTGTTCATTTTGTAGTTCTTTATGTTACTGTGCATATATCAAATTAATACTTAGGTTGTCATTATGTGACAGCTATTTTGACAGACGGGTCAGTGATATCGCTGACATGTACATTACACACCTTGTACAGTGTAATCAACAAGTCAGTCAAGTTTGTGCAGTTAAAGGAGACTGCACATCATAATGGGACATGGCTGGCCATTCAAAAGACATCACCAAGAAAAACTGGAGCTATCATAATAAAATTAATTTGGGAGATAACATGTTGTTCAGAGATCACATGATTGAAAATACAAAATCATGTGAAATGAGGAGGAGGATGAACTTGGTATTGGGTTTGGCACCATTTCTGGCTGTAACTGCTGCTATAAGCCTTAGCAATGAATCAAAGAGGCCTCACATGTGTTATTTGTGTTTAGCAGTCTACATTGCTTCCTCATATTGCCAATTAGTGATGTGTAGTTTGTGAATGAACTAGTTCATTTTAGTTAACTTTGGTGAACTATAGTTCTTTTACTCCTTGATTTCTCCATCTGCTGCAAATTAGAATGCACATGCTCAAAGATCCCGTCACTCAATACTGAGTACACCCCACCCCCAGGTCTTAAAAGTATGTATTTGAGAAATCGTAACTTAGTTGAGTTTAACTACATCAGATCAGATTACCATAATAGCTCACTTAGTTCAGTAGTTGATGTGATCAAAGCAAGACTGATCAGAAGGCCGCAACAGTTTTGTTAGTCAACTTCTAAAGAGAGTGTATGTCAGTTGGTTTTTTTTTTTAAACTCTCCAGTTATAAATGGGGTGAAATGTATTGCTATTAATGTGGTTTTACTACTAGAACTAGAAAATTTGTGTCGTTTTTCAATTAGACATTTTTTTCTGAAAATAAATAATTAAAGAACTTCTAAAGGAATTTTAAAGATATATCTTTTAAATATGGTATTTGACTTCTTGTTTGGCAATGAATAAATATGTTTTGTGTTGTTTTTGGAAGTTGAACTCCTAAGGGGGGTAAAATATGACTCAACCACCTAAATGAAACTGCTAAGGAAAGGAACTTCAAACTTGGAGATGGTGTTGATGTTTAGTAGTATCATTAATTTTTCAAAAAATTTTCCTCTAAGGGGGTGAAATAGATGATGAAATATGCATGTAAATCTTTCTGAAAAGTGGTCTCTGTAAAGATAGTATTGAAACTAGAACTACAAATATTGGTATCTGCTTTCCTTATCTTAAAGTGAATTATGTAGTTCATCTGAACTAGTTCAGTAAGAACTATTCTGAAATGAACAGTTCTGTAAAAGGAACTGCTTTTCCCATCTCTATTGACAAAGTTGATCTACTGTAGCAGCAGGTGGTTTAACCAAGACCAATCATTCCACAATCATCGACCAGACATTTTCAAAAGGTGAGAGATTGGAAGAACAGGAAGTTGGGCAATGTAGAAGTCCTGAACATTGCACATCTCATGTTTTGGAGCTTTATTATATGTCACAATATGGCCTTTGGATAGTTCTAAAGTATGGGAGGACAACAGGCTCTGACACTTCAGAGTTGTAATTCTGGATGCTTTGTATTTGCAATGTATACTATCAGGGTGTGGGAGTGTAATCCAATGTCACCCCAAACCAAAACATTGGGTACAGTATCAGTACGGCAACAGTTCAACAGTTTCGTACCCTGCTGTCTCCAGTCTCTAATTCAATCGTCAAGATGGTGCAGGAAGAACTGGGATTCATCAGTAAGAACGATGTCATTTCTGTCGTAATTTTGCCTACACCATCATGTTGGTGAGATTGTAGTCTGGGGACAATGGTGAGAGACAGCCTGTTGTCTTAGGCTTCGTCATACTGGTCCTACACCCAGTATTACAGTTTGGGGCAGTATTGGATTCCACACCCACGTATTACACATTGCCAGTACATTAGGCAGCCAGGTTTATACCCCTGAAGTGTTGGAGCCTGTTGTCCTCCCATAGCTTTGGAGCTTGCTGATGGCCACATTGCAACAGGATTATGCACAACTATGAGTAGCAAGCAGTGTTAAAGATTTCTTTTTTGCCCAATGGCTTACGTAGCTACCTTGGCTTCCCTTTTTACTGATCTCTTGCTAGTTAAAGACATCTGATTGATAATTGTAGGCCGCGGCGGATTAGCCGCGCGTAGTGAAGCGCCGTGTTGAGTTGCGTGCGGCCGTCCGCCGTCGGTGCTTCAATTCTCCCTTCGGGCATGGGTGTTTGTGTTGTCCTTAGTATAGTTTAGCTTAGGTTAAGTAGTTTGTAAGCTAGGGACTAATAACCAAGCTGTTGAGTCCCATAGATTTACAAACACTTGAACACTTGATGATTGTAGAGAGACTGGCTCGGGATACAGGACCCGCTACAACAAATATACTTTGTCAGTATATGTAAGCAATGTGGATTGCTATAACACAACAACATATTCAGAGACACTCTGCTTCAGTGCTGAGGTGTGTAACAGCTGTTTCAGCCATCATTAGTAGCAACTCTCAATACTGATTTCATCATCTTCCTCTCTGCCTCCATAGTCCAGTGGACAGCGAGATGGGTTAACCTGCATGGGGCCCGGGTTCGATTCCCGGCCGGGTCGGAGACTTTCTCCACTTGGGGAATGGGTGTTGCATCGTCCTCAACATCATTTCATCATCATTGACATGCAAGTCACCGAAATGGTGTCAGCTAAGACGACTTGCACCAGGCAGGCTGAACATGATCCCAGTTGGGGGTCTACACAAAATCACCACCACCATCTTCCTCACTTCACATGGGTCAGTGTTTTAATTTTATCTTAGTACAACTGTCAAATAAATTTGGCTGTGATATTGCAGCCTACTTGGTGGTACATTTTGGATAGCCAGTAATGATGATTGCATTCATTTATACAAGTGCTGTCTATTAATTAATCATGAGAAGTCTAGTTTAAATTTATGGTTTTACACAGCCAGCATGTGACAGATGTGATAAAAGGCACACACGTTAAAATACTGAGTTACATCTCATCTAATGACTGTAGATTTTTTCAGTTCACCTTGAAAGAAAACAAAGATTGATGCACTAGGGTGTAAGAGTTTCAGAATATAATTTTTAATGCTAAGATGATGCTGGTTGTCATCACATGGGCTCATAGTGAATCAAGAAACTAGCTCACGAAAGACACCTAAATTTCAATTGAAAGCCCAGGTTACAATTAACAATATAGTAATAAGGACAGTTCACAAATCACCGCAGAGACGTGATGACAAGCCGTGACAGGCACATAAAAAAAGACTCACACATACAACACTTTCAGCTATCGGCCATGTCCTTCTTCAGGAAATAGAAATACCCAAAAGTTTCTACCTCTCTATCCTAAACCTCTCCTATTTTGAATAGTGTGTGTGTGTGTGTGTGTGTGTGTGTGTGTGTGTGTGCGTGTGTGCGTGTGTGCCTCCCCTCCCCTATTTCTGGACCACAGATCATGATTCAGTGTGGCAGCCGGAGCTGGCAGTAGTGTGACTGTGTTGTATAATCTTTTGTTAATGTTATATTTTCTGAAGAAGGCCATGGCCAATAGCTGATACTGTTTGATGTGTGTGTCTTTTTTATGTGCCTGTCACAGCGCATCGTTATGTCTTTCCTGTAAGTTTTAAAGTGTCCTTATTACTACATTGTTAACACTTTCATTTTAGTTGTGCATCCACAATAACCAAATACTGTATTTGATAGATAAAAATAGGCTTAGCATGTTCATAGGTTTGGGACTAAATTTTCAATGGACACATTGAAAGTATTCCACAAATACATTTACTGGAACTGAGTTTCATTTGTTTGCAGAAGATTCATGTGCTTGGCTATTGGCATGACTGTGCAAAGCAGTTTTTATCAATTGTCACAGTATCCATTGTTACACCACACCAAGAGCATAATGCAAACATTTGTATTTTGGTGTCACATGAACCCTTGGATAACCTGACTTTTATGAGCTGTGGTATCGAATGATATTCTTTTTTGACATACAGTAATTGAAAACTGTTTTACTATGAACCATGTTACAAACTTCATCACTATATCCTTATCATCTACTGACTATTTCTGTCCCTCAAAGTCTGTGTTTGATGTCAAAGGAAGAAAGTTTAAGGTAGAACTTAACTTAAGGTAGAACTTGGCTGTTGTAGATGTAGCACAAGTTGCGACTATGTTCTTGTTAAGGGTGAGGAAGGAAATTGGCTCTGCTCTTTCAAAGGACCTATACCAGAATTGATCTAGAGCAATCAGAAAACCAAAATCTGGATGGCCAGAGGCCGGTTTGTAATGTCGCCCTCCTAATTGAGGGTCTCTTTTGCTAATCACTGCACCACCTCACTCGGTGAATTCATTTGTGGGAATCTTCTGTATTACTAAGAACACATATGGAGTTTGAATTATAAAAATTATAAAAACACTTGCAAGCGTGTGGAATAGATATTCCAACACAGAATTAAGCAAAAATTATCCATGAAGAAGAGATCTAATAGTATCATAGTGTCTGAGATAGAATGATGTGAGTTGTTTATTTAAATGTGACTTCGTGTAAAAAAAGATCATCTTTTTTGAAAACTATGATTCTGCCAAAGGTCAAATGGTGTTGTAGTGTGAAGTAAGGTACTCTTATCACATCAGATGAACAGCATGGTAAGGTATAAAATACAATTCTAATCAAAAGTTATGATGCCCATTTTAGTTCTTTTTTCTTCTTTTCTGAACCATCCCTTTATTAGAGCGAAGACAAAAAGAAGAAGAAAAAGAAAGTATATTCAACTTGGGGGGAGAGAGAGAGAGAGAGACAGAGAGATGGTGGGCAATGAATAATAAATGGCATGAGTTTAGAATAAGTGAAATTTAAACTTTTTAAATACTTTGCATAGTATCTTGTGTTTTATGGCAAAGTGGTGGATGCCATGTCAACGCCAAATGTGGTACTATCGCATGTGTAAGACCCGCAATTGTTTTTGCCAGTGACCATTAGGCCAACAGAGGTCGTGTCCATGGGAACTTCCCCTTGGTAATTGAGATGTGAGCTGAGGAGGGCTTCCAGGCTTGGCTGTAATGTGTATGCTAGTATACAGAACACATTAGTTCATACATAATCACACAGTATGTTTTTGTGTGTTGCTTTGTGTTTTTCTTTATTAGGAATTGTTTTCCATCCTGTTGACAATCCTTCTGGAACCATGTTTATTCAAGCTAGTGGATCAGTCTGTTTTATTTTTTGCTGTTGCTAACACTAGATTGACTCTGCCAGTAATGACGTGTTTGTCTACATCACAGTATATGGTTTTCTTTCTGTACCAACATAAAAGTTCCAAAAGAGATAACGACTCTGACCCAAATGTGCAATGGATGTGTTACAAATGGACAACAAATATATGTAATTATAGAGCAACTTTGCAGTTGCAACAGCTGCAACATGTCAAGTTGCTGCAAATCTTGTTCCCTTGAGAGCACACAAGGCGACAGCGACCATTGGCTCTTGCTCCACCTCCTGACTTTGGAGATTTTGACATAGGCATGGAAAAGTGACACCTACCTGAAACACTTCTTGCTCTTCTACAAGATGATAAAGGATCAGGGTTACTGTGCACACTCGTGCTTGAGTTCAAAATTGTTGTCAGGAAGCAGTTTTTTTAACCATTAGGTCACCTTTCACAAACTTGTTTTTATGATGTTCAGTCTGGAGGTGTTTGAGACAGCTCTTCACTTTACTATATTTGGTGAAAGCCTCTTCATCTCTGAATAAGAAAGGCAATCCACATCCTTTTAAATCCACTTTCTGTATTTGTCTCTATCTCCATTTGCAATTTTTATCCCACACACTTCCCTCCAATGTTAAATTAAAAATTCCATATCATCTCAGAATGTGTCCCACCAATCGATCCCCTCTCTTTAGTCAAGGTATTCCAGAAATTTCATTTCTCCCCTGTTCTGTTTAGCACCTTCTTATTAGTTACGTAATATAATCCTATAATCTTTATCATTCATCTGTAGCACCACATTTTGAAAGTTTCAATCATCTTTTTGCGGGAATCCCCTATCATCGCTTCACTCTTGTACAATGCGACACACAAATTAATTTTGGGTGTCAACAAATTTTCCCATAGCCATTCTGCATTTTATGTCTTCATTATCTTACTACCCAAATAACAAAATTTATCTTCTACTTTTATTGTCTTGTTACCTGATCTAATTCCTTCAGAATTGATTTTCTTACTCTACATTTCTTTACCCTTGTTTTGCTGCTGTTTATGTTCATCATATTTGAATTATAAGCTTGTCCTGGAATTGGATTTTTTGGAACATTTAGTTGAATTTTGATGAAAAGAGGAAAAGGATTTCTGGTCAGGTGGTACAGGATTATAAACACAAAAATCTGTTGGTATATTACAGGAGTAGGTCTAATACTGAATTAGAAAATAGGAATGCAGGTAAACTAGTATAAGCAGCACAGTGATTGCATTATCGTAGTCAAGATAGATACGAAGCCAACACCACACAGTAGTACAGGTTTATATGCTAACTAGCTCTGCCAATAAGGTGGAGATTGAAGAAATTTATGAGGTGGTAAAAGAAATTATTCAGACAATGAAGGCAAAGGAAAGCTTAATTGTGATGGGAGACTGGAATTCGGTAGTAGGAACAGGAAGGAAAGGAAAAATAGGTAAATATGGACTGGGCAAAAGGAATGAAAGACGAAGCTGCCTGGTAGAATTTTGCACAGAACATAATTTAATCATAACAAACAGCTAGTTTAAGAATCACAAAAGGAGACTGTATACGTGGAAGCGACCAGGAGACCCCAGAAGGTACCAGATAGATTTTATAATGGTAAGACATTGATTTTGGAACCAGGTATTAAACTGTAAGATATACCCAGAGGCAGATGTAGACTCTGACCATATCTTATTGGTCATGAAGTGTAGGCTGAAACTGAAAAAAAGAAAAAGAAATTGCAGAAAGGTAGGAAAATAAGGAAATGGGACCTGAAGTTCTAGAGAACAATTGACGGAAACGGGAAAATAAAACAGAACAACAACAAGATTGGATAGCTTTGAGAGATGGAAAAGTGAAGGCAGTAGAGGACAAAATAGGTAGAAAGGCAAGACCTACAAAAAATCCTTGGATACTACAGGACATACTGGATTTGATCAATGAAAGGAGAAAATATAAAAATGCAGTAAATGAAACGGGCAAAATGGAATACAGAATACTAAGAAATGAGATTGATAGGAAGTGCAAAATAGCTAAGCAGTAGTGGTTAGAAGGCAAATGCAAGTCTGTAGAAGAACTTATAAAAGGGGGGATAATTAGAAACTACCTACAGGAAAATAAGACATTCGGAGACAAGAAAAATAGCTGTATGAATATAAAGAACTCAGATGGAAAACCAGTTCTTAGCAAAGAAGGGAAAGCTGAAAGGTGGAAGGGTATATAGAGGGGCTGTACAAAGGTAACGAACTTAGAGACAATATTGTAGGAAGGGAAGAGGAAGTAGGTGAAGATGAAATAGGAGATACTACACTGAGTGAAGAATTTGACAGAGCATTGACAGACCTAAGTTGAAACAAGGCCCCTGAAGTGGACGATATTCTGTCAGAACACTGAAGTTTCTGGGAGAGTCAGCCATGATAGAACTATTTCACATGGTGCGTAAGATCTATGAGCCAGGGGAAATACCATCAGACTTTCAGAAAAATGTAATAATCCCCATTTCAAAGAAAGCAGGCAGGTGTGAATATTACAGAACCGTCAGTTTAATAAGTCATGGTTGCAAAATTTTAACACTAATTATTTACAGAAGGATGGAAAAGCCGGTAGAAGCTGACCTCGGGGAAGATCAGTTTGGATTCAGGAGAAATGTATGAAAATGGAAGGCAATATTCACTTTACAGCTTATCTGAGAAGATATACTACAGAAAGGTAAACCTACATTTCTATCTTTTGTAGATTTGGAGAAAAATTTTGACAGTGGTGATTGGAATGCACTCTTCCAGATTGTGAAATCAGCAGGAGTAAAATATAGTGAACGGAAGGTTATTTAAAACTTGTACAAAAATCAGTCAGCAGTTGTCAGAGTTGAAGGGCATGAAAGGGATGCAGTGATTGGGGAGGGAGTAAGACAGGGTTGTAGCCTTTCTTCACTCTTATTCAATTTGTACATTGAACAAGCTATAAAGGAAAGCAAGGAGAAATTTGGTGAAGGGATTAAAGTTCAGGGTGAAAAATAAACTTCGCATTTTGCCAATGACATTGTAATTCTGTCAGAGAGCAAATAACCTGGAGGAGCAGTTGAACAGAATGGACAGTGTATTGAAAGGTGTGTATAAGATAAACATTAACAAGAGCAAAACAAAGGTAGTGCAGTCTAAGAAAATCTGGTGATTCTGAATTAATTAGATTAGGTAACAAAACAATAAAAGTTGGTAGACGAGTTTTGTTACTTAAATAACATGAGGGTCACAGTACAGAAGATATAAAATGCAATGGAAAGAAAAGTGTTTTGAAAAAGAGAAATTTGTTAACACTGGATATTAAATTAAGTGCTAGGAAGTCCTTTCTGAAGGCATTGTGTGGAGGTTTGCCTTGTATGGGAGTGAAACATGGACGATAAATAGTGTGGACAGGAAGGGGATAGAGGCTTTTAAAATATGGTGCTACAGAAGAATGCTGAAGATAAGGTGGGTGGATTGTGAAACTAATGAGGTGGTACTGAATAGAATTGGGAAGAGAAGGAATTTCTGGCTTGCCTTGACTAAAAGAAGGGATTCATTGATAGGACACATTCTTAGGCTTTAATGAATCGTAAAATTAGCATTGGAGGGAAGTGTGTGTGTGGAGTAAACATTGCATTGGGAGACCAAGAGATTAATACAGTAAGCAGATTCAAATGGATGTAGGTTGTTGTAGTTATGAGGAGATTGGGGCTTCCTTAGGATATAGTAGGGTGGAGAGCTGCATCAAAGCAGTCTCCGGACTGAAGACAGCAACAACAGTGCAAATTCAAGTTGATACTGGGGCTGCAACGTTCCTGCTCAATCTGGCTAAGTATCTGCAGATAGGTAGCTCTTAATTACAGGCAGAACACACAGCAGTGATCTTTTACAGTTGCCAACCATATCTGTTGAAATGTCAGAGATGGCAGCTAAAATCAAGAATGTGCAGTGCAGAGTAATGTTAATAGTCATCAGTTCTGTGTTTCCTTCCATTATTTTTGGGCTGGACACATTTACCACATTTTATTTTTAGTGTGTTTATTACGTTAATCGTCTTTCCCAACTTTGAGTCACTTTTGAAGTCTCATTATACAGTTGTTCAAGCTAATATCCACTAAAGCAAGGGATTTACTGGTCCAAATTCAGATAAGTGTTTTAAAGCTCTACCATTGCCATTTAACATCAGATATGTAGTTAAAGCATAAATGGATAACTTGCAGGACACTAGGATCATTTCTCTGGTAGCATCAAGTAAGTGGACCTTACTGTTAGTTGTAAGAAGAAAACTAAGTGGGTGATTGAGTTGTGCAGTGATCATAAAGCTACTGTTAATGCCCACAGTTAGGTGGAAGTGTACCAAGTCCCTTGCCAGAAAAAGTTATTGGTAAGATTGGCCAATTTGACAGTACTTTACAAAAATCAATTTCAGATATGCCTGTCTGCAATTCCAATGACATGCTTCTACACCCATTGCTTATCATTAATACTTCGTTTGGCCTCTCTAAGTTGATCAGATAGCATTTTTTTGGTGGCTAGTGATAGGAATTTTTCTGTGTTTAATCATATGGAAAATTTGCCATATTCCGAAGTATGCTGCATATCTGGATGACATAACTGTAACAGGTGCCACCAAGGAGGAACATTTGCAATATTTACAGATAGTGTTTCAGACACTGGACAGAACAATCTGTTCTGTTACCCACTGCACTACCCAAACATCAGCTGCAGTGTTAATCAAACTGTCTAACACTTTGGTTGTACTGTATCCAACTCAGGAGAGATAATTAGGAAGTAGAGAGGTTCGCCTATATGCTTCTCATGTAGTATGAGCCAAATCAGTTAATTCCAAACCATGACCTCCCCTTGTTAGCAAGAACTATTTCTGAATGTGTTTTGATGTGACTGGCTACCCTTTATGATGTCTTGAATTTATTTTATTGATTTTTAATTTGTTATCATATACTTCTAAAATGAACAGCTGTTGAGCACCTTGCTTGCCAGTCAAATGACCTTGTCATTGAGTGTGAATTTTTTCACCGTTGTATTCCTGTTTGTTTTCTGTGCCGAAATGTTTAAGTATTTGGGTTGGGAAAGTTACTAAGTTACAGTTAAAGTTATTTCCCTGAAAGGTAACTTAGATACAGTTATAGTTCCTATACATAAAAAGTAACTATTAGTTAATAGTATCTTTAAAGTTACTTTTAAAAATTGTAATTGTGACTCATTTGTAAATCCGCAATGAACCTACGCATGTAGAAAGGAAACAAGCTTTAATGTCAATCAACAATTAAATACAAATAAAAATAGAAAAGAGATGACTTACCAAAAGGACCGGCTCGTCGAGAGAAACAAATAAAATCACACACAAACACACATACAAGCTTTCGCCACCACTGGCAGCTTCTTCAGGAAAAAGAGGAAAAAAGGGGAGGAAAATGGAAGGATATGGGTTTTAAGGAAGTGGAAAAGGAGTCATTCCAATCCCAGGAGTGGAAGGACTTACCTTAGGGGAAAAAAAGGAAGGTAAACAAATACACACACACTCAGACATATCGAAACGCAAGCACACCTAGACAGACATTTGTGAAAAGCAAAGAAGTTGGACAGAGATACATTAATACATACATAATTAATGCATTAGTAAATAAATTTTTTACAGCATTGTCTGTTCATTTTTCAACAAAACTTGTTTTTCAAATGTTCCATCTCGTGAAAGCTCCGTTTCATGTTATTCGTTGTTCACGTCCCCATGGAAACGGCTGACTTCTTTGAGTACTATGTATTTGCACCGTCTGTTACGCTGAAATGGCAGCAATGAGCAAACATTTCAAACTATGTATTCGCATCGAGAGCTACTATGACAGGTGAAGAGAGAGAATTCATGATATGAGATGCCACATTAATAGTAGGTTACTTGATGAAATAAGCAAAAGAAGAAGACATAGTTGGAGGAGGATAAACTTCATACAGGACAGAAATGATATGCTGTGCGAGCTGAATCTTAAAGATGATTTTTTTGTAGATTTACATCAGGATGCTGCAATCAGATTTTGAAATTTTAATCAGTATTACAGGGCCATTCATTTAAAGAAAGGCTCAAATTTCAGAAAAAAAACAATGCCTGTAAGAGAAGACTTGCTGCTACTGTTTCTTGGCAACAGGAACTGCCTGTGAAACCCTTGCATATTTATTTCACATTTCAAAGCCAGCTATGCATTATTATTGTCCCCATAGTTTGTGAAGCTTTGGATTAAGCACTGAAACATATATTTAATTGATCATATATTTATATTTTCACATTAATCCAAATTATAATTTTCAATCAAGAAAACTTCTTTAGCTTCATAGTCACTTGCACTACTCCTTGCTGCTGACGATCACCTTTTCACGTCCAATTTTAGTACACACTGCTGCCTCTTACATACCATTCATTTTTGCTTTTTATAAAGCACGGTAAAAACAAAATGTTGTCAATGCTCCTTCATAGTACGCCAACTAATGTAACTTGATGACAACTCATTTTCAAAATAAGATCACAAATTCTGTTGTTATTGCTGCGGTGTTAAGAAATGATTCTTAATTGTTTTATTTTCATCACTATTGCTGGTGCCAAACAATGTACCAATGTTGTCTAGTGAGTCACACTTTTGTTAAGTAGTGTTACATGAATCTGAAGGAGAGGAATTGAATTATGACAGTCCAGGCAGTCACCATATCCGTTAAGTCATGGTGGCCAGGCACTGTGACTCAGCACGCCCGGACATAGAGCTCAACTCCCTCTGTAATAAAAAAGCTGAGCCAGGAACACGTGTAACAACAACAAACAAATCTATTTAATAGATATTGAGTCAAAATGTCTCTGGGCATTGATATTTAATATATTTAAGACATTCGAACATTCCACAGGCACTCCTCTGCCTCTTACTACAAGATGCCAAGTTCGTAAATTTTGCTTCATGTCTACTTCATTTCACAAAGGAATACATATAAAGACAACATGTAACTCTATAGATACATTGAGCAAAACCACAAGCTACCATTGCAAAGAAGCATTTATTGCTAGCAACCCAAGGACATTGTTTCTTTACTGACACTGCCATAATTGCCAGTAAGTTGTGAAAATCGGTGCCGCTGTCCAGAACTAGCAACAAACAGCATTACACAACATGTTTCAAACACAATGAAAACGCTCCTTAACATCAACAACAAGCAAAACCCTAATGTGTAGATGTTTTGTTAAGTTCACTGCGGAACTTTGACTGCTTTTAATTATTTTTCCAACGACACAAAATTTGGCTTTACTATACAAAGGCACTGAAATCTTTGATAAGACGCATAAGTTGAGACACTGTACTTGCATGTAGAAGACAGTAGCTGAATTCCTTGTCCAACTATGCAAATTTAGTTTCTGTCTAGGTTCCCTAAATCATTTAAGGCAAAAGTTGGAATAGTTCTTTTTAATTTAGTCCATTGTTGCCAGTGATACTTCTATGACTGTTGTACTTAAGTAAAATAAAATGAACTCACCTTCAGTCACTGTGACTGACTTCATTTAATTTTACTGGAATAGTGCCTTTGAAAAGGCCACAAACAGTTTCCATTCCGATTCTTAACTGAACTGAGATTCTGCTCCGTCTCTAGTGAACTTGTAATCAATGGACTGAAAACGGCAATCACTTTACTTCCCTTAATATATCATTTAATTAATGCTGTGCCAAATTTTCACAGGCCTTTTGTTTCAGTCCTGCAATACCAGTTTGTAAATCATTTTCATTGTTTTTATTAGTCATGTAACATTTTCATTTTACTGGAGTGGAAACCATCCCACACTTCTCTCTCCAGGGGAAGGGGGGTTTAAGCAGTTACCAGAAATCAAACCCATTACAGTAAAGCCTCATTTTTACGTTCCCAGATTTTACGTATTCTTGGCATTTACGCCATTTTTTTGTCGATCCCTTCAAATTTCCTATTTTCACAATGTTAATTCGTCCCCGTTTTTGCGTTAACGTATTTGCACTTTTCCCCACATTTTACATTTTTTTGAAACCATGTTGGCAAAGAAAAAATGACATAATTGACATAAATTGACACTGGCATGGCTTCCTCCTTAAAGTATAGTATTTATAAACATACACAGTCAAGTGGCTTGATACTTTGCATTTATTCAAATGTATATTTCATGTTTCGTTGTTTGCAGTACTTGCCTAGTTGACTTCAGACACAGTGGCTGATGAGAGAATAGTACCTAATCTGCCGGTTGTCAGCTTGGCTTTGTGTACACAAATGGTAGTTTTTCATGCTTTGCATGATGCGTTTTGAGAATATATTCTTGTTGTTAAATGCAAATATTTGTCTAAGTATTTTTTGTGACGTTTTATAAACGGTGAGACTGATGGTTTGCTTGTGTGTGTTTTTCTGCACATTCAACGGGGCACGGTACATTATAACCTCAAAAAAGTAATAATAGTGTGAGATGCTGACCCTATAAAAAAGTCACAGAAATACTTGTGCATATATTTGCACTCGAGAACACGAATAAATTCTCAAATATTGTCGTGCTAAACATTGAAAAATACAAAAAGAACAAAACTTGTGCAGTTTTACTACATAAATAATTAATGCTGGTTAAAAGATTGCTGACTAATTCACTATGATGAATGAAATTACGTCAAAAATTTCACCTTTCAATAAAATTACCAGTTCCAGTTCTGCCTGGCACTTAAAATGGTAAAAAATTTAGACAATCTTAAGTATATACTAAACTTCCTGGCAAGTATTTTGATTCCTAATACGTACATATAACACAAATAAACTTTGAAAATGCAAGGGTGATCACGTAAGCATATTTTATCATTTAAAACATTATTTCCTGCATTTTACACCATTTCATTGAAGTCCCTTGAAAAAGTGTAAAAACTGCTGTATCTGCTGTAGTTAAAATTGAATTGAACAATTTGACCATACAGTCTGTGAATGTTGAGATGGAACAAGAAAAATATTTTCTGTCGTAAATATTGGTTCTCTAAATTTTCACACAGCTTCCGGTCTCAAGGAAGATCTTACATTTATAGTAGTGATAATAAATGTAGGTCTTCTAGGTATTCCTATCCCTGTCACTATTCTGAACCGATTTTATCAGTCAGTTGGTTAGGACACTGGTAATTCACCTTGGAATTTCTTTAGTATCTTTTTACACAAAACCCCCAACACTAATGCATCTGACAGTAAAATATTTCATTCACCTAACTCGCTCCTTCGAAACAACCACTCACACAGAGATTGAGAGTATTGTGATAGAATGAGTCTCTAAGTACATGTCACTTCATTAAAATAATTTGAATGAAAATTTAATGTCCGTGTTGCTACTGGCAACTCCTCCCCCTCCCTTTTTCCTTTCTAACCTTTTGTCAGGAGCTGTTGATGGTAGTTAGCACCGCTGCCTGACCTGTAATAATTGAATTACTTCCCTAACATCTGCCCACATAGGTTAATTATTATTTGACCCCTCTTTAGCTAATAATACCACTGATGTGACAATTGGTAGCGTCTGGCTAGTTTAGTTCTCAGCCTGGTGTAGCTATTTAAGCATTAAGACGGGTCTGCTGAGGAGTTGTACTATTGACTTGCACTACTTCTGTGTGGGGCGTGATAATCCATCCATGTGGTTCCTGATAAAGTCAGCTTCTAAATGATTTGCTGCATCCAAATACCTACACAGTTAAGTATTATGTTTTAAACTAAAGTTCCATTCTAATCATTAATAGTATATTTTTGATAGCAAGGCCTTTGGTTAAAATTTGATGTTTGACAATTTTTGTTTTAGCATTGGTAAAGCAAACATGTAAATGTTTGGATTCCATATTTCATTTCTCTTGTACATATCTTCCTTCATTTCTCTTGTACATATCTTCCTCTGTAGAGCACTGAAATTTCTTTAAATAATTCTTTAATCTCGCTGGAATTCAAGAAACACTCTGTAGCGAAAATTTAAATTAATGAAAATTCCAGGTCATGGATAATAAACAAAACTAACGAACGACAACTTATTTCTTGTCGCAAATTTATGCTTTATGCTTGTTTCTTTTTGGAGATGTCTCATGACAGAAACGCGCTATTGGAACATTAATTATTTTGCTTTGTAGAATAAATGTAAGAAATAACCAAGAGTGGTGGTGTTTGTTAAAGACACCGCCTTTGTGCCACTAATCATGAAGAAAGATACATGCTACACATAAAAACCAGGAATTAATGTGGGCAATGTTCATTGTTTGGGAAGAGTATTTCAACAATTCTTATTGTGAGAGTGTTAGGAAGTTAAGTACAGAAATTCATTTTTGAAACCAGTTTGCTATGCCTCTGTTTGTGATGTATATTAATAAGCACTAATAAAACTGACATTCAGATGAAATTTTCTTAACAGGACAATGACAAGGGAAGATGTAGCTATCATTCAAGAAAGAAGAATGTCAACGCAACAGCCACAACAAGAACAGCAATCACAACGACAACAACGTAAGTTTACCCATTCAAAATTTTGTACGAACTTAGATTGATTTTGAGTTTGTCACAGCAAGATATGACTCGCTATTGAAATGGCATTTGTTATAACCATTTTAATGGTAATTTTAGTGAAATAATACCTGAATAATCTTTTTTTGCTCTTTCATGTGACATGTTCAACACTAGTGTTTCATCTTTTTTCTTGGAACTGCAAATAACTAACTTACAGGTGGTGGGCACAATATTTATTCATTAGTAAGGAGCTGGCGCACCATTGGCTTTGACAACAGTCGAAGCTCTTCAAGGAACAAATTTGTAATTATTTTTATAGTTTCAACTGAATGTTATCCATTCTTGTTCCAAAACAATTTGATAATTACTAATTGGATCCATATTCTCTGCTATAAAACTCCTCACTGTCAGTTAACTTTTGAGTTTCACCCGCTCTTCCATTTTACCAATGATATTGTGTGTTCACTGTCCTTATCAAACATGCAGTCTCTAGTAAAGCGTTACAAAACTTGGAGATCGTGCCTTTTCACTGATTATTTGTGTTGACCTTCCCAGATCAGAATGTATAACATACAACAAGGTAACTTCAAAAGATTTGTACACAATTTGTGCACTGCAGTCACATGTCAGTGTAAACATCTTGCAATAAGATCTAGTGGCCTACATGATTATTATATTACTTTATTATCCTTTTATGTACTTGTGAGAATTTTCTCTCAATTTGTCTGTCATTGTTATGTAATTATATTTTTGTTTTTGTATAAATACTTTACTCCTGTGTCCACCTTATCTTGTTTCTTCTCTTTAGTTCTGATTGAATTTCTCTCTCTGTCTTGTTAACATAAAGGATTCATGAGAAGTCAATTTCATCTACATCTACATGGGATACTCTGCAAACCACATCAGTCTCATCTATCAAGTCTCCTATTACATGGTGTTCTATGACTTGGTTATAACTCTCCCAATTTCTGAATTCTTTCATTCTTTGTTTCCACTAGGAGAAGCCACTGACTCTGTGAAAGCTGGCACATTTTCAATGTGCACTCCTGCTATCAGTTGTTGAATGGATATTTTATAATATTTAGTTTTGGTCAAAATATTGGTTTTAGTGGCAGTTTCAGTTTCAGCCAAAAGTCAGTCGAATCTTCAGCTTAGCCGAAACTAGCTTTTGAGAACTTATGGATATAGTTGGGTCATGTTCAGGCTGGATTCAATGCGAGTAAAAATTGTATTTTGTTGTAATGAGTGATATTCCCATACTGTGTAACAATTAAACTTAACGAAACAGATGAACAAAACTTCCGTGCATAATAATTTAATAATGTGTTTCTTTGAAAGCTAGGGGCTTTTTAATAACCATTACAGGTTTAGAAATAACTGATCATATAGTACACAGCATTTCCTGTTGAATTTGAGTAAATTTATTCTGACAACTGTCATAATGTTAATCATAACTGTAAATCTATTTTTCAAATGTTTGTAAACCTATTGGACCAAACTGCTATGGTCATCAGTCTCTAGACTTACAAACTACTTAAACTAACTTCCACTAAGGACAACAAACACACACACACACACACGCACACACACACACACACACACACACACACACACACACACACACACACGTCCGAGGGAGGATGCTAGCCTACGGCAGTAATAGCCGCCCGAAGTCTTAGACCATGCGGCCATTCCAGCATGGCCATTATTATTTTAAATACTTTATGCGGCACTGATTGAAGTTGATTTACTGACAGGAATAAAACCTATTACTCACTGTTATAACGACTATTTCAGTTCACTTGAATCGAATTACTGTCATAAATAATACTATCAACAAAGAGATATGAACACCCAACAAAATTTTACAATGTAAATACAATGTCTTGGCTGTGTACGAGTCAATTTTGCCTGCTTCAGGACCTAATCTGAGTCCGTCATCCGGTGACCATGCTACAGTTTTGCTTACGTTTCGTGTTAGGGTAAAGGTAAATGTTATTTCTGTATTACAGCGTTGTCAACAAGAAGCACACAGTAATTGGAATCCCAGTCCTTATTTTGAGGAGAATAGCTACTCACAACAACTTAGGATATTTTCAGCTATTCAGCTTTGCACTTTCTGCAGAAATACAAAGCACTGTGAGGGAAAACACACAGCTTCTCTAATAACATTTATGAGGGATTTGTATGCACTTGCTCCAAGTCAATTTAAGGAGTAGTTGGCTTAATATTCACAACTGACAGGTGGAAAGTTGAGGCCAGTAAATCTTTATGCCTGCTATGTTATCTTCTACGGACTCCTGGTTACATTTATACACACTCAAGAAGGCTTAGTACAGGAAGGGGATCTTGAAATATGTGGGAAACCTAGAGATTTGTGGTATAGTGTAAATTTACCAAAATTTGATCTTTAATTATGTAAGTTTCGGTTTCGGCCGAAACAAGAAGAGAAGCTGAATATTGGATTACAGTTTGTGTTTCAGCCGCAAATAGTTTTTCTGTTGGACTCTAATATTTTATCTATCTAATTGTATTATATTGTCATTAAAGTAATGGATATGCTAATAGTATTTAATGAAGATATAAATTACGTAAAGAAAATAGAAAATGAGTTATTTTATCTTGTAAATTTTATTATTCACACACTTTTAATTTTGACAGTTGTCGGTGGCGGTTCTTCGCCAGGAAGCTCGTCACCCAGTAGCACAGGAGGGGGACCTCCTTGTCAACCACCACAGCCTCCACACCCTCCCGGGGCTGGCCTACCTCCGGGTCACCACAGGGCATCATCTGCACCACCAGCTCCTCAGCCCCAGCCACCTCAAGTTGCTCACCAGCAGCAGACACCTCCTGGTGGAGCTCCACCGATTACGGCTGTCGGGGGCCCACCTGCCCCTCCCCCGGCGCCACCTGCTCCCCCTGCACCTCCGTGTCCACCGTGGCTGGGTGGAGGTTTAGCTCCCGCAAATGTGCCGCCAGCACCACCTGCTCCTAGTGCGGCACCACCTCCTCCGCCGCCCCCTCCAGCTCCGAATGTCACACGATCTTCTAGCTCTGATGGCCAAGAACAAGGATCGTCTCTTGCTGCTCAGCTTCAGAGTGCTAGGCTGCGCCGTTCGAGCAAGGTAATCTCGTGTAAACATAAATAATCTAAAACTTGTAGTTCCTTTTAAATGAAATTTTCATTTATGTGATGCTCTATAGGCAAGAAAATATCGCTACATTTTGTCGAGTAACTTAAATTTTTATTGAATTTCGTAATTTCCTCCTAGGAACTACTCTTACTGATAGCCCCCATCACAGGTGTTTCATTTTTAAAATATTAAATAACTTAATTGTGCTCAATGCTTCCTTCTCATTTTTATTTTTTTGCTACCTATAGACTGACCACTTCTGTACCTAGCATTGTATGTACCCAGAGACAGGCAGCAGCTACCTCAGCCTTTTCCCTTTGCCTCAGTGGTAGAGCTGTAGCCAATTGCTTCCACTTTACAATAGGCCTATATTTGAGAGTTTATACTCCTACACTGCCCCCATGAATCACAGACATTGTTGTGGTGGGGTGACTTGCATGCCTCATTTAATAATTGAAAGTCCATGTTACAATTAACAATATAGAAATAGGACAGTTTACAACTCACCGCAAAGACGTGATGAAGACCTGTGACAGACACACAAAAAAAGATGCGGCCTTCCTATTAGTACTTGCCAATAAGAATTGGGCACTACATAACTCAGGGTAGTAAAACGTTCCCCTTGTTGTCTCTGTTCATAGGGGTGAGTTATGTATGTCAGCTTCTATGCCCTAAACAGCTACCCAATCCGTTTAAACAAGATTAATAATTAATCTATAGTTTAGCCAGTCCTGTCCATTCACTGGGTTCAAACTGTTAGGCGGCCGGCTGGGGAACCCAACAGCCTGGCAAAACCCGCCTTTCACATGGAAACAATCAGCTTCCTCCTGTGTCTGTAATATCACAAAGACACACACATACCATACCTTCAGCCATCAGACATAGCCTTCTTCAGAAATAGGAACATTCGTGCAATCACACAGGCACACAACACAGTCATACAATTGTCATCTCCGGCTGCCGCACTTCAGAGGGAGACCAGAAATGATTACAATAAGGAGATTCAGATGGATGTAGGTTGTCGTTCTTATGAGGAGATGGAGGTTTGATCAGGATAAAGTAGGGTGGAGAGCTGCATGAAACCAGTCGTCAGACTGAAGACCACAACAGTAACAACTCCTACACTGAAATTGAAAGAGGAGATCCTAGGAGATGCCACCTCGCATCTGTATTGGACAGTTTTCTTGCTGTAACACGCATATTGCCATTGCTTGCATTTGTGCTGAAAAGAATCTGGATAAACTTCCTCCACTAAGATGAAAATGAAACTCTTTTCTTTAATGAAATTATGTGCTTGTGGAATATTGCCCCAATTGTGTGATTAGATTAAAGATTTCCTATCAGAAAGGACACAGTTCATAGTTATTGATGGTAAGTCATCAAGTAAAACAGATGTGATATCTGGCATTCCCCAGGGAAGCGTTATAGGTCCGCTACTCTTCCTTGTGTTGATAAACGATTTAGGAGACAATTGGAATAGCTGTCTTAGACTGTTTGCAGATGATGCTGTCATTTATTGGTCTGTGATGTCAACAGAGGATCAAAAGCAACTGCAAAGCGATTTAGACAAAATTTCTACAAGGTGCAAAAATTGGCAATTAACACTAAATAATGAAAAGTGTGAAATAATTCACATGAATTGGGGACGGGAGGGGAGAGGGGATAAGAAGGTTATGTCAAGGTGGTGGGGATGGGTTAAATGGGAATAACGAGATGCAGCTTAGGAATGGAGTGGGGAGGCGGGTGAGGGGAGAAAATAAAATAAATATATATAGAAAATTCATGCACACTGCAAGTATAAAAGACCGCATACATAAGTGTTGTATATACTTGTCAAGAATTCCAAAATGATCCTGGTGTTTCCAAAAGAATTTGAAATACATTGCAGAGACAAGCACAGTATTGCTTCGAGATGCAAGGAAGAAATTTCGAACACCTCCTTTAACGGGTAGCCCATATATGAAATGTGAACTACATGTGATGTTAACTGGGACATTTTTGCTTCTATTTTCATGTACTTTCAACCGTGTAACTTCGTGCCATCCTTTTTCATATCACCTTGTATATGCTGAAAAACTAATCAATAAGACCTTACAAGAAGCAAAAGTAGTAGTAGTGGGAGGAGAGAGAATAAAAACTATCAAGTATGCAGATGACATGACTAACTAGCAACATCAGAACTACTACTCCAGGTTAAGATGGAAAATATTGAAAGGGTGGGGAAAGGCTTCGGATTGAAAGTGAACATCGATAAGAACGAAGTGATGAAACTTGGATAAGATGATGACACGATCAATATACCACTAGATGAAAGAAAACTGCAACAGGTTCAATCATTCCATTGTCTGGGAAGCTTGATAACTTGCAGTGGAAGTTGTACAGAAAAACTGAAACACAGAGTATACCTGGGAAAGACAGCCAGGAGCATACCATCTCCAGAAGAGGTTTACCAAATGTTTTGTGCGGAGTGGTGGTTCTGTAACGTGGAAAGTTGGAAGGATAGAAAGAAAATAAATATTTATAAAGTTTTGAAATTTGGCTGTGGAGAAGAATGGAGAAAGGGAAATGGACTGACAGAATGAGAAATGAGATGTTGATCAGGGTAAAAGAGGAAAGGAACTTCACAAGAATGAGAAAGAAGAGGAAAACATCCTGGGTGGGGTACATACTAAATAGGAACTGTCTACTGCAGAGGACAATGGTGGGAAAAGAAGAAGGAAAAAGATGGAGAGGAAGGAGGTGGTTTGGACTGATAATGTATAGAAAAGAAGAAGTTACAAGCAAATGAAAGATGATGCCCAGGAACAGATACACATGGACAATGTTCATTTGATATGTCTGAGATCAGATTTACTGAAAGAATAATTTCATGGCATGTTCAAAAAATAAAAGAAATGAACTTTTAAAAGAAAGTGCTTTTACATGTGCATAACTCTGAACCTTGCAGAACATAGTCTATTTAATTAATGTTGGAAAAAGTTTTAAGAACCAAGGTGGGGGGATGGGGATTTTAAGTAGCTGGAAATGATTCACTGCCCATGCATATTTCTTACCAATCTGTTGTCGCTATACAATGCACTGCAGCGAACATGTTATGTAATATATTCAATTTCTCCTTCTCATTGGAGCTTAATTACCAGTATGGCACTTGTTGATAGCAAATTGCAATACAATTTACTTGGAACGGTATTTTTCTAACAATTCAGTATGCCAGGGCTTTGCTGTGTCAACACAAGAGTTATAGCAGGTAAACTAAAATGTAAGGTGGTATTTCCTAGGGATAGTGTGACCTTAAAGACATTTATAGGTATTAGGCACTCCTGCGTGGCACTGTCACTCGACGCTTGTTGTAAATGTACCATTGGCACAGTGCCGGATTTACAGTGAGCTGAGTAGGCTTAAAGATTAGGGCAGCAGATTTTAGAGGTGGCAAATTTGAAGCCAAAATTTTTAACCTGTGTAACAGCGTGTACATTATTGTGTAAGAAGTATTAAGGTATACCTTACCCTCACATTATTAATAGTATATGACTGGTTTTATAACCTCAGAAAAAAATAGTAAAACATGTTTTATTATTGATATCTTTTGTTGGTCTTACCCAGTTTCTCTCAGTTTTGTAGTATACAAATTGTTAAAATAAAGTCATCCAGTTGTGGAACTCAGTTCGTATTCTGTGAGCAACATCATCTTTAATTGGGATATTACCTATTGATCTCCTTAGTCTACAAATTCGTATTTAGTGTTCAGTTCACAATTACAAATTATGATGGTTACATTTTCCTTTTATAGAACTTGCTGGAAGGGGTTCTTTTACATGCAAACACAAGCACCCCAACTTTCTTTAGTAAAATTGTCAGTGTGCACCACTTTTGTTTGTCTGATCCACTGTGTTTAACAATGGAAAGTCCAGGTTGGAATCCACTTGTAATTCAGCTGCTGCAGATGACTGGTTGTCTGTGAGTTGCACCTGTGTGGGCGCCTGCCACGTCTTGAAATTCATTTTTATGATGATCTGTTGTGTGATTGAAGTAGAATAATATTAATACTGTGTTGCTTTTAATTTGCATTCTCTAAATAGATTTTCATGTAGGACAGCAAAACCAAAAAATTAAACATCATCAGCTTTAAGTATCAAACACATATTGCCATGTTTGAAGGCACTTCGTCAATTTTACCGCTACTGGCTGGTTAATGATAGCTTAATTTTCTAAGCGTGCATATGTCAGCACATTGAAATGGGAAGTTTTCGATACCTTCAAAATATAAAATTATGAACCTAGCAAAGCTCAGGTCAAGTATGTTGATTTATGAAAGTTACATCAATTTAACCTTTTTTTTTTTTAATGTGAGGCTGAAAACAAAAATTGTGATATGAGACCTATGTATGTTCTCATCTCTCCTGGTCAGCTATTTGCTGTTTCTGTTTTGAGACATTCAGTAAGCATGAAACACCTCAATTTAATTCTTGAAACAGATGTATCCTAGATGGCTCCAGGATTTTCCTTTTTAATCTACTTTGAAAGATGCAACCTGCTAGCACGTGTCAAAAAGTATATTTGAAAAGAGTAAAAAGATAAGATTCATTTACTTCATTCAACAGCAATCGGCGGAAAACAGTGGATCAAGTACCAGCAGCAGTGGCAGCAGTAACTATGGTACTATTGGGCGTAGTGGCATGGCCAGCATGACAAGTATGATGGATGAGATGGCGAAGACACTGGCTCGCCGTAGGAAAGCTGTTGAGAAAAAGGAACCCACAGAAGCACAGGTATTGTCTACACATATATTGTAAGTGAGATATGTAAATACTTGTGGCATAACTTCTTTTCCTTTTTGTGTTAGTTTGTTCATTGTGGAAAAGAGTAGAAATGATGTATTTCATCTCCATCATATGCTTACTGTATGTAAATTGAGTAGCAGATTTAAACAGTATTGAAGTGATAGGACAATAAAAACCAAACAATTCTTTACAGCTTTGACTTTTGTTACCATTCTCTACAGAAAATAAAATCCTAATTTCAAACTCTGTGAAATGTGTAAGTTTTACATTTATCTATTTTTAATAAGAAACAGTACAGTAGGTTTTTGTGCCTGTGCTACACAGAAGAGTGGTATTAAATATGAAGGCATTCCAAAAGTCACACCAACTATCTCTCTCTCTCTCTCTCTCTCTCTCTCTCTCTCTCTCTCTCTCTCTCTCTCTCTCTCTCTCTCTCTCTCTCTCTCCCCCTAATATGGTAATTGATTAAAAATTCTAAGATATGAAAATTGAAGGTTAGTATTACATGTAACAAGGTAGATGAACGCACACACTGCTATAAAGATACAGCACGAGAAAAAAGAAGTCATGCCTACTGTAATTTCAAAGGAGATTCTGCTACCTGCATCAGTACAGGCAATCTATGACGTCTTCAGAGTACCTCAAAATAGTCTCTCAAAGAAACCATTGCACACTGCCAACACTGTGGAAGAAGCCAGATACCAGCGTCCTCATCATGATCAAATTATGGAGTCTCAAGCGCTACTGCTGTGAGAATGTCTTCATGTGTTTGAAAGTGTGTTCATGGAATGATTCTTTCTTTTCATTTTGGTTGTGCTGATTTTCGTGTGGCATTTTTGGCCGTTAGATCCCAGCTGGGATCGTGTTCGGTCTGCCTGTGCACATCACTTGGGTGACTTGCACCTCGATGATGAAATGATGATAAAGATGACACGACACCCAGTCCACGAGTGGAGAAAATCTCCAACGCGACCGGGAACCAAACCCAGGCCCCCTGCGTGTTAATCTACTGTGCTGTCCACTGGACTGTGGAGGTGGACTCCATTTTAGTATTAGGTCACAATCAAATGGTAAGTCTGGTGAATATGATGGATTCTCACATGAACAGATTCTGCACACTACGTACCATCTGGGATCTTGCATTATACCGAAGAACTAGTGCATCTTGCGGAAATTTAGAATATTTCTCCAAAACAGCCCATTGTAGGCATTGTGGCGGAAAATAATACCAGCAGTGCATGCATTAACAGTTTGTCCTTATGGGACGAAATGTACAAAATCATTCATCTAATATCATAGGTTATGGTGACCATTAATTTGACAGAAGAGGAATTGCAAGAAATTTTTGCCTATGAGGTGACTGGCATTTCAGGTCTGACTCGCAGACCCTGGCCCAAAATTCATTTATGATGACAGTTCTCACAAGAATATGTCCCCTGCCATCTTTTGAATTCATGGGGAGAGACTCTTGTGCCATGGAATGTTTCAGTTGGCAACAACAAAACACATTTGATATGAGCTTTTCTTTTTCACACTATATCTTTATAGTGGTGTGTGTGTGTGTGTGTGTGTGTGTGTGTGTGTGTGTGTGTGTGTGTGTGTTTATCCTGCTCCCTACATGTAATGTTTACAGGTGAAATAACCTTCAATTTGCATACTTCTGAGAGTTTTAATTCATCACCATTGTCAAGGGGGGAAAACCAATTGCAATGACCCTTGTATATTTAACAATATCAGATGTGCATACTACCAATGTAATAGGGTAAATGAGGGGGGGGGGGAATCTTGTACCTTAGCTTAATTGTCATATGTGGTGAATAATGCACTAACATAGCTACCAACCTTGAAAGGAGGTTGTCAGCAATAATGCGTCAGATCAAAAAGTTAGATTTAAACCATTAAATGCAGTATTAAATATTTTCCATGGAGAGGAAAAAAACTATTTTAAATCAAAAGAATCAGGTTAGGTGGATAAACTGGGAAAAATATTTTTGTAAGTATCAAGGGTGGCTTAGAAACATTTGTGTATTTACAAATATTTCAAAATGTATGCATTTGTATCTAACTAATTATTAATGAAAATAAAAATAAAACACAATCAAAGTCCACTGCCAATATATTATTAAATGAGGCTTGTTTCTGTCTGTGTTTTATATATAAAATATTGACAATGCTTACTCATTCACTGCCTCCTCTTCTTGAACCTTCCTATGCTTGAGTAACACAGAATATTGGTTTTAATTGTTGACTGAAGACTATTTTCTCTTTAGTGATAAGCTTCTTACACTTTCAGTAGCCAGACTCTGATCCTAGCTGCACAACACTGCTAGGAAAACAGGGATACCGGAGTAAAATCAGTGAAAGCTTTTGTCTTTGCAAATGAATTGCCTAACTTCCGCCGCCTAGTAAAACGCTTTAACTTTTCAGCTGGGACCAAAGACCATGTACTCTGTATAGACCAAGAAATTTACGTAGATTTTGGCAGTTGACAGTGCATTGGTAGACGTGGAGAGTGATGAATAGACAAGACTTGCACAAGCAAAATTGATTTAACTAACATTCCTACCACTTTGCTATGTACTCAGGAAGGAAATATTTACGATCCATAAAACTTTTAGTAGCATTCTGATTAGCAAAATGTAGACAGTATCTTTTCCAATTTTCTTCTTCTATTTTTTTTTTTTTTTTTTTAACAGCAGATAGTAAAATGGCTTCCTTCTGTAATTTCTTATGAATTTCTTGTAAATCTGTACCTAAAGTGATAAATATTTTACAATTATGGGCACTCTGTAATAGTTGACAGATTTGCACTAAGTATGTCATGGGAATAATAAATGGAATGTTCAGTTGATTAGTGTGATGTGAATTGATACAGGAAGCAAGAATTTGTGGGGACATAAGGAATAAAAATCCTGTACTCGAAGCAATGGATGCAGCTTTATTGACAGGACTTTTCATCCTCGTGTTGTATTTGTGCCAATCAATCTTTACTTTCTTATCTACACTACTAAAGTATTTGTGTGTGTGTGTGTGTGTGTTTGGACTTGCGTACTTTTTATTTATAGATATTTGTAATATACATGCAAAAATATTTTCAGGATAGTGATGCTAGTCAGGACAAAAAGTCATGGGACAAAAGTGGTGGCAATGGAAAGTTTGCCAATGGTTCTGGGTCTGAATCTCCAAAGCCTTCCAGAAAACGCTTTGGATCATCTTCAGAAGAACAAGGAATAAAAGTTAATGGTGTACAAGAAGGCACAGGCACTGGTTGCACTGACTTAGAAAGTTTGAAACAGGAAATACTGCGTGAAATGAAGAAGGAAATGAACAAAATGAAGCAAGATATAATAGATGGTAAGAATAGCATTCCACATCTCTCTCTTTTGTGTGTGTGTGTGTGTGTGTGTGTGTGTGTGTGTGTGTGTGTGTGTGTTTGTTTGTTTGTTTGTCTTCTAATCATCATGTTAAGCCAAGTGATAATACACATTTAATTTTATTTTCTAAGGATAAAATATAAAGTTAATTTTTAATGTTTCAGCTTTGAGACAGGAGCTTAACAGAAGATAATGGCCGCTACTTAAACAGTCTCCAAGTTCCTAAGCCAAGTCGTTTGGTGCTCCCTTCTCTTCCACACCCTTTGTCGATTTGGCTTTTTGCGGCCTACGTCGCAGAGTTAATCGTTGCTTTTTGGTACGTGGCCGAGGAGGAAGAGGCAGTTGTATCATTTCTATTCAGGCTCAGTGCTGTTCCTCCGTATTTCAGCCATATAAATTCCAAATGATTAGTAGCTGTATGTAAAAGTGGAAATATTTAATGGTGATAATATTCAGTCTGTTGCAGTATAAACAAATCCAGTCAAGCTTGCACACTATTTACCTTCCGTTTTCTTTTTCTTTTGTAATTAGTATTTGTTTACATTAAAGTACTGATCTAATTATGTTTATTTAGTGTGAATAAATATATTGTAACATTCACTGTGTGTTTAAGTTGTATCATGCTTTTCTGCTTTAATGGAAATGTGTGTCTGATATTTACTCTTTTGTAGACTGTTGAAATCTCATTACCAATAAATGTTGTAAAATGTGGCATGTATGTGCAAATTTAAAAATACAATATTAGAAGCATTTCTAAAATAAAAAAAATTATAAAAAGAGGAACAGGCATAATTAAATTGCTTGCAGGACTTAGCAGGGTTATATCAGGTTTGTCCATTTCCATCCAATCTAGTTGAGGCAGTGGTCAAGATTGCATTTGTCCACAATCAGTAAGCACGATCACAATGCCACTGTTATAGTTTGATTTCATTGTAGTAAATATTAATGTTACAATACTCACCTCCCCTGCATATCTCTCTCTTGTGTGTGTGTGTGTGTGTGTGTGTGTGTGTGTGTGTGTGTGTGTGTGTGTGTGTGTGTGCACGCGCATGTGGGAGTGCAAGTGAAGAGACTGGACACTATTGAAGAAAGGAGAGGAGAGTATTGGCGTATTTCAGCCAGTATATATTGTTTTGATGTAACTGTCCTGTAAGAATCGTGAAGATGCCTATCTTTCCTACCTACAAAACAGCACAGACTTGTTTTCTGAAATTTGTACAGTAGTATTACAAAATAATCAATGATCTCACTGTGTTTTATGTGAGTTGACTGTTGGCTGAGTACATATAGCCTTGATTGTGAAATAAGTATCACCAAAAAATTTTGTGCATACTCAACAGTAGCTTCCTCTTGATACTGTCTGTTAAAGACATATATAAATATATATATATATACATGATCATAAGTGTTCATAAGTAAATATGTTTGCTGGATAAATGTGTAAAGGATAATTTACTGAAAAGATAATGTAAAATTTTACTTCGTGTGTGTGTGTGTGTGTGTGTGTGTGTGTGTGTGTGTGTGTGTGTGTGTGTGTCAGGATATCGTTATGGATTAACAGCCATTTTTACAATCACTATTAGACAATTGTACTGCAGCTGGATCTTTTCTGTTGATAAATGCCTCTGCACATTTCATTCCACCATACAAACAAAAAGACCTATTGTTGCAGCAGTTTCAGGCCTTTTATTTATTCCTAACCGGTTTCAAGAAACTTCTCAGAAGTTGTAAGAGAAAATGGCTGTAGCTTTGATTGTACTGTGTAGTTGTGTGTAAATGTGCTGTGTTAACTAAGATGACAGGTGGGCTCCTGCAGTTTAAGTTGACACTGTTTTTATTGCAGTTTATTCATAGTACAGTGGGAATGTGTGTGTGTGTGTGTGTGTGTGTGTGTGTGTGTGTTTTGTCAGGCAGCAATCAGGCTCATGGATTCATTTGCATTTATTTAACAGTGTTTACATTTAGGTACATAAGTGTATTATATAAACAACAGCATTATTTGAAACTAAAGGACATTCCGGAGAGAGCATTTATTGCAATTGACATGGAACTGAAAACATTTGAAAATGAAATGTTTTGATGTGATCAGTTATTACATTTAGACTAATCATGAAATTTATTTATTTTATATAGCATTGTAACTGATTATAATATGCTCAAGAATTTACTGTGGTACTTGTCTTGTGAAATTATTACAAATCTATTTGATAACAATCCCCATTTTTAAGTTAAGGGCTGATTGTTTTACTTTTGTATAACAACATACTGTAGTTCGTGAAAAGATGTAGCATATAATTTCAGTGAATGTTTTTTGAAATATAAAAACCAAAACTGTTTCATTTCAGTATTATTAAAAATAATAAAACCACACAAGACAGACAAAATTAAGAAGTACCACTAACTACAAAAACTAACCACTGAATGACTATGCTTCCAGCAGGTGTCTCCTGTGGTAAGTCTTGGTGGTTGACAGCACACAAATTTTTGTACAATATGTATTCTAATTTCTGTGAGTCAGTAATCTTTCTCAGAGAGAAATGTGTTTTGTTTTATATCACCCTGTGATTCAAGAATGTTTCTTTATGCACAAAGAAAATTCTGGAAAAATCATTTTTGATATCTCTTCTATATTTTTTTTTAAATAATGTTTTAATTGAAACTTGTAAGACATTTAGAAATTGTTTTTAATATTATTTGTTAATATATTTATTTTACTTCTTTGTTAATACCTGTAATTTATGCCAAATATATTTTGACTGTGTGAAATATTCTTGGACTGTATATTTGTAGCCGTGTTCTTTGTTTATATGCAAACTTTATTAAATAAAGTCAAATCAGTAGACAAAATGTTTCAGATTATTTCATCTGCCCATAAGACTTTTTTTGTCTGTTTGTTGAACTAATACTCTCAATTGATTACTCTGTTATTGCTTCTACTCATTGCATCTTGAATATCTTTATCTGCATTGTTTTGAACAATATGTAAGTTGTTGTTGTTGTGGTTTTTCATCTGCAGACTGATTTCATGGAGCTCTCGCTGCTACCATCTTCTTGCAAGCCTTTTTATCTGAGAATAAGAATGGCAACTTACATTCTTTGTATCCGCTTTCTGTATTCATCCCTCGGTATTCCTCTATGATTTTTAGCCCCCACACTTCCTTGTATTGTTAAGTTGACAATTCCTTGATGTCTCAGAATGTGTCCCACCATCCTGTCCCCCCTCTTAGGATATACCACAAACTCACATGTCAAAAGCTTATTTCATCTTTATTTTTCCTGAACTCCTTATCATCCACTTTTCACTCCCAAACAATGCCACACTCAAGACAAATGCTTTCAGAAAGGACTTCATAACATTTAAATTAATATTGGATGTCAACAAATTTCACTCCTTTCGGAAACACTTCTCTTCCCATAGCCATTCTGCATTTTATATCTTCTTTACTTCAGTTGTCAGAAGTTAGTTTGCTACCAAAATAACAAAACTCATCAACTATTATTATTATTATTATTATTATTATTATTATTGCCTCATTACCAAATCTAATTCCTTCAGCATCACCTGATTTTCTGACTCTAAAGTCCATTATCCTTATTTTGCTCATGTTCATCTGTACTCTTCTTTCAAGACACTGTTAATTATATTTTATCCCTATTACTTTCAGTATTTGAAAGAGTGTATTCCAATCAACACTATCAAAATCTTTCTTCAGATCTACAAATGCTAAAAATGTAAATTTGCCTAGAAGTCAAAATGAGAGCATTGCCTCCTGTGTTCCTACATTTCTCCTAAATACAAACTGATCTTCCCCCAAGGTTGGATTCCACCAGTTTTTTCCCCATGTCATACATCATGCGTACCAGATGCAACAATTTCTTTGTATCATATCTCCTTATCTCATGTTTATCTTCCATTTCTAGGATACTGCCTTGAAGTTTATTTCCTTTGTACAGGCCCTCTATTCCTTCCACCTTTCCCCTCTTTGCTCAGTACTGGTTTTCCATCTGAGTTCTTGATATTCATACTGCTGCTTTTCTTGTCTCCAAATGTCTCTTTTATTTTCCTGTAGGCGGTATCTATCTTTCCCCTAGTTATACATTGTTCTTCCGTCTTGCATTTCTCCACTAACCTCTCCTGTTTAGCCAGTCTGCACTTCCTGTTAATCTCATTTTCAGAAGTCTGTACTCCCTTTTGATTGTATCACTTGCTGCATTTTTATATTTTCTCCTTTCATCAATCAATTTTGGCATGTCCTGTGTTATCAGGGATTTCTTTGTGTGTGTGTGTGTGTGTGTGTGTGTGTGTGTGTGTGTGTGTGTGTGTCTGTGTGTTTATTTGTTGCTATTACTGCCTGTGCCCCTTCGCCTGGTAAGTGTTCTTCATCTATTTTTTACGTTTTTTTTTTTCCTGTTAGGAATTTTTCCTCATATATATATATATATATATAGAGAGAGAGGAAAAATTCCTACAAGGAAAAATATACGTAAAAAATAGATTAAGTACACTTACCAGGCGAAGGGGCACAGGCAGTAATAGCAACAAATAAACACACAGACACACACACACAGACACACACACAAATGCTAGCTTTCGCAGCCTAGCTGCTTCATCAGGCAGAAGGGAAGGAGAGGGAAAAGGAAATGATGAGGGTTTTAAGGAAGGGGGTAAGGAGCCATTCCAATCCCGGGACAGGAAAGACTTACCTTGGGGGAAAAAATGGAAGGTAAATAAATGCACATACACCCACACATTTACACAGACACAAGTACACTTAGGCAGACATACTGTAGAACTGTAGAAGGCTTTCTACAGTTCTACAGTATGTCTGCCTAAGTGTACTTGTGTCTGTGTAAATGTGTGGGTGTATGTGCATTTATTTACCTTCCATTTTTTCCCCCAAGGTAAGTCTTTCCTGTCCCGGGATTGGAATGGCTCCTTACCCCCTTCCTTAAAACCCTCATCATTTCCTTTTCCCTCTCCTTCCCTTCTGCCTGATGAAGCAGCTAGGCTGCGAAAGCTAGCATTTGTGTGTGTGTGTGTGTGTGTGTGTGTGTGTGTGTGTG